>JACEFO010001776.1:0-1200000 GCA_015342445.1 Digitaria exilis | reverse complement strand
TTGCTGCTCACACTTTGCTCGGTCGTGTTCAGTCTTGTGCCGTAGTTTACCTTCTCAGAACTGCTTTATCCGCTTAACTCCACTTTCTAGAGGCAAGTAATCATTGTCCTATAATAAAAGCTTAAATAGATATCATTAAAAAAAAAGATTAGAACGGAGCGTTGTATGCAGAGAGCGAGGGGAAACACTGAAACGTAAGGTAAAACCCAACCATTTGCAGATGCCGAACATTCCCTGGGAATACAACTCCCAGTGAATAGTGTTGGGCTTATCCGGATATCTGTCGAATGCTACGAATGAGCTTTATGGGCCGCCATATCTTCTATATACGAAAGCTGGTCCCAAACCGGGCATTTTCGTTGGGCCACGTCACCTGGTTTCTTCTCAATCGTTGGATCATACATCTACAGCGAAAATAAGGCGTGCAGACCCTAGATCGGCCATCTTCTCGAGTCTCGACCCTTCGCGCAGCTTTGAGCCGTCGGCTCGGGCGCGGGGCGGTGAGCGGGACAGACGAGCGTCTGACGGAGCAGGAGGAAGATGCGGGCGGGCGAGCGCTGGGCGCAGCAGGCAGCGGCCCCCTATCAGCGTATGAGCAGGCAATGGCAGCTGGCCAGCGGACGAGCCAGCGATGGTCGGCTGCGAACGCGCTGGGAGGAGCGGGAAGTGGCCGCCGACCGTGGACGAGGCAGCGCGAGGCCTGTGCCTGGGTGGCCAATCCGCCAATGCATGCATGGCCGAAGAACGGAGCAGACAACTAACTAACCAAGCCATGGCCATAGATCTGTGCGTGAGCACCAGCGGATAAGAAAGAGAGAAGAATGGGAAAACGAAAAGACAAAATAAAAGAACATATTACCTCTAGGTTTATGGCTTCTCATTTCCCCATGTAAACGTGCTCTTTATAGTTGCTTATTTCCGTTATGTACACCAAATGCTCGACCACTTACCTCTATGCACTGATGTCTCGTGGTTGAATAATGCTGACTACTCCCTCCAGTTCACTATTAGAAGTCGTTTAGGACAGCGACACGGTCACCAAAGCATAACTTTGACTTCTCTTTTCTATAAACATATTTCTTAAAAAGTTATATATGTATATTTTTATGAAAGTAATTTTCAAGACCAATCTATTTGTATGATTTTCACATTTCAAAACTCAACAACTTAAATGTTATTCATGATTTATATCCCAATGTTTGACTCAAACCTTGTCCAAAACGACTTCTAATACTAAACCGGAGGGAGTAACTAGCCACAATTCCACGCCCAAGTCGATATAAGAACATATATTAAATACAAATCTAGGAATAGGAAGTGTGCAAACGTCGGGAATATAGTTAACGAGATATATGAATAATAGTTGGAGTGCCACAGCCACAACAATGGCAAGCTAAAAACCAAGAGGTGTGTCTATCATCTAGCCAATTGACACAAATATAGTTCAATCAGTACCGACACCTAACCTAGAACCATTATGAATCCACGAAGATCATGTTAGCAATTGAGTTAATTGCGTCGTTAGTACACTTGGCAAGAGGTGCAATTAGGTATATCATCTTACAAATTGCTCATTTACAAACAACAATTACAGTCTAATTCCTTTGTTAGAGATTTAATTAATGGTTGTATCTATCTAAAATAATGTCTTCGTTGCATAAAATTTGACTACTGTTTTCAGTACCAGGGGGTATTAATTTGGTCAAACATGAAAGCACCCAACTCCTGCAAGTTGTTCTATTCAAGTAAAAAGGATCATTAGATGATGGTGTTAGCCATAAACTTTTTTATCCATCTTGAAGTGTTATATGTTAATTCCAAATGCTTCTTCCATATGGCCTTTGTTTCCTCAAGGTTTTCTGCTGCCTTGTATCCTTCTTAGAAGTAGTTTGTTCAGTTAGGTTGTTTAACAACTACAAAATCGGCTATTAGATCATCTCGAAGAGACTAGCCAAATTTTTGCTACTCAACACCAAAATACATCAAAAGACATTGAGCACCTCTAGGCCTGCAAGGGGTTTGAATGGATCCTCTTGCGACGTTGCTTCGCTTCTAGAATCAGGCCGTGGATCGAAGCGGGGCGACCCGAAAATGAAAAGGAGTAAAAGGATTGATAGCCTATCGATCCATGGTGAACCTGGGGTCGAACCTCGCAGTCACAGGCTAAGCATCCCAGCAGTGGCGCAGCAGGCAGCACGGAGGGCCACACTGAGGAGGGTTTGCCCCTTGGGTACCTCGAGTCTGGCGGAGCAACTAGGCCGACGGAATGGTTCTACCCAGGAACCTGATTGGCAGCGGTGGAGCAGCAGATCATATTTAGGAGCGCTCCGAACCGCACCGTTTGCAGGCTAAGCACCTCACTCTAACATACTCCATTTCTCACACTACTGTCAACCAAACCAGTATACGATCATAGAAAAAACCACAATGCCACCAGAACATCCACCAGCCATTCGCGGCAACACCGCCGAGCTTTTTCTAGTATGAGCTTGAAACGTGAACGTGTTTAGAACGAGGTCATCCTCGGAATTCCTATTCATCTTCCGGTAGATTCTGCTGCTGCTGCTGCTCCTGGTGCGTCACCTGCTGCGTCGTCAGAGAAGCATAGGATATGTTTCAACATTTTGTTCGCTCCGTTTGCACATTTAATCCCTCTGTTTCAACATTATGTTCTGCCTGTTTCAACATTATGCTCTGCCTGCTTCAACATTTCGTACGGTAAATGTTGGTCACGTGTAAATAAATGTTGAGCGTACATAAAAAAAATGTTGATTATATCTAACGAAAATGTTGGAAATGTGTGAGAATATTTAAAAAGTTAAATGGGCCAAAGTGGGCTTGTTCTCTATAATATAAAACCTGGACCCAAACCAGGCAACCGCATCGCGCCACATCACCTGCATTCTCTCGGCTGTTGGATCGGCCACGCCGACGGTTGGGATCGGCTTGAGCAATCTTAGGGCACGTGATCTCACACGTGGGACCCGCTAATGTGAGTCCCACAAATGGGCCCCTTGGGGCCCGCTAATGTGGGTCCCATAAGTGGGCCCTACCATAGACCAAGGGACCCGCAAGTGGGTCCCACCATATGTGGGCCCCACTAAACATATTATATGTGGGACCCACCATAGTTGTTTTTAAAAAAATTACAAACATTGCTTAAACATTTTTTAAAATTGTTATGTTATAGTAGTTCTTATTTTGTTTATTCAATATAACATCATAAAAAAATTTCATCTATTTCTGAATTTGTTTATTGAAAAGAACATAGTTTTAAATGATCTAATACAATTATTTCTAATTTATATTTTATTTTTATAATGTATACAAAACATTTTGGGTGATGGTGTCAACAATGTAATTGCAACATTTCAAATATACAACATTATTAAAAGGTGTCTAATATCAAATTTAGTAAAATATCAAAATATATAATATATAACTTTATCGACATGGTCATGTAAATATTTTTCTTAAATGAATTATCAAAGCATGTCGAATTTCATATTTAAAAGTGTTCAATACAATAATAGATCAAAATTTGAAATATTCTAAGCGTTTCATAATTCGTTCGCATAATGCTTATATACAATCCGCTGCCCTTACGATTCAGACACTAAAAATCTTTAAATTGAAAAATATTGAATTTTAAAGTACCTTAAAAATTCAAAATCTATAAATTTAATGTATATCACATTTTAAATCCAAAGCTCTTTCCAATTGCCCGTTAAACTTAACATCCGAACACTAAAACACCTTAAAATTTAAAAATATTGAATTCTAAAGTATCTCAAAACTTCAAAACATATAATTTTCTATAGATCACACCTTAAAACCAAAACAGTTTCCAATTTGCCCGATAAATCTAACCTTCGAACATCAAAACACTTTCGAATTAAAAAAATTTCAACATAAATGTTGTTTCAAATTCTAAAACCTTTTACAGATAGTAAATTTTAAAATTCAAATGTCCTTGCTATGTCTCTTGTACAAATGTTCACATTTCAACAAAAGATACACTTCAAAAGAAAAAATACTCCACTTTTTAACATTTGAAACATTTCTACAAAGAAAATATTTAAATTCAATGTGCTTAGAAAATTTTTAAAAATATTTTTACAGCCACCAACACATCCACTTACCATGCGTGGCAACGCTGCGGACTTTTCTAGTCTCTATAAACTTGGAACGTTTCAAAATATACAACTGTATTAAGAGGCGTTCAATTTCAAATTTAGTCAAAATATCAAAATCTATAACTTTATTATAGTTCACATTTTTAAGATCAAAATGCTTACATGTGATCTGTCATATATATGATTTCATATCGAAAGGTTTTCAAATTAAAATGTGTTTATACAAAAATAACTCAAAACTTAAAAACCTAAATTCTATTAAATATCGAATAATGTTTATATGCGATCCGTTGCCCCTACGTTCGGACACTAAAATATCTTTAAATTGAAAATATTGAATTTTAAAGTACCTAAAAAGTTTAAACTCTATAAATTTGTTACGGATCACACTTTAAGTCAGATGCTCTTTCCAATTCGCTAGTTAAATCTAACGTTCAAACACCGAAACAACTTCAGATGAAAAACTAATGAAAACACCTTAAAATGAAAAATTAATGAACTATATAAAATTCTAGATTTACTACAGATCACACTTAAATCCAAAACACTTTCCAATTTGCCCAATAAATCTAACATCCAAACACCGAAACACCTTCAAATTTAAAACCTTTTATCCTAAATGTTGCTCTAAATTCTAAAACCTTTTATATATAGAAATTTAAAAATTCTAAGCTCCTTGCTAAGTTCCTTGTACAAGTGTTCGCATTTCAACCGAAGATATACATCAAAAGAAAAAAATACTCCACATTTAAAAATCTAAAATATTTCTAAGAGTGAATTTTTAAAATCAATGTGCTTTTATAATATATTTTAGAAATTCTTTTACAACCACGTGCACATCTACTTACCACACGCGGCAACATTTTGTGTCATCACTTGCGTGCATCCCTGCTTAAGTTCTGATTTTTTCCCCTCCCACGCATAGATCATATATGCTTAATTAAAATTGGGATAAAGCCTGTCATAAAGGAACTGCAACTAGCACCGTATGCAGTATGCTCATCTACTCTGATAGTAGTAGCAAGTACTGTATCAGCTAGGACATACTCCGGATGAGTGATAGTAGTATCAAGTAAGGCTTTGTCCATATTTCAAACTAAATACTATTCATTCCAACTTTTTTCTATTCATACTATTCGTTCCACCCACAGAACACATTTCCCAGTACTTAACTACAATGTTTTTCTTATAGACATAGTGAATATTTTGCAATCTGAACACAACCTAAGTAGCAAATATGACTAGGAGTAGCATGGTAGAAGTGCTAGAGCTAGACCTCGTCGTCTGCTGATGCCTCCGGTACAGCTGCCATACCCATCGTTTGCGAAGATGCTCTTGGTTTCTGTAGCTCGTCGCAACCAATGCATGTTCATGAGTTCCCTGTTGCCACACACCGCACACGGACACCCCAGACAAGCTCTGTCGCATCGCATACTATGCTACGTACACGGCACCGATGTCATGGGGCCGCCGGGCGCCGGCGCCTCTGCGCGCGCGTACGGACGGCGCGGCAGAGCGTCCCGGCGCCACCGCGGAGCGAGAGCGGACGTGACGGGACGTGGGCCGGGGGCCGGCGGCGAGCGAGAGGCGTCTCGTGACATTCCTTCCCAGATGGCGCGAGAGGCGCCAGCGAGCCGAATAGCCCCGATCGATCTCGCTGCCGCGCGCGCGGGGCGCACCCGTACGGCGCGGCGGCCCCCGCCCCGCCTCGCCGCCGCGGAAAACAGTCGCCTCATGGGCCATGCGCTGCGCTGGTTCGTTCGTTTTAGGTAGGCCCGGGACGCTTCTGGCCTTCTTGGCCCGCCCTCAAACATGGAGCCCATGGAACTGCTCCTTTTTTTAAAAAAAAATCGCCAGATATATATGAACCTACTGTCTCGCGATGATTTCCCTGTGTCTATCGTCGAGATGATCAAGACAGAACAGAGAATATGACTCTCGTGTTGTGAGGGTGTTGCAATCGTCGGCCACGAGTTACCAAATGATCACAAGACAGATCGAAGCGGTCGATCGCCTACACCAACTATTTGAATTTAATTGAATTGAGACACTAATGATGTGCAGTCAGGTAGTACGTGGCAAGTGGCAAAACACCAACGCTTTTTTTTGTCGGCAGAGAGCTGCCGTGCATCTGTGCTAGTACGACGTTCGTTTTTTTTTTTTGTCGAGTAACTGAAATTACCTTTTCCCATTCAATTACCACCGTCCACCGGCTGGGTTGCCAGGTTGGGATCACAACAAACCTCCACGGTTATCACACCGTTTCGCTTGACGTCGACGCTAGCTGCTGTGTTCCTTCCCCCGTCTACCATTTCGAGTCGTGTTTTCTTCACATCATGTCTTGGCTGCTCGTGATGGCCTCGACGACAGAACTGAAGTCAAGGCGGGCTCAGGAGAGTGACGTTGTCCAATCTGCCTGCGACTGATGACTGAAGAGAACATGCGTGAGTCCTGATGACTGAAGAGAACATGCGTCAGTCAAGGTCCGTACGTGTGCTGACGCTTGCGCAGCCTATCATATCAATCATATTATTTCTCATCATTTCCTTATTTTTATCGCAGCTACAGTAAATATAAAATCTCCATACATCTCTACCAACTAACCACCCAAAAAAAATCTAACTTCAGGTTGGTTCATCACTGCTCCCCCTACCCGCCGGTCTCCAAAAGTAAGGTAAGGAAACTGTGGCCATCACCGAGCCGAGCGAGATTGCCAATTTGCCATTTGCCTGATTGGCCGTCTTTCTAAACGTCAAGGTCGACGACACTCCTAGAAAGACTTGCAGGCTAGGAGGCCCTCCCATCGTGTTCACGAATCTCTTGTGCCTGCTTTTCGCTTCTGGAGTCATGGACACCGAACGCTGGAGTCGCTGATCACCTGGCCGCCTGGAAAGATGTGCGTGCTAATCCTATAGATCTTGCTTCAACATCGATGTGCCGACTCATGGTGCTTGATCTTTAATCCAATGTAACATTTCATGGGTTTTTCTTTCCTTGTTCCCCATGTAAATGTTGTACAACTATAGGCCAACCGGGCCACTGAAAAATCAATGAAATCTCAGGTGGGGAGTCTCCCCCCCCCCCTCCCTGTCGACCTTCAAAAAAAATATTCGTAAGATGATACTAGACATCGTAACACATGCTAAAGAAATACATCGTAATTTATTATTATTATTTTGACAGGTAGGATATTTAATAACAAATTAATACTTCATAGATAAAATAAGAAAAATCATAAAGAAAAAATACACAATATATTTTAATAACATGCATTATGATGATCACAACCATCGTGCAAACTTTTGAATTAAAATTCAACTTATGTATGGAGATATAAACATAGAAAATTGCATTATGGGTTAAAATGAATCAAATCACATAGTTTAGGAGGCAAATTAAACAAAAAAATAGTTTAGTGGGTTATACAAACTTTTTCTATACTTGAGGGAGTAATTTGGACATTTTCCATTCAAAATAGCAGGGGCGATGCCATGTTACTTGTGTCGCAATTTTGAGGCTTCTTAAAGTCTTATTATTCAAGCTTACACGTTTCTTAAAAATGTTTCTCTTACATACAAAGCGCCTAAGGCCCTGTTTGGTTTGAGGAGGAAAGGAGGGCAATGGGGTGGAAAGAGGTGGGGATTGAATCATGAAGTGACTTGTTTAGGATTTAATCCTCTTATATCCCTTCCAAACCACCCTAAATGTGTCCATTCCCTCTTAATCCTCCAACTCAAACTTTGTCTATTCTTGATGTTGAAGTAATATTTTATGTTAATGAATTTCTGTTTCTATTATTATTATTATTATTGTTATTATTATTATTATTATTATAGCTTTAACAGTATGGACTTCTACATTACCATGTAGGGGGCCACAATAATTGAGTGAGATAGCACCAGTGTGATATACATCGTCGCATTATTTTAACCGTGAACCAGGGCTTTGACGTTTGTACTATGTTGAGTACTATTTTCGTTTGAAATAGTTGGAACGTAAAACCCAAGGAGATCTCAGGATCAAACTCTCGTCAATTTCTTCGAAAAAATTGGTTAAGTTCCAGTGCTCCACATGGGCGCTGGCCCTAGCTAGAGGCATAGCACCAATAATGAAGCTTGCTCTTGCTCTAAGCTTGCTCTTGCTCTCAGGGCAACTTTAACGTGAGAGCTAAGGAGGTGCTAACCCTTTTCCCGATGGGAAACTGTTTCTTGATCGCTTTGCCATTGGCGTAGCACTAACCATGGCCTGCCGGGCCCTAGCAAGATTCCTGCATAGCTTTGCCACTTTCGTGCGTGTCACTTCAAGAAACTGTACGCAACTATATTCAACTTATAAAATACATATAGGAGTACTTAGCTATCCCAATGCAGATTATTTAATTAAACAATAATAA
The DNA here is from genome assembly GCA_015342445.1 of Digitaria exilis. NCBI lineage: Eukaryota > Viridiplantae > Streptophyta > Magnoliopsida > Poales > Poaceae > Digitaria > Digitaria exilis. The sequence continues at coordinate 1,191,471 of JACEFO010001776.1, read as the reverse complement.
AATTCTTTGTGATCTCGTGGCCGTTTTATTTCTGAATTTAATAAAGCGCTAAACACTTTTTCCAGAAAAAAATTATATGTATTGGCTAGCAGCTATAGCTAGAGTTGGTTGTCACTAAACCAATTAGATATTGGTTGTGTTTAGATGCAAAAGATCTTTTGCACTTACTATTCATTCCCCTCACAGAACACACATCCCTAAAAATTCTTTTTTCACCTTTCCTATTCATCCCCCTCACATAACACGCATCCCAGAAACAAAAGATCTTTTCCCTTCATCAACTAAACACAGCCATTGACTCTCACCACCTCAATAGGCAGTGATGCTCTCTACTTCGCTAGGACACATCCCTTCCCTCTAGTACTTCCTACCTCCTAATATTTAATGATTTCTGAGTTTGGCCTAAATAAACTATACTTCCTTCGTCCAAAAAAGACAGTAGTCCTAGAGTTTAAATTTTATCCAAAATAAGAGTAGTTCTCGCTTTCCAATACAACTCTATCTCTATCTCGCTCCTCATTTATTCATCTCTATTTCTCATGCACTCTCTACTTTTTCACCTCTCCTTAATTCCTACGTCCAACTCCTAAAACTACTCTCCTTTTGCGACGAGGGAGTATATCCTAAGGCCCCTTTGGTAGAGCTCCAGGAGTGGCTTCATCTGGAGCCCTACCAAACACTCATTTGCAGAAAGGGTTCAAGGTTGAAGGCTTGAAGCCGAAGGAGAAGCCCAAAACGGCTTCCACTGAAATGATGAATCTAAAATTCATGGTTTCTTTGGCTCCTTCTCACATCACTCGAGAAAAAGTTATTTTATCAAACGTTTTACAAAACGGCTTCTGCTTTACCAAAGAAGCCGCTCCAGCAAAAAAGCCACAATGAGAGCCATTTTGATATAAGTCAAAGCAGCTACCAGACAATCACTTAAGTCTTTAGAAAAAGAACAGTGATATCTAAGATACCATATGAGCTTTGTTCTGTTGTAAAATATATATTCTTAGTTTACCTCTTTGATGTAATAGACCTTTTTCCAATTAACCTTTTTCTGTTGTAAAATATATATTCTATTTACGAAAGTTTTGAAAAAGTAGGCCAATATACCTATGGTTTAGTTCACCATGGTACCGTTAGAGTACTGCTCAGAATACTAGAACATCAGTCAACCGATCAAATCATCCTGTTCAGTACATTAGTATTTTTTCCGTTATGTTTTGTGTTTGTTTAGTAGCCATGTCGTGATCTTGGAGTATCCAATAGCGAAACATATTTATTTCTCTGGTGCACCTAGGTTGGGCCTGTGTATATTACAATCGAACTCAAATAAGCAACAACAAAACTTCAACCACAAGTAATATATAATGACATATGTAACGTAATCTATATTACCAGACCTTAGCACAAATCTATGATATCCATGGATCACGGTATATCTCACTATGCTTGCCAGAATATGTGGCAAAAGAAAAGTAGTAGTTTTTTTTTATCTATGAGAAAAGTGAATCAAGTATGGTGCACCCTGTATAGCGTATATTTTCCTGATCACACGAATAACAAATTTGAGAGTTCGGAAGAATTTTACGAAAGCGTATATTTTCCTGATCACACGAATAACAAATTTGAGAGTTCGGAAGAATTTTACGAACTTGCTGGTCAATTACTAATGTTCGAAATGAAACATTAACTCTTCTAAAAAATCGGAGAGGCTACGAAGGTTTGGAGAAAATTTGTCCGTCAAGAAAAAACCATTACTAGTCGAATTAATAAAGTCCTTTGTTTTGAGTAGAGTTTGTGGGGTCTGGATATAGGAATATATAGAAGGTATACTAAGCGCCTGAATACACTTGGGATATGCTATTTCAAAAAGATTAGTAGTAAGGCGTAATGTGATACGCCCAATATACCCTTTCAATAACAAGTCTAAAGACGGAATCTACCTGGCCACTTCAACTTGAAGGGATAACTTTATGAGTGATGAAAAGAACACGGAGAAACCATGATCGTCAAGCTTTCACTGGTCAAATCTCTGTAGATCTTTGTGTGTTTGTGTGTGTAGTTAGCCTGATGCAGTGGTAGTTTTTGAGGTAAAGCCTAAATCAGAGTTAGTTCTTGCTTATTTTTCCTTGTGAAATAAAATCAAAGATGCTCACATACTCGACCCAAGCACTCTCAACACTATGAATACTCGCACGCAACCCTACCTCTATGAGTACCTTCATGAGCAGGATGATCTCAAGATTAACGAAGTCAACGCATGTGCCTTGTTATCGATATTTGATAGGCATGTCGCCTACCACTGAAAAAATAACGATAGTTGAATCCTCAAATAAATCCAGAAAAAATGTGAGCACACGAGTCGTGGATTTAAACTAGGTGGACAGCTTACCAGATTTAATTATTCAATTATGCAGGATTCCCATTATTAAAAAAAGGCATGCCATAAGATATGAATCCGATCATCTCCAATTACTCGGTTGAACTTTAGCTTCTAGTTCTAGAATTGTGCATGAACACCACTTTATATATTCTATGCGAACTAAGGAATTGTTTGGATCATCTAAGCACTATGAGAATCTTGATGGTGGATAGTTATTATGAGAATATGAATTTTGGATAGTAATAATCTGTTAATAACGAAAGCTGCCCATCCACTCTCGCACGTGATTCGATCACGTCGCCACAGAAGCTCGAGCGTCGGATCGGCTGCAAACAGATGAGATCAAGCGACCTCGGTTATTTTGCAGAAAAGCCCTTCATTTTTGACAAAATAGAACCCGCCGTCCTCCCACATCTCAGGGATTTCCCTTTTCCACAAAGCCCTCGTCTTTTTAGAGCAAGTATTAAGGTGCTGACTAGGCAGGCAAAATGAAGGACCACGTCAGAAAAATCCTCCGTGGACGAGAGAGAAGCATAGAGAGAGAAAGGTGCGGGCGCCTCACCTGTCGCCGACGCAAGCAGCAGCTCTGAAAATGAAGGTGCCTCCACCCAATATCTATGCATGCATGCAAAAGAGTAATTGATAAAATATTGAATGAACCGCTCGCTTCAATCGTTAACTGGTATACTAATGCCGGCAATGAGTGAGCTGGCTTCTGTAAAGCGCCACCAGCGGGCGAGTTTATAAGCCATGCTCTTAGAAAAAATTGACCACCATCCATTGTTGTTGAAATTGAACCCGCCGTCCATCTACTCTCAGGAAATATTTTAAAACAACCCTATAATTTTGATAAAATACAATAATCACCATGCAACCCTTTACACTTAAAATTCAAATACTAAAATGCGTTCAAATCAAAAGTTATTGAACACAAAAGTTGTTTGAAATATAAAAATATAAAATTTTCTATATACCAAATTTTAAAATTCTATTTGCATAGGTTATTTATTCTTTTCTCCTAAAATTCAAAGACCAAAATGCATTCAATTCAGAATGTGCCCAACAAGAAAGTTGTTCGAATGTAAAATATATAATGTTTCTATAGAAAAAGTTTTAAATTCTAAGAACTTTATAAATGCTAGGTCAAATATTCAAAAAACCCCTAAAACTAACAATTTATCTTCTTTTTAACTCATTTTATATTAAGAAATACCCTAAAAACTCATTCATTAATATAATTTACTTCATAATTTACCTGTAAAAATAATATGTACAACAACTATGTATATCCATTGTATATGTGATCATTTTACTTCTTCATAATGTAATCGCTAATCAGCACTCCTTCGTTTTCCTTTCTAGATTAGGATATGCATTGATTACTAAACATGTAAAAGCTACCTCAAATTATAAACCGATTGCCATTGTGGCATTCCTCAAATAAAGAAGAATAATTATTGACTTGGCAAGCACTATGTTAAATATTGTAATATATATTCCATTAGTACATTATTCTCTGATCATATCTATAATAAAATATTAATTATGATATAAGATATGTTATTTGTTGTCTAAAAAATATATAAAATGGAATACAATCAACAGTTGTTCAGGTCATAGGACACACCTTAATATATGGATTTTTTCCAGCTAGCCATATATAGATAAGCCACGTCAAAATAAAATCGATATTTCCAAGTACATGCAACTTTATGTATCCATCGGAATATATATTATTGTCATACTAACCAACGACGTTGGCCTATGAACTAAGCTCTAGCTCAGCTGGTAAGGTTCCTTGTGGTGGAACCAGCCCACCAGGGTTCGAGTCCTCGACTCGGCACTGGTGCTCGCATTTTCCTGGATTTATTCCAGGATTTAACCGTCGCTATTCTTTCAGTGGTAGGCGACGTGCCCGTCGATAGCGAGGCGCCTGTGGTGACTTCGTCAATTTGGAGGATTTGCCGGCCCAGTCTTTCGGAGGTGCTCAATAGGGGTAGGGTTGCGTGTGTATGTTTGTAGGGACAAGTGTGCGTGCATGTATGTGAGTGTCTGCGTCTGTACCGTGTGATTTGAAAAAAAAACGTTGGTCTAATCTAAGTTGGCGCGACAACGTCGCGCCTCCGTTTCTAGTCTTATCTGTTTGTATCATTAATTTTAATCTAGATAGCGGGTTGAACGTAAGGTGTCAATGATCTTTCCCTGCCCATAATCTTCAAATAGCTTCGTTGGATGGAATTGCATGACTATGCGATGGGATTATTCTTAACTTCATATCAAAATCTATCTGTTTTGGGTTTGATGTGGTTGTTCTTGCTAACATAATTGTATAAACTTTAACAGATCCAAATGAGGCCTTTGCTGACATAATTAAATCACCGTGTCGCACTTGTGAAAGCAAACGGTAGGGGCCGGTAATCACCACATCAGCTCTCGTGCATTGAAACGACGACAGCCTCTACAAGGCCGTACATTCGCTATTGCTTAAAAATATTGCTTTTGTCACGTCACCTTTCACACCTCGCCCTGTGCCTCTTTTTCCACCCTTCATCACTTGTAGAAAATAGCACACTGGTACTGCTCACGCTACTGTGCATTCCATGTCTCAGTCACTTCACATCTCTCCTTTTTAGGCCAAACACCACCCCCACCAGCCCCTGCGCTCCCCCTAAAAATAGAAGCAGCGGCATGCAATTCCCCACAACACCTTCAAACAGATCATGAAGCTGGTGATCCCCAATCACCAGATGATGGGCCTATGAGTGAACCAGCATCAGCAACTGTTACTACCGCCACCAGCACTGAGAAAGAGTAAGAAGCAACAGATGAGATCAACCAACAGCTATATTCCAGATCATTCCAGTGCTTGTAATCTTTAACCCTATCTTCTTGCATGCTCATGTGATAATTGCTTCTCTGATGCTCGGGGATGGATCTTGTGCATACTAGAGAAGCCAGCCTCCTATTCGCACGCCTGTGAGAAGTGAGAGCCAAGCTCATCTGGCCACACAAGGTAACTGGTTCCTTTCTTTATTCTTTCCTTCTTTTTCGGAAGAAGATTTTCACAAGCACAGAGAGAGACATATACATCTGTTCTAGTAGTCATCTCAAATGTACCTGCATCCACTTCAAACTTCTAAGCACCAACTCCCAAACAGATCCATCCAATCCCGGCCACTTGTGCAACAATAATGCTCCACACAGTGACACAAGTCATCATTGAACTCATCATATGCTTTACGAGAACATGGATGGATCAGTATATTTCTTTACCAATATACATATACTAGTACCCCATCGATATACAAAATAGCCATTTCATTGACGAACAAGATTAACTACTTCTAGCTGGATTTAACTAAAGAAGAGAGGAAATTGTTTCAGCTCACAGTGTCACCAATATACTAGTGCCTGCTGATTTCTTTTTCCTTCTTCCTAGCTAGCTGATCCATCATGGACATGTCCCCAAACCCCGACAGCCCCTCCTCAGGCGGGGGCAACGGCGGCGGCAGCGGCATCGGGTCCAGCAGCGGCAGCTCGTCGTCGCCGTCGGTCGGGACGACGCCGCAGTCGCCGAGCCGGTACGAGGCGCAGAAGCGTCGGGACTGGAACACGTTCGGGCAGTACCTCCGGAACCACCGGCCACCACTGAGCCTCGCGCAGTGCAGCGGCGCACACGTCCTCGAGTTCCTCCGCTACCTTGACCAGTTCGGCAAGACCAAGGTGCACGCCGCGGCGTGCCCTTTCTTCGGCCACCCCAACCCGCCCGCGCCCTGCCCGTGCCCTCTCCGCCAGGCGTGGGGCAGCCTCGACGCGCTCGTGGGGCGCCTCCGCGCCGCGTTCGAGGAGAACGGTGGCCGCCCGGAGTCCAACCCCTTCGCGGCGCGCGCTGTTCGCCTCTACCTCCGTGAGGTCCGCGAGCACCAGGCACGCGCACGCGGCGTCAGCTACGAGAAGAAGAAGCGCAAGAAGCCGCAGCAGCTGCAGGGGGGCGATGGCAGCAGCGGCCTTCACGGCCACGGCCACGGCCACCACCAGCCGCCGCCGCCACCGCCAGCCGGCGCAGCCTGCTGATCGAACGATGAGCTGCTCGATCTCCTGTTTGGCCGGTATGCCAGATTGAGCTCGATGAGCATCTACATATATATTTTATGTATCAATTCGCGTATGCAACGCATGCATGTGTGCATGGCAGTGGCTGCTTCCTTCATGCTGCTGATCCGCCGTGCAATCTACCGTGTCCCATGAGAAGCACCACCAGTCTAATAGTGGGTAGGTGCTGAGTGTGTACTGCATTATTATTGCTTGTGTGTTTCAAATTTCGATTGGCATTGTTAGCTTTAATTTGGTGTTGTAGTCGAACCTAGCTATTTGCTTCTAGGAGTGATGAACAAGTGTTTTATGTACTTTGAACAAGAGAAGTATGTCCTTTTATTTATTTGATTCAGGTCGATCTAGCTAGGGACAGGGAGATACATATATGGAGATCTCTCTTGCTGTTTGTGGAAGGACCATGATGTGTCTGTGTGTGTTGTACATCTGGTGCGTGCGCATGCATGTGTCAATTCCATTCTGGCATCGGCGCATCTCTTGTTTCTTGTTTTGCTTCCTGTTTCGTTTCCTTTTTATGGTACTGGATGCAGTGTGCTTGGGGTAGTACTGAGATCGATGTGAATGGTGCATGTCCAGTTGCCTGCACGGCGAGAGCGAGGCACAGTGCCACGCACCAGATAATTGGAGCATCGGACAAGCATGTACTAGCCGCTAGCTATTGATGCTCATCTTGCTGTGGCTTGGATGTGCATTCTCTTGCGAGTACTGGATTCATGTGTCCAGTACTGGTAGTACTGGATTCATGTGTCAAATGGAGTCTGATGTCCTTTGTTTTACGATCGATCTTTTCTCATGGGTTTCTGAATAGTCTCGTCCCATCGTCGTGGGGGCTAGAGCTCTCTGCTATTTGAATATTTGTGATGTCTCTTTTCTAAAAAAACATTTGTTGTTCTCTGCTTCTTCTGGTACTTAAAAAGCATATATATAGAAACACACTGACATAATTCCTTGCTAGTTCTCCTTTGGTGATCTAGTATATGCTCTCGGTTGCTATTGCAATGTGCAACTAGTTATTATGTCATTTGGGGAAAAAAATTCTTTAGTAGAGTTCTCATATAATTCCACCTTTACATTAGAAAATAAAAAGGAATGGAATTTCTGATACAATTTGTTGCCAGTTGTATTGTGTCAAAAGTTTTATTAAGCCAAAAATTACTCGAAAACATTTGCTAATATATTACATAAAAAATAAAAATGTGTATTCCAGTGGTGTCTTTTGCGGGTATAACATAGAAGTATTATCCTGCAAGCTTACTACTTGCATAGCTAAGCTAATTACCATTTCTTGCATATTGACATGTACCATGATGAAACACAGTAGTAAATTGCAGTGCATACAAAAGATATCTAACTGTAACCTCTCATCGTTTATGAAAACGTGTCATCCATCATAGTGGTCCAGGGTATATTCATATTTAACGTAAGTCAAGAAGTTCATTATAACTGTGATTGATATTTATTGTAATTTTCACTCAGAATTGTTTGCAATTTCAAATTGTCTGTTATAATTTATCGAATTAGTTAATTACACAATACTTCGATGATCAACACCCTTTTTTTGGTACTTGCCAAAATAAAGAAGAGATATAGGAGTATTGAGGGAACCTTGATATGTACACATTGTTATGCCCTCATCATCGAACCAGTTTTCTAAATATGTGTGTACTCCCTCTCATTAAAGTATGTCATGTTCAAACTCCACTCATCTTAACATTTTGGTCTTTATTGAAACATATGCATTTTCATTACATTCCAACATTATAATATATCATGTTGGAACCAATGGCTAAATTTAGTGACATTGCAGACCACATCTTGTGTTGGTATCAAGCATCATTTTATTTTTAGTTAACTGAGGGATTGATATATAAGTTTGGTTTAATTATTCAAGAAAATTGGGGAACTTTTATGGATTTATCATAAAACATGGTTGTACAATACAATGATAAATAAACTTGTTGCATCAGGTCAGTAACGTCATATTCATGTTGTCGTACTTATCATTAAGCAAAATTTTGGATGCTACATCCTCTTCTTGAGTTTAACATTCTTTTTTCACAGAAGAAATCTTTAAACTTGGATTTGGCTATGTGTAGCCGCAAGTCTATGAAGCAATTCTCCATTTCTAAAAACACCTTCGTCCTCAAACTACTAGCTACGGAGTAGTCTGCAGTTCCCTTTCCCCTAAGGATCCAACGTCGTCAATACTACATATATACAACTGGAAGTTATATATGTAACATTCTGCATAAAATCAGATATGCCCATGCCTTTTATATATCTTAACTTGCTACAACAGAAAATGGGATGCAATTTTGTGAGGTGCATAATTAATTTTTTATATATGTTACCACTACATACACTCATGCCTTTGATATAAAGTTGCAACTTTTTGTTAGTTATATTTTCAGGTATCTACGATTCGATCCATTTAGGATTCTGTATAAAATTAATTATGCTTGTTCCTTTTGTATATTTAACCATAGTTTTAAATAGCGGGCTAAGGCCTGGCGAGACTCTAAAATAGTTAAATCAGAGCTAAATAAGGCTATGGTGAGCTATAGCAAAGGCTAAATTGTACATGAGAAATGAATAGCGCTATTAGATGCCTCAAAGGCTATAGTGGGCTATAGCAAAGGCTATTGCCGGAGATTTAAAACCTTGATCTTAAGTTGCTCAATATATAGTAAACAGAAAATGGGATGCAATTTTGTGAGGTACATAATTAATCTTGATATATACAAACATCCATGCTTTTGATGTAATGTTGCAACTTTTTTTAGTTAGCATGCAATTAATAAATATTTTAAGTTATCTATGATTCGATCCATTCAAGGTTTCATAATAAAGCTCGTTAGTTAATTGCTAAACTACAACTTGAGCAGACAATATATCTGATTATGCATCTCCACTAATTCAGCTCCTGCTTGGACAATTCAAACTGTGCAATGCATTTTTGATGTGTCATGAACAGAATTACGCTTCTCACACGAAATAGCGAAATCCTCATTCATAGAACTGTTAGCTGATGCAATTGCATGTGCCTGGAAAGCGTCAAGGCATGATGAAGGTCACAGGTACGCACGCAGACATAATTGGGGAATAATAGACTGCCGATCTGCAGTGCAAATATTTAGGTGCAATATATATATAGGAGGGCGCAGCGGGGAGAAAAAGAAAAGTCGCATGCATGGCGATACTGAGCTGGTACGCTCCATGCAAAGTGTTGACTAGCTCGTCAATGATATACTGATATGGATTGTTTTCGGCGCCATGAGATTATTATTTTGTTATCACTAAAAGTGATACTGAGGTGATTGTTAACAACAGAGCGCTGGCTGTAACATGAAATGCCAAAGAAGCCTATGTTAGTCGGCAAAAGCAAAAGGATGGCATCATACATAGGGGATGCGAGTACATGGAGCTGGTGACATGGGAGAGAGGGATTCCCCCACCAACTAGCGAATCCAACCTTAGATTCTGCCGGCAACAACGGAATCACTAAATCCTGAATGTGCGCCCCGTGTGGGTACGTGACAAAATTTGATATGATTTCTTTTTTTTTCGAAAAAAAGACAAAATATGATACGATGATGTGCATCGGCCTAGCAAATAAAAATTGTATTTATTGGTAAGCAATATGCCCCTCAGTAACAAGTGCAAGGAGTCGGAAGTGTGTCTTAGAGGTGCGAGTATCTATTGTACTTTCTCCATCGTTTGACTTTTTTACTATAAGTTTGTCCGCTCGTTTTATTCAAAATATTTATGTAAACATAGTAAAAGATATCTATTAATAAAGCAACCATAATAAAAAAATTAGTATTTCTCATGATTTTTTTAATAAGACGAATGATTAAAGTTGGAGTAAAGAAAAAAGCAAACGACTTATAATCTAAAAACGGAGGAAGTAGTACGCACAGGACCACCATGTCCGGGGCTAAGCGCATGCGAGAGCGTGTACCCATACATTTTTTTTTTGTGACGCATCGCATCACACAAATGAAGCCAGTGGCATCGCTAAACTATGTACTGATATAGCGCTGCGCTGGTACAAGGGTCAAAGGTAGAGTACGCGCGCGCTTCGAGAGTGCCAGTAGTGCACACGTAATGCATGCAGCCAGCAGCTTGCTGCAGCCGGTCGATCGGAATGGGAAAACACGTGCTTAATTTTTATTAGTGTGTGTTACTGTGTTAGAATATATATATATATATATATAATCACTGGCTGCTACCCTTAATAATAACACAGCAAAGATGAGCTCACCGATTAATCGAGACTAATCATGAACATCTCTTGGGATCCTTCCAAATGAGGTAGCGCGCGCGATCCATATGATAGATGGATACCCTTGTCGTCTCTTGTCGATCCAAGCCTCCATGGGGCCGGAAGTACGCACCGGAGCGGGGCAGGCACAGCACAAGTGGCATCAGGATCCTCACGGCGATTGGTGATCTCTGTCCTCTTGTGCCGCAGTTGCTGTGCGCATGGGCGGGCGGGCCGGGGCGGCAGCTCGCTGTGGCCGCACCTGCGTGCAGCCGTCCGGCCGGGCTGACCCCCCCACCCCTCCCACCGGCCGGCTTGACGGGGTGCTGCGCCATTTGACTCGATCGGTCGGGGGCGGGGAGCTAGGGGGGCCCCGCGGGGGTCACCATCGCGCGTGGGCCGTGGTACTCTGTGTCGGCGACCCGGCGGAGCCAGGGGCGGTGCTTGTGTTGTCTGCCGAGGCCCCCACGCGCAGGTGCAGCCCCCATCGTCTCGTCGCGGCAGCTTGCTCCGGCCGCGCGGCTCGGACGCGCGCGTGCCGACGAACGCAAGCGGACGCACGCGCTGCTGGCGCCGGTTCCTGTAGCTCCTCGGCTCTTGCTCGCGCCGCATCCTCGTGCGCTCGCCCTGTCCCCGCCGCCCTTGATCTCTCTGTGCCGCTTGCACGCAGTTTGCTTCCTCCAAGTGCCCCTCGTACATATTATTTTCAGGCAGGCCCATGCGTACCTAACTTAGACGACCTCTGCTGGATCGGAAGAGCGGCCCAACTGCGGGCGGCGGATCTGCTTGCTAGAAGGAAGACCAGAAGTGGCGTCCCGCTGGGCCTGCCAAGCCTAAACGGCCGAGCCAGCGTATGGCCCATGAGCGGGTATGACAATGCGACATTTGCTCGTCGGCGTCGCTCTCGTGACCTACCTGGTGAGGTCGTCGTCGTGATCTTCAGGATGCTAGTGGTCACGGGACTTGTACGCACCCTTCTCGTCGGCCCCTCGCGTCGCTGTGTCGGAGGGTCCAGGTGGGCAGGCACCCCGCGCGCCGGACCGATCGGGCGTGCGTGCGGTGTGCCGACTTTCACGTTCTCCTTGGCCTGGATCGGGACTCGACGCTCGAATTGGTTGGCCATCAGATCAGACGGAGGTCCTTCTGAGTGGTCTTACCAAAGGTCAGTCTGTCCGTTTGTGTCGCGCTGCTCTCTAACCTCCCGATGGCCCGCCTGTGCGGCTGTGCCCTCCTGCCAGTACAGTGCCTATGACGCTGATGCTCTTTGCTCCATGTACGTATCACGCTCCAGTCCAGTCTCCTGTGTTAAGCGCACCAACAACTGGTGCCAGCAAGGAACGACGGCATCTCTTCACGGAAAATACAATCTGCAGGGAATCGTACTGGAGGGCCGAGGCACCGCCAAGGTCCGTCCATTATGCTCAACATTTCGCGGATACCCTGATAAGCTCAAGGCTCTGTTCCTATCATTTCCTTCTGATATCCCTTCATCTTTTATTTAAGGGAAAAAAAAGGGGGCTTGCTTGCTCCAAGACGGCCGTCAAGCAATCCGGGGGAAGGCGAAGCACATCACAAAAGAATGAACGCATCCGTGGAAAGAGTGAGCAGCAGCAGTTATTCAGAGAAGGTGTAGTTACAGTAGTTACGGTTCATCACAAATAAGCAGGGCACCATCACAAATAGCGATGGTTATCCAAACCTGTAACACACCTTTATTTATTGTAACCTTTCCATGCTTCCCTTTCTTAAATGATTAAGCACTGCTCCTGCTAATTTTTAAAGCAATATAGCTATGCACCAAGCTGATACATCATGCATGCATCAGGGCGGTCCAAAGGAAGTGATCTAGTGCCCATATGAAGATTTGGCAGCGCCATTTGTCAGATGCTCCAAGTTTGAACCACCCTTCAGTATCTCTTCAACAGCTTTCTGAAAAAAAAACATGAAAAACGTATCATTTACGTTCACACTGGCACAAATGAAACTTAAATACTAGCGGTGGCAGTTGAAATTGTGTCCCAGCAGCGAGCTTTTGCATACCTCGACACATGTCAAAGCGTACTGAACGTCACTATCTGAGATTTGGTAATGGAGGACGAACCTGATACTGCATGATACAGAGTTCAATTTGGACAGTTAAAATTGGATTCAAGCATAATTGTAAGTGATATTTAAGTGTTCAGAGAAAATGATCGACTTTGCCAATTGAATATAGAGTTTCAGTCAGACTACGGGTCCCAATTCTTGTATTAAGCAGTCTGACATATTAGTACAAGATGAAGATAAGGTAGCAAAGATAATCAAAACATGTCAGAACTAAAGGATTAACTGGAAGACTGAATAAGCTAAATTCCAAATTAAATTACCCTGCAATAAGAGAATGGAACTTCACCTTTTTGAACTCGCTGGCATTGCCCGCACATTGTGCCGTTCCAAGACTTGGCATAGCATGTCAGGTGATATTCGTGGATCCATGATATCAAAGAATACCTAATGAAGCACATATATGTCACACATAAGACAATCACGTAGTAGAAAATAAGAGGATCAAATAAGTGGTCTAGAAGACAAACCATATTGGTCTCAACTGAAGCTGAATCTACTGTAAACTGTTTAATTTTCTTCAGCCCCTCTAAGCAAATGAACAAGACAAGGGTTCAGGATTGAAGTTCAGAAACAAAAAGATCAGTCTTTCAAGTTGATCAGGAGATGATTCCTTCTAAACGCTAGTGTGTTATAGTTTAACATTTTTGGGGTGAGAAAACAAGTGCCTTTTTCAGGCATTGTGAGTTGTCATTATCGAAATCAAGTGTAGATTATTACAGAAAGAAAAATATGAAACCTGCCAAAGCTTTAGCCTTTCGGTGGTCATCCGCAAGCTTTCCTAGTGTGTCACGAACGGCAACATGAGCAGCAGCACAGAGAACTCCAACCTGCCTCATTCCACCACCTAGGGTCTTCCTCAGAATTTTGGCCTGAAGGTATTGTTCGGATTTCCATTGTTAACTGATATATGAAGTTGTTTCTGAGTACATCACTACAGATTGAACTTTCTTTTTTCGAACAACCACTACAGATTGAACTTAGAAACACAATTGATCAGACCTTGTCAATAAAGGCCTTCGATCCAACAATTACTGATCCAACGGGGGCGCCTAACCCTTTAGATAGGCATACCTGCAATTTTAAGTTTCAGAGTGAAACATAGTCACATTTGCCATTACACATTTATCTGCAGCCCGTTCACATGTAAATTGTAAAACCGAAAACATTGCTCAGTAAAGTGAAACCTACCGAAACTGAATCAGCAGCTTTCACAAGTCTATCTACAGGAACTCCAAGTGCCTGGCACAATCAACACAGTGGCTTGAATGCATGCTCGTATGTCTAAAATGTCGTCGTGATGAGGCTACAAGTTTACGTGGCTCTGTTGCACATACTACAGAATAAGCAGAGCACAAGTTCCGTACTACTCACCACTGAGGCATTAAAAATGCGAGCTCCGTCGATATGAAGCTTGAGGCCGTGTCTCTTGGCAATTTCACCAACCTTGTCAATGTATTCTACAGAGAGACATTTTCCACCACAACTGAAGAAAGAGTTTGGTAAACTTACGAGTTAATTATAAGGAAAAAAATGTTATATTACTACAGATTTCACCGGGGTAGAGCAGAGGGTGAAGAGGAAGGAGGAGAAAAATTCGGTTGTGAGATAGGGGAGAAACACCCGAATAGGAGCAAAAGCAGCAACAGGTATTTGTGGAACTCACTTCCCTTGTGTGTTCTCCAAGCAGATGAGCCTGGTGGTCGGGTAATGCAGATCCGGATGCCTGATGGCGGCGACGATCTTGTCGACGTCCATGGTGCCGTCGGGGTTGTTCCTGACGGTCCTGGGGTGCACGCCGCCGATGGTGGAGATGCCCCCGTTCTCGTAGACGTGGATGTGCGAGTTGTCGCCGAGGATGACCTCGCTGCCCCTGACGTCGCAGTGCACGAGGACGGAGATGAGGTTGCCCATGGTGCCCGACGGCACGAACAGCGCGGCCTCCTTGCCCATGACCGCCGCCATCTCCGCCTGGAACCGCTGCGCCGTCGGGTCGACGCCCACGACGTCGTCGTCGACGTCCGCCGCGGCCATGGCGGCCCGCATCGCCTCGGAGGGCTTGGTGACCGTGTCCGACCGCAGGTCCACCACCTTGCTCGCCATCAGTGCTGCTCCGACCTACACTTTACGCCGCAACAGCAAGGGAGCGGCAAAGCCTCACGATGAAGTACTCTCGCCAAAGCTCAAGATTTGGGTGCTGGGACTTGGAGGGGAGCGCACCGGGGTGGGCGTACCGTCACTCGGATATGGCTGTTTTCTCCTAAAAAATTGGCAAACGCAAACCTATCGCACTCGGAGACGAACCAGTAGTTTGGGGTTTTTGCGTGCACTTGCACATAATATCTCCTTATGATGATGGAATATGGATGGTGCGTTGATGCGCACCGCACTTAGCTAGTTAGCTGCTTGCACTTAGCATGTTTCTTTGTCGCTAAAAGCGCCCCGCTCCAACAAAACAGAGCACAAACATGGCTCAACTGCTCAAGTCAAGTCCTACACAAGACACGAGTACACGACAGAGGAAAAAGGAGAGAAAAAGCAACAAGGAAACGCCGCCACCGTTCACCGCTCCCAAACAAAGGAGCCGCCGGAAGCAAACAAGCGCCGGAGGCTAGCCGACGACGCCGTCGTCCTCCACGCCGCCTGCGTGTGTGCCCCGGAGAGTCTTGAGTCCATCCAAATGGACAAGACGACGGGGAACACACACACGTACGCAACGCTCCAAGGGCGCTGTGGAGGAGACTGACAGGAGGGCGAGGGGTCATAAAACGTTTCCACGCTCATTTCTACTGTTTCACAGATATCTTCATGTGGTATCTCCAACATTCTTCGGTGAGAAGCTGTATACCTTGTGGCACATTAACTCTGCATTGGAATATTTGCTTTAGCTTTACATTTAATTGATCTTCCTATTTTTCCCACAATGCTTTGTTCTAATCTTATCCTTCTGGGATACTATGTAAATGTTTGCCTTTGTTCCTTTCTGGGAGCAGACTTATTTCAGTTTCACGTCACTGCATCAATTTTACCAGGAAGTGAAGTAGATCGAGCAATTATGGCAAGGTGAATAGCAACCATTATTAAGGAATGAGGAGAGTGTGACTGGTGACTACAATCGCTAGCGTTGATCACAAACTAGCAGGAAACCATGCTGACGCTACAAGATCACTAGTGCCCATATGAGTTTTTTGTAGTTCCGTTTGTCAAGTGCTCGAATTTGGTGCTGCCCTTCAAGAGTTCTTCAACAGCTTTCTGAAAACATAAAACCGTACTGTCACAGAAATTAAACGCAAACACTAAAAGATCAAAGTGATCCAAGCCTTTGCATACCTCGACACATGTCAGTGCATACTGAACATCGCTATCTGAAATTTGGTAATGGAGGACGAACCTGATACTGCAAAACAGAGTTCAGTATGGACAGTTAAATTTGGATGTGTGCAAAATTATTTTAGATGCCATTTTAGTGTTCAGAAAAAGTTGTTTTTTTCCTAATTGGAGGCTGAACTTCAGAAAGGGAAAGCAATCATTTTACTAAGCAGTCTAGCTCGTTAATAAAAAAATTGAAGATAAGGTAGCAAAGATAGCTGAAATTGTACTAAGCGGTCAGTAAGATAATAGAATTTCACCTTTTTGAACTAGCTTTCATTGTAAGCACATTGCGTTGTTCCAAGACTTGACATAGTCTGTCAGGTGATATACGTGGATCCATGATATCGAAGAACACCTTTAGAACCATAGACATGTTACATATAAGATCAATGCATTACAATATGAGGATCAAACAAACAAGTAGACTAACCATGTTGGTCTCGACCGAAGCTGAATCCACCTTAAACTGTTTAATTTTCTTCAGTCCCTCTAAGGAAATGAGCAGCACGTACAAAGTTCAGGGTCAAACTTGAGAAAAAAATAAATAAGGTTTTCAAGTTGAGAAGGACTTGATTCTTTTCAAATACAAGCATGCTATAGTTTTGTAGTTTGGAGGGGAAAGCAAGTGTTTCTTTTTCAGGCATTTTGAACTGTGATAGTCGAATTGAAGTGTAAGTTTGATCCCCGAAAGAAAATATGAAACCTGCCAAAGCTTTAGCCCTTCTGTGGTCATCCGCAAGCTTTCCCACATTGTCGCGAACAGCAACATGAGCAGCAGCACAAAGAACACCAATCTGCCTCATCCCACCACCTAGGGCTTTCCTAAGAATTTTGGCCTGAAGGAATTGTTCAGATTTCCACTGCCACTTGATTTAAAAAGTTTTATATTTTGTTCAAAATATATGCATATGTGGAATTTAAACTCAGAAACACAATTGATCAGACCTTGTGAATGAAGGCCTTCGAACCAACAATGACTGATCCAACGGGAGCACCTAAACCTTTTGATATGCATACCTGCAGTTATGTTTCAGTTAAAAATATAAGTTTCATTTATTTATCTTTAGTCGATTAGCACCTAAGTTGTGTAATTGACCACAGTAGTACACAGTAAATTGAAACATACCGAAACCGAATCAGCAGCTTTCACGAGTCTATCTACAGGAACTCCGAGTGCCTGGCACATTCATTTTTTCATATGTCAGTCCTCTAATTACAGAACAATGCTTAGTTTTGCACAACTCTGTAGCAAATGACATTGGAAATTCAGAAACAGACTGCCCATACTATTTACCACAGAGGCGTTAAAAATGCGAGCTCCATCAATATGAAGCTTCATGCCATGACACTTGGCAATTTCCCCGACCTTGTCAGTGTATTCTACAGACAAACATTTCCCACCGCAACTGCCAAAACAGCAATGAACAAGCCAATTAGATTAAAAAAACATGTAACTTGACCAGTAAAATCTGCAACGGTTTAAAACAAATCCGTGCAACTAACTCACTTTGCATGTGTGTTCTCCAAGCAGATCAACCTGGTGGTCGGATACAACAGCTCCCCTCCCGGGTTCCTAATGGCAGCAACGATCCTGTCGACGTCCATGGTGCCGTCGGGGTTGTTGGCCACGGTCCTCGGGTGGACGCCGCCGATGGTGGAGATGCCGCCGTTCTCGTAGATGTGGATGTGCGAGTTGTCGCCGAGGATGACCTCGCTGCCCCTGACGTCGCAGTGGACGAGGACGGAGACGAGGTTGGCCATGGTGCCCGAGGGCACGAACAGCGCGGCCTCCTTGCCCATGAGCGCGGCCATCTCCGCCTCAAAGCGGCTCGCGGTCGGGTCCGCGCCCAGCACGTCGTCGTCGACCTCGGCCGCCGCCATGGCGGCCCGCATGGCGTCGGACGGCTTGGTCACCGTGTCCGACCGCAGGTCCACCGCCTTGGTCACCATCTTCCTGCTCGACGCGCGGCGCGACTACGGCTCACCTCTGCGGACAGGGTAGCGACAGGGGGGGTTTAGGATGCAACAAACTTTGCCAAAGCTCCTGAATCGGACGTTCTCAGTGCTCAAGATCATCTGGTGTGGGTGTTTGGTTGTCACTAAAAGCACTGCGGCGACAAGACAGGACAGCGAGCCTGGACATCAACTCCTCCACGGCAGGGGCGCAGGGGCAGGGGTGAAAAGGAGCGAGGGCAACAGGACAGAGGCACCACCGAACAAAAAAAGCGCCGGGAAACAACGGACGGCGGAGACGAGCCGTCGTCGTCTGTCGGCCCCCGCGCACGCTCACGCCGTACGCGTGCAGGTGACGAGGACCACGGGCATACACGAATAACACGACACGACTCTATCCGCCCAGCTACCATAGAGGTCCGAAGCACGGAGATGGCGCGGCGCGGCGGGGTGGGGTGGGGTGTGGCGTAGCCCGTGTCACGCATTTGGCGTGGTGCCCGTCGAAACGGAGGGAACGACAGAAAGACGCCGGCCGGCACGCGCCGACGCACGCGTGGCTCCTCCAAAGTCGGGTCGCGTCGCGGCGGAAGGAAGGGGGTTGACGACGCGGCGCGGGGCGGTGCTCATGTGGAGTTCACGCGCGCCGGTGAAAGCGTCACCCCGTTTCACCCGCTGAGAAAAAAACGCTCCGGCGATCACGAGAAAGGCGGGGGACGAGAGGCCACGAATCCATCACGGGACACAAAGAGAGGGGAGGAAAACCAGAGGGATTGCAGGGTCGCGCACCGGGATTCCGAGGACGACGAGGCGGAGGCGGAGGCGGCCGGGGGACGGAGTGCGCGGGCCGGGCGACCTTTGCCTTCGTTCTCTGGACTCCGTAGTGGCCGTGTGCGTGTGGTGCTTTATAGAGGGCGGGCGGACGGAGGAGAAGCGCGCGGCGCCCTGAGAGAAGGGAAGGGAACTATGAGAACGACGTGCGCGTCGATGGACGCGACGCGACCGCAGAGTCTAGGTGCGGTGCCCGAGCTGCCGCCGGAGCCCATTCCGGTCCGGCCCTGGGCGCACGCACGGCACCGCCACGTCGGCCGGTGCCGGCGCGGGAGAGTTGTTGGCGTTTGGCTTCTTCTTGTTCCCGTGATCCCGTCAGACGGCTCACAACGCCTTGTGCTGAGCCGATAATGAGCTGTTTCATTTTTATTCACCATCAATCCATCATCTATTCATCTCCATCTGTAGCAGCTGCTTCCACTGCTGTCGGTCAGAGTGAAATCACGCGTGACGGAAAACGACGTGTTTTTTCCTGATCCGCCACAGAGGTATGGAGACCAAGAGCAGCAGTTAAGCTACAGCCACGGCGGCTGATATTGCAGTGTTCGGTCAGGTCGCCTTCCGATTTGATCCGAGGAATCTCCACCGGGCACAAAGACCTCGGAGGAATCCAGCACGGAATCTTCTGCACGGGGCAGGATTCCCGTTCGCACCCAAAGATTCCAAACACAAAAGTGTGGTGGGACGTGACGTTCTTCCAAATCAAGGCAGCAGCCGCATCACCACACGCGCGAATCCAAATTCTGTTTCTCAAGCCGCCGCTCATGCGGGGGTAGTAGAATCATGGGATTGGCAGCTAGGCGGCTGCGAGGCGGGAGTGGAGAGGCACTAGTTGGTGGTGACGTGTACCGTGACTCCATGAGCACATCAACATGCTACCAAAGTGTCCTCGTTTTGGTTGTTTCCATCTGTCCGAGTTTTCAGTTCGGACTTGATTATCGGGATCATGCCGTCTTCTAGGAAGTCGATCAAACGTCGAGCATCCAGCGGCAACCAACGTTGGTACTTGGAAGAAATAAATTTGTGGATCTGACCTATGGGTCTGCTTCGTTGGAATTTGGAAATTTCCAAGATTATTCAGAGTTAAATCGCCTGCGCTGCCGGTCAAGTTCAGAGTGAAGGAAACCATCACCAATTCTGCTGCATGAGGGCAATTCAACTTGGTTTTGAGGGCCTTCTCCCCACTGGCCAAGTCCAAATGCACCAAGCCACTTGTTTGGAAGCGTGGCAAACGGCATGCCGTACCCGTATGCTCATCGTTCCAGTGTCGCGCGACGCGAACGCAAGCAAGCGAAACCATGAACCTGCTGTCTGACCCGTCGGAGGACATGTAGGTAGGGCTCTGCGCTGTGCCTCTGCATAGTTGATCACGGGCGACACCGTTGGTGCTGACTGCTGAGTAGCTGCGCGGCTGGCGGATAGGGTGGTGGACCTGCCAGTGAGCCCAGCCGCCTCTGCTCGCCCATCGGGTGAGGATAGCGCACGGCGGCGTGCGCGCGCTTTTTGACTCAGCGGTGCAAAGAATGGTGCTGGCATATATGCAGATATGCTTGTTGGGTTGGCAGTTGCCATGGAACACCTGCCACGTTTACTGCCGGGATAAGCGTGTCGAGGTAGCTCCAGCAGTGCAAATACTGGGGCTCACTCACTGGATCATTGCGCGCCTGGTCCTATACTATCGGATCAACCGATTGCGCGCGTGCGTGTTCTTTTTCAACACAGTACGCATTTGTATCCATAAAGGTGCAGCTCATGGATGAGGCTACCGATCTCTTGGTGGGTGGTGAGATTGAGGGAAGAGTTTCTTGCTGTGATGGAAACTGGAATAGAGTTCTGATCTGTGTACGTGTGCTATGGAGCGTGGACCGATGTGCATATCGGCCAGTTAGCTGTAACAGACATTACATTGATATAAACACAAAAGCTTACTATGAACATTCTGAAGTTTGCCGTGAACATTCTGGTCGCGTGGCCTAATGGATAAGGCGCTCGCCTCCGGAGCGGGAGATTGTGGGTTCGAGTCCCACCGTGATCGTTTTTTTAGCTCCTCGTTTTTGCTGGCCTTCTTTTTTCGCATTTTGTTTTGCTTCGAACTCATGATCAGAAACCGAAACCGCCACGCGCTAAGGAAAGGATCACGAAGTCCAACTCTTCTCCTGCAAGGCTACTGCAACGGGATCAGCCCCCGATAGATACGCCTGCTATTTGCAAGCGCCCGATGAGTTCCACTATCCCACGATCTCTTTCTTTCTTTCTTTCTTGTTGCAGAGTTGTTTCCTAACTCTCGCCGGAAACCTAGGGGCCGCCGTCATATACCGATGCACCCCCACCTCGCCACATCTTCCTCAACCTAACGATCTCCCTCCCCACGCGACACCACCACCATGGCCACCGCCGACGTCGTCGTCCCGGCAACAACAACCCACGCCGCCGCCACCGCCACGGCCGAGACCGCCCTCCCTTCTTCTGCTTCAACCACCTCCTCCGCCGCCATCGTCTGCGTCGCCGTGTCCGCCGCGTGCGTCTCCAAGCTCGTAGCATACTACGGCACCCTCGCCGTCTCCCTCGTCTTCTTCGCCCGCGCGGCGTGGCCGGACCGCGTCGACGCCTTCCTCCTGCGCCCCCTCGCCGCGCACGCGCGGAGCGCGGCGCTCCTCGCCCGCGCCGACCTCGAGGCCGACCTGCGCCTCATCACGGACGCCCACCCCGCGGCCGAGGTCGTCTTCGCGGCGGCCGAGGCGTCCGCGCGCGTCGCGATCGCCGCTGTCGCCGGCTTGGCCGGGGCCGCGCGGAGGAAAGTGGTGGCCAAGTGGAGCGAGCACAAGGACGCCGCTGTCGCGGCGTGGTCGTCACTGCTCGGCCTGGCAGGGGACGGAGAAGGAGAGGAGGAGGCCGTGGGATTCGAGCTCGGCGACGTCGTGTCTCTCGTCGAGATCGGGTTCTGCCTCCTCTGCACCGTCCGGTTGGTTTCCCGTTTGATCCGTGTCGGCGGGATGCCATTGTCTACTGCGTGCTTTGCGGCGACGTGCGGCTTGTTGGTGCTGCTAGATGACTGGATTGATCCGACGGAAGACGATGATGATGATGCCAACGAAACTGACGGCGCCGCCGCCGTTGACGACGTGCCCGACGACACACCTAGTCAACTGGTTGACGTGGAGCTCGAAGTGCGCAAGTCATGGCAGTTCGTGCGGGTTCTGATTTTGGTCGCGTACTGCGCCGACGCATTGTACTTCCACGTCGTGCTCGGCCCGCAGCCTGTTGCGCTCGCGCTCCTGGCCCTCTGCAACCTCGGGGTGCTCAATGTCGGCAGGCGAGTCGAGCTCTCGCCGGATGACGTCGACGGGGAGGGAGAAGCAGCAGCTGTTGACAAGTGGCGGCGCGGCGCCATCTCGGTGTTCGTGGCGTCAAGCGTCAAGGTCTTTGCCTTTGTTGTCGTCTACCTCATGCGCGACTTCTACCTGGCCCCGCCCCCGCTGAGCCTTTTGTTGCTTGGAGTCATGGGGGACCTCCTGTTGGATGAAGAGGACTACCTCGTGGATTTGGTTGTCTCCGGCGACGACGAGGATGAGGAGGAGGAGGACGGCGCTGCTGCTGGTTCGTCACAGGACATCGCCGGAGAGGTGCAAGAAGAAGGGGCTGATGGTGAGGCCAAGGCTGCTGAGCATTCCAATTCCAACGCGAGCTCATCAGAGGACGAAGAGGAAGCCAATGTGCGTTCGTCTGAGGATGAAGGGGAAGCCAATGCCAGCTCATTAGATGCTGAAGAGGAAAGTCGTGTTCTGGAGGAGAAATGCGAAATTTCAGAGGATCATTTCATTCCAAAAGATGTTTCAGAAGATCATGAGCATCCCAAGGAGCAAATCTCCCGCGACGACGAGGATGAGCATGACAACGGCGCTGCTGGTTCCTCCGAGGTGATCGCCGGAAGGGTGAAAGAAGAGTCTGATGAGGCCAAACCAGCTGAGCATTCCAATGGGAGTTCACCAGAGGATGAAGAGGAAGCCATTGCGAGTTCACCAGAGGGTGAAGAGGAAAGCCGTGCTCTGGAGGAGCATTGCGATATTTCAGAAGATCATTTCATTCAGAAAGATATTCCAGAGGATCATGAGCATACCGAGGAGCAAGTCATCTCCCGCGACGAGGAGGATGAGGTGGACAACGGCGCTGCTGGTTCCTCCGAGGAGATCACCGGAAGGGTGGAAGAAGGGTCTGATGAGGCCAAGGCAGCTGAGCATTCCAATGGGAGCTCGTCAGATGATGAGGAGGAAGCCAATGCGAGTTCATCAGAGGATGAAGAGGAAAGTCGTGCTCTGGATGGGCATTGCGATGTTTCAGAAGATCATTTCATTCAAAAAGAAATTTCAGATGATCACGAGCATCCCAAGGAGCAGCAGGAGGGGCATTGCGATATTTCAGAAGATCATTTCGTTCACAAAGATATTTCAGAAGATCACGAGCATCCCAAGGAGCAGCAACAGGAAGAACCGGACTACAGCAGCAGTGGCAGCACGGACGACAGTTGGGACCTGGTAGAGGTCGACCCGGAGATGCAGGGCAAAGATATATGTGAAGCCAATCCGAAGCCGTCCACGCTTTTCCCATGGAAGCAGGCAGCGTGATATGCGATTCATGTGGCTGATTTATCGGACATATTTGAATGAGTGGTGAGATGTTCTAGTTTTGTTATATATCGAAAACATTCCTCCAGACTATATTCTTCTTAGCTAGAACTACTAGTAGAACTGTTAAAAAAACTATTTCTTGCATTGTGAATGTACATATCTCTGGTGTCATTATATGTGAACATTGCATATGAATTAGCTTTCTGCTGGCATAGTGCCTTTTTTTTTTTCTTGATTCTCTCGTGCCAACAAACGCTAGTGCTGACACTTTTATACATTAGATTTTCCACCTCATCATATGTCAGGCCATGTTCAGATTTCCAACTATTCACTATCCATTCCAACTTTTTACTATTCATTCCAACTTTTTACTATTCCTCTCTCACAAAACACGTTTCCCAGCGAATGCTACAGTGTTTTTCTTATGCTACAGTGTTTTTTCCTACAATCTAAACACACCCTCAAGGAAACTATAGTAACACGGAACAAAATTACAAGGATCACATGTATTTTATGTTTGACGGCAAGGTATTTAGTTTGTTGGC
The DNA here is from genome assembly GCA_015342445.1 of Digitaria exilis. Classification (NCBI taxonomy): domain Eukaryota; kingdom Viridiplantae; phylum Streptophyta; class Magnoliopsida; order Poales; family Poaceae; genus Digitaria; species Digitaria exilis. Next base: position 1,167,294 of record JACEFO010001776.1, on the reverse strand, counting down.
AGTGCAGCCTTGTGTATACGGCAAACTACACTAAAGGCAATAAAAAAGAGGGTCTTTTTATTATACTGAAAAAAGAGGTTTGTTATGGTGCTTGAGGAGAATTAGAGGTTCCTCTCATCTTCAGATATTCTGGATTGTTGATCCTAGAACATGTGTTTTACGGTCAAAAGGGCTAGTTTGGTAATCCAATAACTGGTTGTACCTTATTTGCTACCTCACGTTGGCAACCCCTTAAAAAAGAACATGCCAAGTAGCTGGTAGCTTTGTTATGTCACATATAGTTCTTATAATTTCTTAGTTAAAAGTTAAAACTTGTTCCTAATCTTATCTTAGTTCTACACTAATCCCTTGTGGGTTATAAGAAACAATGGATATATGTCTTTGTACATATTCAGTGAATTTAGTTATTTGATATATTTTTCTAGAAACTTGATTAATGTTAAATAATTTATTTTCGTTGCTGGTTGTGTCCTTTGAAGCATCTTGCTCTTTTTCTCCTTTTTTTTTCCGTGAATGCACCCACTGCATAATTTTTTTTTTTTGCCACTTTTGTCTGTGCCAAATGTTACAACGAAGTTTGGATTGCGTGACAGTGTGAGAGCTAAATAATAAATGGTTAACGAATATGATTATACCCTTCACCACTAGGCATCAAAATTCAAACATCATGTATTTATGTCTGACTAATGTAGCTATTCTCTTTACCATGCTCAAAAGTTAGGTTGGATTAGTCGAAGTCTGAAATTTTTCAGATTTTGAGCAAGGAATTTCCCATCAACCTTTCCTTCTCTTATACCTTTTATTTTGAATAAAAATTTCCTCGACCCTAATAAGGGTCCGTTTAGTTTCAAAAATTCCTCACAAAAAAACACTATTCATCCAACTTTTCACTATTCATTCCATCCCTCCCACTCACGTAACACTATTCATCTACAGTGTTTTTTCGGTGAACAGTGTATTTTCGGGGAATCTTTCCCCAAACTAAACACACCCTAAGAAGAAAAAACACGTACATCATCACTCTCGACTCTCGTGCTCCCCCTAATTTATCGACACAGGTCTTTTCAGGTAGAGCCAGCGATACATAAATATGCGAGAAGTTGAAGGGAGGAGAGGGAGAGGTCGGCTTTACTTAAAAACACACTTCCAAACACCTGTATTTGCTTTCTACCTAGCTCGCTGCCTCCTGCACCTGGGAAAAATATGCGAGAAGATGAAGGGAGGAGAAGAAAACTTCACACTCGTGGCATGACTACTTGACTAGTAACGACAAGTATGGGACCGGCGCATCTTGCTGTGGGTCCGTTGCACGCTCCTTCAGCCTCAAAAGAGCCGATCAGAGAACCGTAGGCCGCATTTCAAACTGGGCTCCATAAAGTCTGACGCCTGTAGGATAAGCAGCAACCAGCAGAAGTGAACTGCGACGAGAGAGAGAGAGAGAGAGAGAGATGGGTTCCCCAGCGCCGCGCCGTCCTCTTGCTCTCGCCTGCTTCGTCTTCCTCTGTTCATCCTTCTGGGCAGTAAACGGGTACGGTAGGGTTGGTGCGGCGGCGGCGGCCGAGGGGGAGAGCAGGAGGATGCGGCTGCACACCGACGGGAGCCGCGGCGATGCGCACGCGTGGCCTGGGTACCTCTACACCCGAGCAGTTGGGAGATGCACACCCCAGTAAGCAACTCAGCATACTACTCCAAAGTCCAAATCCCATTCTTGAATCAAATGTAGGACCTTTCCCATGCGTGTATTCAGAGGATCTGCTATACTCGGTTGTTTACTTGTTTCAGCAACTTTGGATGGTCATTTCGTCCGTGCTCACTGTTCAGTTAGACATTGAATCTGTTCTAAAAATGGAAATAGATAAGAGACTGAATCTTGGGATGTTCCTGCTTGTAAATCTTTCAATGCTGGTAAAGAAAGTGGATGGGTTTAGATTAGATTCTTGCAGACCATATAGTGTAGGAATAGGAACTTAAGTTTTTGTAGCTTACCCTAACTGTCATTTTGTGAATGTAAAGGTAGGAACATCCGAACATGTAGCCTTTCTGGCCGGGTGATGCCAAGGTGTGTTCCAAAAATGTTACCTTTGTTCAGGCTTACTGCCTATGCAAAGTAACCACTTCTGGGAATGGGCAGATCTAAAAATAGTTGTCGTTTCAGCCTAAAAATTCCAGCCACAAGATTGCTGGGCACTCCTTCGCGAACCCACTACCTCAAATGTCCTTTCTTGAAATCCCTTGACGTACACTCCATTCCAAGCTAAATTCTTGAGCGTACAGTTCCGGAACTGGGCCTGATAAGCTGTACAACACTTGCTACATCGAGTACATTTGATTTTGGAAAAAGTCCATATTACTCCCTGAACTATAAGCAAAGTCTATATAACCCCCTAAACTATCTTTTGGTTCATTTTACCCCTTAAACTATGTAACTTGGTCTATTCTACCCCCTAATACAAATTGTTTTTTTTATTTCTCCATTTCTCCATACACAAGTTGAATTTTAATTTCAAATTTTGCCTGATTGTAGTAAACATCATAGTGTATATGAAAAAAATATATTATGAATTTTTCGTTATTTATTTTTGTATAATTTTGCATCTTATGGATTAATTAATTATTAAATATATTACCCTATCAAAATAATGACAAAAAATCATTTTGTATTTTTTTTACCATGTATTATGATGTCTACTATCATCTCACAAAATTTGAACGTAATATGACACTTCTACATAGAGAAATAAAAAAGACAAATTGTGTTAGGGGGTAAAATAGGCTAAATGACATAGTTTAGGGGGTAAAATAAACCAAAATATACTTTAGGAGGTTATGTAGACTTTGCTTATAGTTAAGGGTAGTAATTTGGATCTTTTCCTTTGATTTTTAAACTTGAAGTTATGGTGTGTGTCGCTCTGATCCAACCGGATAATGTTGTTGTAATAACGTATTTTCTGTGGTAATCATGTCATTCCGTATGGGTGTATCTGTAATTGGCGCCTTTTTGCTTCTTTCTGAGTTGTCTGTTGTGAATGCCATAAAGAGCTTCTTGTTTAGTCTCATGACATCAGGAGCATTCACATTGGTTTCATTAATTGCACAAATCTAAGAACATTTCGTTAATCTCAAGCTTTGGTTGTTGAAGCTGTCCTAGCGTGGGGCATCTTGTTATGAAGAGAAGTGTTGTGACCTTGTGGGCCGTTCTCTGCTATAGATGTACTGCTATCATAGCCTCTGCGTGATTCAATTCTATGGATCGCAATTAGTGCCTTCGTACTGTAGTATTTTCAGTGAAAAGTCAGTACAATGGCTAAAAACATCCTGCAGGTGTCACTTTTTTTTTTTGAAGAATCAGGAGGGGTCACCCCCTACTGATGTGCCACTTGGTTATTGGTTAAAAAGAGACAATTTCCGAGAAAATGAAGAAATTAGTCATAGTTATGGCTGCATGGACTGCCAAAATGCAAATTGTTAAACAATAGGAAGTGTCCAAATATTGTCTTCGAGCTTTTTAAACCAAACATGATTTGGGAGCATGTACCTTTTCTATTATCGTAGTTACTAGCTGTTGATCCTTTTTTCTGTATGGAACAGAACTTTGATTTCAATTTTTCCTCAATAACATTAAGTTGTGTGTGGCTGCCAAACACTCAGTGTTTGTTAAGGTGCCTGTTGATGCTCTTGCTCTTAAGTCTTAGCCCTCAAGCACTACATAGATTTGTTAAGGTACCTGTTGATGGACTTGCCATGTCAAAAGACCGTGACTTTCCATTGAAAAGGGATAAAATCTGCATTACACTATCAACATTTTCTTAACATTGCAGAGTACCTTGATTGAGGTTTCTAGTGGTCCCTAGCCAGCTTTTGTTGAACTTGTCACTACACAGCAACAAAGAAATCTCATATTGTGCAAGTACGCTGCAGATTCTGGAGCAGTGGAGCAGAGCCGTGGCCGAACATCGTGCCTCAGGAAGCAGCTGTGTCGAAGGTCTTCGGCTCCAGGTCCGTTGAGAAGTACGGACCACGCCTCACCCTGCTGGAAGCTACCATGAGAACCGACGACATTGGTGGCAGCCCCTTTGTGAAGCTCGTGAAGCAAGGAAGCGCTGCTCTCCTCAATGCCTACACTAGGAGAGGTTTCCCTCTTGATTCCTGGGAGGTGAAGGCCTTGCTGTTAGAGGCGCTAGTGTCTGAGGAGGCTGCTGCGGCCCAGGCAGAGCGATTTGAGCAGGCGAACGAATCCTGCGTTTGATGGATGAAACGATGATGATGCTGGAGCTTCTGTCCATGCTTGGAAGCTGTATCAGTAGTGTACTGTGTTTGTAGTAGGTCACCACTTCTGTGACTTTGGGTGTTGAGGTCTCTGAGGCAGGGTTCTCTTTTCTTTGGCATGTTTCTAGAAGGTGCCTTTGGAGTTGATAGGGTTTATGTAATGTTATGTGCACTGATGGGGTTTAGGTAATGTTATGTGCACTGATGTGTGTCGCAACGTTAATGTAAGCTCTATTTGTCATCGTGTTCCTGATACAAGGACATTATAAAAATGGCGAAGCGATACTCTAGATGAGGTGGTGCGCGGTCAATCAGATTGCATTGCACTTTCCATAGAAAAACGAAGTTCCATACCAAATGGATAACGCAACCAGAAAGTATTGGCCATTCATGTTTTTTTATCGCGGTTTTTTTTTTCGTTGCGAGGCGATGCAGTTGGGAATTTTGGGCTCGCGCGTGAAATGAATTGGGATCTCTTATTTATTGGGCTGTATTAGTTAAATGGGCCAAAACCTGGGGCGCACACACCTATCACACGCGTTGCGCTGCACGGAATTTACAAGCTCCTCTTGCAAAGCTCGTTTGAATTTTTTTACCTCAAGTTTGAACACTTGTTTTATTTAAATAATTTATAAAATCTAATATTTTTTATGGCTTTCTTTTTTAGTAAAAGTTCTTTAAGAATGACTTAAATTTGATTATATTTACACAAATATTTTGGATAAGACGAATAGTCAAAATTAAAAAAGTCAAACAACGTACAATTCAGAATAGATTCAGAATAGATGTAGTACCATTTCAGAATTAGAAGAGTAAGCTGTTAGGTCCTGAAATTAACGAGGCCAGTGTTGATATCTCGATGTTATGTAACTAAAATAGTAGTTGTTTCTTCGTATAACAAATCCAGCCAAATGTGGATACCTGTGCTAGTTCTTAGACTTTAACCTAGACAAATATGTCTCACAACAATGAAACCAACCAACTGAAATACGTTCGGCTCACATGATTTATGTATTGCAATGTGCATAGCTAATTTCATCTTTTCTCGAGTTTAATGTATTCCTCATATTTCCATCTCCCACGACAAAGGTGTACGAAACCGACTAGTAAACATCAGAGATTAATAGATTCAGACCAAAGTTGCGGATAACTAAATTCTCCTCTGGCACTAGCACAACACAGAAACAGAATTCAAAGAAGACTGGTGCAACGATTCTCAATTTTTTTTTTTGGGAAAAGAAAATCTTCAGACGTCTGACGTGTCAACACGGCCGTATGTAACCGGTCCAGGAATGCAAGTTCGATACGGCATCTATCATCGATCAGCTCCAGCTATAATCCCAGGCCAAGTTGCTGACAGTTCAGAGAACCACGCTAGCACATCAATATGCTGTCAGTGCATGGATACACGCCTTGGCATGGAACTATGGAAGCAAGCAGGGAATGCGCTTTGCGTGCCCGAACATGCCGGTCCATCTCGGCACACGTTGCCAGTTGCCGCCGCGCCCCTGAGATAGCTTAGCTCCCCTGTCGTCTTCTGCTCGATCGAGCACCAGCACATTTTCTTCTTCTTTGTTGCACGTAGCCGTCCATCATCCATCGCCGACGCCTTGCTAGCACCTTTCTACAGTGCGATCAGGTCCCAGAGCACATGGCGAAAGAGAAGGAAAAAAAAAAACTGACGAAAACGAACGGGTTTTCTTGCTGTTGCTGTTTCTTGATCATCTGACGTGACACTTATGAGGGTCATTGTTTTCTCTCTTTCCTGACGGATCCATCATGTGTTCATGTGACACGAGACGCTGCCTTTATGAGGTCATTGTTTCCCCCATTTTTTCTGTTCGTCGGTGAGTTTGTTATATATGCATATGCCATCGGAATCAAAGAATCGCTGAGAGGTGCCACTGCATCGATATATGCCTTGGCATGTACGCGACATGTACACAACGGTCAGTGTCAGGCTCCAGAAAAAGCATGGTCTTTCCATGAAATGGCAGGCAGAAAATGATGTTTAAACTTGCAGAAAAAAGCTTGATGTATTTGTGGGTGTCAATAAGGAAATGGGGGTGCAAATAATGCATGGGGCACTGCATCAGCCATTCAGCAGTACACAGGACATGTTAGCGTGCGATTACGATCGAAGAGCATTTATGCAGAACAAGAAATTGCGCACCCGCTTTTGATTCGTCAGGCATCATGACAAAACGCCGGGAAAAAGAAGTTTCAACGTCCCAAATCCTGAGGCTCCTGCTGCTGGTGGTCATTACAGTTCTCATGCCTGACCCTGGCCTCGCCGACAACATCCCAATCCCAACGAAGGGTTGGGAGACTGTCTATGTTGGCGAATCGAAATTGGCGTATGTTTCTGCCAACCTGTGCTGACTGAACAATATCATACCATGCCAAGACGACGGCAACAGAGAGGCGCCGATAAAATTCGGATGTTCTACAGCGCGATGGACTTATGATCGATGTCATTAGCAGGTCCAAGTTCGATCGATCAGTTGAAAAATAGCTTTTTTGTGGTAAAGTAGTGGCATCTCGTCAGATACTCTGAAAAATTCCAAATCTGATCTGACTACATCTTGCACTGAAAGCTCAGCGCAGCGGCTATGACCTGAAAAACTCCTCTAGTCAATATGGACATCGCCATCGGACGTGACGCCCTAGATGTGATATCCTATGTATGACTGAGATGATCTATCTATCTATCCGTAGAAATTACACAAGTTACAGAAGGCTGAAATCAATGTGTTACGCAAGCACCTTTGCAACTCCATTGCCATTCGTTCGCGTTGTCAGCTTGCTGCGCGTGTTTGTTTGACCCACGAAGGCATGACGTCGCGAAGAGCCGAAGACAGATCACTACATCAGTTGTCCTCGCACGTTTTACGGCTGTATATTTGGACCAGTATAGTATTCAGTGGAAACTCCTGCAAAATGCTTTCCACTCCCAGTTCAGAAATTGACAATGGAACATGGCCGCCATTGGATCTTTTCCTTTCGTAAATAGATCGCCAAACAAGGCTCTATTGGATCCTGTTCCTGTGCCTACCTGTGTATGTTGGCACATGTCCATCTGTCAATCATGTTCCCAAGTCCTAACTGTTTTCTAAAGATTTTTGAACAGTTTCCTAATGTTTGCACCAGAAACAAACCAAACAAAATACACTAGTGCACAAATAAAACTGTTGCGTGGTTCCCTGATTAACATCATATAAAGGGTTACCAGTACAATCATACTTGATATTTTATTCGGGTCTCGTTGCAAAGAAGCAGACATTTCAGAAAGGTTAGCACACAACATCATGACTTCAGCAAAGCACTTCCTAACGATAAAAAATAATATTGGAGAAACCGACAAACTAACCAGCGCGCATATCAAAATTTACAATTTCCGGCAAAAAGCAGCGGCTGCTTTCATTAGAAGTGGCTTATTTATACCAAGCATTCCTCTTATGGCTAGATCCAATCTCCTGGTCCCTGCAGAAAGGAAAAAGAATTTCACGTTCTTCCTTTCAGGAAGGGAGGATTAGGGAAGTCCTATTGATTACTGCTTTCTCCAGACCGCCGGGAAAAGCATGAAAAAAAGGCTCGAATGGTACGATCCCTCCGTCACCCCAGAATGAAAGGGGTGATCTCGTAGTTCTTGGTCTGTGAAGATGCGTTGTTAGGTGCTCCATTTTCCCATTGAGGACGAACCTCAACCTGTGCTCGAGAGATAGCTCTCCATACACTGATAAGGGATGTATGGATTCTCGAGAAGAGAGGAGCCGCGGTGGCCCCCCCCCCGGACCGCCCGGATCCCACGAGTGAATAGAAAGTTAGATCTACATGGGATCTCACCTGAATCGCCCCATCTATCCTCCTGAGGAGAAGTTTGTTTGGTTTCAAACTCCGATTCAAACAGGAGGAGTTTTTGCTGGTAGCTAGGGTGTTAGTGGCACAATCATTTCATCATTTCGGACTTCCTCACCAATTACGCATACACATGTTAGATGTATAGTACTGTAACCACACTATACTGTCCAGGGGATGACACTGACCTTTGTGATGTATCGAAGCTTGAAGCTGACTCCAACTACGGCCGTGAAACTTTGTTAGTTTTTCCTTCTCCAGCTACCATGCGTGTTCTTTGTTTGAGTGAATACATCATTAGGCCATTGTTGCTATCCTTGTGGTAACCTTCTTTTTTTTAAAAAAAGTTTTCGGCGCCTGTAATAAGGAACAATGACGGCTATGTTTACTCTCCCAGATTACATATATTCCTCCAATTTGTTGGTGGAGTTGGTCTAATCAAGGTAGAAATTCGTACACACTTTTGACTTCTACTTGGAGATATTGTAGTTAAATCATCACAACTATATTTTTTCTCTGAATGATTTTTTTTCTGAAATATAGGTATATTGTGAACTGCACAGAATCTCTTGTTCACATGGCTGAAGAAATTCTAAAGTTGGCTCTGCCTTTTTGATCTGGTACTTCCTTTAAGAAGAATATAATTTGAACTAACACATGAAAGGACAGACCTTTAGAAGCATATCATTGAGCTAATAGCAGCCACCTCCTCCACTAGCATCGGGAAAATGAATTTAACCTGAAGTCCTGAGCCTACGGTGATAGCTAGTTTCCGGCTTTCACCATGGTGGAACATTGTAAAGTAGTTTGATCTATCCATATTCGTAGCCATTTTTGAATCTCAGATGTTGCTTGGACCAATAATTAGAGATGGTACTCGAGGCTAGCTTTCATAGCATGGACCATTGGAGATTCCTACATTGCCTTTTGGATTTTATTATCTGAATACAATATGCAAGAGTAAGGCGATAAGAAAAGCATGCAGATGTATGCTTCTTTTTCTTTTTACCATGATGGGGACTAAACATCATTGCTGACCACTGGATCAAAGGTAAAAAGTTATAATGCTTGTACCCTGCATTTTTTTATTAAGTCAAGTTAATAAAGTAGTATTGCATATGTATCATAAATGTTTTAATTTTTTTCAGCAGACTTGTCTGCAGTGGTAGCGGCAAAACTACGCCAGCAAAACTTAGCAGTACAGCAGCTGCCACAAGTTTGTTTTTATTTATCCCTGGTTCACGTGCCATTTTTCAATTTTGGTTCGTCTTCGATGGAGTAACCTGTAAACTGATGACAATTGAGAACTCCAATACATCTTGAACTATCATATCTTTCTTTTTCAATTTTATATTAAGTACTACTTGTGCGTCAACTGATTGTTATATCAGCTGCTAGAAATTTTAAGAGACTAAACTATCAACTACTAATGTAATTAGTATCCAATACAGATTTATCCTTTAGAATATCTTTATGCCAGCAGTACGTCATGTTTATGTCTGAACCAATTGATAGTCTCTGTGACTTAGTCCTACACACGTATTCAGTAAATGCTTTTCAAAGTTTCAATCCAAAGGATAAATTCCTTATCCTGCACTCTACTTGTCAACTCGGGCAAACTCCTTTGACTTGACTAGCTAGAATATAATCTGTGAGTGTTCACATTTTGTTTTGGGCCAATGAGCAATGCTTACTAAAAACATGTATTGTATATTCATTAAAAGTGATGTATTCCATACAGCTTATATGATCCAGATCACTAAAGGGCCACCTGTGTTGCGATGCTCATGAACCTGTCGGCGATAATTAGCAGTGTATTCCACTCATCTTGAACAGCCCAAAAGGTATCCTCGACGTCAGTACAGTATCTGAACCCTAGCGTAAACAACGGCAGCAGGCTTGCTTGTACTATTGGAGACTGTTGACATAGCCTAATATAAACATGAAAGGCACAGGTTGGAATAGAAAAATGGCGGCGCCAATATGTATTTGTGAATCAGCATCGCACATGTTCTTCGTTTACTTTTCCAGATCAAACAAAGGTGACGCAGAATCAATCAGGAGACAGCCAGATCTGTCCTTGGCATTGTTTATCTGTAAATCACACACAAAAAAATGCTCCTTTAGTTTGTCCTGACCTCTGAACACATGTTTTTCAGACTTTTCCTTAAAGGCAGTTTTTACCATTTCACCTCAGCTGTATGCGACCAAGCGTGCACTGGAGACGAACAGATCGCAGGACAGAGGCCGTACCAGAGTTCAGCATTGCCATGATGTGATCTCATAACTGAACACAGCTAGCTAGCATCCAAGATGAGCTGAAATCAACCAATTTGGTGAGGCACAGTCCATTTCCGGCGATCACTATTGTACAACAGGAATCAGCATGTACATGTGCAAAAGAATTCTTCTCATCGGAACACATAGGTTTCCATCACCGATCGATATCTTCTCGATCATCTGTATATACAAGAAGAAGGTAAAGAAGATTGATTGCATGGCAGGCACGTCGCATTCTGCCTGCCTAATTTCGTCGTGGACACTCTTCTCTTCTCTGTTAGATACGTCCCCTCCGATGCAATGTGATTGTGACAAATCGAGAGAGATGAAAGAACATGAATCAATTAGCTAGCCAAGGAACTGTAAGCTCTATTTCTCTCTCTAAATCTGCGGCAATTCTTGTTGAACGTCGCCGGACTCCATGAACACCTTGAGCCAGTAATCCATGTCCTCTGCGCCAGCCGCCGACGAGGTCGCCGGAACGCCGAACGCGTCGGTGGGCTCCATGGGGACGTCGAAGCTTTCCAGCGGTATCGACAGCGTCTCCGACCAGAAGCTCTCGTCGAACTGGAACTCCTCGGCGTCCGGGGACGAGGTGAAGCTCTCCTCCTTGGGGATTAACCCCGGCGACGAGCTCCCCGTGTTGCCCTGCTCCGTCTCCGTCACCGACGACTCGGTCAGCGACGACGAGGCAGCTGACCGTTCAGGCGACACCGGCGCGGCGGCGGCGTCGGGCGGCGCCCTCCTCCGGCGCTTCGTCGCCGGCGGCGCCGCCGGCCTGCGCTTCTTTTTTGCGCTCGCCGCCGGCGACGACTCCTCGCGCTTGGTTGGGTCGACGAGCCGCTTCTTGAGGTGCGTGTGCCAGACGTTCTTGATCTCGTTGTCCGTGCGCCCCGGCAGCCTGGCGGCGATCGCGGACCACCTGTAAAAACAAATTCAGAGCTCATCAGTGCGCCGCTACGCTTTGACAAAAAAGGATTTGATTTGGATTGACACATGCATGATGATCCACGCTATCTCTGCCGCGTGATTTGATTCCCCCTCCTACGGGAATAATCGCACGGCGAGTCGAGTGCGTGGTTTATTTTTCTTTTAACAGCGCTGAAATCCAGACTGCAGGCAGGCAGGCGGCACTGTTTGTCGTCGGCGAGTGCGGACGAAGGAGATGGAATCTCCGGCAGATCTTGCGCGCATCATCAGTGACGCGGGGATTAAACTAGTGACCAAGTGGCGAACACACTTGGGATTTTCTTTTCTCGTCGGCCTGGAGGCGGGGCCCACGAGGATAATGTATTGTATGCCCCCACTGACTGGAGCAAAGAGGAAGACGAAGAATAAACTCTTACTTTGCGGTTGAAGCAACAATCAATCATTCTCCCTCCAATTTAGCAAAAACTTAAAAAAGGCAGCAATGCACGAAAGGGAAAGAATATGATGAGGAAATTAAAGGAGGCAGAATTCATTTTTTTTTAAAAAAAAAGAGAGGCAGAACTAGTAGTAGTAGTACCTGTTGCCGAGCTCCTCGTGGAGGCGGATGATGGCGTCCTCTTCCTCCTTGCTGAAGTTGCCGCGCTTGATGTCCGGGCGCAGGTAGTTGATCCACCGGAGCCGGCAGCTCTTGCCACACCGCAGCAGCCCTGCATCATCATCATCATCTCGTTAGAGCTCTGCGACTAGCCGGAGAATGAAGCAGGTGTCAGGGGAAGGTCACGGGTGGGTCGCTCACCGGCTTGCTTGGGCAGAGCGCGCCAGTTGCCGTGGCCGAAGCGCTGGATGTGGGCGACGAGGACCTTGTCCTCCTCCGGCGTCCATGGCCCCTTCTTGAGCCCCATCTTCTCGCAGCACGGAGCCCGCCCCATTGCGATCTCCTCCTCCTCTGTCTCTGTGTGTGTGTCGCCTATTTGAGCTGCGCTCGCTCGACGCTCGTGTGTGTGGCCGTGTGGGCAGAGAGTGCGTGTGCGTTCGTTCGCTGGCTTCTGTTTGTGTTTGGGGGAAGGGAGCACTGCTGGCCCTGGTGGTTTGATGCGGAGCAAGGGTGGGAGTCGCGAGGGGGCGCCGGGGTATTTATGCTCGCGGTGCCAAGGCGCGCCGGACACGTGCGTAATGGGCCAGGCGGGCAGGTTCGTCGAAAGTGGCTCCTACGAGTGGGCCCATAATTTTCTCTCCGTTTGAGATTTTTTTTTTTTGTGTGTGTGTAGGACTTCTTTAACTGCTAAAATGGGTGGATCTTTCTAGTACAATCAAAACCTTCACCCATCAATTCTCTCTTTAAAAAAAAACTTCGCGTTCGTAGATCTGAATACTATCAGTCTATCACTGACGTATTCCTTTCCCATCCGATGATTAGATATGAGTACAATGATCGCGACGCTCTTTGAGTCTCAAATTATAAATGTCGTCAGGAAGAGTGGGTAGAGAGCAAATTCGTGCGACAATGCCTGTACTGAGGTCTTAGGGCATGTTTACGAGTATGTAGAAAATGATTCTTTGTTATTCTATTAAGTTAAATTTGAGAATGTGCGTGACACAAATAAGAAAAAAAACTACCTTTTCATTATCTCATCTCCTCGGTTCAAATGGCTTCATTCCATCATTATAATATCAATTCCCTACAAAATATCCTTTGGCGAGCTCCTACAATAAGCATTGGAGCTTGACAAAAAAACATGCCATATATCTGTCCCATTTTCGTCCTCTTTTCTACTTCTTCCTGGTAATTAGCAAAAAGAACAACTTGCTTAGCCGCTCGTCTTGCATCGTTATCCTGTATTCTATCGCCCCATCCCTCGACCAGCTTTCCTCTAGAACCATCTCAACTAATAAGGTTCGAACTTGGTTGATTAGTCCCAATCCAAACCATAACCTACCTTTGCTAAAGAAGAGGAACACATCATTGCCAGAGCTTAATGTAGGCCAAAGGGGGCGATGCCCCTGTGTTAGTTGTGAAATCTATTAACCAACTACCAATGGTGTTCAGAAATTAAAAAGAAAACAAACACATTAAGCAACAAGTTAGCATCGATGGCCTCCTTTTGATTTGGGTTGTAGCTCCACCACTGGCACCTATTACAGCATATATAGCTACAACCAACTTCTATGAAATTGCGTTCCAGACCACTATGATGCACACGGCAATTACATAGGAAAAATAGTGACCACAAAGCCCTAATTGAGAAAACAATGACTGCAAATCGGTGCATTATTAAATGAAAACAACCGAATGTCAACTCAATCAAAGTACCCAGCAGAACACATTGGATCCCACCAAAATCAGAAGGTCTAATATATGAGCTAACACGGCATACCCAATTTCCAAATAAATGGCCTACATAGTTGGCGGCACATAAAATCTTTACAACATAATAAATAATAAAATGTGTACATGACAATCGAGAAATAGGTACCGGATAGTTTTCTGATGCTACAAAAGCAACACTAATCCCTGCCTTTCCGATTATGCTTAAGGTCTCATAATTTATCCTTTGTCAAGATCACACTTTTCTTCGGAGCCATAAAAAGATCACAATGTTTAAGGACCACAAGTTTTAACAATGATTTTTCTACAAGGAGTAAATTTAATTTGTGATTAGCAAGGGATACATAGATTTAACTGTGTGGGCATCTCTTTTTTTTTTTTCTGTTGAGAGGCCATTTGAAGGAATCGTCTCGATTATCGAAGGCACAAATGCCACGCCCATTTCTAGCAAATCCCATTACTATGTCTCACCCTTCAATCCTTGGTAATGACTATACATGGGCTCAAGCTTGCCGCGGTTTGCTATTTACTGCAAGAGGCGTGGCTCCTCGGCACGTACCAAGGGACATTTCAGCATGGCTAGAGAAATGAGCGTCCTCTCTCTCTCTCTTTTCCCTCCCCTCCGCCATACCGTCCCCTGGTTTAGCACAGCGGTACCGGCCACCCTCGGGCTAACCACGAACTATTCAGCGGCTACGAATCCACGAATGTAGTAGCGCCGGTTGAATATTCACAAAGAAATTAAAGGGCGGAGGAAACGCAGCAATAATAGAAGAAAACTAGAAAAGAGATCGAAATTAGGCAAAGAGATCGAACACGGCAGCAAGGAAGGGGGAGGAAAGAGTGGAGACACGCTCCAATGGCGCGCGGGCACCAAGCTAGCTAGTTCACCGCATCTGGCCAGCCGCGGCCGGGGATCGCAGGACGTATAGTACGACGTATGCAGGTCACGCAGGCGACTTGTGCACCCTCCGGATAGAGACCGCCCGGTAGAAAGGCTTTGGAAAGGCAAAGGACAGGGCGAGGCGCCGAGCCGTATCGAATCGGGGCTCCTCCTCGTCCTCTCGCTCGCCGACGGAGTCCGCGCGACCACTCAGCCCTGCGCCGGGAGGCTCTCGCTCCATTAATTCCGCAAGCTTTTGGCCAAAGTAAGTTGGATTAAAAGTAAGTTGGATTAAGGCCCAGGTAAACTGCTGTACACACAGCTTTATTACCTAGTTAACTCCTGCACACTTTCGTCCATTCTTCTTCGTTTTGTAGTCTTCTCTACTTTTGGCGAGGGCAAGTAGCAACAAAGCGGCTTTTACGATCGGACGCGGCTACTTTCATGTCGAATATTCTTGCTGCTGGGCGTAGAGGTCTTCGGGGCAGGCAATCAGACTTGTGATGTCAGCTACTATTACTATGCCACCTCCAAGCCCTGCAATAACGCGCGTGTGCCTATGTGGCCATGCTTTGCAGACTTGCAATAGTGGTCAGTGGATAGGATTTGCGCATGCACACCCCTTTGTTTTTTTAATTTATAAACAACTGTTTAGTATTGATCATATTGCACGAGTGGTTGGAACTGCCAGGTGCGTCCTCTTTCTAATTAACAAACGTAAACACAAAAGAAAAGGACTAAGTGGTGTGCAGTGCCCTGCAATATCGTGGCCGCTTTTTTTTTCTGTCTTCAAACTTTTTCTTTTGTGAAACGGGCTGCTTAGCCTCGCTCGTTGATGAAAGCAAGGACGTGTCGGCTCCTCCCGGAAGCACGCGTCCCGGACCGATGATTAAGTTTTCAACCTAGCGTCAGGACTATCAACAGTGGAGATAGACAGTAGATAGCTAATTAAGTAGTAGCTTTGAAAGATCAAACTATCAAAGCGAGGCCTGTCACGATGGTCCGCGTAGTGTTAAATCTATCGGATAATCGACCGTTGCAGGAGCAGGCTTGCACCAAGTGTGTGCGAGTATATGTATATCCATCGGAAAGAGAGGAGCTGATGAGACAGTGGAAGGTCGAGACTATGGAGTACGGATGAAAGTTTCGTCGTTCACAGGTCGTGCTCGGCCGGGATTCAACTGCGTAGAAAATAACAATGCTAGTAGAGTAGAAATGTAGAATGGTCTCTCGTTGTTATGCAGCACGTGACTTTTCAGATTGACCGCAGCCGCCGCTGTGGTTCAAACGGTCCACGATCAATGATTCTCGGGCCCAACAGGAGTGCCTTCCTAGCTTTGCTATTCGTAGGGTCCCGCGTTCAATCATGCATGGGTGTGCCGTGTGTGTGTGAACATGCATGTCGATCGCGTTCCACTGTTCTTCGTACACACACAGAAAGCTAGAAGCCGACGTTACTGTTAGCAACAGGACGTGCAGAACGGTCTCCGGCGGCAGATCGGACGCGCCTACTAGCTTTTCTCCCTCCTGCAAATGCAATTAACCATTTTGTTTATCCGGGCGCGCACACTCACCAGCTGCAGCTCTCGATAGATTAAGTGCTGGAGCGATGGATATAACAGCGACGGCAAAATGACTGCGCCGGCGGCTGTTATCCCTGATGACGATGACATGAGAGGATGCCGATCAGAGTGCAGATGAATGTGCTTGTGGTTGTGGGACTGGGTGGGCGATCTTTGACTTCAATCATGGGACGGCATATAAGTATTAGTATATCTGTATTATCCTATCTAGCGGCCCTGTTGTACCCAATTAGTTACGCTAATCAAGAAGAATCATCAGGGAGCCGCGCTCGTTTTAAACCTGATATGCACTCCTAGAATGGAAAAAAACCTTAAACATGGTCATGCATAGGAGTCAGCGTACGTCATGTACACAGATGCATGCATGTATATACATGCCCAGATGCCCTAATTAAGCGCGCGATTATTGGCATATGCCCTAATTGGCCGGTGCTGCAAGTTTGAGTAAAAAAAATGGAAGCCGGCGTCGAGACAAAATAAGACAACACGCAAGCTAGCTAGCGTCGTGTATATCAACTCTTCTCACGCACACACGTCCGATGACTAGGAACAGGTCACAGCTCGCAGGTGCACGCACGAGAGGAGGGGATCCATCATCATATCGGTCGCACAGGCGCGCCCGGCCGGTAGCTTTCGCTAGCGTCGCCATCGCCGTACGTCGTCCTCGATCATCTCCCAATCTAAATGCATCTGATCGGCTGGGTTCACAAATGAACGAACTCGTTGCATTGTCAACCAGCACTTTCTTAACTGGACGAGACCACTGCCTCCCACTAAGCTAAGCTAAGCGCGCACGCCGCTGACTAATATAATTCTTTATTTTCTCCACATTGGAGATTAAAAAAAAGGGGGAAATTAACCTTTTGTACACACACGTATAGCGCATACGTATCGGGAGTCCCATCACGCGCCAAAGGCCATGCCGAGCCGCCGGCCGATCGTATCGATCGGCGCCACTGCAACCTCTCGCTAGTCGCCATCGATGGACACGCGGTCGCCAGGCAGCGCAAAGTTTCAACGCCGGCAGGGCCGAACCATCGTCAGTTCGTCACTCCCCCTGATGGGCATGATGGCCTCTTTGGCTAGACTTTGTTTACGTGCCACTTAATCCACTAGCTGGGCCTGGGGGCTTAGCTTAAAGCTGAGAGGAAATCGCTGCACGCGTGCGCAGCACAACGGGACATCGTGGGTTCACACGAGAGGTGAGTAGTAACTTCGTGTCCGGTACTTTCTCTGTTACAAATTATAATTCATTTTACCTTTTACTACCCTAAATTTGACCGCTTGTTATTTAAAAAAATATACAAACCTAGTCAAATTCATGTCTTTTTTCAAAAACTTTGATTAATAAAACAATCAATAATAAAAATATATTATATTTTGTAATTCTTTAAATGAGATGATTCATCACACTTAGGGTAAAAAAAGTCAAACAAATTATAATTTAAGACAAAGTGGGTACAACGGAGCATATACATAGACTGAGTACTGTACATGTTCGCAGCCTCTTATCTGGTCAAGGCTGGTCTGGTTAATTTGGATCCTTGCGTGCGATGAGTAATCTAGTTTATTTTTCATCGTCCAATTAAAGCAACTTAATCCTCGGTTTACATCCGCACAATCCAACAAATCCACCACACTAACATATTTTTTTTTGGAAACGTACGTAATCCAATCTACACACTAGTAGTTGTTTATTAACAACAACATAGCCTTTAGTCCCAAGCGAGTTGGGGTAGGCTAGAGATGAAACCCAAGAAACAAAGCTCAAGGTTCAGGAATGTTGATAGCTAGTCTCCAAGCGCTCCTATCGAAAGCTACCTTCTTGGAAATATTCCACTCCTTAAGGTCTCTGTTTACCGCCTCGTCCCAAGTCAATCTAGGTCTACCTCTACCTCTCTTTATATTATTGGCCCGCCCTAGGACCCCAATACGCACCGGCGCCTCAGGGGGCTCCGTTAGACATGTCCAAACTATCTCAGCCGATGTTGGGTCAATTTCTCCTCAATTGGTGCCACCCCGACCTTCTCCCGAATGTCTTCATTCCGAACTCTATCCCTTCTTGTGTACCCGCAAAACCATCGCAACATCTGCATCTCTGCTACACTCAGTTGCTGGACATGTCGCCTTTTAGTAGGCCAACATTCCGTCCCGTACAACATCGCCGGTCGAATCGCCGTCCTATAGAACTTCCCGTTCAGCTTTTGTGGCACCCTCCGATCACAGAGGACGCCAGAGGCTTGACGCCACTTCATCTAGCCTGCTGCGATTCTATGCTTAACATCTTCATCAATGTCGCCATCCTGTTGCAACATCGATCCTAAATACCGAAAAGTATCCTTTTGGCGCACCACCTGTCCGTCGAGGTTAACGTCTCCATCATCGTGCCTAGTCCCACTAAAATTGCACATCATGTACTCAGTCTTGGTCCAACTAAGTCTGAACCCCTTCGACTCTAATGTGCGTCTCCATAGCTCTAGCTTCTCATTAACACCTACCCTACTCTCATCGACTAGCACCACATCATCAGCAAAGAGCATGAACCAAGGGATATCCCCTTGTATATCCCTAGTGACCTCATCCATCACCAAAGCGAACAGATAAGGGCTCAATGCTGACCCTTAACGTAGGCCTATCCTAGTAGTTGCTTATTAACAAATCATTAAAATTAAGCGCGGCCAAACTCATTTTCAACAAGCGCACTTACTCAGGTCGAGGGCATTCATTCATACGATCGACAAGTAGCCTAGTAGTACCAGCAGCAGAGGTCGCGCGTCGTGTCAGCATGTTAATTTGCCCAGTTAATTCATTTGGAAAAAAAAAACGACGACCGCCCGTACGTGTGCACGCCGAGACACGTGGACACGCGCCCGTCCCGCATGGCCGCGCGTACCCATCCGGTGCTCACGAGTGCACGACAGATCGAGGCGCGCGCGACGTCGCCCCGATCATCTGGGTGGGCAGGCACACGCGGTGGGGCGTTTACTACCCCCCCCCCCCCCCCCCCCCGATGTGAAAAGCGAACGGGGGCGCCCGGATCCTATATATCTTTCCGGCTCTCGGATAGACTCGGGGGGACTTGAGGTGGCGTCCGCGCACGATGCCAATGCCATTGCCATGGACTGCGACTCGGCGATCTGCTCGGCCGCTCGGGGAAAGCTATACGAGTAAAAAGCCACTCGCATTTCTGGATTTCCCCACGCGGGGGACGTCTATGCTATACAAAAATGGACGTTGCACCCTGCACCGGCGGCGGTTCATCAGCTCATGTGCCCACGCCCGGCGACAGATTATATATAGGGCCTAGTGATAAAGAACCTGCATAATCCGCGCCGTGATTTTCCATGTATATTTTTCTTGAGCACGCAACATGCGTTCTCGCATATGCGGCTCGCGTTGGTGGCGTCGCGCTCGGCTTCTTCTTTTCTTTCTTTTTTTTTTTTTTGGCTCGACGCACACGTCGCACATGTACAACTCATGTAGCCTTCAGGTTCAGGATGCCTTTTCCTTTTGGGACATGAAGTGTAGTATGCCCCTTTTCTGCTGTACGTAGTACGGGTAGTGGGCCGCTCCAACTGAAAAACGCGTCGTGGATATGTCCATCCGCGGGCCCTTTTGTTATGGCTAGTGAACGATGATGGTCGAGGCCAGTGAGGATTTTCCAAGCCGAAGCTCACAGTCACAGAGTTACAGCTCTGCATATCTGCATCAACAACCGCTCGCTCTGGCGCTGCCTGACAACCTTCTACTACTGCAGCAAGCCTCGTAGATTTCCCGATTCGTTCCTACGTTAATTGACACTTTCAGTTCACAGCTCGATTCATCGGCAACTTGCTTGCTCGCTCGGACCAGTTCCGTTAGGGAAGAAAAACGAGGCTGTGCAGTCTCGTCTTGTGTCTCCCACGTACAGTTTCATGCATCACGCGACGACGGGGACGTGGGGACTGGAGTCTAGCTAGCAAGAGCAACTTGGATGCGGTCACACTGACACTAGGTTGCATGCAATCAACCAAGGGAGCTGCACTGGTCCCGTGCGTAGAATTCAGCCTGCATGCGACGGCGGCGATGAAAGACGATGCCGGTAACTGACAGCCGGCGCGAGATTAACGACGCTGACTTTGGACTTCGGATCGCGGTAACTTCTTGTCGCCCAAGCGTCCTTTGACATCGACGAACGAACCGGTCATTGTCAAACCGGCGGCTCCTCAGTTCGTCAAGGGGATGACGAATATCAGCCGCTAGCACACCGTAAAAGGCACGGTAATTCCGCGAGCCTTTATTTTTTTTAACTTCAGTTCAATTTTTTGACTGTTCTCGCTGGTAGCATGCGTTTTACGTGTACAACTGCTGTCGACGGATCGTTGTTAAACTGCCGGTGAAATCCGCCGCCTTTGACTTTACACGGCTGCGAGGAGCGCCGCGCGACCGGAAGAAAGAGCAGCGCGCGTCAAATGACGCACGGGTCGACGGCGTGATTTACCCGAACTCACCGTGCTTGTGTCACTTCCGTAGCATGCGTGTCCAAAAGCTGAAGCCTACTGATTGCGTGGTCAAAAGCTGAAAGCCTACTGATGGCGCATGCCTTGGATACTAAACTGATGTACCGTTGCTCGATCATGCCACCTTGATGGGGTCTCGACTAGGAGCAAATAGAAACTTATACGGAACTGACCTTTGTTCAGTCCTCGAACAATCACCATTAACAATCATTAAAAAAAAAACAGTCACCATTAACCGAGCGTAGCCGCGCGACAGGTTTTCAGTACTTGCCTCTGAATTCAAACGCCTCCCAGGATTCGCACTCATATGTCAATCACAATGACATGTAAAGTCGCTCTAACAGGGTGGTCAATTATGGTAACAAGCAAATTTTTCCAGTGAATTTATGGTAACAAGGAAAATTTCCAAGGCAGACCGAGAATGGATGTATTAGACTTTAGACACGAAGACCCTCTTGGATTTCCTAAACATGCACAGTTCAGGCTTCAAACCAATCAGAAGATTGATCTGACTACCTGGCAAAACAATTCATTCAACTCAATGATCGGAAACTAGACTCAACATAACGCCGTGAAAATCCAGCGGGCAGAACAAAAAGAATGTTCTAAGAACGATATAAACTGCGAAGCTCGATCAGTTCCTCTCTGTAACTCTGAAGAGTTAGACTACAGTGCGCTCCATGAGTTCATGGTTTGGCATCTTCCTCCAGAAACATTGACTCTAAAGGCTACTGAAACTTTGCGAATGCGATTCGGCTACCATTTCCATCCAAAAACTGGTCTGTGTACCATCCTCTACTCCTAACTTCAGATACAAAAGTGGGGAAAACCCTCTCCATCTTCTCATAGGCTTCGTTGAGCACTGCGTCACGTGAACCCATGCCTGATCTCTCCATCTCTGAAGCAAATGCAGCGACCAGCCACCCCCTCAAGGCATCCTCTCCCCTTGCACTTTGCTCAAGGACCATATATGTCTTATTGCTTTTCTGATTGAGTAAAAACTTCTCGTTCGGAAAAGTTGCTCTCAACTGTTCAACGAGCCGTGGACTCAAAACCCCGCGAAGCGGTTGCCCAATTTGCACACTTCCAGCTTCTTCTATTATTCGGTTAGGAAATAGAAGGTCTTCTTTGTATCTCAAATCAGCTGGACTAGAAACCTTGCCACTCTGAAGTGCAGACAAGTATTAGTACTAAAATTGGAATGAATAAAGGGTGGTGTCAGTAGACCGAATATGCTAACCTTAATAAAATCAGCCACAATCATTGCTGTCCTTTGTGGGTTGAGTGTGTTTACAGGAGTTGCTCTCATCTCTTGTACAACTCCGTATATATGTACGGCAGAAAGCAATGGGCCTGCAATTAACTGAGAACAATGAAAAGGTGATTAAAAGCTCAATAGAAAGTTCTTCAAGTTAAAATAGAACATTCAGATAAGCTAATATCAATATAAGGTTCTTAAACATCGTAGCAGATTCAGATGATATGCAAGACTTGAATGCAAAGTGTGAACAAGAAAATGAAGGAAATCTTAGAGAAACTCATTCAATGTAATTCTCTCCAGCAACTTCCCCAACAAGTAAATAGTCCTCCTTAAGATCAGTTACGAGGTAAACACCAAACGAATACATAGCCAAGTGTTCTATCTAGTCTGCCAGGGTAGCATAAAGCCATAAACTCTGCAAGAAAAATCTATTCTGTAGAGTGGATGGCATGCCATTATGCATAGAAACTAGTATTTACTAAATAACTTTATGTTTTCCCCTTACCCTAAAAAAAGATCATATGCTTCCCTTGGCTGCAGAAGAATCCAAATAAAACTATATTACTGAGATCTCCACTATGCCACCTTGCATTCGTGCTAACAGCAAGTTTCATGCTAACTCTATCCAACATGACATGTCATCGTGCTAGCAAACTTTTCAATGATCTGTGATAGTTGCAGACATTGAATAAACAATGCCGAAGCTATTTTGAAGGACCTAATAACTTGTTTTGTGATAGAACAGATGATGTAGGAATTCCCACAAGATCTGTGCAGCTTACATAACTAAAGCATCGCATATATCTCCTTTCTTCAAAATAAATCATCAGATATAACTTAAAATTGCAATGCTTTGTGTCATATGATTGCAAATTTGCAATGCATATTTCAGGTGCACATTTTCGCTCTGTATATTTGCCTGATAGTACAGTATAATGGAATAGATACAATCATAGGAGATAGCAGATGATATGCTCTGTAAATATGTACCTTCCCTTGAGTTGTTGAACATACAGTAGATGCCAATCCAATTCCAGCTCCAATCCCCATGACATTGAAAAGTGTTGAGATGGCTTCCCCTTTCGCAAATAAATCACTAAGGTTGCCTTCTTTAGCAAAAGAAGAATAAATTGGAAGCCTTGTCGCTCTTGCTGCAACAACAGCCATTCCCTGCAACATCAAACGGTGATTTGATTAAAATTGGAGCTAAATTTTAAGGCAGAAATAAAACTGGAACAAATAAATTGTCATTTTGATTTTATTGTTCTGTATGATTATATGAGACCCTGCCAAGTTAAGCAAAACATTCCTTTCACTAGTTAAAAAATCTTAAACTAAACTGTGCAGGCAAATATCAAGTAGAAGCTTATATTTCAATATTCTGCAATCTATAGTGTGCAAGGCAAGTGAGAATGGTCACCTTCGCAAAATTTCCCAAGCCTGCTACCTCAAGGAAAAGCTGTGGGCACAATGGTGAAACGAACTCCAAGGCAGTACCAAGATCGTAGAGAATATCAGCTGTCAAAACACAGATATAGCATGAATAACATAACTAGGAAAAACAACAGCAGCAAATGAAGTCGTGGGCAAAATGGTAGAATGACTTTCAAAGCAGTGCCAACATCACAGAGAAGAGAGAACTGCCAAACCACAGAAATAGGCATGAATAAGATAAACTGGAGAAATAGCACTAGAAAAGGAAAAGGGTGGGAAATATCAAATATGGCAACAGAAAAGAACAGAGATCTCAGAGAACCAGTCATATGATTTATATCTTGTCCTCACCAAGTATTCTCCAACTCTTTGGTTCAGAATCCATTCTTGCCCCCATGCTGCTACAAATGAGTTTCCCTGCGTGCTGCATTCCGTCTTTTAGGATCTAAAATAGGCAGGGAACATCAGCCAATATGTTTGACAGCAATACCTGCTTTTTAACATTTCTGTCATTATATGCTTACCCAACTTACAGCAGTTGCCTGTGCAGGGGTAGGTCGCAAACCTGCAGCAACTAACAAAGACTGAGCCACAGCCCACTTGGGCAGTCAGTTGAAGGGAACTAATTTTGTCTATGAACTGCATAGAAGTATAGTTCAAGAAGAGTAATAATCTGTGCTAACAGACCAATACAAACTCATTCAACCAATGGATCTAGATTATCAACTAGTATTTATGTTGTTTAAAGAGTTACTGACCTGTGTTGACAGCACATGCAACATAGCACTAGAAAAATGCTGGAGTGCTCGGAATCTGGTATAGGTTAAGTAACCCTCATTCACACTGCATTGTTAGCAGCAGCAACTTAGCATAATAGAATCTCACCCAGCAAAATTATCAAGACTAGCAATAAGCCTAGGAACGTCATACCTGTATGGATAACCTGATGGAAAAAATTTGTTCAAGAAAGAATCAACAACTTTGTCATGTATAGGTCTCGAATCCTGTATCACTTTCACCTACAGGAAAATAAAATTTATAGACCAAAAGAAAATTTAAAACAAACTCTTCAGATATTATAAAATATTATTTTACTAATTTCACTAGGGAACCATGATTGTACACTCAGGATATACAATTCTCCTTCATCCAAGCAAACATTTCAATTTTATTTTGAAGGTAATAGCTTGTACATATCTGAGGTACAGCAGGAGAAATAAGGACTTTAGATATGTGTTCCGGTGTAGCAACTGATTAGTGATTACAACATCAAAATAAACAGTCTAGCAGCCCAGATGCTGAGAGTAGTATCTAGCTCTATGTAATCTATACATTTATACTGAAGCTGGAAATGTTCAAACTGCAGCTGGCAGTAACCATGTCGAAGTTATAGCGTACAAGACTGTTTGGACAGGATATAAGCAATAAGTCCCAAGCAGGCAAATCTTTGGACAGACCATAAAGGTTTCAATTGTTGGACTATCTATCACAAGACTGCTTGCAATCTGTAATAAAACTCAAACAACAACAACGCCGACCAATCGTGAAACCTTTTAACACAAACCACCTGCATTAATTAGGGGAACACTGGGGCCAACGTGAACTGTTCTGGTGCCATTGCCCATTGCCCACAACTCTTTCCATTTTTCTGAAAGTGCTAGTGAGGAACATCTAATCCGTTGCTTACTGGAGCTAAAGGTTATCAATTACTAGTACAGTTTGAGTCATCCCATGAACAGAACTCTGCGAATACTGGAACAAATGGGGTTACGTGAAAGTAAGAGCTTCAAGGAAAGGAAGCTTACAGAGATGCTGCCCCGGCCACTGCCGGCGTTCTCAAAGCTGCAGAGCCGCGAGACGGACTCCGAAATCTCCACCCAGAACTCCGGCTGCGGCGGCTGCTCCGTGGCAGCCAGCCTGTCGCCACCTCCGCGTATCCTCTCCTGTCAAATGTTTCACGCGGAGGGGGTGGTGAGGAAAAAGCGGTCACACTGCGGCGAACAGTGAGTTGGGAGCAATTGGTAGTAGGATTGAGTCGCTTCTGCTTACGAGTATGTTCATCTAGGAACGGAGCGGAGGCAGAGCGCGGCACGGGAGGTCGAGGCGGCCGTAGCTCCAGCGCTCCCTTCGGCCACCTCCGCTCCACGGCCGATGCCTGATTGCTCTTCTGCCTCGCTCCGCCGCCCGGTCCGTCGCGGTGAGCCGGTGACGGTGAGGCCGAGGCGCCGCCGAGCTCGGCGGATGGGATGCGGTTGACGAATCAGAAAGACGGCGGGGTTTCCCTTCCTCGATTTCACTTGTTATCCGGCCGTCGTGGTCCCCCCTGCGACTGAATTGTTGTGAGCAGGCCGATAGTCAGCCCAGAGTGCAGTAGACCATGGGCTGCAGTGTAGAATGAATGAGTCCATGAAGCGGCCCAGTACGGTAGCAACACAAGCCCGGTCCAGCCAGAAAACTCGGCACACTTCTGAGAATCGTAAAGCTAAACTATACCATGCCATTTTAATTGTCCACTATAGTTTTACTACTATGATCCTTCTACAGTTACCATCGAACAATCTCTACTGTTGCTTCCTAAGCAAGATTGTGGTGAAATGTTTATCAATGGAAGCAGTTGGTCGCCGTGTTTGTAAAATTATGCAAAATATCATTTTTTTCATTATGGTTTGCTTTATTAATAAAAGTTGTTCAAGAATAATTTAGATTTAACCATATTTGCGTAAATCTTTTAAATAAGAAGAGTTGTCAAACTTGATGTAAAAAATCAAATGAATTATGATTTGGAAGGAAGGAAGTATGCTTATAAATTTTCAAATTTTATGGACGATTGTTTTTCTATTTCTTTTTTCCCGAGGAATTTGCTCGTTCTTTTATGATTTTTTTTCTCCTTTTCTCGATCATACTAAAAAAGCCAAGAGCCAGCTGCGCTAGCCCGGCCCATCGGAAACTCTGCTCACGCGCGCCGCCGCAGCGTCACAGGCACTTTCCTCGTCTCTGCTGCGCTGAAAACAAACACGCTTTGCTCAGTTCCATCTCGAATCCAGCCGTCCTCGGCCGCCTTCCTCCTCCCAACGATCCCATCTCTGTCGTCTAGACGAGCGAGCCGCCCCCGCCGGTGAGAAACTCCAACTTGGACGAACCCTTTGACCGAATACTAATCCCCGCGGCGAAACGTAGATCATTCCACCGCTCGAACTCCACCTGCTGCCCGTCTCCCATCTCCCGTCGTCCCCCAAAAGGCTCCCTTCGATCCGATTCCGCGCGCCCGCCAGCCAGCCTTCTCCTCCCCGCTGCGTACGCACGTGCGCCCCACCCCACCGCCAGCGCTTCCTCCCTGTCCGCCCCCTCGAGCCGCGATCCCATCCGAGACCGGCGGGCATCGATGCGGCCGCCGGCGCTCCTGGCCGCCGCCGTCCTCGCCGCGGCGGCGGCGCTGCTGCTCGCGGCCGGCGCCGGGGCGGCGACGGAGGAGGCCTACGTCACGCTGCTGTACGGCGACGAGTTCGTGCTCGGCGTGCGCGTGCTGGGAAAGTCCCTCCGCGACACCGGCACGCGGCGGGACATGGTCGTGCTCGTCTCCGACGGCGTCTCCGAGTACTCGCGGAAGCTCCTCCAGGTCCGTGGATGCTCTCGGCTCACTGTAATTCAGCCGGTTCACTGTGATTCGTAGCTCCGTGATGCGTCCGTGCAGTGGTGCGTAGGTGCGCAGGGCGGAATTGAGGCCCGTTGTTGCTCGTTTTAGGGCTCCGCCGTTAGATGGGTTACAATTTTTGGGTAGTGTCGTCCTGAATTATGTGTCATCCAGTGGTGTGGAGCTGGCGGGTGGGTCACTCTAGCAGTGTTATACTGATTTCTAGGCAATTAGCATTTTGTTGCATTATGTTTCTCTGAGTTAGACATTCAGGTCTTGTAGATCTTTTTTTAGTCCTATCCGGTAGCCAAACTGACCTTGCGTAAAATTCAGGCAGATGGTTGGATTGTGAATCCTATAACATTACTGGCTAATCCTAATCAAGTGAGGCCGAAGAGGTTCTGGGGTGTCTACACCAAACTGAAGATATTCAACATGACAAACTACAAAAAGGGTATGTTTCCATTGGGTTTGCAGTTCATCAGAGTACCTTCTGTATAATGGCAGTTCGTATTATTGCTGTCTAGTGCTCTAATACAGTGCTGTTTCTCCAGTTGTTTACCTTGATGCAGACACTATAGTTGTAAAAAGTATCGACGATCTTTTCAAGTGTGGGCAGTTCTGTGGGAATTTGAAGCATTCTGAAAGAATGAATTCTGGTGTGATGGTTGTTGAACCCTCTGAAGCTCTTTTCAATGATATGATCAACAAAGTGGGTAGTTTACCTTCTTACACTGGAGGTCTGTGCACATCTGTACCTATTCTGCATGTTCATTTTACATAATTTCTTCTTGAGAAGGCCATAGTAGTTCATTATTCCCTTGTATCTAGCTACTGCTTACTGTTATGGAAAACAAATTGATTAACGATGTATCACTTTTAAAAATACCCATATATAATAATATTTGTGAAGAAGAGTCCTCTTTTTTTTACAAGAACGTGCTTGAGCATGTGTTTGATCATAACTTATAATTTGATACTAATTTTTACAATTTTTATCTGTATACAGAAAATAGCTAATTAGCTTCAAAATGGAATTACATACAGTGCTGATAAAAATAAGCCCTCATTTCTTAACTGCACTATCTTATGGTTTTTGGCATGGCGGTTAATGAAAGACTACAATGGTGAGGAGAGTTCCTTGGCCTACCACGACCAGCCTCCATGGCAAGGGCACGGTGGTTAATGAAAGAATACAATGATGAGGAGAGATCCTTAGCCTGCCACGACCAGCCTCCATGGCAATGTTTCTGCAACTTTTCCAGTGGCACCAATTCTTCAGCCATCAGCTGTGTCATTCCTGCTGGAGAAACATTATTTGTAGTCCGTGGCAGCAGATGAACAATTTTTTATGCTATAATCAATCATATGTTGTTTGTATGTTGGCTTATTGCTACATATAGCCACTCATATCTTCATCCATTCTCTGGTCATTCCTGATGGAAAATAATAGTTCACACTCCCATTTGGCATTTGCTTGGACATGGACAAGCCTTTATTCTCTAGAGAACATTTTCATAGGTTGGACCGCTTTTCCAGTGCTAGCTTAGTTTCTTAGTACAGAATGGCTGTACTTACCACTTCACCACTCTCTAAATGTAAGGCATGGTTTGACCCATTGTGGTCTCCAATGCTACACCTGACTGTCAGAGTAGCTATTTTTTCTTGTTTTAATGTCTTCATCTTGCTAGTAATTCAATATTTTCGATCTTGTCATTCTAATTTGGAATGCTAAATTAATTCATTCAGGGGACCAAGGTTTTCTAAATTCATATTATTCTGATTTTGCCAACTCCCGTGTCTATGAGCCGGACTCACCTTTGACTCCTGAACCGAAGACACAACGCCTTTCTACCTTGTATAATGCTGATGTTGGTCTTTACATGTTAGCCAACAAGGTAAATGCTCTATGTGTAATTGTGTTACGGGCCCAGTATCTTGGTCATCTTTCAACATTAAATGGTATATCAAAGCATTACAACATGATTGCTTCACTTGATTTACCACCACCACTCCTGTTTGTTAGCACATGCCAACTGTCAATGCTGACTACAGTTTTGTCAGCCTTTTCATGCCATCAGTCTTATGCAAGTTAATCATGATACAATCAATTTTTGAAACAATTATTGAACTTTACCAGCTTTATCTAAGGAATACAACATTTAATATAGTTCTTGTTCTCTCTAGAAAAGACCACCTATAATATCGTTTCAAATGTTTGAATTGGTTTCTGTTGAACTGTACTACTAGGATTATTTCATATTTGGAACTTATTGAAAATCTTTTGTATCACAGACAGATACCTGCGGTTGATTGTGTTTTTATATTTTGCACTAGTTTGTTGTCTTGTTCTGATTAGAGTGCAAACTTCAACCTTTTGAATACCCCTTGATCGTTTATTTACATGTGCTATAGCTTGGTGATTGATTATGGATCTGACTTCCTTTTTTTTTTTGTCATAGTGGATGATTGATGAAAAAGAATTAAGAGTCATACATTACACACTGGGTCCCTTAAAACCCTGGGACTGGTTTACAGCTTGGCTTGTAAAACCTGTTGAAATATGGCAGGTAACATTCCATTTTGTCAATTGTTTCCTCACTTTCATATGCAATTTTTTAAGTAAAATGACAAGCATGTTATATTCATGCTCTCAATTTTTGCAGGATATTAGGCAAACACTTGAAGAATCTCTCCCAGGAACTGGTGGGGGAAGGAACCCTCATGACCAGCTGGTTGTCAAAATATTGTTCATTCTCCCATTTTGCTTGCTGTTATTTGGTTATTACCAATCATGTTTTCAGGTTATACTCTGTTCTTTGTAGCTATTATTTTTACCGTACATTTGTAGTCACATGATTTTGAAGAGTTCTTGCTTTCTCATTTCATTTACATGATGTTTTTGGCAGACAAACAAGGAGCTCATAAGTTTGAGATCTTTATGTGCGTTTGCTAGAAGAGCTCGCCACAAATACAAGTCTGAAGAGTCACTTCCATCTTATTCAGTAGTTGGTTCAACATCTGCATTTGGTATTTCAAACCAAAGGGTTAGCCCTCTACACTTCTGCGACAAATACACATTTCACACTTGAAACTTGCAGGCAACAGAGTGTTGCTTATTTTATCAATGTGTCGCCTTTGGCAACAATTATGAAACCAGAAAACCCTTTGTTTCATGATTCGAAATGCATGTTTGTGTCCTTGATTCGAGTGGTGGACTAGCCCAAAATTGTAGCTAGGGCAAAGAGTAGACGCCATAGATTAGTGGTAGCCGTACCATGATACACAATTGTCCAAATATATGGATATCGCAATATGCCGACTATACATGATACACTTATAATTTAGGGGAACAACTATAAAGAGGTTAGACAATTTGATAACAATGAAAGCAGTGCAATATGTATCCTCCTAACATGTGTCAATAGAGGGCAGTAGTGCGCCTAACATTGTTAATATTTTCACCAAGGGCAACAATTTGCAGGGTCGTATTACTGTTTGCACTACCTCCAAAGGGCACATGAAAACTTTTCAACTGAAATCAGCATAATGGAGTTTTCCTGGTGCTTTGGGCAACTCTTTCTACTGAAGAAACACTAGCATTTGACCTAATACTTTAAGGACAATACACCAAACAGAAGAGATTCGTTGATAACACACCCTGGTGCATGTCCAACACCTATTAATGGAATGAAATAGATGCTGGAAACCCGTTTGGGTTTGGGCCATGCGCCCATGCAATAAAACACCCCCTTTTGGCCCAGGTCCACTACTCTCCAAGCCCATGAATCTCAAACACTAGTAGACATATATATCTTTCTACCTTCTGGAAGATATATTTCATTGTCAGATGAATCAATAAAAACGGCCTGGCAGCCCACCATCACGATGGCTTGACCCAGCCATTTCTGCTGAGAGAACATGTGCCAGGACGGGCTGTGTCAAATAATCATATACAATCGTACCACCTCGACTTGATTCTAATATTTTGACTGTTGATTGTCTATCCTGTGCTAAACTGGACAGGAGAATATCTTGCTCTATTTGAATTTTCAATCTTTCACATCTTTGTATGATCTTACTGGCGCATATTTGTTGTACAATGTCAAATTGATTATTGATTGACACTCCTGCAGTTACCAAATGGGGCGCATTTGAAGCTACCTGCTTATTTTGAGCCATTTGCGGTGCTAGTATGCTTTGCGTCCGCTGGTTTCTCTCTTGCCTTTGCTTTCGCTATCATTCCACGGCAGGTTATGCCATGGACAGGTTTGCTACTGATGTTTGAATGGACATTTGTGGCATTCTTCTTATTGTTTGGGAGTTACCTGCGTTTTGTCTACCATTGGGGAAGTGTCAATGCAAATCATGTAGGGTTTAGCAATTCTGATTCATCAGAGAATCATATGGGTTCAGGTATGTAGAACTATATACGTCTTGCAGATTTTCGTTGACATATGTTGTAAACAATTTGTTCTCTCGCAGGCCACCAGCGCAATATGTCTGACTGTGACATAGATGCAACATTTTACTGGATAGGGATGGCAGCTATAGCTATTTTTGCTGTATTGTCACCAACTATCTTGGGTATAACAGCATTGTTCACAAAGTAAGACATCTGAGTGGCCCCTTTCTGTAACCCCTTGGATATGAATACTAGGGAGGAAAACTTAGCTGTACTAATTATCTTGAATGCATAGAAATGGGTCATAGTTTCAGCATGCTCTTAGGACTATGGAAGAGGAGAGGTTCACTGGGTACTAGATTTTGGTGATATAAGGGTTTTGATATGGGAGCTGTGGCCTGTGGGTGACAGTTAGGACTGTACTTGCCAGCTTAATGAATCATGTTACTACCTACGTTTAAATACATGACGTTAAACTTATTACTTATTAGCATGTATTAAACGTCATATATTTGAAACCTTGGGGAGTATTAGTTTGCCACAAACATTTCAGATTAGGTGTGCAGGCTGGCCTTGCATAATATAGTGTCCAATTTTATTTTTATGTTACACAGATCATACAGCTTAAATATACTAATTGACACCACAAA
This sequence comes from Digitaria exilis, assembly GCA_015342445.1. Classification (NCBI taxonomy): domain Eukaryota; kingdom Viridiplantae; phylum Streptophyta; class Magnoliopsida; order Poales; family Poaceae; genus Digitaria; species Digitaria exilis. The sequence continues at coordinate 1,135,288 of JACEFO010001776.1, read as the reverse complement.
GTGAACATTCCTGTCAGAATGACTCCTAAGTTATTTCCTGTATATGTAGTGTGTACGCGCATCGCACATGGTCTAAAGGATCTCAAATGGATAGTTCTTATTTACTCTTTCTTGGCAACAAGTGATTGAGTTCCTGAACTTTTTCCCCCCTTTGGCAGGCTCGGACTAATGGTTGCTGGTGGTGTTGTCCTGGCATCTTTTATGACATACGCGGCAGAGCATCTTGCTATCTCAGCCTTCAACAAGGGTCAGAAAGACAGAAATGCGTCAAGAACTAGAAACTTTTGTTTTTAACATCCAAGTAAATTCTGTACCTACCCCATTGATCAATGTTGTATTGTAGGGTTGTACACAACACACACAGAATGATGATTCCTTTTTAACACATGGCTTCCTGCCCAAGGCCCCTTTTTGTAGCACTGATGTCACGCTGTCAACTAGTGGTAAATAGGTTCCCCAATGTTGTTTCTGCAGCACGGTTGCCGTGCACATTAAATCAGATATCCTGTCTATAGAGCATCCACCACCATTTGTTTGTTTAATATGTTGGTTATTACTCTTACTCCAGGTTTCCAGCGTCTTATGCCATAGTGCGACGGATGTCAGTTTTCTGCTGGAAGCCTGGAACATGAATAGATTCTGGTCCTAAATTGATCGTCGGTTACGAGTAGAGTTGTGCAATTGTGGTTCGGGCCTTCATTCATTCGTGTTATCAGGTGAAAATCGTCACTGCCGATGTGGATTCAACGTGGATGCCATCATAATAGACCTGAAAGTTAACTGAACATTTTTAATTATTATTTTTCGAGACAAGCAGCTTTTCTATTGTCGTCTCATATCACTGTACCACACATGGCCCCTTCGCAGTGATATCTGGTAGTTACAGATCGCTGTCTCCCTGTCTACTTTAGCTTACAAAATGGCGATGACACGATATGGTCTCGATGCCTATTTAATTTGCAAGATAAAAGTTAGCCCTAGCACCGCACTGATGAAGCCACTTGTGAAATGTAAAGAGCCTTGATCCTCTGCAGCGCCAGTGAACTGCGCGCAGCACATCAGATTCTTGGCGGATGCAAGAAGCCAAGAAGGCAGAGCAAGTGGCAACTGCAGCGAAAGAAAGACAAGCGCCCTCTCCGGCATCGGCGAGCAAGCAGTGACCGTGATGGCCTGATGGGTGCGTCTGAGGTGGGGGAGCGAAAGGCTTATATAACTACGACACCTTATCAGCTCAGACCGGTCGCCTTATCCTGTTATCCACCGCCGTTACCGTCCGTCACGCAGTACGGCTGGGTGCGGCCGCGACAGCGGGACCGGGGCGGACAGGCGGGGCTATCTCGCCATCTGTGCCGTCGCCGCGCGCCCGCGCACATGCGATTGGTGGCCCGTCCGTTGCCCCGGGCCCACTGGTGGAGTGAAACGGCCGAAACGTGCCCCCAGAGGCCGTGCATCCGGAGTCGTACCAGCCAGCCTCACATCACTCTGTCCTTATCTACGGCTCCGAACGGAGGGCGCCTGCTTTGACGCGCTAGGGTGTTTCGCATGCCCCACTGCCTGCAGGACCCACACGTAAGTGATGTGAGTCTGCGTTGGAGCCTTGGAGCTGCGCCTCGTGGCCAGGTTAACCAAACTGCTGTATGGTCGGTTTCTAAAACCGAAAAAACCGGTCCGGTAACCGTGGAAACCGGCCGGCTAACCGGTGTGAGTGGTTTTATAGTGTCGGTTCGGGGGCGGTTACCGACCGGTTTTGCAACCGGACCGGAGCGGTACGACCGGTTACCGCGAAAACCGGACCGGTTTCAACAGTTTTTTTAACCCTGCTCGTGGCTGGCTTGGTTGCTCCCAACCAAGTCCCGACTCCCAACTCGCAAGTGCTCACGGGTCACATGCGGCCGGAGATTATCGTCACTTGTCAGCTTGGGCTGCGTGTTGCTAAAATACTACTCCCTCGCGAACTGGGTTCTAGCTCACCTAGTAAGGTTTTTTAGTTGGAACCAGCCCACCAGGGTTCGAGTCCTCGACTCGGCACTAGTGCTCGCATTTTTTTGGATTTATTCTAGGATTTAACCGGCGCTATTCTTTCAGCGGTAGGCGACGTGCCCGTCGATAGCGAGACGCCTGTGGTGACTTCGTCAATTTGGAGGATTTGCCGGCTCAGTCTTTCGGAGATGCTCATAGGGGTAGGGTTGCGTGCGTATGTTTGTAGGGGCAAGTGTGCGTGCGTGTTTGTGAGCGTCTGCGTCTGTACTTTGTGATTCGCAAAAAAATACTACTCCCTCCGTCCGCAAAAGAATACAATTCTAGTTTCTTCACATAGACTAAAAAAGAAGTGAAATGACGCATATACCCCTATAACATGGCCCACATAAATAGTAGGTGGGTCCCACCTAAACAATACGTGGGTCCCACGTGGGTCTACGTGGGTCCCGCCAAAACAACATGTGGATCCCACCTAAACAATAGGCGGGTCCCATATGGGTCCCGCCTAAATAATACGTTGGTCCCACCTAAACAATAGGTGGGTCCTACACGGGACCACAACTTATAAATTAAACATCTATAGGTGGGCCCCATACTAGCTACTAGGGCTAGAATTGTATTGTTTTGTGGACAAAATTTAAATGCTAGAATTGTATTCTTTTATGGACGGAGGGAGTACCACTAGTAGCAGAGAATTGAGAGATGCTTCTTCACTTCCGAGTTCCAGCTCTCTTTGTGCAGGTAATATGTCGTACACTGGCGTTTTATGAATGTGCCTTTTTATTTTAGAATGTCATTAGAAGTTGGCCCAAATTTGCTGAAAGGGATTTCAATAACCGAAACACCATAAACAATTTCTACTATAGGGAGTATTTTAATAATGCACAAATAAAAGCACCGTTTTTTTAATAATAATCAATAAAGGCATGGTTGGATGGCATCCGATCCGTTTTACTCGTACTATACGCACTAAACACAAGGTTAGGGTAGGCGGTTACCCCAAACTAGTCCGGCCCACAGTGACAGTCCAAGCGAGATCCGAATATTCCTGCGTTGCTCGAGGGCGTTAAATACGGCGCTCCCCCCAGCCGCTGGGACGGAACTATCCCGAAACGAACGGGCCCTGACGAAACGAAACAGATCTATGAGTGAGCAGCTCAAGCGCGACTACGAGATCGGCGAGGAGATCGGCCGCGGCCGCTTCGGCGTGGTGCACCGCTGCGCCTCCCGCGCCACGGGCGAGGCCTTCGCCGTCAAGTCCGTCGACCGCTCCGCCCTCGCCGACGACCTGGACCGCGCGCTGGCGGAGCTGGAGCCCAAGCTGGCGCGTCTCGCGTGCGCCGGCGGCGAGAACCCCGGCGTCGTGCAGGTGCGCGCCGTGTACGAGGACGGGGCCTGGACGCACACCGTCATGGACCTCTGCACGGGGCCCGACCTGCTGGACTGGCTCCGCCTCCGCCGCGGCGCGCCCGTCCCGGAGCCCGACGCCGCGCGCGTCGTGGCGCAGCTCGCCGAGGCGCTCGCGGGATGCCACCGCGCCGGGGTGGTACACCGCGACGTCAAGCCCGACAACGTCCTCCTCGACCTCGACCCCGCCGGGGAGGCGCCCCCGCGGGTGCGGCTCGCGGACTTCGGGTCCGCCGCGTGGCTCGGCGTTGAAGACGGCGCGGCGCGGGGCACCGCCGAGGGGCTCGTCGGCACCCCGCACTACGTGGCGCCCGAGGTGGTGGCAGGAGGCGAGTACGGCGAGAAGGTGGACGTGTGGAGCGCCGGGGTGGTGATGTACGCGCTGCTCTCCGGCGGCGCGCTGCCGTTCGGCGGCGAGACGCCCGCGGAGGTGTTCGCCGCCGTGCTGAGGGGCACGCTCAGGTTCCCGCCCGCGCTCTTCGCCGGGGTCTCGCCGGCGGCCAAGGACCTGATACGCCGGATGATGTGCCGCGACGTCTCTAGAAGGTTCTCCGCCGAGCAGGTCCTCAGTAAGTCGTTTGAAATCCTTCCTTTCCCCTTATCTCGATCGTGTCCTGCATTTTGGAATGTTTTGATTTGTTTTCCTTTCCACCCGGATTATTAAGGCCTTGTTTAGATCGCCACTTTCGCCAACTTATTTTGCCAACTTATCACATCGAATGTTTGGACACTAATTAGGAGTATTAAACATAGGTATAAAAATAAACTAATTACATAGATGGACTCCACATCGTGAGACAAATCTATTAAGCCTAATTAATTCGTCATTAGACACTGTCGTGCTACAGTAACCCGTCATTAAAAATGCACTAATGACGGCACATATTAGGCTTAATAGATTCGTCTTCCGATGTAGAGTCCATCTGTGTAATTAGTTTTATAATTAGTCTATATTTAGTACTCCTAATTAGTGTCAAAAGGATGGATGTGACATTTCGCCAACTTTCACCAACTCATCTAAACAGGGCCTAAATCGTGATCCAATCGGACATTAGCGCAGATCATCATGCGCCTTATATCTGCCTCCAACAACTTATCTTATCCTTGAATTTTTTAAAACCAAAATGCAGGGCACCCCTGGATCCAGAGCGGAGGCGGCGCCCGGGAGGCGGTGCAGCCAACCTGAATCACATGCCGAAGCAGACATCACATGAATCGGTCGAGTGCTTATCGGTGTGGATTACCAGTAACCGACGAGTATTGTTGTCCATATCAACGACGCCTTTGTATATCCAGGTCGTCACCGCAGCGAGGCGTGGTGTGGAGAGCCGTTTCCCTTCGCTGCGCGCCCGGGAGTGACGATGGTGATCGCCTGGGTCGCTTTTCCCCCCTCTTTTGCTTTTGGGCCTTTTTTCGGCCGCCCTTTTGAGCTTGAGGAGAGAGCAAGCAGTTCTAAGAATGTAATGCGATGATCTATGTAGCCATGTAGGCAGTATGTCCAACCGCGCGCATGTACAAATGAATAAGAAGTGCACTCGGATTTGAGCTTCCTGTATGGTTTGATCTCCGTCTGTTGTTGACATTGTGGATCAGTAATCAGTAGCAGTTTTGAAAATGTCAAATTTAAGGTTGTTTCTCGTGGTGTATTTACAACCACTCAACCAGATAGGATGACCATCTTATTATCTGTGGCCCTGTTGGGTGTGAGCCTGTGACCAGAGCTGCTTATCCATAGGCACGCTTTTAGCCTAGCTGTAGCTAGCATGATCGTATCAACCTCAACCCAGGTTCAATTTCTCGTAGAAGCGGATTTATGGGTTGGTTTTAAAAAAATCAGCTGAGGATTTTCTAAGGTCTACGGAAACCCTGGGGCTCTTACCTGCCGGGTTTAGTTTTTTTTTTTTGGCTAATCACACCCATGGGATGATGAAAAAGCACCATTAATCCTAGTTTAGTCTGCACGATCACTAAAACTAGCGAATCAAGAGCGCATTGTTGGATGCTGCACTTCTATGTGGATAGCCATAAGCCCATAACCAATGCGGGGACGACGAATCGATTAGAAAGGGCGTTCCCATAATGACATCATCTCACACGCTCCGCGTGGTATTATTCCCTTCCGTATTGGCCCCGTTTAGTTTCCTAAATATTCTCTAAAAATCCACTATTCATCCGACTTTTCCCTATTCATCCCACCTCTTCTACTCACATGTCACTATTCATCTACAGTATTTTTTTGGTGAACAGTATATTTTCGGAGAATCTTTCCCCAATCTAAACACACCCTTAATCCACTTTCTCACCAGAGGCAGAGGGAATCCTGCGTCGTGCGTGGCTTCGTGCAACCCCCCTACCGTGCACACGCGTGGCATATCCAGGGTTTATCCTCCCGCGCGGCGCCGGACGGAACCGTACCGCACTACCGCCGGCGCGGAGTCCTCTGCTTTCTGCTTTGTCCCTCTCCTGGCCTTTTGTGCTCGCTTGGCTTGCAAGCGATCCACCGTGGAATCTGGACAAGAAGTTGGCAAAGAGATTCCCTCTCCACCGCAGGGTTTAACCAAACCGCTGTATGGCCGGTTTTTAAAACCGAAAAAACCGGTCCGGTAACCGGTGGAAACCGGCCGGCTAACCGGTGGAAGCGGTTTTATAGTGTCGGTTCGGGGGCGGTTACCGACCGGTTTTGCAACCGGACCGGAGCGGTACGACCTGTTACCGCGAAAACCGGACCGGTTTCAACGGTTTTTTTAACCCTGCTCCACCGAAGACTCGAGGCTCATCACACGCGAAATCCCTGCCAGGTTCACACTCCCACGGCCTAGAGACCGTAGGCACGACTGTGTGGCTCTCAAATGAGTAGTTCGATGGAGGAGATATGTTGGCGCCCTTATTGGCCTGTCTTTTTCCGTCCTAACAGGGTGCACGGCATGCAGGGGATACGATACCTGAGCATGTATGGCTCCATTTTGGTGGACAATCTCTGTTTGCTCTCTTGGGTGCTTGGTGGTACAAATAATATTCATCCGTCAGCCGAAGATGTTTAACCGCTAAATAGGTTTAACCACTAAATGATACATTTTGTATCCGAATCCAAACATCTAATATACGACCGTATCCAAATTTGTATAACTAAAGTTGAATACTTATTATAGTCTTATAGATATGCGATGTATATATATATTAATAATTGAGATATTTTATATCATCTGAATCTGAGTTCAAATTTGATAAAAAAAAAGATTATATTTGTATTGTCCATATCCAATCCCTTTTCGACGTTTCTGAAAGACCAGAAACATAACATAAACTTGCTTGTGTGCACGGCTTGTCACGTGGTGTGCCTTCCGGCATTTGGCCGGGACGTGTAATGTGAGCTCGTGGCCGTCTGTCCTCTCCGGCATTTGGCCGGTATATGTACGTTGGCGTCTCGTAGGTAGCCTTGTGTTGTCAAAAGTTACTGCTATCAGCAGATCTCCGCCGGCCGATCAAGCCTACCAACGATGGTCGCCGCAGAAGAGTCACCTCCGATCCAATTTTCCGCGGCACCGGGAACGATATCGTAGGTGCTTGTGGCTCGTGGACACCACTCCCTTCGCGCAGTAGCGGTGATCGAAGTCATGTCCCCACCCGGCTGATCTCGGAACGACATCAATCGAATCGTCGATCGAAGCAACACCGGCCAGCCGGCATGCAGAGAGAGACATGCCACCTACCTGGCCACCAAATCAAGCCGGCCGGGCCCGGAATCGACGAGGCTACGGTCCTCTCATCCGTAGCACACATGGCGGCGTCTCCTCTGTGCCGGATGCTACTCGTGGCTGCGCCACACCGTTTTGGTGGTGATGGATCCGTGTCGTGGTTGTAACTTGTAAGCGTGCAGGTATGTTCCACCGCCGGACGAAGGGTTCTGCTTAGACATTTGGGGTGCTCGTCGTCGGCACACGGCACGTCCCTGCGTCTTTTCCGCTTTGCTACTCCGTTAGTAGCTAGACATGAATGATGTTGATGACCTCGTTCTCTCCCTAATACTGTAACAAGCTAACGTACGCTAGACGCCTAGAGATGGATGATTCCCCAGGCGCCTGATTGGCCACATGCACGAACGCTAGAGTTAGGGGGACAAAAATGAAACCCTAATAGACCGTCAACTTTCGGCAGATTAGGCCATGTCTCGGTCCTCCTACCAGATAAAGAGGAGTTCTGCTTTATTGGAGGATGGCAACAAAAAGAAGTCAGGTGTACTCCCACGAGGCTACGACCACAAAACACAAATTAAGCTAGGTTATTTCATTAAAGAAGAAGTTGGATAATTATCTTAAACAAGTACTACAACTATTTGGTGCATGCATGAATTGATTTCATTATTGCATCTCCTGATGGATGATATATGTTTGTATGTACTCCTTCCGATTCAAATTATAGTTCGTTTGACTTTTTTTACCATAAGTTTGGTCACTCTCGTTTTATTAAAAATGGTGCAAGATATTATATTTTTTGTTATAATTTACTTTATTATTATTTTTTAAAATGACTTAAGTTTGTCTATACTTATAATTTTTTTTAATAAGACGAGCGGTTAATCTTATGGTAAAAAGGTCAAACATGTTACAATTTGAAACAAAAGAAATAATTCAGTATCGGTTTTGATATGACAATTTTGAGCACCCCTTACTCGAACAAGCAATGCAACCCGCCACCGTTTTCTTTTTTTTTTTGGAGAAATAAAGAACAAGAAGACGTAGTAGTTTAGAGGAGCCTCCTATCGAGAATCACTTGTGTTGCATTCAGCTATTATGGACCTCCGGCCTGTAATAACTCATATGTATCGCAAGTGCTACCAACAATGATTAGCTTAGCTTGATCTTATCCACGGAATGGAAACTGACACCATGGAATCAACTAAACAATCGTGGTTAATTATCGGCATCGGCGATCACTCGCATTGGCGAATCAAAAGCCTCTCCTTTCTTTTTGTTTCTGCTGCACGCATTTGATTCCGATAAGCCTCGCGCGCCTTATCACCTCTCGCCCTCTCTGCAGAGCTTCGCGTGATATCTATCACCCTCCCGCGTTCTCTTCTTTCTCCAGACGAATAATCCCGCTCGGCATATGCTCGGTTTATCCTTCTCCCGATCCGCTCCGCCGGACGAACCGTACTGCGCGCGCAGGGCCACCCTTTCTGCTCGCTTTGGTTCGCAAGCGACGCAGTGGAATCAACGCGAGACGTTGGCTGGCCGTGGCAGAGGTATATAACCGGAGAAGATTCGCCAGTTCGTTCTTTCAAAAAAGAAAAGAAAAAAGATTCGTCAGTTTCCTCATTGGAAGCGTCGCGCGCCGATCGGCCCGCGAATCTGACTGTAGGCTCGTGTGATGTTGGTTGTCACTTGCAGACTTGCTTCACTAGTGCTTGCGTCGCCGTCCGGCGTTTTTCAAAGACTGAAGATATATGTTCTTCCTCGTATTGGGCTTTCACTCCAATATGGTGCAGAGAATACGATGCTTATCTGAGCAAATAAAAAGGTCTTTAATACGCTATCGCCATGTAGTAGGCCATGCATTTCTGATGATGAGCACCAGAGATATATACTTGTGGCTTCTAATTCCATAAGAAAAGGATCACGACCCGGTAACGCAGCCACGCCCCCACCTGCACGCACGGCTGAAACATTCGAACAACATATCCACAGGGACATGTTACCTACATGGCCTACCTGCGCACCAAATTGTGCCGCCCCGCATCGATTTCGATTATGCCTTGCTCGCTCCGGGCTTTCCGGTTGCTTACTGCTACTCGCGGCTACACCATCGGTACGATGATATGTCCTTCTTGTGTGCACAGTGCACGTATCGCTACCGGACGAGCAGTACAATGACTATGCCCGGAAGGACAGCTGGGTGGTGCTCGTCGCCTCGTGCCATTGTCACCACCCGTTTGTAATATGCGAGGCTGTCGAATGAAGCCCTGACAGAGCACCATCCTTTGGCAAACTAGGCCACAGTATCTCGATCGGTTCTCCCGCAACAAACAGAGCTGGACTATTCAATTAAGAAAAAACAGGGCAGGGTATGTATGCATAGTTATCTAAATAAACCAACGAAGTGCATATTTGGTGGATGCATGGATTGCATCGCATCTGCTGAGTCCTGCCACTCACGCGATGAGTCCGTGCCGCAAGAACACTTTACCATATACAATCTCGTGAGCTGATAGGGGAAACGTGGCAGGACATGCATATGCGATGGACCTCTTTGGCTGTTCTACGAGGACAAGAAAGATCAGGTGCACTAGTTCCATCGCTGGTGGATACGTGCCACTCACTTGGGACAAAGAACTTGACGACGACACGACCTGCCGCCGGTCGGTGCGCGTAGCTGCGATGGCTCGGCGCGATCGGGAGACCTGGTGGCGACCAGGTAGTGTCCGGCTGCGCGATAGGTTGCTCCTCATGCCCAGCAGGCCAGCACTGCGTTCTCGCCCTGCCGCGCGGCCGTTTCCGGCACTTGTGCCGTGTGCGATAACGCCGGCGCCGATCCTCGTTCGTCCGACGTCGAAGCCCGTTCGCGTTTCAGCCCAAGGGTGACGGAGGCGCGAGCGCGTGTTTAATTTTAAGCGGGCTCGCAAGTCCTACCTGTATACTACTTCGCACCATCATTATCCACCGCGTCCTTGCCCGGTCCAAGTGTTCGCTAGCCGTGATTGCTTCACGTTCCCGACTTCCCGTGCAGCTGCCGCTATAGTATTCCAAATGGACCACGCACTATGGGCGGCCCAAGGCCCGGCCCTAGGCACGATTTATCGGGCCACGGGCTGGCCCAGCCCGATGGGGTGTTAGTTCTTGGGCCACCACTTCGGCCCATAGTGCCGGCCCGAGGCACGGTCCGATTTTGGGTGGTCCGATAAAAGTAATATCAACCCATACCATAGCATATCCTTCATCTTCTAAACTATGTGAATCTCGTCCCTCATTTGTGTGGTGGGCTGATTCTCCTCCCCCATCTCTTAGACAACTCAAATAGCATCCCTCATCTTTTTTGGGAGTGCGGATTTCATCCCTTATCTCTTTTGATGGCTTAGTGGGCTGGCTGAGCACGATGGGCCGATCGGGCCGTCGGGCCAGCCCGGCACTAAAAAATGGCCATAGTGCCAGGCCTGGGCCGGCTGTTCGACCCTATGTCCGAGCCCGGCCCGACACTAAAATGTCACCGGGCCTAATAGTGCCGGGCCGCATTGGGCCGGGTCGCCCATTTGACACGATGGTGTAGCTACCGCGGTACCGCCCTGGTTTCCTGGATATGCCTGCCACTGAATTTGGGTCCCGCTGGAGTGCATTTTACAACCGAAGCTGGAGAGGCTCAAAAGGAAAAAAAAAAAGAAAAAGAAAGAGAAACTGCTGCAACAATAACGAAGAAATAATTTGCAGCTCAGGTTCTGAGAGACCGAGGAAACTAGGAGAGGACATAATTTATAACTCGGGAGAGCGAGAGGACATAATCCATTACTCGGAAAAAAATAATATATTTTTGGTTTACTATGGTTTTTTAAATTGTGTGGTTAAATGAATGTTGCCCTACCCGCAAAAAAAAAAAAAATTTGTTGCCCTGGGGGGTCAAATTACATCGGACAGCTACTATAGTTACCGAGGCCAAAACATTTACGTTTGAGGAAAAGTCTCATTCTCAACCTCAAGCTGGCACGGTAGTCCGATATTTAAACTTGAGTTAAATACATGAATGACTACTATATTTGTTGGTTTATTTCAATTTGACCATCGTACTTAGAAAAATATAAATTGTACCTATCAAGATTACTCAACTTAGTCGATACGATCTAGCTCTCTAGAAATACGTATCCAGGCGATGTAAATATTATGATTCCCTCTCTCTATCTCTCTATCTCTATATATTTTGAAACAAGATGATCCCCTCTATGATACTCTTGAAAATCTTGATGATTGATGAAATAGTACTTGAAAATTTGGAATAATTCGTAAGGAAAACTTTGAAACACAAATAGTTGCATGGGTACATGAGATTGGAAGATAAAAAGGTATGCATAATGTGTTAGTTAAAAAAAAGCAATTATGAAGGTTTCTACGTGAGATTAGGAAAATAAAACTAGGTAGAGCGTAATGCTACATCGGCGGAATACGTATTCCTCGAGAGCTACTGACTATATCGTCTCAGTTGAACAACCTTGATAGCCATGATCTATACTTTTCTAAGTATGATGGCTAAATTGAAACAAGCACACAAATAGAATGGCCATTCATGTATTTTACTCTTTAAACTTGAATTATAAAATCAGACACCGAAGACCATTGAACTATAGAAACCAAACCATTTTGGTCTTTCGAGTGGTTTTAAAGGCAATTTTTATTTTATAAGAATTATAAAAAATGGATTTAATATAAAAATTCATACATAATTCATATTCGTTAAATATAAAATACTTTAACTCTTCAAAAGATTGGAGTGTCTTATAATTTAGAATGGAGGGAGTAGGATGGAAGGATCTGTAATTTACGATCCTACATACATTAAAAAAATTACATAAAAATTTTTATGATACTAGAACTCTTCTCTTGAACCATGATGCCAAACATCATAGAAGAAATGAGGGAAAAACAGGATTATTACAGTTAAGGGCATGCATGCTCAAAACCTCTGATTCACTAACTGACTCCAATCCACAGCACATAGCCATAGAATACTTTAGGTCAAGCAAAGTCGACTATGATTTTGTTGACTGCAGGGCAGCACATGTTTTTCGTTAATACTCAAAAACAGACCAGACATGGCTAGAATATATACTCCAAAAGTCATACATTGATATATCTTTGTGTCTGAACAGACCAGCTGCTATCTCACAAGTGCTGCAGCATGCAGAAGTTTTAGTCAAAGGACTACCGTACACTAGGACATAGTATGCTTCATCACCTTGCATAGTATGAACTTATTGGGTTCATGGTCAGGCCATCGCCATCTTGTGTAGGATACCCAGTAGTAGCACCTTCTATTTGAAAGCTAGCAATTGATGTGCCATCAAGAAGGCTTTGAGTCTCCTTCTCGACATCGAGCTGTACCCATGGATGCAGAGAAAGCTTCCTCAATCTGCCAAGCTCATCGACGATCTCCTTCATCGATGGCCTGTTGTTGCCACTCATATCCAGGCACTGCTTAGCTAGCTTCGCAATGCCTCTTATCAATTCATTGCTCTCTTGTCCCTTCACGTGGCTTGGCAGCATTGCATCCAGGTTGTTCTCCTTCATAGCCGTCAAGAAATTTGACGACAGGCTTCTTTGTGTCTCTCCATCCAACTTTAGAGGCTCTTGGCCAGTCAGGACCTCTAAAAGGATAACACCAAAACTAAAGACGTCGCTTTTCTCTGTAAGTTGGCATGTCAGCATGTATTCAGGGTCGAGGTAGCCACATGTACCTTGAACCACTGTGACATATTGCTCTTTGTCGGATGGTGCTAGTATGGAGGCTCCAAAATCTGACACTTTCGCCATGTAATTTTCATCTAAAAGAATATTGGCAGTCTTCACATCACCATGGATGATTGGAGGAGACGCGTACGAGTGTAGGAAATGAAGTCCCTCAGCTGCTTCATGAGCAATCCTTAATAGGGTGCTGAAGGAGATTTGTAGTGCTTGGTTCTTGCTGTGGATAAGTTCAAACAATGTGCCATTTGGGATGAATTCATAGACTAACATTGGAACTTCCACCTCAAGGCAGCAGCCCACAAGTTTGACAATGTTCTTGTGGTTGATCTGGGAGAGAATCAACATTTCTTGACCAAATTCCTTCTTTTGCCTTTCATCGATAAGTGCACACCGCTTTATCGCGACAGGCATGTTGCCCTTAACTATCCCTTTGTAGACCGTTCCATGGCCTCCCTTTCCAATTATTCTGCTCTTTTCATAGTTGTTTGTGGCTTGTGTAAGTTCAGCGTCGCTAAATACTGTGAAAGCAAGACCTTTTTCTGATCTCATCCTCTCAAATAAAATCATGCCCCCATGCTTCCGAAAATGGTCTTTCTTAACTTGTTTCAGTTTTCTCTTTTGAATAATCATGTATCCGGACAAGGAGGAAATCACGAGAACAAGAAAGCCGACTGTAACTCCTGCATAGCAACACCAGATAATAAGATCAGTGCCAATCAATTTCCCCTTTCCTATTAAATGTTTACTTTTGGATATAATGGATGATAGTTTGGCTAGTTTTATCTCAGCGTGTTACCTATTACCAAGCCAGTATCAATGCTGCACGTATTGTTCTGGCTCGTAAACTTTCTTCCTGCTCGACAAGAACACCAGTAGTCTCCTGCTGTATTGTGGCAAATGCCGCCTGAAGGACATGGGCTGTTTTTGCACTCATCAACATCTGCGGTAGGATCGGATGAACAATTAGAATGACAATACCAAAGTTTAGACGAGGTTGAATGAATATTGTACAAATATATTGCATTTTTACACAGTTATTACCATGGCATCCATCGGGAACATATGGGTTGCTGTAACATCCCACCCTTTTATTGTCTACGAACTTGTGTTTGGCATGGGAGGTTAAGTAGAAAAGTTAAAGAGAAAAAGAGGAAGAGAAAAGAGGAATGGTTGACTAAAGTCAACAAAGGGGCCAGATTTGAAAATTTTGTGAACCCAAGAATTTCTAAGTGAAGTTTATAAGCTAAGCAAATTAGTTGGCCAGCAATGGTGTGAAAAGTTTGAGAAGTGATGTTTCAAATAAATGGAAGAAGAAAAATGGGAAATGGTACTATTCACCGTCCGACACAACACTTAGCCGTTTTCAAATTCCGGCTGAAATTTCATATTATGCAGCAACCTTCAGGTCACGTTTACGGTCGATCTGTGGGTTGTATGATCAATGTGCCTTAAACAAAGTTGTTAAGGGAACTATGATGAACAACTTTTGTTTTTGGGTCGCACGCAGAAACGGGCTGGATCAAGGAGAAAAACACGAAAGAAAATCGATCAAAGGCTGTTTTCAGGAAATTCAGTGCAACTGATGACAGATTTGAATTTTATCAAATGGAGATCGAATTTGAAGTCTTCTGCAGAAACTTCCAACTAGGAAGTTGTTCTACTAAAGGTGAATTTCAAATTTGTCTTCAGCACCAGAGGCATGTTCCATTCAAGTTTTGAGAGTAATTTGGAAAATTCAGTTAGGGTTCTGAATATTGGGGGAAGTTGCAGCAGTGTCTTTGAAGCTCAAATTCGGTGTCAATTCGTGCTCGAATGAGTGAAGTGTCAAAATAAGAAATGAAATTGGATGATCCCTCTACAAGTTTCATGTTGGGAGTTTTTGAAGTTACCGTATGGAATTGGGAGAAATTGAAGCTCAAATCTCGGGCAAAATGGAGGCTCAAAGGGGGATTGATGACGTCACGCCTAGCAAGCAGCTGCCGGCGACGAGCGGCGGCCCACTTCACCGGCCACGCGTCGGTCGCGGTAGGAGCCAGCTCGAGCGGCGTCGCAGCTGGAGGTGTCAAGCTACGGTGATCTCAGCCGCTGTTAAAGCCTCAACGACCGCCTTTCCTTCTCCCTCTTCGCCGCACTGCTCCTCTGCCCACCGACCTCGCCGCCGTCGAGCCGGAGCTCTGCAGCCGCCGTTTGAGCCGCTCCGCGTTGTCTCTAGCCACCACAAGCTTCGCCGTCATCTCCTTGAGCTTTTCCACCCATCCTTGCTCCGTTTCCCTCGCTCCATCGCCCGGCGCAAGCCGTCTTGGAGCTCACCGTCGTGACCTCGCCGCGGTATGAGTTTTTCTCCGTCCTCATGCTTGCTCAGTGGTGATGGTCGGAGTTAGAGGGCTTGATAGTGAAGTCTTGAGGTCTCGGTTCGTGCTTGGGGGTTTAGCTAGTTGAGCGCGGTGTTTCCCTGGTCGGGAACGGCGTTCGCCGCCATGGCGCTCCTCCGCCATGGTCGGCGCACGTGGGTAGCGTCGCTCGGACCTCCTCCGGCCGAGCTTGGGTGCGCGCTAGGCGCGTTAGGGTTCACTGGTGCTCGTAGGGTAGTTGTCACCGTGGGTTTCGCCGTGGTTGAGCCTTGGTGCGCTCGCCGCCGCGTGCTCCGGGCGTGTCCCCGCCATGGCCGGCGTGGTGCGCTCGGGTGTGCGGTGTTGCGCGGGCCGGCTAAAGTAGCGCTTAGGGTGTCTCATGTCTTGGCGATGCTCGTGAGCCGGTCACGGGGTGGGCTGGCGCGGTAAAGCTCGCCGGAGAGCGGCGCGCCACCGAGCTCCGCCGCCGAGCCGCGGGGAAGCTAGGGTTAGCGTTCTCCGGTGAGGGTTAGGTCCAGAATGGAGGCGCGTAAGTGAAGAGAGGCCGTTGGACTAGTCGGTGTCGCCGGGGAACCTCGTCGCCGGCGAAGGCGCGAGGGTCAACGCCGGCGAGGAGGTCGGTCTACGCGGGGCTCTGTTCCGCGTAGGCGAGGACCTCGGGGAAGAAGAAGAAAGAAGGCAGGGGGTTTTCTGTAAAAACACCAGATAGGTTTTAGAAATAGATTTAATTTATGTTTATTCACTGTTTTAATTCTAGAAAATTATAGAAAAATCAGAAAAATGTGAAATAAATTTTAATAATTTCCTTAGATTTTCCTTTATTTTATAAAAATTCTAAACCATTAAGTTTGTAGTAATTAGAATTTAATAATAACACCATCTTAGAAAATAATTATTAAAAATGGCTAAAATGATGTTATAAATATTCTAAAATAGGATTTAGGTCTTGTAAGCACTTTTATAGGTAAATAAAGGGTTAGGTTTGTGTAGAAAATAATTTGAGCATCCTTAGCAACTCTTCTTAATAAAATCAATAAAATAAATAAGGATTAATTTACCCACTTTATAAAATAACTTTTTCTTTGGGAAAGGTCTAGGTATCTTTGTTGGCTTGCAACTGTATCGAGAAGTGAACTTTGTGTTATGTTTACAAACTTTTGCATCTCTCATCACTAACTTGCATCGCATATAGAGTCTGAAGCTTCGGAAGTGGAGTACGTGGATTTCTCAGACGATCCAGTTCAGTACGAGGAGGTTCTCGTGGTTGCTCAGGAGTCTCAGGAAACCGCCGAGACCGCTAATCTTTTTGAAACCCAAGGCAAGCCCCGGATGCATCTTTACCTACTTTGTTTCAACAGATCACGAGTCCAAAGGTTATGATTTTATGTGTGCATTAGGTTAGGAGTTGAATGCAAACCCTTGATGCATGAACTACTCCTTGGTAGAACTACCTTTGCTAGGGCAATTAAGTAAAATGTTTAGAGAACAACTACTTAGCTATGCTTTGCCAGGTTCTAGTTGTAAAAATGATGAGCTAGGTTCTCACTAATCAGAGATGAATCATATATGAGATACTGAAGAGAGAGTGGGCAGAGGGTGATAGAACGGATTGAGGTAGACTCGATCTCTAGCTCTGCCTACTAGATAAAATCACTAAGGACCGTTCCGTTGTTTAAGCAATTGATCGAGTGATTCTACCTGGTTTCTTACTGGGTAATGGGGCCAGTAAAGCCAACTAGATTAGCTGGCTCGTTGATTGGAAATATCGCTTACCGGTGCTTGCTGGGTCGGAGAAAGGCGGGATCGTCATCTGGAACTCACGGGGTGGTCGCCAGACGTGGGGCCCACGTGGGGATGCGTTCCCGGGTTCGGGTAAGGATATTTCCGGTCTTTGGCCCAACTAATTGAAAGGTTGTTACGGACAGCTGGCGCAGCTGTACGTGGCTGGTGGCTAGGTATCTCCTGCAGGATGTATATGGATCCGGATCAACACTACTCTTGGTTATGAGTGCACTTGATCAAATTTTAAACATCGTAGAGGAAACAAGTTAAACTAATATATGTGAGTGATTCAAAATGCTGGTTGAACCTAGTATCACTTGAGTGAAAAAGGCATTTACCACTTAGTTGACTAGCTAATACTAAATGGAAATAAAACTGCTTTATATAAGGACTTATTACTAGTAAGCTTTTCCGCAAAGGTCAAGTCAGCCAAACAACCACCAAAAGCCTAATCATTCTCCTTGAGAGTCTTTTCTTTGGTAAGACGGGTAAGTCTTGCTGAGTACCTTCGTACTCAGGGTTCTTCCCTTTCTGTTTTTTTTTCCAGAGGAGGTTCCACAGGCCGAAGGAGAGGAGGAAGGCCAGAAGTCCTAGAGCATCGGAGGTCCCGGATGACTCTAGATGTTAGAAGTATCTAGTTCTACTTTACTCCTCTTGTATAAATCTAGTTGTATCTTGGACCTTAGAACTTTGGTTTGTCGTTAAGGTTATTTCAAAACTCGGTTTGTAATATTTCGTATCTTTCCGTATGTATGTAAAAAGGTAATGCCTGTTATGTTATCTCCAACTCGGTAAAAGATCCTAAGCTTTGGTTAAGAAAATGTTGTCAGTGGATGATTCGGGATGTCCCGGGGACACTCGACAGACTACCGGGTTTAAACTGTTTGAAGTGCGTGCGGAGTTATCCTGAGTTAAGGTGGCTCGACGCACTTGAGCCAGTTTAAATTGGGCGGTTCTGCCACAGCTGGTATCAGAGCCGTAGGTTGGGGTAACTAAGAGGTGTTACTATTTTAAAGCTCCAGGGACCTATTTTAAAGTATAAAAAGGTTGTGTCGTTAGGTGGCAGTAGTCTAATGGTTGTTGTTTTGCAGGTGCTGACTGTTAGCATATCGTTAGTTACGGTAGACTTTATATATAGGGAGAGCTATACGATGCCACCACATTTTTATACGAGTGAGATATGAGTCTGTGAGGGCGTAGGCAAAACGTTGCATCATATGCATTGCATGTTTTCAAAATTTCTTTTTGGGGGTTTTGGTGTGTGCCGTTGTTGACTTTGGTTGTCTCTACAGATGGAGACAATGGAGCATACAGATCAGGACGGCTGGACCCAGGGGTGCTACCATCATCGCCCTGGTTTCACCAGAGTGTTGTGGCAGATCTTGCAGGAGAAGGGCTTTGAGGAGCCACCATTGTACATCTGGAAGCAGTTCGACACTCTGCAGCAGGTGGGGTGTACTGTCTATGTGCACATTCCAGAGTCCGAGGCTCATGCCACATGGAAGCTGGACGAGACTCGAGTCCAGGGATTTGAGTTTGAGGATACGGTCCAGACTGCAGCCTTGACCGCTCTCACTGAGCTATGCCAGAAGAATAAGTTCGAGATTGGTACAAGCTCTGCCAGGTTCTTCCCGCTACAGGATCCAGAGGATGGGGTCTGGAAGCGGCGAGTTAAGGCTTTGAAGAACAAGTCAAGGGTGGAGAATGATGAAGTTGCAGCATCTTCAGTGGACTACATGGTGTCCATGTTCAGCCTTCTACAGATATGCCAGAAGAGTTACCAGCGCCAGAGGGAGAAGAACACGGATTTCAAGATGAAGATGCTGGGAATGAAGTCTGGTCTGGAAGAAGCCCAGCGGGCTATGCTTGATAGGGAGCATGAGATGGAGAGATCGATGCGGGACATGGCTCGTAGGATGGATGAGAAGGATGCGGAGATACAGCATCTCCAGGAAGTCGGAGCAGAGACTGCCGCAGCACGGGCTGAAGCCATGGGAGTCAATACTCAGGAGATGCAGGCTCGCGTCTCGATGCTGCAAGATGAGATTGTCGCCTTGAGGACAGCACTGGAGCAGTATGAGCATCTGGTAGCAGCTGCCGATCACCATGTTGAAGCACCACCAGCTCCAGCTCAGGATCAGCCACCAGCTCAGGAAGGAGCAGGTGAGGAGGTGGACATAGCGGGTATGGATCCTGCTCTAGCTGCACCACCAGCACCAGAGGATGCGCAGTTCGCCGATGAGGTACTGGAAGGATTCGAGGGTTTTGAGTTCGAGGTCGAGGAAAACAATGAAGCGCTGCCAGAGGATCCAAACGCGTTTGCATGGGTTAATGCAAATGCGGATGGGTTCGATCCGGAGGGACATGAACCACTGGAATTCAATCCCGTGGTGGTGGACGAGGATAGTGATGAGGAAGACCCCAGTGAGATCCAGGGGGAGTCCGGCATGACCACCGTCACTAGTTCTTCGTCTTCTTCGACTTCGTCGTCGGCTTCCAGTGCAGTCAGGTCTGACGGAAGCGAGAACTCCGTCAATCAGCCTGCTCCGATGGAGGGTGGAGCGTGAGAGGAGTGTGGGTTGTAGGGTTCTTTTGGGAGTTTGTGCATATGTTCATGTAACCCGTATGCTAGTACTTGGAACTCTAGGGTTGTAGCTATGTATGTCTATATGATGGCTTGAGTTTGTAGGCTCTAACTTCTAGGAAGTCATGTATATGTTTTGATGTGATGTTTGAACCGCTTTTATGTGAAGGTATATGTGATATATGATGGTTAGGTGCTTATATGTCAAAAGGGTTTTCCGAAAGGAGTTACCTTTTCTCTTGTGCAAAGCTTGATATACCAGTTGAATGGAAGTTAATGTTCTCTTGCACTGAACTTTTGTAGAATGGCAAATCAAAGGAACCAGCAGTCGAGCTCAAGGGAGGACCCCAATACTCCACCGGGACCTCCTACCTTGACAGACGCGTTTGCACATCTCATTAACTCTGGGACGGAGCAAACCCGGCTGTTGAACTTGATTGCTCAGAACTTGGGCAATCGTTCGTCTGGGAGACAAGCTGGTCAGCAGGGAGTCACGTACTCTCAGTTCTTAGAGACCCATCCACCTGTCTTTAGTCAAGCTGAACATCCACTTGAGGCGCGGGAATGGATCCAGTCTCTGGAGCAGAAGTTCCGGGTTATTCCCCAGTGTACGGAAGCCCAGAAGGTGGAGTTTGCAGGACTTCAGTTGCAAGGTTCCGCGGGTACTTGGTGGGCAAGTTTCTTGTCTCGCCAACCGGCGGGAGGAGTGCTGAATTGGGAGGACTTCAAGACCGTTTTCTGTGCTCACTTCATCCCTGACGGTATTTTGAAGCTAAAGTTGGAGGAGTTTCTACGGTTACAGCAAGGTAACCGGAGTGTGCTGGATTATACCCGTGATTTTGAACATTTGGCCCAGTATGCTCCGGAACATGTTGACAGTGAGACAAAGAAGAGGGACTGTTATCTCCGAGGGCTTAACGTCCGGATGCAAGAAAAGCTGGTTACTTGCACCCTGCACAATTATGGAGAAGCAGTCAGTATGGCCATCTCAGCAGAGGCCAAGATGAAAGCATTGGATGAATCTCTCAGGCGGGAGGAAGCTCTGAAGAGAAAGACCCCTCCCATGGGAGCCTCAAGTAGTGCTCCGCCACGATACAAGCTGGTATATCGTGGACCACCTCGTCCTACTTTCCGTGCTCCGCAGCCACATGCTTCACAGCCATCATGGCCGGCGAGAAGTTCTTATAATGCACCTCGCCCAGGGAATCCTCAGTCTCAAGGTAACCGATATCCGGCAACGCCAGGCAATAAGCAGCCCTGTTATAATTGTGGCCAAGCTGGACACTTTGCTCGTGATTGTCGTCTTCCCAAGCAGGGTGGCAATCCGACTATCAAGGCCCAAACTTCAGGGCAAGGCGTGGGTCAAAGGTTTGTGAGGAAGAAGGTTTTTAATGCCAAGACCGGCCGAGTTCATTATATAAATGTTGAGGAAATACCGGAAGGAGAGCCCGTCATGGCCGGTACGTTTCCTCTCAACCATCAACCCGCTGTTGTTTTATTTGATTCTGGTGCATCGCATACCTTTATAAGCAAAGCTTTTGTTGAGAAACATCAATTAGCCACCCGAGAGTTAAGACATAAGTATGTGATAGAATCTACGGGGGCAAAGCAAACCACTAATCTTGTGGCTAGTGATGTGGCTTTAAGCTTAGAGGGTCACTTGATAAATGTTTTACCCTTAGTTCTTGAGGATCAAGGAATTGATATAATTTTGGGAATGAATTGGATGACCCAGAACAAAGTATTGATTGATATCGGATCTAGGGAGATTTGTTTCACTAATGCTCTTGGTCGGGAGGTGAAGATCACTTTACCTGCCCATCAAACTCTAGGTTGTATGGCCAGAAAGACGAGAGCAGTGACTCTCGAGTCAATACCGGTGGTGAATGAATTTCCGGACGTCTTTCCGGAAGATCTACCGGGGTTACCACCCGTAAGAGAGGTGGAGTTCACTATTGAACTTGAACCGGGGACAGCTCCTATATCTAGAAGGGCTTATAGAATGCCACCTAAAGAACTAGCGGAACTAAAGGTGCAATTGCAGGAGTTACTAGATAAAGGTTTCATACGGCCTAGTGCTTCACCATGGGGTTGTCCAGCTATATTCGTGAAAAAGAAAGATCACACTCTACGGTTGTGTGTGGATTACCGTCCTCTGAATGCGGTAACCATCAAGAATAAATATCCCTTACCCCGGATTGATTTATTGTTTGATCAATTGGCTGGAGCAAAGGTCTTTTCTAAGATCGATCTCCGGTCCGGGTATCATCAGATCCGGATTAAGCCGGAAGATATCCCCAAAACAGCTTTCTCCACTAGATATGGTCTTTATGAATATCTAGTGATGTCCTTTGGTTTAACGAATGCCCCAGCGCATTTCATGTATCTGATGAACACCGTGTTTATGCCTGAACTGGATAAATTTATAGTGGTGTTCATAGATGATATCTTAGTGTTCTCTAAGAATGAAGAAGAACATGCCGAGCACCTGCGCATCGTTTTGCAAAGGTTGAGAGATCATAAACTATATGCTAAATTGAGTAAATGTGAGTTTTGGTTGAAAAAGGTACCTTTCTTGGGTCATGTCTTATCGGCGGATGGTGTAGAAGTTGACCCGAGTAAGGTTGAGGAGGTGTTAAATTGGAAACCACCGCAATCGGTAACTCAGGTTAGGAGTTTTCTTGGGATGGCCGGCTATTACCGGCGGTTCATTCCAGATTTCTCCAAGATAGCTAAACCGTTAACTGAGTTACTTAAAAAGGACAATAAGTATGAATGGAGCGAGCAATGTGAGGAGGCATTTCAGAAGTTAAAGAAGTTGTTGACTACAGCTCCGGTTCTAGCTCAGCCTGATATAGAAAAGCCTTTTGATATATATTGTGATGCTTCCGGGAAAGGTTTAGGCTGTGTGTTGATGCAGGAGGGTAAGGTTATCGCTTACGCCTCCAGGCAGTTAAAGCGACATGAAGAAAATTACCCTACACATGATTTGGAACTTGCTGCCGTAGTGCACGCTCTTAAGATTTGGCGGCACTATCTTTTGGGAAGTGGGTGCCGTATTTATTCTGACCACAAGAGTTTAAAGTATATCTTTACTCAATCTGAGTTAAACATGCGTCAACGTAGGTGGTTGGAATTGATTAAAGATTATAACCTGGATATTCACTACCATCCGGGAAAAGCTAATGTGGTAGCTGATGCTTTAAGCCGGAAGGCTCAATGTCATTGTTTAACTGTTCATAGAAGGGCAAAGACCCTATGCCAGGAAATGGAGGAAATGGGAGTTGAAATGGTTATGCAAGGTTCTGTCAGGAATATTGTGATTCCCGACACCTTGAAAGAACAAATTGAGAGGGCACAATTAAAAGATAAGAAAATGAAAATCTTAAAGAAACGTATCGCTGAGGGAAAACCTGTCTGTTTCACGCAAGATGAGAATAGCATCTTTTATTTCAGAGATAGAATTGTGGTGCCGAAAGACTGGGAGTTAAGGAGAAAGATTTTGGATGAGGCACATCTGTCCAGGTACTCTATTCATCCCGGGAGTACAAAAATGTATCATGACTTAAAACAGAGAGTCTGGTGGACTCGAATGAAGCGGGAGATTGCCCGCTATGTAGCAAGGTGTGACACCTGCCGACGGGTGAAGCCTATCACCCAGAAGGCTGCAGGGTTGTTACAACCTTTAAGTGTTCCTGTGTGGAAATGGGAGGATATCTCCATGGACTTTATTGTGGGATTACCCACCACATCGAAGGGATACAATTCCATTTGGGTTATTGTTGATCGGTTGACTAAATCCGCTCATTTCATACCGGTCAAGACTATATACCTTGCAAAGAAATATGCAGAATTGTTCCTAAAACGAATTGTGTCTCTACACGGAGTACCCAAGACCATTACTTCAGATAGAGGTTCACAATTTGTATCCCGATTTTGGGAGCAACTACACCAAGTAATGGGTACCACCTTGATTCGAAGTTCTGCCTATCATCCGCAAACTGGAGGGCAGACGGAGCGAGTTAACCAAATTTTAGAAGACATGTTGAGAGCATGTGTGTTGACTTTCTCCAAGAAATGGGATGAATGCTTGCATCTAGCTGAATTCTCATATAACAATAGTTATCAGTCCGGCATTCGAATGGCACCTTTTGAAGCTTTGTATGGCCGAAGGTGTAGAACACCGTTGAATTGGACAGAGGCTGGGGAAAGATTCACTTTTGGGCCAGATCTTGTCAAAGAAGCCGAGCAGAAAGTCGCTCAAATTCGCGAGCACTTGCGGATTGCTCAATCGCGACAAAAGAGCTATGCCGATAAAAGAAGAACGCCATTGCAATTTAAGGTGGGAGATTACGTTTATCTACGCGTATCTCCTATGAAGGGGATTCAAAGATTTGGAGTAAAAGGAAAGTTAGCTCCGAGGTATGTTGGTCCTTATGAGATTTTGGAACGAAAAGGTTCCGTGGCCTACAGGCTAGCTTTGAGTCCACAGCTGTCGACTGTGCATGACGTATTCCACATATCCCAGCTTAAGAAATGCCTGCAAGTACCAGACAAGATTATCCATGATACTCAAGTAGAGTTAAGTTCCGATATGACTTATGAAGAGAAGCCAATTCGAATCTTGGATGAAAAGACCCGGGATACCAGAGCAAGAAGTATCAAATTTTATAAAGTACAATGGAATAACCATACTCCAGAAGAGGCTACTTGGGAACAAGAGTCATATTTAATTTCCCAGTACCCCGAGTTGTTTAAGTGAATGACAAGGAAAGTCCTTGTACATATGTAAGATGAACTTGATATTTCCATTCCTTATGAAGGAAGTAAAAACTTTGGGTAATGACACATTATCCTTTCCATTGTCAAACCTGGAGCTTTATCACTACAGGAATCTCGGGACGAGATTCTTTTAAGGGGGAAGGGCTGTAACATCCCACCCTTTTATTGTCTACGAACTTGTGTTTGGCATGGGAGGTTAAGTAGAAAAGTTAAAGAGAAAAAGAGGAAGAGAAAAGAGGAATGGTTGACTAAAGTCAACAAAGGGGCCAGATTTGAAAATTTTGTGAACCCAAGAATTTCTAAGTGAAGTTTATAAGCTAAGCAAATTAGTTGGCCAGCAATGGTGTGAAAAGTTTGAGAAGTGATGTTTCAAATAAATGGAAGAAGAAAAATGGGAAATGGTACTATTCACCGTCCGACACAACACTTAGCCGTTTTCAAATTCCGGCTGAAATTTCATATTATGCAGCAACCTTCAGGTCACGTTTACGGTCGATCTGTGGGTTGTATGATCAATGTGCCTTAAACAAAGTTGTTAAGGGAACTATGATGAACAACTTTTGTTTTTGGGTCGCACGCAGAAACGGGCTGGATCAAGGAGAAAAACACGAAAGAAAATCGATCAAAGGCTGTTTTCAGGAAATTCAGTGCAACTGATGACAGATTTGAATTTTATCAAATGGAGATCGAATTTGAAGTCTTCTGCAGAAACTTCCAACTAGGAAGTTGTTCTACTAAAGGTGAATTTCAAATTTGTCTTCAGCACCAGAGGCATGTTCCATTCAAGTTTTGAGAGTAATTTGGAAAATTCAGTTAGGGTTCTGAATATTGGGGGAAGTTGCAGCAGTGTCTTTGAAGCTCAAATTCGGTGTCAATTCGTGCTCGAATGAGTGAAGTGTCAAAATAAGAAATGAAATTGGATGATCCCTCTACAAGTTTCATGTTGGGAGTTTTTGAAGTTACCGTATGGAATTGGGAGAAATTGAAGCTCAAATCTCGGGCAAAATGGAGGCTCAAAGGGGGATTGATGACGTCACGCCTAGCAAGCAGCTGCCGGCGACGAGCGGCGGCCCACTTCACCGGCCACGCGTCGGTCGCGGTAGGAGCCAGCTCGAGCGGCGTCGCAGCTGGAGGTGTCAAGCTACGGTGATCTCAGCCGCTGTTAAAGCCTCAACGACCGCCTTTCCTTCTCCCTCTTCGCCGCACTGCTCCTCTGCCCACCGACCTCGCCGCCGTCGAGCCGGAGCTCTGCAGCCGCCGTTTGAGCCGCTCCGCGTTGTCTCTAGCCACCACAAGCTTCGCCGTCATCTCCTTGAGCTTTTCCACCCATCCTTGCTCCGTTTCCCTCGCTCCATCGCCCGGCGCAAGCCGTCTTGGAGCTCACCGTCGTGACCTCGCCGCGGTATGAGTTTTTCTCCGTCCTCATGCTTGCTCAGTGGTGATGGTCGGAGTTAGAGGGCTTGATAGTGAAGTCTTGAGGTCTCGGTTCGTGCTTGGGGGTTTAGCTAGTTGAGCGCGGTGTTTCCCTGGTCGGGAACGGCGTTCGCCGCCATGGCGCTCCTCCGCCATGGTCGGCGCACGTGGGTAGCGTCGCTCGGACCTCCTCCGGCCGAGCTTGGGTGCGCGCTAGGCGCGTTAGGGTTCACTGGTGCTCGTAGGGTAGTTGTCACCGTGGGTTTCGCCGTGGTTGAGCCTTGGTGCGCTCGCCGCCGCGTGCTCCGGGCGTGTCCCCGCCATGGCCGGCGTGGTGCGCTCGGGTGTGCGGTGTTGCGCGGGCCGGCTAAAGTAGCGCTTAGGGTGTCTCATGTCTTGGCGATGCTCGTGAGCCGGTCACGGGGTGGGCTGGCGCGGTAAAGCTCGCCGGAGAGCGGCGCGCCACCGAGCTCCGCCGCCGAGCCGCGGGGAAGCTAGGGTTAGCGTTCTCCGGTGAGGGTTAGGTCCAGAATGGAGGCGCGTAAGTGAAGAGAGGCCGTTGGACTAGTCGGTGTCGCCGGGGAACCTCGTCGCCGGCGAAGGCGCGAGGGTCAACGCCGGCGAGGAGGTCGGTCTACGCGGGGCTCTGTTCCGCGTAGGCGAGGACCTCGGGGAAGAAGAAGAAAGAAGGCAGGGGGTTTTCTGTAAAAACACCAGATAGGTTTTAGAAATAGATTTAATTTATGTTTATTCACTGTTTTAATTCTAGAAAATTATAGAAAAATCAGAAAAATGTGAAATAAATTTTAATAATTTCCTTAGATTTTCCTTTATTTTATAAAAATGCTAAACCATTAAGTTTGTAGTAATTAGAATTTAATAATAACACCATCTTAGAAAATAATTATTAAAAATGGCTAAAATGATGTTATAAATATTCTAAAATAGGATTTAGGTCTTGTAAGCACTTTTATAGGTAAATAAAGGGTTAGGTTTGTGTAGAAAATAATTTGAGCATCCTTAGCAACTCTTCTTAATAAAATCAATAAAATAAATAAGGATTAATTTACCCACTTTATAAAATAACTTTTTCTTTGGGAAAGGTCTAGGTATCTTTGTTGGCTTGCAACTGTATCGAGAAGTGAACTTTGTGTTATGTTTACAAACTTTTGCATCTCTCATCACTAACTTGCATCGCATATAGAGTCTGAAGCTTCGGAAGTGGAGTACGTGGATTTCTCAGACGATCCAGTTCAGTACGAGGAGGTTCTCGTGGTTGCTCAGGAGTCTCAGGAAACCGCCGAGACCGCTAATCTTTTTGAAACCCAAGGCAAGCCCCGGATGCATCTTTACCTACTTTGTTTCAACAGATCACGAGTCCAAAGGTTATGATTTTATGTGTGCATTAGGTTAGGAGTTGAATGCAAACCCTTGATGCATGAACTACTCCTTGGTAGAACTACCTTTGCTAGGGCAATTAAGTAAAATGTTTAGAGAACAACTACTTAGCTATGCTTTGCCAGGTTCTAGTTGTAAAAATGATGAGCTAGGTTCTCACTAATCAGAGATGAATCATATATGAGATACTGAAGAGAGAGTGGGCAGAGGGTGATAGAACGGATTGAGGTAGACTCGATCTCTAGCTCTGCCTACTAGATAAAATCACTAAGGACCGTTCCGTTGTTTAAGCAATTGATCGAGTGATTCTACCTGGTTTCTTACTGGGTAATGGGGCCAGTAAAGCCAACTAGATTAGCTGGCTCGTTGATTGGAAATATCGCTTACCGGTGCTTGCTGGGTCGGAGAAAGGCGGGATCGTCATCTGGAACTCACGGGGTGGTCGCCAGACGTGGGGCCCACGTGGGGATGCGTTCCCGGGTTCGGGTAAGGATATTTCCGGTCTTTGGCCCAACTAATTGAAAGGTTGTTACGGACAGCTGGCGCAGCTGTACGTGGCTGGTGGCTAGGTATCTCCTGCAGGATGTATATGGATCCGGATCAACACTACTCTTGGTTATGAGTGCACTTGATCAAATTTTAAACATCGTAGAGGAAACAAGTTAAACTAATATATGTGAGTGATTCAAAATGCTGGTTGAACCTAGTATCACTTGAGTGAAAAAGGCATTTACCACTTAGTTGACTAGCTAATACTAAATGGAAATAAAACTGCTTTATATAAGGACTTATTACTAGTAAGCTTTTCCGCAAAGGTCAAGTCAGCCAAACAACCACCAAAAGCCTAATCATTCTCCTTGAGAGTCTTTTCTTTGGTAAGACGGGTAAGTCTTGCTGAGTACCTTCGTACTCAGGGTTCTTCCCTTTCTGTTTTTTTTTCCAGAGGAGGTTCCACAGGCCGAAGGAGAGGAGGAAGGCCAGAAGTCCTAGAGCATCGGAGGTCCCGGATGACTCTAGATGTTAGAAGTATCTAGTTCTACTTTACTCCTCTTGTATAAATCTAGTTGTATCTTGGACCTTAGAACTTTGGTTTGTCGTTAAGGTTATTTCAAAACTCGGTTTGTAATATTTCGTATCTTTCCGTATGTATGTAAAAAGGTAATGCCTGTTATGTTATCTCCAACTCGGTAAAAGATCCTAAGCTTTGGTTAAGAAAATGTTGTCAGTGGATGATTCGGGATGTCCCGGGGACACTCGACAGACTACCGGGTTTAAACTGTTTGAAGTGCGTGCGGAGTTATCCTGAGTTAAGGTGGCTCGACGCACTTGAGCCAGTTTAAATTGGGCGGTTCTGCCACAGTTGCCTTCATAACCTTTGGAGCAGTTACACAGGTAGCCTGGTCCATTGGGTGAAACCAAACACTCGCTGTTGCTGCTGAGGCACGCATATGTGCCCGTCTCATTCCGTTTCGCCACCTCGCACGATGTGGTCTCGTCTCTTATCGCCCAGTCAATCACCGTAGGTGCCCGCCCAATGTTAGTATCATTGAACTTGGTCGTGTTGATGTACGTGGTGCTGAAGTTGAACCCCTCTGCCTCCATCAGCACTGCATAGCTACACCTGCTGAACCTCCAGATATTGCTTGTGTTGAAACCTCTATCGAAGCCGACCTCGTAGTAGCCCATTCCCTTGGGTATCTCTGTCTGGCAGCATCCCATGCCAAAGCATGAGCCATCCACTAAGTCTAACTGGTCGCTGCACGTGGAAACACACCCGCTCTGATAGCCCGTGCTGTCACTGTCCATGATGTAGGCGAGTGTGTTGCATCCGATGACTGTGAACTTGTTGTGGACGTCTGAGAACCGATAGGGAGAACCACTTGCGTTGAACGTCCACGTAGTATTCTCCATGAGACCGGAAGAGGGGTCGTAGCAGTACGTTGAGATGGGGTTGAGCACTCGGATTGTGCTATGAATTAAGGAGATGTTCAGCAGCTCCAAATCAGCAATGAATGGCTTGTGGACGTTATCTTCTTGGACCAGGCAGGTGATGTTAAAATGTGCTGACCATGAGCACTTGTCGCCGATGCCAAACGGGTACTGAATCTCAACGTCGCCGCACTGCGTCTGGCATTCAGGGCTAGGAATCACAACAGCAGGGGCGTGCTGTGCCGCCAACAGAAGCAAAAGACCGACGCCAAGGTGGAGAAATCGCACGTCCATACTCTTTTGGATAACTAGAAAGTAGAAGCCATGATAATAAACCATCAGCTAAATAAATCAATGGGTAATAGCGCGGGTAGCTAGTTTTTTATATTTACGTTATATTAGCATTTGGATATTTGGATTTATTTCTTTCTCAACACACTACATTTTTTCTTAGTTTGGCTACATCATTCTCGATCATAGTAGAACTTGATGTTGTCAGGCTATTGTTGCTGGCATTTATGTCACCGGTGGTCGACATGTTAGGGCAGCTCCAGCGTTGGGGGAAAACGAACCGTGGTTCGATTTTACCGAACCATGAACATAGTGACCATCGAACCATAGTTGTCAGAGGCAAAAACGAATCGTCTGCACGGTTCGGCTCGTGGCCGCTATTGCTCCAGCCTTTTGCCCCCACTCAAATAAAATACAGCTGCTCCAGGCCAAGGGAGACGGATGCAGGCGAGATAATTTAATTTAGGTGTGTCCCATAGATCGATGTTGACACAGTGGCTGTCGAACTGAAGCATGGTTCGGCTTCCGTGGCCTGCACGGGTCGAACCGGCACTGGAGCTGCCCTTAAGGTAGCTCTAATGCTTTAATTTTAGGAAGAAAAATAAGTGATTGCAGCTAAGGTTTAATAGGCGTAGTGCTAAGTTTGATTTGTAGTCCCGATGGAAACCTTAAAAAGATAAGAATTCAATTTCTTCATTTCTCGTGAGGCATAACCTCTCTCTCATCAAAACGTAAATGGGCGTTGGAGTTTGTGGCCCCACCATTGCCCATGATCCAACTATTGATCACATCATCACAGCTCAACCCCACTACCAATTCTTCACGTGACTATATCTTTTGCGTTTCCTCATGTAAATGAAGAGAACGATACATCATTCGGCTTTTTGTTTGTGTGCTAGTTTGGTTTATTTATTTTATTGATTTTTTGTTTGGATTTTGGCATGTCCTAGATCTATCCACCTACACGCGATAGAAGGAATCGAATCTAGATGTCGGATTTCTTGTCTAACACACGATGGTTGGCCTTTACAATGTGCATGGTTCCCTTTTCTTGTCCTATAGTTCGATTTTGGGATACACTGGAGCTATCCTTAAATTACCATTAATTAATATAGGTTTGTATGAGTCGCAAAATATGAGTCACAAAACATGCAACTGAATCTTGTGTTTGTAAACTTTAACTTGCGTGATTGGTTTGCACCAAAGGTTTTAGATTCTTATGCACACGTGAAGGCGCGATGGGGCTTTGATTTGCACGCCTAACCATGACCTTACATCTACTCCTAGGTTTGTGTTGTCCTTAAAGCTAGATGTGGATCATGGACACGCTTTTCCATCGCTGCTAGTTTCCGAGTAAACTGCATGTATGTCACTCATGGCGATGGGGTCTAGCATATCTTTCCTAACAAAATACCTCTGGAGTTCACTACAAAATACCTGGTGCTTGAGAAGAGATTCGTTCCATGTGTTCTTGCCTTTCTCAATATTGTCGTAATATTGCAAGGAGATCAAAAACATGTCGCTCGGTAGTCACATCAGCTCCTTTATTGACCTCTATTTCTTACACCCAGCTCTGTGCTAATTGCTACTTGTGCCTCATTCTTTAGGATCTATCGAGCATCACTCATGAGTCATGCTGGTGTAGTTATAGGCATATGTCCTTGCCGATCCTGGAGAGGATGATTCAGGGCTCCCTAAGTGAGGCAGAGCGTCAGTATTATTGCATCGTGGCCTCAAGACCCAATAGAAAGCGGGGTGTTCCATGAACGCTAGAACACTCCATGATCTTTCGATGGCTAATTCATTTTTTATTAGTTTATCTTATGCAATTATATATTGTTCATTTTCTTGATGATGATCAATAATTTATTTTTTATCAACATAGACTCTTTATCTAGAAGTCGGTTGTTAGATTCATTATTTTTCAAATACCATAATCCTTTAGATTTTTATTAGTCATATTGGACACAGTCACATAGACATGAACTCTTTTGCTAAGATGTATTTGACATGGATTCTTTAGACTACTACATATAGTTAGATTTATAATTGTCAATTAGATTTTTTCAGATTGTACCATGAATTTTCTCTCCCTGATAAAAATAATTAACAAATTTTAGTTATAAAGTAAAATTATAATAGATTCCTTTGCTATAATGTAATGATATAGAAATAATAGGAAATCAATCAAATTTTTAAATATCATAGGAAATCATATCTAAAAGCTCATGAGTTCATCAGTTGCCTTATTTCTTTTGTATGCCATGATTCCTGTTTTTTAAATATGAATATGGATATATAGTAACAACAATAACTATATTAATGTCATTGACAGGAAAGTGAACTGTTGACAAACCTTGGGTGCCGCAAACTTTTGTATCATAATTTACTGGTGACAACGGCTAGCAATACCAAGAGTATCCTGGCGACATATGTACCTTGAGCAATTCTGGAGATATTTGAGAATCTGATCAATCCCGGCGAGCAATGCCGGTGTACCTAAGAAATCCCGGCGAGAGTATCTAAGCGATACAGGAGATGACAGAAAATTGTGCGACAATAGCGTTCTGTTTATTAATTTTAGCTGTGCATATATATGTTTTTTTGTGACAGAGTCGAATTGACTAACATGTCCTTATTTTATTCAAAGAAGAAATATTTTTGGCATCGGAGATATTGCCTACTTTTAATTGACGTTACCTTTCCTAATGATAACTTTTGTCTTGATTGACTTGACGTGACCTCCCTAATTTGAATCGAATATAGGAGTACAACTCATCCTAATGGAAATATAGGTGTGCAAATCTAAAACCAAATCGAACTGGTGGTTTTTTTACATGGGATTATGGACTCTTTGATTTGCTCTAGGCCGTTAGATCTTCAAAAAATCCGACGGCTCAAATCCTTCTCTTTTTTCCGATTAACGTGGGAATTTCTTGACCCTCTCGGTGAACATGGTGGCTTCTTTTTTCTTCAAGTAATAATATAGTAGATACACATTTTTTTTACTTTTACACTAAAAGTGAAATCCCAAATTCCCAATATGCACGCTTAATTAGAAATTTATTCATAGAAGTTCACACATGCTCTGTGTAAAGAAACAAAAAGATGGCTGAGAAAAGGTGCATATGGGTTATGGACGCCCCCAAATAATTTCTTCAAGTCGAAAGGTCCCCTGTCAGACTAATGTTAGTTAAGGGCAAGATATGGGTGTTCATTCAATTTTCCTACGTTAGCATCTAAAAAAATCTAACATCAACATTCACATGCAGATAAATGAACAAAAAAGGAAGAGGGGACTGATAAACTAAACTGTTGATGATAAAGTTAGTAGAGTCGGCATGAAATAGAATGGGGATTCGGCTTTCATCCAATAGAATGTACCTTGGCTTTGCGGACTGGTTAAGTTTATCTCCCCGGATGGAAGGCGAGAGAACTGATCAATTGAGCCTTTGGAGCTCGCTTCAGCTATTTGTTTCTAACAAACATCCTTCGTGTATTTTGGAGTATATAGGAAGAGCACATATGCTTCACTGTACCTGTCGTCGGGAACGAGTCAAGACTCAAATCACTCAAGACACAGCAGAGACCGAGTCGTACCGGAGAAGGTCTTGAAAATTGGGAGTTCAGTATTTGTTTGTGAAACAAGGAGAGCAATTATATTGTTCCCTCAAGTACCTATGACGAATCAACAGATAATGACATAGTTGACTTTCCAATCAATCATTTGGGCAGGATAGCCAATAATGCAAAAACTTATTTCAGATAAGGAATGACATAACATAGCCTCACCTAATACGAAAAGCCGGCAGCTCGTCATTTTTTAGGGCGCCAACAGGCTCATTTTGCGTAACTCTTTGACGCGCAAATATTCGCATACTTCTCCAGTAACTACCTAGACCATAAATACAAACGAGCTGGTAAAAGTTGATTCTTTAAGGGCGTATTTGGTTGGTTGAATCATTTGATTCATGTATGGAATGATACAAAATAATAATGATCCTTTTGTTTGGTTGGGTGAATTGTACCAATAAGTGGGATGAGACCATCCCACTTAATGGATTATTGTACCAGTTAGAGTGAACCAAATGGTTCAAGTAAATTGGTTGAACCATCTCATCTAGGATCATCCATTTATGCATCATGTGGTGCATGCAACCAAACACACCCTAACTTTAATACTTTATAAGTACTCTTTTTAAATAACTCTCTGTTGTCTATGGAAAATCATCAGTCAAAGGTACACGTGTGAATACACGTCCCAGAAACTTGCTTGTTGTACAATAATAATAACAGGCAAACCATGTGACGATCTAGAATCCAGTTGTGATGGCAACGGGTTACGCGACGACTGACCTGCAGGAGCGCGTTAAGTTCACAGGATTGCAGGCGAGACGACGATAAGGCTTTTTGCCTTTTTCACACCTAGCGTCTTGGACTGGTTGATACTTGTGAAGAGAGAGATAATTAGTGAACAGCGGGGGAGTACGCCTACCGGGTCCTTGAAATCCCTTTAGCTGCATTGAGCTGAGCATGACTTCTTTATGCGGGCTACGCAAATTATGGTCGACCGGTGGGAGGCTTCCCACCGATCGATTTTCCAGCCGTGTTTTTTTTTCCTTTTTAGTTTTTTTTGTCCTTTTCTCTTGACCATATATTTTTTAAAATTTTCAGCATCGGAAAAAGTTATCAACAACAATTTAGAAAAAAACAAAGAAGTTTTAGACAAAAACTTTGCAAGGAAATATCTTGGAGAAAAAAACTTTGGTGGAAAAACTATGACAAAAGTTAGAGAGAAACTTTGGAAGAGAAAAAACCGAGAACACAACTTATAGTAAAAACTTTGTGAGAAAAATTAGAGAAAAAAATTATAGAATTGAGAACAAAGGTTATAAAAGAAATTGAGCAGTACAAAGTAATAAAAAAAGAAAAAAAAAACGCGGGGCGGCACAGGCTGCGCGGCTAGCCGGGCGCACCGACCCGGCCAAGTTAGCCTGGAGCGGCCCCGCCGCTTTCCCGTGTTCGTATTCGGCACGGCAAAGCTCGCCGCGGAGCCGAGATACTGCAGCTCGGGGGCGGCGCGAAGCTCTATCGCAGTAGAGAGAGATGAGAGAGAACGGAAAAAATAAACTGGAGTGGAAGGTTTGGCTTATACTCCACGTGTATATGATTAGGTTTGATGGGCCCATCCACGTGTGAACACATGGGCGTATAAGGGCTGGCCTGATATACCGTTGATTCTGGAATCGGATTGTACAAAACTTCAGACAAATCTTTGATAGATGTAATCAGACCGCTAATTCAGGAGGCATCGATGGAGGGAAGTAACCTGCGGCAACTAAAGATAAGGAAAATTAACAGAGAACAAAATAGAACAGCACATGAACTTGCACACTCAGCAATTAGATCGAGTCAAAGCCCGAGTCTTTTTTTCTTCTTTTCCTGTGTTTGTTAACGTTATAAATAGAGATTAGACAAGAAAATAACAAATGCAGATTAAATCAAAGCAACTCTTAGTCCCTCCACCGAATAGTGTAATTAATGGCTCGCAAATGCTAGAGCATGGGTGAGCTGAGATTTAGCGTCAAAGTTTCTCGTGGTGAATTCGAGTCCTCGACTCGACATTGGTACTTATATTTTTCTGGATCTATTTCATGATTTAACCGGCGCTATTATTTCAGTGGCAGGGGACGTCCCCCTCGATATAACCGGCGCTATTCGCAAATAAAATGCCACAGCATGGAGAAGTTTTAACTAAGAACTCTTTTATAATACACAATATTATGATCTAGTAGTATATGGACATATAATATAAATCAGATCGGGTCGTTCATTGATAGGGGGTAAATTAGTACTTTGCACTCTTTTGACTTCATATTTATAATGTAAACAAACAAAATATAAATTAATAACATCTTGTAAAAATATTATTTATAATTACCCAAATACCACCGATACTACTCTCATATACTGCTTATATCATTGGGTAATTTCGAATAGTATACAATTAATCTCAGTTATCTGATGTTTACATACTATTCCTTTTCGAACACTAGTATATAAACTAGTATTGTGTATCGTAAAACTCCTTTTAATTAATGGACTATCATACACTAGGTTTTGTATTTTAGTAGAGACCAAACTATATCCATTATCTAAAAATGCTTTCATCACCTCGCATAGTATGAACTTCTTGGGTTCATGGGTAGGTCCTCGCCTTCTTGTGTAGGATACCCAGTAGTAGCACCTTCTATTTGAAAGCTAGCAGTCAATGCGCCATCAAGAAGGCTTCGAGTGTCCATCTCAACATAGAGCTGTGCCCATGGATGCTGAGAAAGCTTCCTCAATCTGCCAAGCTCATCGGCGATCTCCTTCATCGATGGTCTGTTGCTGCCGCTCATGTCCAGACACTGCTTAGCTAGCTCCGCAAGGCCTCTTATAAATTCATTGCTCTCTTGTCCCTTTATGAGGTTCGGCAAGATCGAATCAAGATTGTTCTCCTTCATAGCGATCAAGAACTTTGACGATAAACTTCTTTGTGTCTCAGGACCATCCAACGTCAGAGGCTCTTGGCCAGTGAGGACCTCTAGAAGGATAACACCAAAGCTGTACACATCACTTTTCTCAGTCAATTGGCATGTCTGCATGTATTCAGGGTCGAGGTAACCACAAGTACC
Source organism: Digitaria exilis (assembly GCA_015342445.1). Classification (NCBI taxonomy): domain Eukaryota; kingdom Viridiplantae; phylum Streptophyta; class Magnoliopsida; order Poales; family Poaceae; genus Digitaria; species Digitaria exilis. The sequence continues at coordinate 1,099,251 of JACEFO010001776.1, read as the reverse complement.
TTGAACCATTGTGACATATTGCTCCTTGTCGGATGGGGCTAGTATGGAAGCTCCAAAATCTGACATTTTTGCCATGTAATTTTCATCTAAAAGAATATTGGCAGTCTTGACATCACCATGGATGATTGGGGGAGATGCATATGAGTGCAGAATATTAAGTCCCTCGTCTGCTTCATGAACGATCCTTAACAAGGAGCTGAAAGAGATTTGTAAGGCTTGGTTCTTGCCATGGATAAGCTCAAATAGTGTGCCATTTGGGATGAATTCATAGACTAACATTGGAACTTCCACCTCAAGGCAACAACCCACAAGTTTCACAATGTTCTTGTGGTTAATTTGGGAGAGTATTAGCATTTCCTGACCAAATTCCTTCTTTTGCCTTTCATCGATAAGTGCACATCGCTTAATAGCAACAAGCATGTTTCCCTTAACTATCCCTTTGTAGACCGTTCCATGACCTCCCTGTCCAATTATTGTGCTCTTATCATAGTTATTTGTGGCTTGTATAAGTTCAGCTTCACTAAATACTGTGAAAGCAAGACCTCTTTCTGATCTCATCCTCTCGAACAAAATCATGCCCCCATGTTCTCGAAAATGTTCTTGCTTGACTTGGTTCAATGTTCTCTTTTGAAGAATCATGTGTCCGAAGAAGGAAAAAATCACAAGAACAAGAAATCCGACTGTAACTCCTGCATAATATATCGTCAGATAAGAGCACACAGTCAGAAAATGTGTTTTTCCTTTTTATGTTGGGTAGAAAACCAGTGCTAACTGTTCGATTGTGACCTTGGCTAACAACCAAAACCAATATTACTTTGTTCCACTGTTAGAGATAAGAATCTAAGATGTGACAAAATGAAATCAACTAGGAGTTGGCCCCGACCCCATATTGTTGAATATAAATATGAGGAGGAGGGTGGCTCAAAACAACAATCCAATCTAATCTCGTGATTAGACTAAAACTCGGATAGATTAGGGCGCTGGAGGGGTCGGAAGCACGACTTCTTGTTGGTTGTCAACATGAAGAACTTCATGAAAAGCAGAGATAAACATCTCTCTAATTGATGAAGATTCCTACTATATCAACATCAACTACCGCTATGATTACGGAGGCGATTATGGATTCGAAAGGCTCCAGTTAGTATTAATCTAAGCTTCCACATTAAGTTAATGATTATTTATCATGATTAGGCTAAGCTAAGATCTTGTTTAAGTTAATAGCATGATTATGCTAAATTAAATTACTAACACTAACGTTACAGTTCAGATACCATATATTAGCATATGGAATTTCACAAATATATTGGATCCAGCTAGCTGATCTCAGCGTGTTATTACCTATTATTAAGCCGGTATCAACGTCACATGAATTGCCACTCCCGTTAAGTTTCCTTCCTACTCGACAAGAACACCGGTAGCTTCCTCCGTGTTGTGGCAGATACCTCCTGAAGGGCATGGACCGTATTTGCATTCATCAACATCTGCAGTAAGATGACCAAGGGCTAAGAATGATAAATACAACGTTGAGAGAATAAGCATTAATATACAAATATGCTCTTGTATTTTTGGCATAATTATTACCATGGCATCCATCTGGACGATATGGGTTGCCTTCGTACCCTTTGGAGCAGTTGCACAGGTAGCCTGGCCCATTGAGTGAGTCCACACAGTCGCTGTTCTTGCTGAGGCATGCGTACGTGCCTTCCTTGTTCTGTTTGGCAACGTCGCATGACATTGACCCATTTCTTATCGCCCAGTCGACCACCACGGGCACTTGCCCAGAGCTCGTGTCATTGAACTCGGTCGTGGTGATGTACGCCTTGCTGAAGTTGAACGCCTCCGCCTCCATCAGCACAGCGTAGCTGCACCGGCTGAAAGTCCAAATTTGGCTCGTGTTGAAATCATTGTCGAAGCCGGCGAAGTATAGGTCCATCCCTTTGGGTATCGCCGTCTGGCAGCAGCCTATGCCGGTGCAGGATCCGTCCGCTAAGTCTGACAGATTGTGGCACGTCGAAACGCACCCACTCTGGTACCTCGTGCTGTTGAGGTCGTAGCCGATGTAGGCGAGGGTGTAGCAGCCGATGACGGTGAACTTGTTGTGGACGTCTGAAAACAGATAGGGACTACCCCTTTAGCTGAACCCCCGAAAAATTCCATCCATCATTTCATTCGAAGAGGGGTTGTAGCAGGATGTTGAGATAGGATTGAGGAATCGTATTGTGCCATGAATCAATGAAATGTCGAGCAGCTCTGTGTTACCAGAAAGGATTGGCTTGGAAAAGCCATCTCGGACCTCGCAACTGACATTGAAGTGTAGCGCCAGTGAGCAGTCCAGGCCCACCCCGAACGGGTACGGTATCTCAACGCCGCCACACTGTGTTTGGCATCGAGGATTAGGAATCGCAATAGCAGGGGCATGCTGTGCCGTGAACAGAAGTAGAAGAACAAGGCCAAGCAGTTGTGCTTCCATCCTCGTGGTCTGCAAAATAAAGTTATGTTGATTAATTGGTTTCAATTTGTGGTGTTGATATACTGCCAAGCTCACACAGCTGCCCCCCAATCAATGTATTTCCATTATCCTCCTGGTCCTCATCTCTTTTTTTTTTCCGGATAACACGGTACGGACGCAGACGCTCATATATATCCACGTACATTTGCCCCATAAACATACGCACACAACTCTACCCTATGAGCACCTCCGAAAGACTCGGCTGGTAAATCAGCACAGGCGCCTCTCTATCGAGGGGCACGTCGCCTACCACTGAAAGAATAATGCCGATTAAATCCTTGGCCAGTAAATCACTACATGCGCCTCGTTATCGAGGGACACGTCGCCTACCATTGAAAGAATAATACCGATTAAATCTTGGAATAAATCTAGAAAAATACAAGCACTAGTACCAAGTCGAGGACTCGAATCCTAGTGGACTAGTTCCACCACAAGAAACCTTACCACCTGAGCTACAACTCAGCTCACCTCCTGGTCTCATCTCAGGGCGCTCCATGCGTCACCGTGTGGAATTCGACTGATCGTTGGGGTGGTGACTGTTGAGAATATGCAATGCATACTTAAAACATTCTAGAAGGTTGTGGAATATACGAGAACTTTGCCATGCAAGGATAATGATAATGGCAAAGTGAGAAACTTCTAGAATATTTGAGAAAGCAATGGAGAGAAGATATTTGCCATGAAGGGTCTAGAACTATTTCTCCATGGCAAAATATAGAAGAGTCTAGAAGCTAGATATTTATGTATGGTAAAATATCTAGATATTAGGATGAGGATGAGAGAAGTTTCTAGAGTTAGATATTTCTTAGGAAGTGTGTGGAAGATGGACACATGGCATCACTATATGAGCCATGGTCTTCTATAAATAGGGGTGCCCTCCACCCCCCATAGAAGCCATCATATAGGAGCCATGACATGGAGTGACATAGAGTCATAGGTGAAGACATGTAGGTGTCATGGTAGAGTAGCCACATAAAAGAAGAGTCCTCTTGTGTTGTATCGAGTTGATGTGTGAATAAAATTTGAGTTCCTTTGTAGAGAGTTGGTCTTCCATATCGGTGTTAGGTGAAAGCCTCCAAAAAGAGTGAGTAGTGTGGGTAAGGGTCCACAGAAGGGATCGGTGTCAAGGCTAAGGGGCACCGATTTCTCAACAGTGACAATTGGCAGCCGTTGGGCCCTTGGTGGAGACCTTGGGCAAAACCTACCAGACTACTCCACGGCGTTCGAGCCTTCGAGGTTCCATCTGCCATCGACGGCGGCGGGGTCCTAATTCCACCGAGTCACGCACAAACACATGAACTAGCAAATGAATTTGTGCTTTTTTTTTTGGAACGAATGGATACGAGACAGTGCCTATAAAAATTTGATCCCGGGCCAAGGCAACATGAGATTATTTATTTCTCCTCGCGCTTCTCTAGCATCTATAAATGAACTTAAAGATGAAAATGAACCGATAAACTAAACAGTGAAATAATAGAAAGGATTCAAGGAAGTTCACTTTCGAATAGATTATGTACCTTAGCCAAGGGGTGTGTAAATCTGCCTTCTGAAGAACGCCGAGGGACTGAATCTTCTGAAACAGCTTCAAACAAAAGCAAACACCCCAATATGTGTGTTGTAGTATATAAAGTAGAGCGCAACTGGTGCGAAATGTATGGGTCGTCGTCGCAGAACCAATCAACACACAGCAGTGACTGAGTCTTTGACAAGTCTCTATAAGCTTTGCTTTCTATATTACGTAAGAAAAACGGGTACGCAAATATTTTGTCTAAGTACTCAGCGTGAAGCCGTGGACAAACTAACAAATAACTAGCGCAAAAGAAATAATAAACACTTCAACAGATAGCTACATAGTTGACCTTCAGATTAACATTACTAGCCCATCAAACAATGCAGAATAATTTAAAGATACATAAGTATTAGAAAATTATATAAAAAAAGGCTCATAGGTAATAGTATTATTTATCGAAAGCTCTCTTTCATTTCTTAAGCATTCGAACACAATTTTACTATTACTTATTAGAGACTCTCTTTGAAGTCTCCATGTCAGGGCAACGTTGAGGACGGTGGTTGTCGGCTTCCTCCGGTCTGTGTTCCTCAAGGTTTCGTGGTGGATCTCTGGTGAAAATTCGATAAGGCTTCCTTCACGGTCCGAGCTTTAAATAGTCCGAGGAACTAGCTCGAAGGAGAGGTCGAACCGATGTAAAAACACCCCAGGCTGGCCGGGCTGCCCTCTTTTCGGCCCGTCTCAGCCTCCTCTTTCGTATATAGGCTCCTTGCAACTTTATTCGCTTATGTTCTTCAGACAACTGGGCTTTTTGACGTCGTTTGCTTCGAGATAAGATTGGTTGTTTGATATGTCCGCTGGATTTGCTCCGATCCTGAGGTCATCCGAGTGTATTCATCAAGCCTTTGCCCGTACATATCCTTGGTGGTCGGTCATGAAGTTATCCAAAGAAACATTATGACATTATGGTAAAACCTAAAATGTTTTACCTACAGGGTACAGGCAACCCAAAACACTAGTTCTCTGAAAACTGCTGCAAGAAACATGTTTTTATCTCCTATGCTAGGCCTGCAACCGAGTCGAGTTCAGGCTCGAGCCAAGCATGAAATTCAACCGAGTTTGCTAGCAAGCTCGAACTCAGCTCAACTGAAGCTCGAACAAGCTCAAGCTCAGCTCAAGAAAGCCTTTTAATTGCCTCATGGTGGTTTTAAAGAAAGAGAAGTCATGATTTACATAATAATAAGTAGTCTTATAGACTCATTAACATAATACCAAACAGCCCAACAAAACTACTTATTTTATAAGCACATATATCTCAAACAAGTGGTAGAACTAAATATATTACATCACAAATTAAGAAGGTCATAAACTTAACGAGCCTAGATGAGCTATTCGATTCGAGCTTGGCTCGTGAAGGCTCGCGAGCCTAGGGTGCAGCTCAAGCTCGATTCGAACTTTTCGCGAGCAGAGTTCGAGTAGCTTGACGAGTCCCAGCTTTTCTTGTAGCTCTACTTATGCACAGTTTTTTCATACAGTTACTAAAACTGAAAATTAGGTAATTGTACTGGCTGAATTTTGTAGGGATGAAATTCCTCTCAAATCTGATGAAATTCCCTGTTTTCTTCTCATAATGATATTGCCAAATCAGAAAAAAAAACTATCATGATAAAGAGCACAAACGGTTATGCAAGAACCTTGGCATAAATATTTCTAATTAACTTTGTGCCGGACTCTTGCTTCCGTTTAATAATCCATTTTTTCATGGTTTTCTATCGGTTTTTTCTTGGTATCGTATAATCCACTGCAAGTTGCTGGTTTGAGATAGCAACATTGGAATCTTCTTTGTTCCGAGGATGACAACGCTAGAACTTGGACACAGCCACCACTCGTGAAACAATGAAACTTCCTTCCACTAGTATGGTACCCGTGCTAACGCTACGGTTACAAAAAAACACTATTATGACTTTTAAAAAACAATGTATATAAAAGATTGAATAAGGTCCATGCCAATGCATAAATCATAAAAATCATTTAAGAAGATTGTATTCAAATTAATTCTCATTGTACATTCCCATCATATACACATAATTTTGGACATTCTATAGATTGCTACAAATCACTCAGGTCACCAGTTGCATAGGCTTGTTGAGAACTTATCTGTGTAGATATTTCGCACAGAATTTGGCAACCACTTTTCCTAAGCCAAGAAGGCAATACAAAGGGACCAACAGTCCATTTTGGTATGTCGTGTAGTCAATCATAGACACTAAAGATAAAGTATTGGTTAACCCTTCACAAATCATTGTTCTGCAGGCAACAAGAAAATCTTGATTGGGATCAAGAAAATAAATATCTCACAAAAATCCATGTAAACCTACTGGATTTACAGTAAGCCTTAGATATTCTAAAACAATTTTCATATGGATTAGGTTAAAATTTATAGGTTGGATCTGATCAGCATTGTACACGGAATTTAGTCAACTGGATAGTAGCATTATTTGACATCGAACAAAGCAAAATGGTCCAGCGGAAGAATGTGGAAACAGTGAGGGTATACATAAGTGGTTTTCCTTCCAAAATCAAACTGTTGTTTTCTTTCAATATTTGCAACTGAAGAATATACATACGTTGCTCTTGAAGAATAATCTTTTGGACAGGCCTGTCCATGGATATATATAACAATTCATAGTATTAAGCTATCTATAGCCACACGTGACCAATTAACACCTATACACAATCGCTGCAGTAAAGAAATAAAACAAATTAGCAAACCATGGCCGCAATGAGCAAATCAAAGCACAACCAACAGATTGGCAAACAAGATGGGACGAGGCCACACACCATCGAATCCTACAAGAGTCTGTCCAGCAGACCAAACCCAGCCTCCGGCAATCCAATCCCAGCCTTAGAGAATTTGTCCTGCACACCGTCACTTGCTAGTTCGAAAGCTGCAGCAACCATGCTCAGGCCCCACACGCCGCGCGGAACCATGCCGGCGCCGCCGGAACGCTGCAGATAGCAGAGAACAGATGAATGTCGACACCGCTGTTGTCGTAGAACATACTTATGTGTAGTTATGCTCCATCGCAGACAAGGTGCGCTAACAACGACATGAGAAGGCAGCCCAACTCCTGCAAAACTGTCAACTACCTACAGGCTGCTCAGGCATAAGAACCAAGGAAATTTGTGAGAGGGACATGTGGGCCCTGTATATATAGATGACTTAACCACTATATGGGTGGGCTGAAAGGTAGGCTATAAGGATTCATACAGTCAAGAACTGGCTAAATCATTAGCCTTGCTCTTACGGGTGTGAAGAGATTCCCTCGTGAATTAGCTTGTCAGCATCACGCGACGTGCCCCGCACGAGAAAACGAGCACGACGCGGCAACTCCCTGCCGGCGCCGGCGCTCCGTGCTCCGCACCCATCATCCCATGATGCCATGCCCTCTTTTTCCTCCCTCGTTTCGCCACCGGTGCTCGGCAGTCACCATCGTCCTCCGCCTCCTTGAGTCCCGCAGCCTACCAGCCGTCACGCAACTGCGATGCGGCCTCCATCGCCTCTGGAGTCCCTCGTCCACGATCCGACGCTCGGCCAATGAAGGGAGGTGGTAGCACGGCGCCGAGTAAGCGAGGCAGCAGTGCGTCGGCGCGGCATCGAGGAAGGCTTGCGACGTGTTGCGGCGGCGATGGTCGCGGCTGCGGCGACGTCGTGGATGAGTGACGGCGGTTGGTCTTCAATTTTTATTTCGATACTCGAACCATCGTGTGGAGAGTTCGTGTATGACTGCGGCAAGGGTGAGTGATGATGAGAGAGAAAGAATCATTAGTCTTTAGATTTGAGTGATATGGAATTAGAGTAAATATGAAGCTTTGATTTTGGTGGAGTTGTTTTTGTAGGTACATAATTTGGTTGGGTTTAGAAAAAATCATGACTGTTGGGGACGCAACTCTAGGCGGACGTAGAAATTAAAGAGTTGAAGTGGTGTTTTTAAGGAGTGGAGCATTAGGTAAGCACCCGGAATCAAGGGGTGGCGAGTGATTGGGTGACTGTTGGAATCAATCAGGTAACCTAGTTGAAAGAAATAATTTCCATACCAACTCAGCTGGAAGAATCCAATTGGGTACTGATCAAATGCATGGCGAGCATATGTGCTTGCTGCCCAGGATGCCACTTTTTACGTACCTTTGCTAAGTTGTTATTGATGTACGTATACTAGCAGCTCGATTGCACATGCCACGAAGGCGTACGTGTCCTCTCTGGCCATTTTGTCGATCAAAGGAATGCATATTTTCTTATTAGGACTTAACTTTCTCAGGCTAACACGATCGTTTGTTCTAAGAGAATTATTTGAGGAAGCACATGGCGGTTCTCATAAAAATCCATTAATCATGACTTCTTTCTATGAGCGAGCAATTGCTTTGCAAAGTGGTGGATAAAAATAGCCACGATTGATGTCGAGGATAAAGATACCTGTCATATGGCACGCTCCGTAGACAAGTGCACGGCCTCTGACTCTCAGGGCATTTTGCCAGCGGAGGCAAGCCGAATTGGGTATCTTGCTCCGGCGAAGAAAAATCTTGAAAATGTTGGTAACGAGGCAGCTGATGGAACATCGTCCAAACATCAGGAGCCTTATTAGCTCTGTGTTTGTATTCTTTTTTAAGAATACATAGGAAAGCTATGTATCTTTGCAAATGGTGGATGCAGCCAGGGTACTGATCTCCTTCTTCCACCTCTATTTTTCTTCTTCAAACCCAAGCTCGCTACCTTCTCTATTGATTCACCGGGTAAATCGGTCCATGTATCGTTGTATATTAAAACGTCAAGTAATCATGTAAGTTATACCATGTGGGCCGATTTGGCGAACGCACGAGAGTAACATGTTTCATCTAGAGCTTATACGGCTTTAAGAAAACGACATGAGCATTGTGTCTATACAATGTTTCCTACACAATAGATATCAGACCAATAGAGCTAGCTCACAAGTACTGCACACAGAAGTTTCAATTAATGGACTACCGTGCGCCTAGCACCGTAGCACTTATGCTTTCATCACCTCGCATAATACGAACTTCCTAGGTTCATGGGAAGGTTCTCGCCTTCTTGTGTAGAATACCCAGTAGTAGCACCTTCAATTTCAAAGCTAGCTGTTGGGGCGCCATCAAGAAGGCTTTGTGTCTCCATCTCAACATCGAGCTGTACCCATAGATGAAGAGAAAGCTTCCTCAATCTACCGAGCTCATCGGCGATCTCCTTCATCGACGGTCTGTTGCTGCCACTCATGTCCAAGCACTGCTTAGCTAGCTCCGCAAGGCTTTTTATCAATTCATTGCTCTCTTGTCCCTTTATGTGGCTTGGCAAGATTGCATCAAGGTTGTTCTCCTTCATAACGGTCAAGAAATTTGATGAAAGGCTTCTTTGTGTCTCGGTTCCATCCAACTTTAGGGGCTCTTCGCCTGTGAGGACTTCTAGAAGGATAATACCAAAGCTATAGACGTCACTTTTCTCTGTCAATTGACATGTTTGCATATATTCTGGGTCGAGGTAGCCACAGGTACCTTGAACCATTGTGACATATTGCTCCTTGTCGGATGGGGCTAGTATGGAAGCTCCAAAATCCGACACTTTTGCCATGTAGTTTTCATCTAAAAGAATATTGGCAGTCTTCACATCACCATGGATGATTGGGGGAGATGCATACACGTGCAGGAAATTAAGTCCCTCGGCTGCTTCATGAACGATCCTTAATAAGGAGCTGAATGAGATTTGTAGTGCTTGGTTCTTGCCGTGGATAAGTTCAAATAGTGTGCCATTTGGGATGAATTCATAGACTAACATTGGAACTTCCACCTCAAGGCAACAACCCACGAGCTTGACAATGTTCTTATGATTGATCTGGGAGAGGATTAGCATTTCTTGGCCAAATTCCTTCTTCTGTCTATCGTCAATAAGCGCACAACGCTTAATTGCAACAGGCATGTTGCCCTTAACTATCCCTTTGTATACTGTTCCATGGCCTCCCTTTCCAATTATTCCGCTTTTGTCGTAGTTGTTTGTGGCTTGTATAAGTTCAGCTTCGCTAAATATTATGAAAGCAAGACCTTTTTCTGATCTCATCCTCTCAAACAAAATCATGCCCCCGTGTTCTCGAAAATGTTCTTGCTTAAATCGGTTCAGTTTTCTCTTTTAAAGAATGATGTATCCGAAGAAGGAGAAAATCACAAGAACAAGAAATCCGACTGTAACTCCTGTATAACAACGTACATCAGATAAGAGCATTGTCTGAGAACAATTTACCCTTCCTATATAGGCTATAAACTAGTTCCAATTTATAGTGTTTTAAAGGTCATTTTTCAAATATTGTTTAGACAGCATATCTTAGAATGTTACCTATTATTAAGCCAGTATCAGGGTTGCATGTATTGCTTTGATTGGAAAATTTCCGTCCTGCTTGACAAGAACACCGGTACCCTCCTTCCGTGTTGTGACAAACCCCTCCTGAAGGGCACGGGCTGTTATTGCACTCATCGATATCTGCAGAAAGATAAGCAAACCCGATAACGATAAATGCAAACTTTAGATAGTTAAATTGTACAAAGATATTGTACTTTTAGGCAGCACACTGTTACCATGGCATCCATCTGGAAGATACGGGTTGCCTTGGTACCCTTTGGAGCAATTGCACAGGTACCCAGGTCCATTTGTGGAGTTGACGCACCTACTGATGCTGCTGAGACATGCGTAAGTGCCCGTATTGTTCAGTTTGGCTTCCTCACAAGATGACACATCTCTTATCGCCCAGTCCATCACCACAGGTACCCGCCCAGCTCCCGTGTCGTTGAACTTGGTCGTGTTGATGTACGTGGTGCTGAAACTGAACATCTCCGCCTCCATCAGCACAGCGTAGCTACAGCGGCCGAACCTCCAGATTTGGCTTGTGTCGAAACCACCGTCGAAGCTTACGTTGTAGAAGCCCATTCCCCTGGGTATCGCTGTCTGGCAGCAGCCCAAGCCGGAGCAGGATCCCTCTGCTAAGTCTGTCAGGTTCTGGCACGTTGAGACGCACCCACTTTGGTAGCCCTTGCCAGCGCTGTCATAGATGTAGGCGAGGGTATTGCACCCTATGACGGTGAACTTGTTGTGGACGTCTGAGAATCGAAATGGGGACTTGCTCACGTCAAATGACCACGTACTGCTTTCCATGAAGCCGGAGGAGGAGTTGTAGCAGTACATCGAGATGTGGTTCGTCTCCCGTATCGTGCTATCAATCAAGGAAATGTTGAGCAGCTCAAAGACACCGAGGGCGAGGAATGGCTTGTAGGCGCCATCTTGGACCTGCAGGCAGCTGACGTTAAAGGCTACCGCCCGTGAGCAGCTATCGCCGATGCCGAATGGGTACTGAATCTCAACGCCGCCACACTGCGTCTGGCATTCAGGGCCAGGAACGGCAACAGCGGCCAACACAAGTAGGAGACTGTAGAACATTTGGGAAGCTTCTCGGGAGATGATTTCTCTCCTGGTGACTTTTCTTATTTCTCTGCACTTTTACGTTATACACCCTATATATATATATATATATATATATATATATATATATATATATATATATATATATATATATATATATATATATATTACATACACACACCAACACTCCCCCTCAAGATGGGCCGTATATATCTATCATGCCCATCTTGTCACATGAAGATACACACCTTTTAACACTCAACCCTTTTGTCAGACAGTTGGTAATTTGTTCCTCAGAAGTTACAAACCCTAAACTTAAAGTTCCATCATCAATCCTTTCTCTAATAAAGAAGCGCTCGATCTCCACTTGCTTGGTCTGATCATGTTGAACTGGGTTGTTGGCAATGTTAATAGCTGATTTGTTATCACTCCAAAGCTTCATAGTACTGGTCTCCTGGAGTTTTAACTCAGTTAGAAGATTTTTTATCCACAATAATTCACTAACACTCTGAGACATAGCCCTATACTCAGCTTCTGCAGTAGAGCGTGACACCACAGGCTGCTTGTTACTTCTCCAAATTACCAAGTTGCCACCAATAAATACACAATAGCCTGAAGTTGATCTTCTATCATCAGGACAATTTGCCCAGTCTGCATCACAATAACCCTCTACATTTAGATGTCCATTTTTCTTGAACAACAAACCTTTCCCTGGATTCTTCTTTATGTATCTCAAGATTTTATAGACTGCATCCATATGATCACTTTTTGGATCATGCATGTATCTGCTTACTACACTCACAGCATAAGTTATATCGGGTCTTGTATGGCATAGATAAATGAGGCGCCCCACACGCCTTTGATATCTCTCCTTATCTACAGGATGTCCAGATTCAACACCCAATTTGTGGTTTTGCTCTATTGGTGTAGTGGTAGAACGACAACCAAGCATACCTGTCTCATCTAGTAGATCCAGAGCATACTTCCGTTGTGAGAGCACAATACCTCCACGAGATCTTACTACTTCAATCCCCAGAAAGTATCGAAGTTGTCCTAAATCTTTAATTTCAAACTCCCTTCTCAAATTCTCCTTCAATCGTACCACCTCCAAAGTATCATCTCTAGTGATAATAATATCATCAACATAGACAGCTAGGATAGTTATGTGGTTTTTAGAACATAGATAAAACAAAGTGTGATCTCCATTACATTGCTTATATCCCATAGCAAGCATTGCACGTTTAAACCTGTCAAACCATGCTCTTGGCGATTGTTTCAGTCCATATAAAGACTTTCTCAATCTTAGTACCTTACCTTCAGTTTCAGTAGTACTAAATCCAGGTGAGATTGCCATATAAACGTCCTCTTTAAGATCACCATGAAGGAATGCATTTTTAACATCTAATTGATATAATGGCCAATCAAGGTTAGCAGCACAGGAAATCAAGGTCCTCACGGTGCCCATCTTTGCAACTGGTGCAAATGTCTCATCATAATCAATTCCATAAGTCTGGCTGTACCCTTTTGCTACCAACCTTGCCTTATATCTCTCCACCTTTCCTTCAGGGTTTTGTTTCACAGTATATACCCATTTACAACCAACTACCCTCTTTCCAGGAGGGGAAGGTATGAGCTCCCATGTATCATTCTTTTCAAGTGCTACCAACTCTTCAAGCATTGCCTCTTTCCATCTTGGATCTTGCTTTGCTTCCTTCCAGTTTTTTGGAATTTGTATGGATTGTAGAGTTGTCACAAATGCCCAGTAATCAGATGGTAAGGACCCATATGACACACAATTACTTACTTCATTATTTTGACCATTTTCACAATTATCTTCGAAGCCATATCTCACTGGAGCTTTACCTACAGTGCTCCATGGTTCTCTTCTTAAAGCAATAGGAAAGTCATTCGAGCGATCCATTGTATCTCCCCCTGACGCAGACAGCCGGTCATTCTCATTTTCACCTGAATGAGCTTGGTCACTTTAAACTTCATCAACCATAGTGGTAGATTGTGTGAGATTTTCTCTCCTCCTTGTATATACTTGTAGATTCCTCTCTGTAGGAGGTTGTTGTACTCTCCCTTCCTGAATAATGTCATTTGCATTGATTGGGTCTGGGATATAGCTCTCTTCTCATTTGCTTGTGTCTCAACTCTAGACTCCATTTGCTCACTATCTTCTGACTCATTTGGAGGGTCTAAATCAATGAACAGGGAACTTAAATCAGTTTTCTCCCCATAGAAAGGAACTGATTCCCTAAAGGTCACATCCATACTTACAAACATACGATGCTCAGATGGGCTCCAACAATTATACCCTTTTTGTCCAGATGAGTACCCCACAAAAATACACTTGATAGCATGAGAATCCAGCTTTCCAACCCCAAGTCTATGATCTCTAACAAAGCATGTGCATCCAAAGACCTTGGGTGGAACCAAGAACTCATTTTTCCCAAATAATATCTCACAAGGGGATTTCATGCCAAGGACCCTTGATGGCATATGGTTTATCAAGTGAACAGCGGTCAAGATAGCCTCACTCCAAAAAAACCAAGCGATCCTTGATGGCACATTTATTGTATGCATAAGTGAACGAGTTACCTCCAGAAGATGTCTATTCTTTCTTTCAGCCACTCTATTTTGTTGTGGGGTATCGGGGCATGAAGTCTGGTGTAGAATCCCTTCTCCTGAAAGGAAACTCTGAAATTCCTTATTCACATATTCAGTTCCATTATCACTTCGGATAATTTGAATAGAAGTACCAAACTGATTTTTTACATAAGCATAGAAAGCCTTAAAACATTCGAGTACTTCACTTTTATATTTCATTAAATATACCCATGTCATACGAGAATAACAGTCAATAAAGGTTACAAAATATTTTGCCCCACTTGTAGCGGTGACCGGGGAAGTCCACACATCTGAATGGATTAATACAAAAGGTGATAAACTTCTTAAACCCCCTGCTCACATAGGAGCTTCTATTGTGCTTCCCGTACTCACAAGCATCACACATTAAATTACTCTTATTCACCTTAGACATTTCATGAGGGAACATTTTGCTCATGATATCAAAAGATATATGCCCCAGACGACAATGCAACAACATCACCTGAGCTTCATCTTCACTAGCTGATAGAGCAAAATAAACTTCTTTTCTTGTTTTGCTTCTATCAAGATACCAGAGCCCATCATGCCAAATTCCAACTCCAAGATTTCTTCCAGTCCTCCTTTCCTGAATTAAACAATTTTCACGATCAAGAAGTACCCGACAATCCATTTGATCAATTAACGAACTTATTGAAATAAGATTTACAGGAAAGGATGGAACATGTAACACTGATGATAAGGTAATAGATGGTGTGCATTGAACTGTCCCAACACCTCTAATCGGACGAGGGGTTCCATCCGCAGTTTTAATTGTCCCCTTATAAGAATGTGAGTATGGCGTATACGATGTAAATTCATTTACTTTACCCGTGACATGCCTGGATGCACCTGAATCTAATATCCAACTAGATATATGATTTTGGTCAAATGTACCTGAGTCTGAGTGAACCGCATCAGCAGCAATGTCACTCGAGGATGTTGTTTCTTAATTGTTCAATTGAGAACTCTTTCCAGTTTCCTTCTACTTTCTAAATTCATCTAGCTCATTTGGTGAAACTATATCTGATTCTGCAACACACCCATCTGACACTGCATGATTAGCTCTAAAGCTTACTCTTCCACCACGGCTAGTACCCCCTCGGCTAGTACCACCTCTTGGCATACCTCTGCCTCGACCTCTACCACGATTTGGTTTGAGTGGCTGAGAGCAATCACGAATCAAATGACCCCTTTCACCATAGCTATAGCAAAATCTGGTCTCTTGGGACCCTGCTGCCACATAAGCTGGACTTGGTGAATTTAAGGTGTTACCCTTTATCATCTTGAGTCTTGTCTCCTCCTGTGCCATAGCAGCAATTGCTTCTTCAAGACTAGGTAGATTAGCTTGATGGAATAATGCAGCACGTCTTCCTTCAAATTTTGAATTTAGACCCCTTAAAAATTGAAGAACCCGTTTCTTCTCTATCCACTTATTCACCCAAGCCACACATTCAGGGTGAGGTAATTTAATAGGATCATAGTGATCCAAGTCAGCCCACAGTCGCTTTAATTCTGCAACATAATCCATCAAAGTTCGCTCCCCTTGTTTCAGATAATGTATTTTATCGTCTGTTTCTGCTAACAGCATCACATTCCCAACACCCGAATACATGCTTGCAAGAGCCTTCCATATCTCTGAGGCAGAGGTAATAGTGTCAACGGACCCAGCAATTGTTGAGGTCATAGAATTGAATAACCAAGTAACCACTAAAGCATTAGTGACATTCCAATTTTTCCACTCACTGCTCAATTTATCTTTGGGTTCAGTTATCTCCCCATTGATGAAGCCCTCAAGCTTCTTTGATTGCAACAGTAACAACGCTCTCCTAGACCAAGCCAAATAATTTTTCATACCTTCCAGTTTGATATCAAGTGGCATTGACTCCAATTTTTTGCACCATATCAATCTCTTTACTTGAGGACGAGACATCATCCTTCCTTGCACTGAGTAGCTCCACTAATTTCCCTAACACCTGTTCAATCCCTTGAGTCTCTGCCATAGTTCAGTGGCTTTGGAACACTTTGCTTCCTTGCTACAACACTCTCTTTGCTCCTTCACAAATCACTAATTCCCTTGCTTGCAGCAAAGATCCACCGCTCCCTTCTTCTGAATCAGCAAGCACCCCCTTCTCTCTGCCAAAAAAGGCAGCAGCTCCAAGCCACCAGCAGCTCCCACACGATGCTCACTTCTCCACCAAAAAGCAGCAGCACCAGGCCACCAGCAACACCCACACGGTGCTCACGCTGCTGCTCCTCCTCCGCCAGGCACGATGCTCCCTTCTCTTCACCAAAAAGCAGCAGCACCAGGCCACCAGCAACACCCACACGGTGCTCACGCTGCTGCTGCTCCTTCGCCGGGCCTCCGCTGCACTGCTCGCCGCAACAGCCGCGCCGAGCACAAGCCACGCGCCGCCGCTGTTCCAACCGCCTCCGCCATTGCTGGCGTGCGCCGCCTGAGCCGCTGCTGCTCCTCCTCTGTTCCGCGCCGCCTAGGGTTTCACGAGCCCGCCACACAGCTCTGTGGCACTCTCCTCCAACTCCTTCTCGTCGGCTGAGCACCCGCAACGCAGCTCCGCCGTCCCCTTCTCCAGCTCCGGCTCGCCGGCGGCCGTCACGCCGACGAGACTGCCACTATCGCCACCAGCCCTGATACCATGTAGAACATTTGATAAACTTCTCAGGAGATGATTTCTCTCCTGGTGACTTTTCTTATTTCTCTGCACTTTTACGTTATACACCATATACTTTTATATATTACATACACACACCAACAGAGACCAAGTCCAAGACCCAGCTGCAGAAAGGGCGCTTCCATTCTCCTTGGCTGGGTAACTAGAAAGTAGAAAACCCATCATGTTGGACATGAAAGAAAAATCATTCAGGCATATGACACGCCCACATGCTGGAAAGGTACGTTTATTAGGATGATATCTTGAAATTTTGAGTTGTCTGTTCGATTCAGCAGCTCTTATTTGAACGGCAGAAGATTCCCAGTGACATCAGATTGTCTTGGGAATATATGAATGAGTATTCTGTATTCGTCTCGCTTGCCCAGAGTCTAAAAAAACTAAGCATCGAACAAAAGAACACAGAGAAAATAACAGAGATAAAGGAGCCGATAAATTAACTGTGCTGGATAAACTTTGCAAAATTGACCCGACATAGCAACGGAGTTTCAAGTTTCGCGAATAGAATACGTACCTTAACTCTGCAGGGAGGTCTATATCTTCCCCACAATGCCAAGGGGACTGATCCTTTTCAAGGAACTGATGATAAGCTAACTATGGAGGACAAACTTAATTAGTAAAATTGACCCGACATAGCAAGGGAGTTCCACATTTCGTGGATAGAATAATTACCTTAACTTTGCCTGGAGATCCATCGGTCTATCTTCCCCAGAACGTTGTCTCAGTTGTTTATTCTAACAAAAGCACGGAGTAAGCAGTCTAGTATATAATAACAAGAGGTTTGTTACGGTGCTTGAAAGGAACCTAAAGGAACCAGCTGTTATTTATCAAAGGGTGAATTAATGTAAAAAGGATAGTTTAGTCATTTATTCCCTCGGTACAAATCAAATCAGATCAGCATCATGTGCACCGCCAGCTACCCACGGTGCTTGTGCTCCCGGTTCGAGATGGCCGGGCAACCAGGAGATGCGCGGCCGGGGCCTGAGCGCGACGATGGCGAGATGGCCCAAGAGCTAGACGTCGGCGGCGTCAGCGTCGATGGGTACTCCGTGTTCTAAAGGTCTTTACGGTTCGTGGTGCGTTTGGCATCAGAAGGGTGGTCTTTGCGTTCACTATGTTCTTCACGTTCTTGAGTCATTAACTGTTGGCCGGAGTGATTCCGGCTGACATTACCAACCAAGGCCGGCAATAGCAGCAGCTTGTTCAACGACTTCGGGGGTGATCACGAGACAAGTGCGTCAGCAGCATCCGATCGCCGCCGGCACTTGTCCCCAGGAGATAGGCACCTGTGTGCGGCGGCCGCACCGGCGGTTTGCCTGGTCACCGTCATCCGATGATCCCATCATGGTCATCGACGATTTCCAATGCAAGGAGAATGACTGTTGAGCCTGTCCAGATTGTAGAGCCGGAGGAGCAGCTCCAGTGCCCGTACGTGTGGTGCCCGGCTGCCCGCGGCAAAGGCGGAGGCCCTCCGTGTGATGTTCACCGTGGAGAACGTGCACGCGGCGGCGGTGCCGCCCCAGGTGATGAGCGGAGGCAGTGACCTTCGTGTCTTTCTCGGTGGTGTGGAGTTTCAGAGTTTGACAACGTTAAAAGAAAGATGAAACATTACCTGCGTGCCTTAAAAGAGTGATTAATGAAAATACTAATATAACCTTCTAATTGATTTCATAAATGGTTCTGGGCCCACTAAATTTAGTTCCTGGCCCACTAGCTTGGTTCCTCGTAATAGGTTTCTTTTAACTTTTAATGATTAGATCTAGGGTAATGAACGACTGTTATTATTTCCAAGCACCGTAAAAATCCTCATAATAACAATGCAACCCCCCCTCTCTCTGGCCAGGAATGTTTCTGAAGAAAACAAAACGCCGAGCTGCCTTATGACCTCAGCTCCTCCCTCCCATGTCTCGCCAAGGTGTTCGTGCAAGAGGTGGAGCGCCCCTACGAGCAGCGGGGCAGGGCTCGGCAGTGGTGCCTAAGGTATCAGTGTTGTTGACTTCCTAGAGCGATTGAAGCTGCAGCCGTCGTCTGGCGTTTGTGTCTCAGCTAGATGAGGAAAGAAGATGAACAGGCATGAGTGGTGGCATTTAGACTTCATATCGTGAGCACCCAGCCCAAGAGAACGGCAAAGCCCATTAGCCCAAACCTGAGAGCTCATCTTTAGTCAGACCGCTAATTCAGGAGGCATTAATGGAGGAAGTAACCTGCGGCAACTAAAGATAAGAAAGATTAAAGGTGTGTTTAGATTGGGAAAAGATTTAGATGAATAATGTTCTGTGAGTGGGAGTGATGGAATAAATGAAGAAAAATTAAATGAATAGTGTTTTTTTGAAATCTTTTGGAAAATAAACGGACCTACATGAACTTGCGCACTCAGCAATTAGATCGAGTCAAAGCTGAGTCTTTGTTTCTTCTTTTCCCGAGTTTGTTAACGTTATAAATGGAGATTAGACAAGAAAACAACAAATGAAGATTAAATAGAAGCAACTCTTAGTCCCTCCACCGAATAGTGTAATTAATGGCTCGCAAATGCTACATTATGGGCGAACTGAGCTTTTCGGGCAAAGTCGTATTTTTTCTGGGATTTAACCAGCGTTATCCTTTTAGTTCTAGGGGATGTGCCCCTCAATATAAGATTGTGCGCCTATGTGCTCATAGGACCAAGTGTCCATCCGTATATGTGAGCGGCGTGGTGACTTCATCAATTTCGATGATTTGTCAACTCAGTCTTTCGAAAGTGCTCATAGAGGTAAGATTGTGTGCCTATGTTTATAGGAGCAAGTGTCCATGTGTATATGTGAACGTCTTCGTCTGTACTATGTGATTCGAAAAAAAAATGTCACAACATGGATAAATTTTAACTAATAACTCTTTTACAGTACACAATACTACAATCAAGTAGTATATGGACATATGGTATAAATTAGATCGGGGCGTTTCTTGATCGGGGTAAATTAGTACTTTACACCCCCTTGACTTCATATTTATAATCTAAACAAACAAAATATAAATTAATAACATCTATCAAAAATATTATTTATAATTTTGTATATTACACCAATGCCATTTAAATTTATTTCTTATATTACCCCTATACCACCAATACTACTCACATATATTACTTATATCACTAGGTAATTTTGAATAGTATACAATTAATCTCAGTCATATGATATTTACATACCATTCCTTTTCGAACAATAGTATAAAAACTAGCATTGTGTATCGTAAAACTCCTTTTAATTAATGGACCACCGTACACTAGGACATATGCTTTCATCACCTTCGGTTGTGTACTTTGGTAGAGGCCGGATCCATTATCTAAAAAATGCTTTCATCACCTCGCATAGTATGAACTTCTTGGGTTCATGGGCAGGTTCTCGCTCTCTTGTGTAGAATACCCAGTAGTAGCACCTTCTATTTGAAAGCTAGCAGTCGATGCGCCATCAAGAAGGTTTTGAGTATCCATCTCAACATCGAGTTGTACCCATGGATGCAGAGAAAGCTTCCTCAATCTGCCGAGCTCATCAACGATCTCCTTCATCGACGGTCTGTTGATGCCACTCATGTCCAGGCACTGCTTGGCTAGCTGTGCGAGACCTCTGATTAATTCATTGCTCTCTTGTCCCTTTATGTGGCTCGGCAAGATGGGATCAAGGTTGTTCTCCTTCATAGCAATCAAGAAATTTGATGACAAGCTTCGTTTTGTCTCTGGTCCATCCAACTTCAGAGGTTCTTGGCCAGTGAGGACCTCTAAAAGGATAACACCAAAGCTATATACGTCACTTTTATCGGTCAATTGGCATGTCTGCATGTATTCAGGGTCGAGGTAGCCACAGGTACCTTGAACCATTGTGACATATTGCTCCTTGTCGGATGGTGCTAGCATGGAGGCTCCAAAATCTGACACTTTTGCCATGTAGTTTTCATCTAAAAGAATATTGGCAGTCTTGACATCGCCATGGATGATTGGAGGAGATGCGTACGAGTGCAAGAAATTAAGTCCCTCAGCTGCCTCATGAGCTATCCTTAGTAAAGTGCTGAAAGAGATTTGTAATGCTTGGTTCTTGCCATGGATAAGTTCAAACAATGTGCCATTTGGGATGAATTCGTAGACTAACATTGGAACTTCCACCTCAAGGCAGCAACCAACAAGTTTGACAATGTTCTTGTGGTTGATCTGGGAGAGAATTAGCATTTCTTGACCAAATTCTTTCTTTTGCCTTTCGTCGATAAGTGCACATCGCTTTATCGCGACTGACATGTTGCCCTTAACTATCCCTTTGTAGACCGTTCCATGGCCTCCCTTTCCAATTATTCTGCTCTTATCGTAGTTGTTTGTGGCTTCTGTAAGTTCAGCTTCGCTAAATACTGTGAAAGCAAGACCTTTTTCTGATCTCATCCTCTCAAATAAAATCATGCCCCCATGCTCCCGAAAATATTCTTGCTTAACCTGGTTCAGTTTTCTCTTTTGAATAATCATGTATCCGAACAAGGCAGAAATCACGAGAACAAGAAAGCCGACCGTAACTCCTGCATTGCAGCACAAGATAATATCATTGTCAGAAACAATTTCCCCTTTCCTATAGAGGCTACAAATCAGTGATAAGAACGGTCATTTCTGAATGGCTACTTTCGAATATAATGGTCTGGCTAGTTAATCTCAATGTGTTACCTATTACTAAGCCAGTATCAATGTTGCACGTATTGTTCTGGCTCGTAAACTTTCTTCCTGCTCGACAAGAACACCAGTAGTCTCCTGGTGTATTGTGGCAAATGCCGCCTGAAGGACATGGGCTGTTTTTGCACTCATCAACATCTGCAGTTGGATCGGATGAACAATTAGAATGATAGATAAATACCAAAGTTTAGAGGTTGAATAAATATTGTACAAATATATTGCACTTTTACACAGTTATTACATACCATGGCATCCATCGGGAACATATGGGTTGCCTTCGTAACCTTTGGAGCAGTTACACAGGTAGCCTGGTCCATTGAGTGAAACCAAACACTCGCTCTTGCTGCTGAGGCACGCATAGGTGCCTGTCTGATTCCGTTTGGCCACCTCGCACGACGTCTCGTCTCTTATCGCCCAGTCAATCACCACAGGTGCCTGCCCAATGTTAGTGTCATTGAACTTGGTCGTGTTGATGTACGTGGTGCTGAAGTTGAACGCCTCTGCCTCCATCAGCACAGCATAGCTGCACCTGCTGAACCTCCAGATGTTGCTCGTGTTGAAACCTCCGTCGAAGCTGACGTTGTAGTATCCCATTCCCTTGGGTATAGCCGTCTGGCAGCAGCCCATGCCGGAGCAAGAGCCGTCCACTAAGTCTGACTGATTGTTGCACGTGGAAACGCACCCGCTCTGGTAGCCCGTTCTGTCGCTGTCCATGATGTAGGCGAGGGTGTTGCATCCAATGACGGTGAACTTGTTGTCCACGTCTGAGAACCGATAGGGAGAACTGCTTGCGTTTAACATCCACTGACTAGTCTCCATGAGACCGGAAGAGGGGTCATAGCAGTACGTTGAGATGTGGTTGAGCACTCGGATTGTGCTATGAATTAAGGAGATGTTCAGCAGCTCCACATCACCAATGAATGGCTTGTGGACGTTATCTTCTTGGACCTGGCAGCTGATGTTAAAACCTGGTGACCATGAGCAGTTGTCGCCGATGCCAAACGGGTACTGAATCTCAACGTCGCCGCACTGCGTCTGGCATTCAGGGCTAGGAATAAGAACAGCAGGGGCGTGCTGTGCCGCCAATAGAACCAAAAGACCGATGCCAAGGTGTAGAAACTGTGCGTCCATACTCGCCTGGATAGCTAGAAAGTAACGCAACCATCAGCTAATGAATCAGTGGGTCGAATACATGCAATATAATGCACCTAATAAGTTCTGATTTTTGGACTTTTACACTAAGCAAAATCCCAAATTCCCAATATGCAAGCTTAAAATGTATTTATAAAAGTGTTCACACATGCTCTGAGAAAAAAAACAAAGGTATGGGCTATGCTAAAGTACTCCATTCACTTCCTAGGAGGTAAGATCTCATATGAATCTCAGCCATCGATTTATAACAAAATGAAACGTTTTAGTAATTATTATATAGAGAGAAAAGAAAAACAAATCCTGCAATATCTACATCCTTCCTTAATTGGTCTTCCTAATTTCCTCCACCTTCCTTCCCACGCCACCTTGTATCACTTCCTTTTGGCACAATCGCATGCATGGAAGCACGCCAGCAGCACATGCATGTTCCATGGTCGCATGGAGGCACGGTCAAGGCAGTTCCATGCATGTTGTTCAAATCATGTCTATGATTATTTAGACAAAACATATACATATTTTTTTTATGTTTGCAAGAGTTAATTTGATTTCTTGTCTAAGTCATTTTTTTACTTTAATCTTTCTCCAATTATGTACACTCAAAAGTTCCCTTGTCACATGAACATGATATAAGAGAAAAAATGTTTGTCATGTTTTTTTCTTCCAGAAGTTCCCTTGTCACGTGAATATGATATAAGAAGAGAAAAAATATGTTCAGTCTAAATCTATGATACAAAAGAAAAAAAGAAAAAATAAATCTATCTCAATTAAATTAGATCTAATAAAAAGATATTTTCTCAGATTTAAAAATATAAATACCTATATTAGGAAGAGGTATATGTTCTTAAACTTTCTTTTTATATACATTTGTGAGTACCTTAGCAAAAGCCCAAAGGTATACATGAATAAAGGTGCATATGGGTTATGGATGCCCCAAATAATTTCTTCAAGTCGAAAGGTCCCCTGATCAGAGGATTGTTAGGTAAGGACAAGATATGAGTGTTCATTCAATTTGCCTACAGTAGCATCTCAAACATCTAAAATCAACCTTCACATGCAGATAAGTTAACAGAAAGGGAAGAAGGGACTGATAAACTAAATTGTGGAGAATAAACTTAGTAGAGTCGGCACTAAATAGCATGGGGATTTCGGCTTTCATCGAATATAATATGTGCCTTATTAGCTTTGCGGAGTGTTTATGTCCCCGGATGGAAGGTGAGAGAGCTGATGAATTGAGCCTTTGGAGATCACTTCAGTTTGTAGTTACCTTTATACCGCTGGAGGAATCGGCGGCCTCTGGCTGATTCCGTGCGGGAATTTTCTTCTTTTTCTCTCTCTTTTTTCCCTTCTTATTTCTCAAATTTTTGTTTTATTTTTTCCCTTCTGAATTTATATCTCATATCAGTTGTATATTGGTATTAGAGAAATTTGCTAGCCTACGAAGGTCTCTCTGTTCTACACCTGTCATGTGGGGACGTGTGAAATTTATAATCGAAGAAAAAGAAGATGCCCTCTGCTTCGCTTCCTGTTTGGAAAATGCACTACGTCCCCTGCAACCTCCACAGTGATAGTGCTTTCCTATCCTCGGTGCCTCACGGCGAAATCGAGGAATTAGCAATCCAGGCTGCTTTTCTATTTGGTTTACAGTTAACAAGTGTTTAAAATAAGTTCTTCCATATCAAATCTTTTGATGCTATTTATGAGGACTAATTGTGAAACTAATTGCATTAACCCTAAATTTTTCTAAAAGGTGAATCTATTAAGGTTGATTAACTTATGATTAGTGTCGGTGCCTGATTTGGTCGCACCGGCACCAACGAGTGATTGCGGTGCTAACCACTCGTTTCCCTGATGGCGAGAGTGAGAGACGGAGTTTTATCCTGGTTCCGGCCACGGGGCCGTACGTCCAGCAGTGGTGCGATGCACCGGGTTGCGTATTGCTCGTAGTAGGGGTTTACAAGCAAGGTGGGAGAAGGAGATGAGCTCCTAAGTCCCGGACTACGTGGTGTGTGCGAGTGTGCTGGTTGTGGATCGTTGCGCAATTGTGTTGTCACTTGCCCTTTGCATGGGCTTCCCTTCCCCTTTTATAGACCAAGGGGAGCGGGGTGCGAGTACATGTGTTTGTTGCTGGGTGCACTGTTCGTCCATGCCGCGTACTGTGCGAGCGGGAATCGCGCCTTCCAACTCCGCTGACGACATAGCAGTGGGTGACGTAATGTCCTTCCTTCTCGTGACGATTCACGGCGTCGAGGGTGGTGTCCTGCGTACGGCGTTCCATGGTCTCCTTCGAGGTTGCCTTCGAGGGTGGCAGCGCGTCTGGCGGGGGGTAAAGTCAAAGGAGTGGTTGGCACAGGGCTGCTGGCAGGGTTAGGTCTGGCCGGGCAGCATGGCGCTCAGACGTCTACTGCTGCGAGCGGATTTGACCGATGTCTTCTCCGGAGAGTAAGTGATGGCGTGGAGCAGTGATCCCTGCTTTTTGACCGCGTCATGATGACTCTGATGGGTCGCAGTGCATTGGGCGTCGTTCCCGGCGAGGCCGGCTCGAGCTTGGATCGTAAGCTCGAGCTCGCCAAGCCTCGAACGAGACGGAAACCACCCGCTCGAGGGTAGGGGTCGCCCTCGAGGCTGCTGAGCCTCGAACGAGACGGAAACCACCCGCTCGAGGGTGGTCGTTTACCTCGAGCTGGATGGGTGCCGAGGACTCGTAGCGATGGCGGGCCTTTGCTGGGCTGTGGAGCCAGGTTAATGTCGTTGTGGGCCTTGATGCCGAGTAGTTTTGGGCCTAGATTGGGGTACCCCTTTTATAGGTACCCGACAGTAGCCCCCGAGCCTTCGCAGGAATGAGGATCAATCCTGCGAAGGTTGGTGCCCGTCGAGGCTTTCAAGGCCTTCGTGCCTTCGCGGGTTCCGAGAATTCCGTGGGGTCGCGCTAGCGCACCCGCGGGTGTAGCCCCCGAGGCCTTGGGAGAGTGGTTGATAATCTCCCAAGGTCTCAACTTGATGTGGAGAGCATCCGCTGCTTCCTCAGGTGTGGGTTCGTCCGCTACGCCTGAGGAAGGGGGGATTTCGAGCTTTCTTCGTGCCTCGCGCTCCCTGTTCGAGGGTGCTGAGGAGGAGGCGACCCGTGCTTCCCTCGGTGGGATCGAGCCACGGATGCCCGTTGAGCTGATAACGGGTGGTTCGAGCGGACGTCCATGCCCCGTTCGATGAGGGTATGCTCGCGGTCATAGGACACGCCCGTAGAAGCCTTTCGCAAAAGTATGCTAGACGGGACTCGACCTCATTCGATAGAGGTCGAGGGCTCGATGCTCCCCCTTGAGGGGTCCCTCGATCTAGGCACTTTGCCCGGCCTCGAACATAATCGGTTGGTTTCCTCGAGCGTTCGAGCTTCGAGGGTACCGTCGATTATCCCTGACTCGGTTGATCTGAGGCCCCTGTCGAAACCCTTCGTAGGCCCAAGGTTCGAACCCCTGATCAGTAGCACGATGGCTTCTTCACTTCGAGGAGGAAGCCTCGAGCGTTGATCCTATGGGTTCCGCTCTGCGCGGAGTAACGAGGTTTTCGAGACCTCTATCCCTCGAAGGGGCATCCTCGAGCCTTCGAGCTTCGAGGCCCCTCCTTCGAGGGTGGGCGTCTTGAATGCGCCCGTCATTGTTCTGCGCGGGTCATGATGACCGGCAATGAAAATTTCGCGGTTACGTGGGTTCGTGGGAGAAGTGGGCGCGCTTTCTTAGGTGAGGTGTGCGGGCGCAGTTCGACACGGCCGCACGTCTGCCGTGCCAGTCTCCTCGAGAATTACGGCGCGATCACTTGATGGCGCGGTTGACGCGGCCTGCGCTGTTACGTCTCCCGGGGCGGGCCTAGCTGTCATCCTGAGGAGCAGTCGTGTCAAGGCCGGAGTGCTGCCGCGCCTTGCTCCATGGGAGGAGTATAAATAGCACGGCAGTGCCCATGCCAAGGGTGCGCTTCCCTTAGCATTCCAGCCCTCGCCTTCAGCTCCCTTTGCCCTAGCCTTTGCCTTCGTCTTCTTCCTTCGTCCGAGCTCTCCCCACCACCATGGCCCAGTTCGTTGATCCTGCGCCGTGGAAGCCATCCAATGCCACCAAGCATTGTTTGGATAGCCTCGTGGAGGTCGGAGTCCTGCCGCCCAACGTCGACGGCGAGCCGCCCGTCTGGATCTCGCCGGGGGCCGCCACGGAGCCCGATCCGCCGGCGGGCTACGTCGTCAGCCTCGCTCGTTTCCATGAGCGGGGCTTCGGCGTTCCGGTGGGGAGGTTCATGCGGGCGCTGTGCTTCCACTACAACGTGGAGCTGCACAACTTCTCGCCCAATGCGATCTCGCAGGCGGCGGTGTTCGTCGCCGTCTGCGAGGGCTATCTGGGCATCGAGGCCCATTGGGACCTTTGGCGCCACCTCTTCATCGGCGAGCTCTTCTCAGAGAGCGTCTCCAAGGGGGTCCGTCGCCCTGTTCGCGCCGGTGGCCTTATGCTTCAAGTTCGGAGGAGCCGCAAGGACCTTTATATCCCTTGTTCCATGGTTTCCAACAACCAGGATTGGGACAAGGGGTGGTTTTATCTCCGCAACGACGGAGGACGTCTGCCACCCTACACCGGCGGGCTGCTGACGAAGAAGTAGGACTTCTGGTCCTTCGGTGTGTCGCCGCCGGAGCAGAAGAAAAAGCTTGCTCCGTTGATCGAGGCGCTCCAGCGCCTTTCGAGGCACGGCCTCACCGCTGGTGGGGTCATCGCCAACTTCCACCGGCGGCGGGTGCTTCCCCTTATGCAGCGGAGGCTCCCGCTGTACAAGATGACCCCTGGCGCCGACGTCTCCGGCACGGCGATGGCAGCGGAGCCATTGCCTGTCGCCACCGCCGTTCAACGGGCGCGCCGTCGACAAGCTGCCAGACGACCCGTGGGCGGTGCCGATGCGGCCCGAGGACGGCTACCTGAGCCTCGTGAGTGACTTTCGTCCCTCGTTTTTGCTTTTTCGTTTCGTTTTCGTGTCTCTGACTTTGGGAATGGTGCTTCACAGGGCGTATCCCGCAGCAAGTACTCTAAACCCCCTGTCCCCGAGGACAAGGCTGTCAACCGCGCCCTCGCCGAGAAGGCGAAAGAGGCCAAGGCCCGGAGGGAGGCTCGGTGGAAGCGGAAAGATCGGAAGAGGAAGAAGCACGAGGCGGAGAATCGCGAGCGGGCGGAGCAGGGGCTCTCACCGCTCCCGACGCCGGAGTCTTCCACCGATCCCGATGCGTCTGAGGAAGACGGCGGGGCGAGGAGTCCATCTCCGTTCGAGCTTCCCATCTCGTCGCGGGCTTCCACCGGTGGGCCCACCCCTGCTGCAGCGTCTGGGGCCGGTGGCGAAGAGGTCGTCGACCTCGGGACGCCGCCGTCGACCGTGGTGCCCTCTACTGAGTGTCCGTCGGGGGCAGCAACGGCCGTTCCCGAGGAAACCCAGGGTCGAGGCGAGGCTCCTCCGTCGACCGTGGTGCCTGCCTCTGAGGGCCCGTCGGGGGTAGCGCCGGCTGCCCTCGAGGGACCTCAGGATCGGGGCGAGGCACCCGAGCGGCCGAGCGCCGTCGAGGAGGCCCCAGCCCGTGGGCCGGAAGTGGAGGTCCCCCAAGTGGAGTCCGTCGCCTCTGCGGGGGGCGAGGAGGCCTCGAGGGTGGCCCCTCAAGGGGAGGTCGATGCCTCCGTGGGAGGCGAGGTTCCGGGGGCGGCTCCCGTTCCGACCTCGAGGCCAAAACGGAAACTCCCCTTCGTGCGGTAAGTTTTCTTCGTTGCTTGCTTGTCGTTGATGTTTCGTCTTCTTCTCTGACCGAGCCTTTTTTCAGTCGATCTGGGGGATGGAGCGCGCCTTCCCTTGCGCCGACCAAGGCCCTCAAGATCGGGCCAAGCTCGTCGCCTCACCCATCCTCGCAGCTCCTGGGCCCGACGAACGAGGTCGTGCAAGACTTCGTTACTTTCTTCGACACTCAGGCAGAGCTGCAGGTCGAGCAGCAGCCGCGCGAGGAGGCGCCCCGGGCCCTCGAGGAGCCAAGGCCGCCTCAACTCCTCGAGGGCGTGGTCGAGCCCCACGCCGAGGCAGCTCGGCCCGAGGAGGCCACCCCCGCGCCTGGGGAGGCTCTTCGCGTCGAGGAACCGTCTTCGGCGCCCGTGGAGGCGGACGTCGCGGTGGCCCCCCCGCATGAGGGGGGAGAGGGACGAACCCATGGCGGCGGGTTCCCCCACCTGAAGGAGCTGGCAGAGGCTCTGGGGGTCGGAGCCCCCGTGACGCAGGGGCACGAGAGTGGCGAGGCCGCGCCGTCGACTCTCATCGTGGCTCCGCTGGGGCCAGCGCCGGTATGGTCCTACGGGGCGCATGCCCGTGGAAGCGCGGAAATGTGGCAAGCCCGCCGCGAGCTTCCCCAGCGGTTCGTTGATGAAGCCGTGGCGGAGGAGCACCTGTGGGAGGTTCAGTCGTCGCACGGCCAGGACGTTCGCAGGGCGCTGCGAGACATCCTCCGCCTCCACGACGAGGCGGGGAAGGTCCATCAGGTGCGTTTCGGTGCAGTTAGTGTTTTCGCCGTACTCTGTTATTCAAAAGAGGCTTAGCTCGTCTTTTGCAGGAACTCCGCCATCAGGCGTTCGCGAAGAACGACCAGATTGCGGAGCTATTGTTGGAGCTCCGTCGCTTGTCTGGGACGCTCGAGGCTCGAGACCACCAGCTGGCTGACCTTCGAGGCGCTCGGGACTGGGTCGTCGCCGAGTGTCGGGAGAAGGGCGAAGTCATCGCCCGTCTCGATGACTCGGTCAACGCCCTTCGCGAGCAACTTGCTAACGGCAGCACCTGGCTCGATAACGAGCGGGCTGCGCGCATTGCGGCGGAGTCAGCGGTCGAGGAGGAGCGGCGCCTCGTGGTCGAGGCTCGAGACCAGCTTGAGCGGGAGCAAGCGGCTCGGGCCGCGGCGGAGCGGCAGGCTCAAGAGGCGGAGCGGCAAGCTCGAGAAGTGGAGACGGCTCTCGAGGCTGCTCAGGGACAAGTCGAGGGTAAGCCGATTTGGTTCGAGCTCTGACCCTTTTGCTTCGTTGCTTTTTCGTTTCTGACTGACTTTGTTGGTGCAGCGTTGAAGCAGGCGCTTCAGGCCGAGACCGAGTCGAAGGTGGTCGTGCTGGTGGCACAGTCGGTGACCCAGCGCGAGCTTGATGAGCTGGTGCAGGCAGCCTCGGCCGCCTACAACGAGATTGCTGGTGCCGGCTTGCAGTCCGGGAGCTCCCTCGCCAGTCGCCTTCGAGCGCTTGGGGGCCACTTCACTTCGCGCGTGAAGGAGGCCCTTCTGCTTGGAGTTCGGAAGGCGCTTGGAGTGGTTACGACCCACTATCAAGCGGACCTCTCGAAGCTCGCCGTCGGGTACGTCATTGCCGACGACCTCAACGACGAGGAGGCAGTGGCGGCGATGGAGGAGGCCGATGCTGCTGCTGATGGAACGGCGCGAGTGCTTGCGGCCACTTCGAGGGCGTCCTCTTCCCTGGCGAGGACGGCGGCGGCTGGGACGACCTTGGCGGCGGGGGCGATCCCTGAAAATCTCGGGCCATCGAGCCCGATTGTAAAAAAGTAGTTTAGGATTTCGAACTCTTTTTATCTAAGACTGATTCGCTCGTATCTTACTAAACATCGTTTATTTTGCATTAAACGTGATGTTTACTTTTTATGCGATGTCTTTGCGACGTGCATTAGTCCGATGCTTGTGCCTCGAGAGGAAAGCGTCGCTAGGATCGTTCGTACGTGAATGACTTAGGCGGAGGGAAGTGAGGTGTTGCCGTAGCCTCGAGGCGTAAGCGAACACTCGGCTCAGGCAACCCTGCCCTTGTCCGTTTCACGCCTAGCGTGTTTCCTTCGAGGTTTCGCAAAGGATTTTTGAAAGGCGGCGATTTTTTCGAGGGTTAGCCCCCATGTAGCCCCCGAGGGAGGGATGGCTCTACCGAGGGTAGAGCCAAACCTTCCTTGAAGCCCGAAAGGAATAAAAGTTCGTTTTATTTTCTTCCAAACCGTGGGGATAAAAATATCGACACTTGATTCAAAAGACTTGTACAAGACTAGAGTATGTACAACGATTTCGAGGGCCACGGGGCCACTCTAGGGATAGAAACGACGTAGCTGTTGG
Organism: Digitaria exilis; assembly: GCA_015342445.1. Taxonomy (NCBI): domain Eukaryota; kingdom Viridiplantae; phylum Streptophyta; class Magnoliopsida; order Poales; family Poaceae; genus Digitaria; species Digitaria exilis. The sequence continues at coordinate 1,068,458 of JACEFO010001776.1, read as the reverse complement.
ATGTTCCAGGCGTTCGTGAGGATCTGCCCGTCCTCGTCAGCTAGCTTGTATGTTCCGGGCTTGAGAACTTCGGCGACGATGTACGGCCCCTCCCATGGGGGTGAGAGCTTGTGCCGCCCTCGGTTGTCCTGTCGAAGCCTCAACACGAGGTCTCCTTTGCATAGATCTCGATGCCGGATCCTTCGAGCCTGTTGTCGCCACAGGCTTTGTTGGTACCTCGCCGAGTGGAGTAGAGCCACGTCTCGAGCTTCGTCGACCTGGTCGAGCGAGTCCTCTCGAACCTGGCAATTTCGCTGCTCTTGGTACGCTCGGAGCCTAGGGGACCCATACTCCAGATCCGTGGGGAGGATGGCTTCTGCTCCAAACACGAGGAAGTATGGGGAGAACCCTGTCGCTCTGCTTGGGGTCGTTCTCAGACTCCAAATCACCGATGGTAGCTCTTGTACCCACTTGTGCCCAAACTTCTTCAGCTTGTTATGAATTCTGGGCTTTAGGCCTTGTAGAATCATGCCATTGGCACGTTCTACTTGGCCGTTCGTTTGTGGGTGGGCCACTGCCGACCAATCCACTCGGATGTGGAAATCGTCGCAGAACTTTAAGAACTTCTTTCCTGTGAATTGTGTACCATTGTCGGTGATGATGGAGTTGGGAACCCCAAACCGATGGATTATGTCGGTGAAGAACAGCACCGCCTGCTCAGACTTGATTCTACTGATGGGTCGAGCTTCGATCCATTTGGAGAATTTGTCGATCGCCACCAGCAGGTGTGTGAAGCCCCCGGGCGCTTTTGCCATTGGCCCGACAAGGTCGAGGCCCCATACGGCAAAAGGCCAAGTAATGGGGATGGTTTGCAGCGCCTGAGCAGGTAGGTGCGTCTTGCGCGCGTAGAACTGGCACCCTTCGCAGGTTCGTACCACTTCCGTGGCGTCTGCCACGGCAGTGGGCCAGTAGAAGCCTTGTCGAAAGGCGTTACCCACGAGCGTACGTGGGGCGGCGTGATGTCCGCACACGCCCGCGTGAATGTCGAGGATAAGCTCTTTTCCCTCGGGTATCGGATGCAGCATTGCAAGACCCCCGAGGCTCCCCGTCGGTACAGTTCCCTCTCGATGATGAGGAACCGTTTAGCTTTCCTCGCTACGCGCCTTGCCTCCGTTCGATCGCTAGGCAAGACGCCTCCGTCGAGCCAGTCGAGGTACGGGCTCCGCCAATCTCGAGGTGCCGAAGCCTCGTCAATTTCCATCGCCTCTGCCTCGTCCTCTTCTCCCGAGCAAGCTTTGTATCCCATAGGTTCGTCCTCGTCCACCGAGAGCTCCGCGCTCGTGGGGTCGAGGGCGGACGTTCGAGCGTCGGGTGCGGTCGAGGCCTGGGCCGAGGTGGCGAGGGTGATCGAGGGTACGTCGATGTCCTTGGCAAAAACATTCGGGGGAACGGTGGCTCGCCCCGACGCGATCTTCGCCAATTCGTCGGCTTCCTCATTGTATCTTCGTGCGATGTGGTGGAGCTCGAGGCCGTCGAACTTGTCTTCGAGGTTACGCACCGCCTGGCAGAACGCCGCCATCTTTTCGTCGTGGCAACTGGATTCCTTCATCACCTGATCGACGACCAGTTGCGAATCGCCGCGGATGTCGAGTCGCTTGATGCCGAGCTCGAGCGCGATTTTCAAGCCAGCAAGAAGCGCTTCATACTCCGCCATGTTGTTGGACGCGGGGAAGTTGAGCCGCACGACGTATCGAAGGTGCTCCCCACGGGGTGAAATAAGAAGCAGGCCGGCGCCGGCGCCGGTCTTCATCACCGACCCGTCGAAGTACATTTCCCAGCAGTCGAGGCTGGACTTCGAGGGGGGGAGCTGGGTGTCGGTCCACTCGGCTACAGAGTCAGCCAAAGTCTGGGACTTTATGGTTTTTCTTGGCGCGTAAGCGAGGGTATCTCCCATCAGCTCTGTCGACCATTTCGAGATTCGCCCAGAGACCTCGCGGTTCTGGATGATTTCGCCTAGTGGAAAGGACGACACGACGGTCACTGGGTGAGCCTCGAAGTAATGTCGCAGCTTGCGTCGAGCCAGAACGATGGCGTAGATCAGCTTCTGGATGTGGGGATACCTCGTCTTGGTCTCAGACAGGACCTCGCTGATGTAGTACACCGGTCGCTGAATCGGTAGAGAGTGTCCTTCCTCGGTCCTTTCCACTACTATGACCGCGCTGACGACTTGAGTTGTCACTGCGACATAGAGGAGGAGAGGTTCGCCCTCTTTCGGTGAGGTAAGGATCGGCGTGTTTGTTAACGCTGTTTTGAGTCGGTCGAGAGCTTCCTGAGCCTCCGCGGTCCAGGCGAAGTGCTCTGACTTCCTCAAAAGTTGATACAGAGGCAACCCCTTCTCCCCGAGACGAGAGATGAAGCGGCTTAGGGACGCTAGGCATCCCATCACCCTCTGTACACCCTTCAGGTCACGGATCGGTTCCATCTGTTGGATGGCCGTGACCTTTTCGGGGTTGGGTTCGATGCCTCGTTCAGAGACAATGAAACCCAGGAGCATACCTCGAGGCACACCGAAGACGCACTTCTCGGGGTTGAGTCTTACTCCGTGCGCCCTGAGGCAGCTAAACACGACCTCGAGGTCGCGTACCAGGTCGTCCGCCTTCCTGGTTTTTACGACGATGTCGTCGACATACGCTTCTACGATACGACCTATATGATCCCCGAAGACGTGGAGCATACAGCGTTGATACGTGGCCCCGGCGTTTCGAAGACCGAAGGGCATCGTAACGTAGCAGTACATGCCAAAAGGAGTGATAAAGAAAGTCGCGAGCTGGTCGGACTCCTTCATCTTGATCTGATGGTAGCCGGAGTACGCATCAAGGAAACATAAAAGTTCACATCCCGTCGTGGAATCCACAATTTGATCTATACGTGGTAAAGGAAATGGGACTTTTGGGCACGCTTTATTCAAGCTGGTGTAATCTACACACATTCTCCACTTCCCACTTTTCTTTTTCACTAGTACAGGATTCGCTAGCCACTCGGGATAAAACACTTCCTTGATGAATCCGGCCTCCAAAAGCTTGCGTACCTCCTCACCGATCGCTCGTCGTTTCACTTCGTCGAAACGGCGGAGACGTTGTTTGACCGGCTTGGAGTGGGGGCGGATATCAAGAGAGTGCTCGGCGACCTCCCTCGGGATGCCTGGCATGTCCGAGGGGCTCCACGCGAAGATGTCATCGTGAGCGCGGAGACAGTCGACGAGCACCACTTCCTATTTGTCGCTGAGGGAAGAGCTGATCCTCAACACCCTGCCATCGGGGCTGTCGGGGTCGAGGGGGACAGTCTTGGTGTCCTCAGCGGGTGCGAAGCTCCCCTGCTGCCGTTCGTTGGCATCAGGGAGCGTGTTGACGATCGCCTCTAAATCGGCCACGAGGGTCTCATCGAGGACGAGAGCCTCCGCGAGCTCGATGCTCTCGATGTCGCACACGTAGGCGTGCTCGACCGTCGGGCCGACCGTGATGACTCCGTGAGGCCCTGGCATCTTCAGCTTGAGGTAGGTATAGTTTGGGATGGCCATGAACTTGGCGTAGCACGGCCTTCCCAAAATGGCGTGGTAGGCTCCCTTGAAGCCTACTACCTCGAAGGTGAGCACTTCCTTGCGGAAGTTCGCCGGGGTTCCGAAGCAGACGGGCAGGTCGATCTGCCCGAGAGTTTGAACGCGCTTTCCGGGCGCGACCCCATGGAAGGAGGACTTGTTGGGCCGCAGCTCGCTGGTGCTAATCCCCATAAGCTCCAAAGTTGGAGCGTACAGGATGTTGAGGCTGCTGCCGCCATCCATGAGCACCTTGGAGAAACGCGTGTTGCCGATGACGGGGTCGACGACGAGAGGGTACTGCCCGGGGTTCGGGATATGGTCGGGATGGTCTTCGCGACCAAACGAGATGGTCTCCGATGACCAGTCGAGGTACGAGGGGGTCGCTGGTCGGGCCAGCATGACCTCCCTACGTTCCCTCCTCCGTTGTCGAGGTTTCAAGTTGGCCGCGGGGCCTCCCGTGATGAAGAACATGTGTTCCACCTCGGGGTATCCGTCGTCATCCTTGGCGCCACCATCCTTGGGCTGACCGCCATCCTTTCAAGGGATGCGGTTGCAGAACTTCCGCAGCATCTCACACTGCTCGAGGGTGTGAGCTACTGCGGTCTTGTGGTACGGGCACGGCTTCTTGAGGAGGTCGTCGAAAACGCCCCCACCACGCGGAGGACCTCGAGGTCCCTTGTGGTTAGGGTCGACCCCGAGGGCCTCGTCTTCGACATCGCCCGTTCCTCGGGGTGCACGGGGTTTCTTTCCTTTCTTGCCGTGCTTCCGCTTCTTCGAGGGACCTTTTGCCTTATTCCTCCGCGGACGCTTCCTCGGGGCGCTTCCCCTTTTTGTCGTTGAAGATGGCGTTGGCCGCCTCCTCCCCCGAAGCGTACTTCGAGGCCACCTCGAATAGCCGGTTCGCGTCGGGGGGTGGGCTCCTCCCCAACTTGCACACCAGGCTATAGCAGGTGGTGCTCTCGAGGAAGGAGTGGATGATCTGATGGTCGGTGATGTTGGGGAGCTCGGTGCAGCGCTTGGAGGATTCGCCGGGTTTTTGCCGGCATCCTCGAAGGTCCCAAGTGTTTCCAGGGCGCACGTAGGTGCCCTGGAAGTTCCCCACGAAGGTCTCGACCAGGTCGTCCCAGTCGCGGATCCGGTTGGGGGGAAGGTGCTCGAGCCATGTCCGCGCGGAATCTGCCAGGTGGAGTGGCAGATTGCAGATGATCATGGCGTCGTCTGTGGCGCCGCCGAGCTGACATGCTAGGCGGTAGTCGTTGAGCCATACCCTGGGGTCCGTTTCCCCAGAGTATTTGGTGATGGTGGTAGGCTGTCGGAAGCGGAGGGGAATCGGGGCAGTACGGATGTTGTGACTAAACACCCGTGAGCCTGCTGATTCCGGGGCCGCATCCCGGTTCCACCCAATGTCGGTGCGCCCGCGTTGGTGGGTCCGGGCTCCCTCTCGCTGCCTTATTTGATTCAGCGTGTTGCGAGCGTCACCATCGTCGATCGCGCCTCGGGTGTCGTGGAGGCGTGACCTCGCGGGCACCCATGCTCGAGGCGCTCCTGCTTCGGGTGCTCGAGGTTCGCTGGCGTGACGTCGCGCTGTGTCCCGGCGGGAATCGCCCCGGGACTGTGCTCGTGCCCTGCCGTTAGGCCGGGGTGAGCGTACCGAGGACTCCCCTCCTCGTTTGCCCTTCGAGGCTGAGGAGCATCAAAGGCGGGAGGCTGAGCTCTCGGCTTGTTGTCGGGCGGCATGCTCGACCAGCTTTTGGGCCTCGAGGTGCAGCTTCCGCCCCTCGGGGGTAGCTGCCTCTGGCATGGCTCGGAGTAGTGCGGCCGCCGCGATGAGCTTCTGGCTCGTTCTGGGGGCGAGATCGTCATCTTTGCCCTCAGCAAGGATGCGAGCCTGAGCCACTCGCCCGGCATGCCGTGCGTCCGTGCCGTGCTCGTGACCTTGTTTCGCCGGTTCGTGGTCGGAGCGCGCCGGTGGTGAGACGTCACCACTTCCCAAGTCGTGGGGGCGAGCAACTCGTGGCAGGTGGCGCGGATCCCGCTCGTCCTCGGAAGGAGAGTGATCCGATGGGTCCAATGGTTGCGCGCCTATCGGATCTATGCCATCGTTGTCCCCCTGGTCGTCACCCCGCCGTCGTCGTCCGACGTCGATCCCTCGCTGGCTTGTCCGTCGTTGATGACGAAACACTCCCTGGTTGGGTCATACTCATCATCGGAATACCCGAAGCAGTAATCCGCCGCTGTTTGGAAGGCCATAAAGGCCTCTGGGTCGCGGAGAACCGATTAGTCCCAACCAGGGTGTGTACGCATAAATGCGTATCCATCATCGGACTCCATGTGGGAATCGCCGGGTAATGGATCAGTGAAGTCTTGCTCCGAGACTAGATGACAACCGGGCTGGTCGCCATACGCACTCATGGTAGTGCGGATGGAGGAGGCGTACGCATCTGCGGAGTTACGTAGCCCGTAGGGATAGGAATGCGCCGTCGTAGCGCGTGGCGCAGTCATGGGTCCCGGCAGGAAGGGAGTAGCCCTCTCCTGTGACCCTGACCGCAGGACGTCCCCTTCCCTTGCGGGAGGGGGGACGCCGGTGTCAGCGGCGCGCCTCGCAGCACGCGTTCGTCGCGCGCGAGGTCCGGGGCGGGACCGCCGTCGCGGTGCCGCCGGTGGCTGATGATGAGGCTCCGGTTGGTCGCTGGGATCCTCCTGGAGGATGCGCATGTGGTAATCATCGCCACATGTTTGGAACCGCAAGCTCCCGAACCGGATCTCCTGCCCCGCTGGGAGCAGATTGCTCTCGCCCAGCGGAGGTTGTCCTTCGCCGAAGTTCGCCATCGGGAATGAGAGTAGCGCAGCGCTGGTCCCCTACCTGGCGCGCCAACTGTCGGTGCCTGATTTGGTCGCACCGGCACCAACGAGTGATTGCGGTGCTAACCACTCGTTTCCCTGATGGCGAGAGTGAGAGACGGAGTTTTATCCTGGTTCCGGCCATGGGGCCGTACGTCCAGCAGTGGTGCGATGCACCGGGTTGCGTGTTGCTCGTAGTAGGGGTTTACAAGCAAGGTGGGAGAAGGAGATGAGCTCCTAAGTCCCGGACTACGTGGTGTGTGCGAGTGTGCTGGTTGTGGATCGTTGCGCAATTGTGTTGTCACTTGCCCTTTGCATGGGCTTTCCTTCCCCTTTTATAGACCAAGGGGAGCGGGGTGCGAGTACATGTGTTTGTTGCTGGGTGCACTGTTCGTCCATGCCGCGTACTGTGCGAGCGGGAATCGCGCCTTCCAACTCCGCTGACGACATGGCAGTGGGTGACGTAATGTCCTTCCTTCTCGTGACGATTCACGGCGTCGAGGGTGGTGTCCTGCGTACGGCGTTCCATGGTCTCCTTCGAGGTTGCCTTCGAGGGTGGCAGCGCGTCTGGCGGGGGGTAAAGTCAAAGGAGTGGTTGGCACAGGGCTGCTGGCAGGGTTAGGTCTGGCCGGGCAGCATGGCGCTCAGACGTCTACTGCTGCGAGCGGATTTGACCGATGTCTTCTCCGGAGTGTAGGTGATGGCGTGGAGCAGTGATCCCTGCTTTTTGACCGCGTCATGATGACTCTGATGGGTCGCAGTGCATTGGGCGTCGTTCCCGGCGAGGCCGGCTCGAGCTTGGATCGTAAGCTCGAGCTCGCCAAGCCTCGAACGAGACGGAAACCACCCGCTCGAGGGTAGGGGTCGCCCTCGAGGCTGCTGAGCCTCGAACGAGACGGAAACCACCCGCTCGAGGGTGGTCGTTTACCTCGAGCTGGATGGGTGCCGAGGACTCGTAGCGATGGCGGGCCTTTGCTGGGCTGTGGAGCCAGGTTAATGTCGTTGTGGGCCTTGATGCCGAGTAGTTTTGGGCCTAGATTGGGGTACCCCTTTTATAGGTACCCGACAATTAGCATATAGATGGGTAACCATGATGTAATTAGGCTTCATAGATTCATCCCCTCGAAAACATTTAGAGCTCATGAAATTCATCATTTCATTGGTCTTTGTTTAACACTCTCACCTGATCTTTTTCTTTTATGGTTTTATCTCACCTCTCGCTGCTAGGAAAAGGTCCACGGCAGGGGTGGCCCATCATGCTTGACGTAATGTCTATATTTATCAGTGAAGCTCTACATAAGGTCATAGTGAATAAATTTTCTATATTTTTTGAATATCTTTTTGTACTCCTTTAAGATAGAGTTTGTGTCACTACACTTTAAAATAAGATGCTGAGCGAAAGATTGTGATAATGTTTCACACATCACTTACATATAGTTTGTTCATGTATTTGTATTCTAAAGGCGTGTTGCTGCGTTTTTTTCACTTACTTTTGTGTTTGTAATATATTAATTTAACAGAGCTACAAAATTATTTATGATATCACTAATGTAATATATGGTTATACATTCTCATATAATGGTAAAGTACCGACACTAAGATGCATCCTTGATCAAAATATTATTTTTGAAAAAAAAGTTCTTTAAGGGTGCGGCATTAGCGCGCCTACCCTCCCAGTATACTAGGATGGAGGAGCACATGTGCGTCACTGTACCGGTCGTCGGGAAAGAGTCAAGACTCGAGAAAGTCGAGATACAGCGGAGGCCGAGTCGTACCAGAAGAGAGGTCTTGAAACTAATTTGTTTGTGAAACAGGGACTGCAATTATATTGTTCCCTAAAGTACCTATCACCGATCGAGAACGAATCACAGATAATGACACAGTTGACTTTCAAATCAATTTTTTGGCGGATAAATTTTTTTGGGCACGATAGCTAATAATGCAAGAACTTATTTCACATAAGGAGTGACACATAGCCTCCTCCCATTCTGTAATGACCTAATAAGCACAAGCCAGCAACTCGTCATTTTTTAAGGGCGCCAAAATAGGCTCATTTTACGAAACTCTTTATGCGCAAATATTCACATACTTCTCCAAATAACTAGACCATAAATAAAAACGAGCTATTAAAAGACATTTTTTTGAACTTTATACTCTTTTTTTAAGGAGTAGTTCCTAGAAACCTCTCTAGAAACTATTCATTGAAAACTCACTATTCCGCCACTTCACATAACACACTTATCAGAAAAGTTACTGCAGTGTATTTTCCTAGCTATTTCTCCCTCAACTAAACTACTCATAAGTAGGGCTAGCCATTCGGTACTAACCGAACTGAACCGAAAGAGCCAATGAAGTTCGGTTCCCACAAAATAGGTACCGATCGGTTCTTTACAGAACTCGGTAGCGAGCAGTTAGTTCGGTACTCGGTTCCTTCGGTTCGGTTCTGGTTCTAACCGAACTAACCGGTCAACAAAAACAAGCGCTGCAAATTCTTCATGCTAGAACTCCAAGTCTCCGGTCTTTGAATCAAAATAAAAAAACACACACACACAAATCCTTCAAATAAACAACTTATCCCTGGAGGAGGGAAGGTGCCGCTGTTGGCTCCCATGACGAAGGGGAAGCACCGCCGTCGCTTGCTCCCGCGGCAGGCGAAGGGGAGGCGTCGCCCGCTGCTGGATCCCGACCGGTGATGGGAGGAGCCGCCGCTACCCGCTAGATCTCGACCGGCGATGAGGAGAGGCCACCGCTAGCTCCCACAGCAGGCGAAGAGGAGGGGACGTCGCCGTAGGGTGAAGGGGAGGCACGCCTTCGGGGGCTCGAGGCGAGGTGGAACAGAGAGAGGGGTGGCGCGCCGTCGGGGTCGGGGATTGGGTCGGGGTGGGAACGAAGACTAAGAGAGATAAGATAGAGATAGGGAATTTAGGGTTTCTTATTGGGCTAGTTGGGCTGTTCGGTTGTTCGGTTCTTGTTCGGTTAACCGAGTACCAAACCAAACTAACCGAGGAAGTTCGGTTCCTGACGAACTAGTATCGAGTACCGAACCGAGATCCTCGGTTACGGTTCTTTCGGTTCCGATTCTCGGTTAGTTCGGTTCGTTCCTCGATTATCGGTTATATTTGCCCAACCCTACTCCTAAGGACCAATGGCTTCAACTCATGTTGTTACTCCATACTCCTCAACTCCAAGTAAAGCTAGCTTTGTGTGGAGTTAGAGTCGTGTAATGCAAACTTAGCGTAGCTCGGCAGCTGGTAAGGTCCTTGTGGTGGAACCCGCCTAGCCGGGTTCGAGTCCTCGATTTGGCACAGGTGCTTGTATTTTCCTAGATTTATTCCAGTATTTAACCGGTAGTATTCTTTTAGTGGTAGGTGACATCCCCCTCGATTGCGAGATGCCTGTGGTGACTTCGTCAGTCTCGAGATCAGCCGACTGACCAGCTCAGTGTCTTGGAGGTGCTCATATGAGTATGGTTACTACATGTATTCATAGGGATGAGTGTGTATGCGTATGTGCATGTAAGTGTCTTCAATTATACTAATTCTCAAGAAAAAAAGTTAGAGCCGTATAAGTATGATGTTTGGCCAAAAGGGCGCCTCGAACTTAGAAAGTTTCTAAGATAGATTATCACCATTGCCCCCACATATCATTGTACTAATTCTTTTACGGTGCCTTCTGTGTTTTTCTTCCTCGGGTCCGCGTGGTGAGCACGGGGAAACAGCGGGCTGCTGCCGCGGACCCGCGGTCGACGTGGGTGGAAGCGGCGGGGCCGTGCGGGCCCAGTTCTTGCATTGACCCGACGAACTAGCAGGAGGCAGGACGGTCGGCGAGCCGCCATCGATTTACTCTTTCTGGCGCGCGCGAGGTTGGGGAAGCGCGGCCAGCGGCGCAGGAGGAGATCGTGAAGGCCATCAGCCTCGCACAGAAACCACAAGACGCGTCAAGACGCTATATAGGTTGTATTTGTGTAGTTTGATTCCCCACTACGGATTAGTAGTTGCTACTGCTTTTGAACTAAACATTGCATATTGCGAAGGATGCAAGCTACCAGATCTGAGATAACAAAAATCGCGCAAGACTGTTGGGATATACTCCGAGCACTCCGCCCGTTTGCCTAAAAGCATGAAGTCCTTTCATGCAAGCCGATACTAAATGAACTTTACGGCTTACGGCGCTGAATTAGTACAAGTTATAGCATAAACGGTGGAGGGCAAAAATCCAGTAAACTGAGCTGAAATAGCAAGGGAATTCAATAGAATGTACCTTTGCTTATTTTCTTGAGAGTTCTGTCTTCCCCAGGACGCCGAGAGCACTGAGCCTTTGAGGATTGCTTCTGTGAAATCCTAACAAAAGAGAATAACCATATATTTATTGTGTGCGTGGGCTTAAAAGAAGCCACATTTGACGTCAACGTACTGTACGGGCCGACGGAAACGAGCCAACACACAACAAAGACCGAGTCTTAGCACAAAAGGGCAGTGATATTCTCCTTGGGAACAAATCAGTTGCCTTCAAATAATTGTTATTTCGGAGACACAATGACTCGGTAACTAGGACAGCAAATTGACCATAAATAAAAAACCTTAATTAAACACATTCACAAAAAGTAATATATTAATATACTATGTAATGTTTTGTGACTATACTATTGAAGACAACTTTTCCCCATTATTAAAATTTTATTTAAACTATTCAAAGAGACATTGATGGTAAAATCTAAAATGTTTTAACTACATGGTACAGCGACCCAAAACACTAGCGCGTTGATAATTGGTGCATGAAACATGGCCTATGCTAGTTCTGCAAACAAGTTGAGCTCAAGCGAGCTTGCAACCTCAAGCTTGGCCTCCAAACAAGCCTGAGATTCAACTGAGTTTGCTGGCAGGCTCAAACTCGGCTCTACTAAAGCTCGAACAAGCGCGAGCTTAGCCTAAGAAAACTTGTTAATGCCCCATGTTGGTTTTGGAGTACAACTATACGATAGATTTTAGGTGTAGCAATGTAGTTGCAAATAAAGAAAGAGTAGTCACAATTTACAAATTAGTAAGTAGTGTTATGTGCTCACTAACATAGTATCAAATCAAACAACCCAGCAAAACTACTTATTTTATACGCACACTTGTCTCTAAAAAGTAATAGAACTAAATATATTACATCACAAGTTAAGAAGGTCGTGAAATTAACGAGCCTAGACGAGTTGTTCGATTCGAGCTCAGCTCGTGAAGGCTTACGAGCCTAGAGTGCAGCTCGAACTGAAATCAAGCTTTTCACGAGCCGAGTTCGAGTAGCTTGATGAGCCTTAGCTTTTCTTATAGTTGTACCTATGCACAATTTAATTGTACAATTATCAAAACCGAAAACTAGCTAGAGGTAGAATGTTCAACTAGGTAACCATACTGGCTAGATTTTATAGGGATGAAATTCCTCACACATCTAATGCCATTTTCTCCTTTAATGATCTCGCCAAGTTAGAAAAATATCATGAGAAAGAGCAGAAACGGTCAGTCAAGAACTTTGGCATAGATAATTCTAATCAATTTTGTAATGGGTTTTAAGAAGGTACACACGCCATTTGAACGAGCTTGGGAATATTTTTTCTACGTTCTGCCGGACTCTTGCTTACATTTAATAATCTATTTTGCCATGGTATTCTATCCTTTTTTTCTTTCTTGATATCATACTACCTCCGTTAGTCAATTGTTGACGTTTCCGACCATGAATGAACTAGGAATGAACTATTCTACCCTGTCTAAACGTCATCAATAACAAAACGGAGGGAGGCAAGTTGCTGCTTGAGATGGCAACATTGGAATCTTCTTTGTTTGGAGGAGAGTGACGATAACGAAGCTTCTTTTTTTTTCCTTTTTACAAAACTCCAACCAGGTAATCACCTGGTTGCGACTGGCGAGTCACGACAGCCGGTGCGCATTACAGACAATTACGCGGAGTGCAATTCATACCAGGTAATCACTTGGTGGAGTGCAATTCATTATTCATAGCGTTGCAGGCGAGACAACCCGCCATAGCGCCCTGGTCAGTCAACGGCGAGCTCAGCGCAGCGGGCACTTTCGTGTCGCGGATATATTTGTCACGCCTGCTATTATTAGAAACTTCCGAAAATATCTTGTCACTCACTGTTCCAAAAAATAGACTAACCGTGTTTAGTTGGGAGGGGAGGAAAAGAACTTTTATTTAGAAGCGTGTTACATGAGAAGGATGAATAGGAAAGTTAAAAAAAGAATTAGGGACAAACTTTTCTGAGTTCCATGAGATAGAATTAGGGACAAACTTTTCTGAGTTCCATGAGATAGATGAATAGAAAGTTAAAAAGAACTTTGAGAACTAAACATGGCCGAGTACGAAGAAGTATACGTTGTACTCCCTCCATCCCAAATTGTGAGTAGTTTGACTTGTTTTTACCCTAACTTTGACTCCTCATCTTATTCAAATTTTTTTTGTTAAATATTATATTATTAGTAACAAAAGAATTTCAAAAATAACTTAAGTTGACTACGTTTGCACAAATTTTTTAAATAAAACGAGTGGTCAAAATTGGAGTAAAAATGGTCAAACGAATTATAATTTAGGACGGAGGTAGTAGAAAGGAAGGGCAGATGGCCAGTCAACATCGAAAAGAAGTCCTCGACGGGCCTGACTGGCCAGATTCGAATGGGCTGGACGGCAGCGGCAAGTATTAACCTGCTGGCAGGGCTGCACAACGCTAGCGGGGACGAGAGTGATTTGGGCCCTTTCCAGGCCAGAAAAGCCCAACAACTAACAAACGCCGTGACCTTTCCGCCGGCGGCAACCGGCAACGGCGGTGCCGCCGCAGACCAAACTGACCATTCCGCATCGATAGCAGCTCTATACTCCAGAGTGTGAGGAGCACACCCATACATACTAGACACCAGAGCTTCCTCCTTTCCAACGCCATGAATGCCGGCGTCACCCCCTCCAATGAGGCTGCGCCGCCGCAGAGACCCATCCGGGCCGGCCATCCCTCTCGCCTTGGCTCCGGCCTCGTTGCCGCCACGCTGGGACGGCCTTAGGGCATGTACAACGGTCAGCCGGCTGCCGTCGTTTTGGTGCCAATTCAGCAAATTCGTCCTACGTGGGCTGGATTAAGTGAGGAGAGAGAGGGTAGCCGGCGACTCGTTCGTCTACGGCTGGCTCTCATGCTCCAAGACAAAGCGACAGCACTCGTCTGCGACGTGCGTGAGAATGAGATTGTTTCTCTCCAGCGGACGGGCGGACGGAGCTTGCACCTGCGGAGGCGACCTGAGGGCTGCCGGCGCGCACGAGCTACAGCCTACAGGAGAGCGGACCGATTGCTTGGCCGGCGGCAAGAGCATGCTGTCCTGTACTTATCCTCTCGTTTTTTTTTTCTTTTCTGATAATAAAGCTTGTGGCGTCCTTGAGCAACAAGACGTGGATGTGGAACAAACTGCACCATATATTCTCGAATATTTTATATAAGTATGCTTCACTAAGAATTAGAGCTATATTTGTTAATCAAATTACTCTTAATATACTATTATGTACAGTAAGAAACTTATCATATAAATATATATATTTTATATACCTATGCTGCACTAAGAGACTAATGATAATTATTTAAATATATCATGTCTCCCCTCATGCAAAGTACCAAAATGGCTACAAAGATCAAATTGTATTTGATCATCATGTTTTACGTGTCAAAGAATGAATTAATACTCTTGTAGACAGTAAAAAAGACAGCTGCTGTCTAAACAGTTGTACAAACTATCTATTTAGCTATCTGTATATGACAAAAAGACAACAACTGTCTAAACTGTTGTACTTGTCCTTACCCTCCTCTCAAGAGCCAGCCGCGCCCCGACCAAACCATCATGGCAATGTGTGCAAGGCGGAGTTCGTTAGAAGATTCCCCTTCCATTATTGGTGAAGAGGACCGAGATTCTTCCGTCCTCTGTTCCTGTTCTTGTCTTCTTGAATGAATGAGCCCTTTGCCCGTACTACATCCCGCTTCCAAGCAAGCAGATCAAAAGCGAAAGGACAAGAGGACGGCACGACCATGTACCATTATACGACACTCTTAGGATGTGTTTAGATTGTAGGAAAAAACACTGTAGCATAAGAAAAACACTGTAGCATTCGTTGGGAAACGTGTTTTGTGAAGGAGGAATAGTGAAAAGTTGAAATGAATAGTGAAAAGTTAGAATGAATAGTGAAAAGTTGGAAATCTGAACATGGCATCTCAATACGTTCGAGTACGTGAGTGTACGGACGCCTTACCCTCTTGCATTCTGTGGACAATCTGTCATGCGTCTGCATACGTTCCCCGAAGGTGGTAGAAGCCTTTTGGCCGGCCTTGCGTGGTCAACACATGCTGGCTTCTCAATTCTGTCATGTTTGCTGACCACAATGGCTTTTGTTGGGTATGTACTTCTCCATCAAATTTGAATGTCAGCTTCCGTGCACGAGGATGATATTGGTAGATTACTCCCATTGCCAACCTTTAGATTCGTCATATCGTATATAGACACATCTTGGAATACAAGAGTTATAATTTTTCATGACAATCATTTTGACCACCGTAAATAGGAAATGTACCTTTGGGTAGCTCCTTATTACCAAAATAGAAAAAGGTACCTTTCGGTGCCTGATACTTTCAATCACTGTAAAACACTTCTCTTTTTTAAACAATTTTGACGAATGTTCTAACTTCATTCCCAACAAACATGCTACTAACGGTTACGGTACATAATAAAAGACTATAAAAGTTGGGGTTTGCTAAGAGCATCTCCAACAATGACCAAGAAAAATAGTCTCAAAACATTAGTTTTACAAACTTACTAAAAATTATTGGGAGTGAAAAAAAGTCTCCTTCTCCAACAGTTCCTAATAATCAGTCCTAAAATAGTTAAATTTCAGGATTTGGAGTGCAAGTCAAGGGGCAAAAATAGCTCTAAAGTCAATTGTTTTGGGAGTTTGGAAAAAAAAAAAGCCACTAGTTTAGACCTGGAGCTTGTCCATAAAAGTTTGATAAGTTCAAAATAGAAAACACCATTCAAGATTGTCCCTCTTGACTCTTAGTAGAATATTAGTAGGTCGGTTATTCTTCAATCTCGCCGATAATGAAACAGGACAGATGTATGTACTACTACACTGGAAATGACGTCATGAAAGACTAGCTGCCCACCCAACGATGCGTGTGTGACGGGAGGAATCCCATGGTTGTAGAGAACCACTCGCAACTTGCCATGGCTGCAGGCCTCTGCGACCTACGTGTGCATGCCATCTGCCTTCGAAAACGGAGTCTGTTCTCAAGCTTTTATCCAAACCGCTCTCCCCTAACATGGCTCGATCAACCCGTGGCCGGTTTTCCAGCTCACCGTAGCGACCTGCACACAGACAGACCTTGAGGCCAAACCGTCAGCATTTAACGATGCTCAAACAAGCCACAGCCGCACAAGCCCCCTCGCTGTAGTATTTATACCCATCACTCACTGCCAAGTACATCGCCAAATACACACACACGCTTGGACGACGCATACATACAAGTACAACTATACGACGAGAGCATGAAGGCCGGATCGTCGACGAGGAGGTTCCCCAACCTCAACGCCTTCCTCCACGCATGGAAGAAGCAGGGCGAGTGGGCCCACCTCGACGGCGGCATCGGCGAGGCCATGGCCATACCGAGGGTCGAGGGACATGCCCAGGGGCCACACGGTGGTGTACATCGGGGAGCAGCTGCGGCGGCACGTGGTGAGGGTGTCGTCGCTGGACCACCGGCCCGCCGCCCGCTGTTCCGCGAGCTGCTCCCAAAACATTTTGGGTGATGGTATCAACAATGTATTCTAAGTATTTCAAAATTCGTTCACATAATGTTTATATATATCCACTGCTTTTACGATTCAGACACTAAAATATCTTTAGATGGAAAAGTTGATGAAAGTTGATGCTAAATTGGTATTTTCTGTGAGAGAGGCACAATTATCGGTGTGTCAAGTTGGTGAAAAGTTGAGGGACTAAACAAGGCCTTAGATGAGAAAAGTATTCAGCCCATGATGAAATGACTCAGAAACATCCGAAGAAAACTTCCGACCTACCTCACAAAGACAAATCTTATAAAAATTGGATCTATGACAATACCTAGGACACAGAGCTATAGCATCTGACTATTCTAAACATTAAAACATGAGCTGGTAACAGAGTGCCAGTTAGAAATAAACTAATGCTGAATGATTGGATAATGATTTCTTAAATAGAAAGCAATGTAGCATGAAAGTGGCCTTTCATAAAAACAAACAAATTTTTGTTTAAGTTGTCAATCAAACCGAGGTGTTGCTGTCCTGGCCAAAATAATCACATGAAATCCAAATGCAAAAACTAGTACTAGGGATGAACTACAAAATCAATTAGTCTTCTACTCCCTCCGTCCCAAATTGTAAGTCGTTTGATTTTTTGACCTCAACTTTGACCACTCGTCTATTCAATATTTTTTTTGCAAAATATCACATTTTTTTTTGTTATGGCTAGCTTCTAGTAATAAAAGAATTTCAAAAACGACTTAAATTTAACTAAACTTGCATAAATTTTTTGAATAAGATGAGTGGTCGAAGTTGGAGTAAAAAAAGTCAAACGACTTACGATTTGGGACGGAGGGAGTAGAAGAGAAGGGAATCAAATCCTCTCCCTGGACGAGCTCGAGAAAGGTGCAGACCAAATCGCCTCAATCGACGACGTTGAGAAATCGCATCTCCTAGCCAAGCTCGAGCATAGGGGAAGACAACCATGAGGAAGGCTGATGGCGGGGAAACGGCCGGACGAAGGTCCGCCTCCGCGTCAGCAGAGACAAGTTTAATTTTAGTTTAATTTTAAATGGGACATATTAAGAAATCAGGTATTGCGAGTACATACTTCCATAATTCTTATATATTCATAAAAATTATGTTAATTACATCTCCGTGGAGAAAACCCCTGATTAAGAGTTCCAATAATATGGTACATATAAAAAGGAAGATTACATCATATGGCTGCCTATTACATGACTATGAAATATAATAAACAAAGCCTAGTCTAGACTCCATGGATGAAATCTTGTCGTAGACTTGAAGCGTGGCATGACCATGCAAGTTATTTGACACTTATGCATGATTCAGCACATATGCATTTTGTAACAGCTTAGGCTTGCTGATTTTCTTAGCAGACCGAAGTATATAGTTGATATGGACTCATATTGATTGCAGCATGATGCAATCACCAGTTTGAGGGATATGCAGGCAGCGTGCTTTTGTAAGCTTTGGCATAGTTATTGCCTGGCTGACTTGTACTCCGGTGCAGAACCAAGACAAGGTTGTGTTTCATATTTATTTTGATGAGGCATGGGGATGATCTCCCTAATGCTTTTCATGCTTGAATGCCATGCGACAGAACTTTATGATCCAATTATTTAGAATGAGAAGATGCTGTTTTGGATAGCATGATAGATGCCTATTTAGTGCAATCTATACCTTTTTATAGTTTAATTTTGATGAGCATGCATGGAAGCATATGGTATTCTCATGCAAAAAGGCTTACTTGCAGTCTGATGACGTGAGGACTAGAGCTCCAACGTTTTATTTCATTCATTTATTTTACTATGTTAGCCAAGACATAGTGTAGGTGTTCATGCACCAGATACGCTATGGCTCATGTGTCTGGCTTATTATCACATAGTTTATTTATTTTTCCTTAAGAGAGATACACGATAATTTTAACTCCATTAAATCATAACATGGCACCAACCAAAGGGGGTACTCATGTGTATGCACGCTGGTAATGTTTGTTATTTTAATATAATGCCAGTGCAAAATAAGGTGGCCTATATGCAGACCTATCAATGTTCGTATTGATCTCTTTTACTTTGGATATAGTATTGCAAACGATTCATGTTTTTAACCAGAGGTCATTATTACTTGAAGACTTGGTATTTATGCCCATGCATGATCTGTATACAGTGTATGTATAACAAGAACATGGCCTTTTAATTTGGTTATTTTATAATATGATGCATCATGATTTCCCATAGATGCAAAGCATGCATGATATAGCATGTTCATGTGCTAAATGATTCTACGTGAGTGAAAACCAGTTAGTGCAAAATGACAGTACTATTGGCATGGGATGATTTATATGACGCCCATGCACATGACGATATGCACTGTTCTTTATTAATTTGACATTACGTACGCATGCTAGACAGATACGTTTGTATGCATTTCATTTATATGGACTGCATGCAGATCATCTTACATATGCAGCAACATATGAACTACGCAGTTTCATCTTTTTTTACGCATGATTGCAATTTAACCGGGGATGGAATAATCATCATGTTAACCACCCAATTTTATATACCATAAACTTCAATTGAATGGAGCCTTCGTGCTTCCAAATCAACTTTACACAGCGGGATGGAGCCAATAGCGTCCGAACCCTTTTCATACCAGGAACCAAAACCGGAGTGGAGTCAAGGTTGTATCTGAACCAGAGCATACGACATGGCACTGCTGCCGACTTCTCACCAGCAAGCAGGAGCCATGAAGAAGGCACGGCGCTGCGGCTGCCGGCTTGCTTTCTTGTGCACCATTGTTTACCAGGATATAATGCCCCCGGAGCACAGTCAGGGTTCATGGCGCTCTTGTTGATCTGTTTGCCAGCACGACAGAGAAGCCATGGATGACTTGCCTTCCGGCTCTTTTTACCACAACCGAGAGAACATGATTTCATAGGGAATGGTGTTGCTGCTACTGCAGTCTTTTCACCATGAGCGAAGGCAGTGCCTCCTGGCTCCTTTTACCTTTGCCGACATAACATGAGAGGGAAGAGGAAGATATATATGATGCCTAGCAGAAGAAGATCAGAGGAACACCATCAAGCTCCTCACCTAGCCGGGTCTCTCGACGCAGCAGCTTCTTGCTGGACGACTGGACGAGTTGCTCTTCTTCTTCCTCGCCGGTGCTTGGATCAGGCAGGAATGGCGTTGCCGCAGCCTGGCGGCGTGGTCTTGGTGGTGTCTCGCGCAGCAGCCTGGCGGTGTTTTTTGCGTGGTGGGAGCCAGGGTGCGAGAGGAGCGGGGGGTTGCGAGAGGAGCGGGTTGATTCTGTGGCCGATGGCCTTTATTTATAGGCAGCATGAGCAGCGGCAGTTGTTGTAATTGGCACTCATTTGTTTTGATTTCGTAATGGCACGTCACGCCGGCGAGCGGCAGTTTTCAGTCGACGCGCGCGTGTTGCCGATCGTGGAGTCCGTGAAGGTTTTGAATTACTTGGACTCGGTCTGGGCTGCCAGTTACGCTTGGACTTCGTCAGCGCTAGAAAACTTGCGCGTGCAGGAGGCCTCTCGGTAGTGCAACTAGATCCATTATTTATTATTATTTAGTCATAATGGCATAGTGATTATTAAGGCCGGGGTAATCAAGCTTTGCATGCCTATCTCTCGTGTTGTGCATGGGCCATCTTGTGGGCTTGCAGGGATTTAACCCTTGTGTTAATTAGCTGCAGCAGCCATTCGACTTGTCACGTAGAGAGAGAGAATAATATATGTCGCATGTGAAGCTATACTCTTTACTTGCCTGATTACCAAGACATTTGTTTAGCTAGCATATATACATGGCAATAAACTTTGACGTGCATGAAGCGTGGAACTTTCTTTGATCAATACATTATATGAATGGTCGATCAACGTATATTTATGTTTCATGTTTATCTGTATTCATGAAGTATTTGCCGGGTGGCCGCGTATTCGTGCACATGGCCGTATTTGCATGTAAAATACGACAGTTGTTTTTACCCATATTTCTTTATTTCTTGGGAGCATTAAGATTTCATGGCCAATGCTATATTATATATTTTTTATTTTTTAGAAATAAATGGCTATTTTCTATCATTTCTCCATGCTTAATTTGGATGGGATTTTAGCCGCCGATTTAATTTATTTAATTTGCATCAATACATTAGTATTTCTGAACTGGGCCAAAATTAGTGTCAACAAAGGCGAATCCGTAGCGACGACTCATCTACTAGAGCTTGGAATGGGGAAGGTGGAAACCCTAGCAGTGTCGCCTCATCTGCTCGAGCTCGAAACAGGGGGAGACGAAACGAAAAACAGAGACAGAGGAAGAACAAGAATAGGCGAACCCACATGACAGTAGCACAGGAGAGCAAATCGGAAGCAAAACAAATGGGTAGACTAGATTTCACAGAGAAAAGGTTAGACAGACAGCAAACTGGGTGAGAGAAGGCCTCGAATCACCCGGATAGCTTCCCCGTTTCCTTTTCGTCTCGGCTCCAAGCCGAATCCCAAATAGCTGGAGCACGACCATCCCACCCGCTGATAGATGCCACCGCACACCAAAGGGGCGAGAAGAGATCTGGGCGAGAGCGAGCGTGTGCACGCGCGATAGAGAGAGAGGAGGCGACGACATGGCGGGTGAGACGTCCCCGGCGGCGGCTGCAAATCTGGCAGGCAAGTCGGGGTTCCGCGTCGTTGTGATCGGTGACCCTGGCACCGGCAAGTCCAGCCTCGCCACCGCCCTCGCCACCAAGCAGCTCCCTGATGCCATCCCCATCACCTTCATCGACACGCCGTCCAGGTAGCCCCTCTCCCTCCCCCCCCCCCCCCGCGCATCTCGGATTCGTCAGGGAGAAAGGTCTAAGTGTTCATCTACTATTTCTAACTAACATATGAGTCAGTAGATAAAGGAAAACCATGTGATTGTGTGAGGTTAAGTTGTGTGTTTCTGAAATTCTTAGTTAGTAGAGAAAGGAAAATCAATTGTTATCTAACATTACAGCAGTACAAACCCTATCCCATACATTGTAAGATCCCATTGCATGTCTAGCCTAACAAGTAGCAGGATCAGATTTTTTTTATGCAGTCATGTTGGAGCATTTTTTGAATGTGAGTTCAAATATGATTTTGAATTCAAATATGTTTATTTAATTTGGAAAATCTTTTTCTCTCTTTTCTCCCTTTCACTCCCTTGGACCAAACCTTTCCCGGTTGCTCGGCCTAGCGTATGTTGCAACCTTGCCATGTCTTCACCTATGACTCTATGACACTCTATATTATGGCTTGCTATGTGATGACTTACATGAGAGGTGGATGGCACCCCTATTTATAGGAGACCACCATGGCTCATGTAGTGATACCATGTGTCTACCTTCTACACTCTTCCTAACAAATATCTCACTCTAGAATATTTCCATCCTTATCCTAATATCTAGTGAAACTACCCATTCTCTCCTTCTAGTGATGTCGCCAAGTTAGAAAGATATCATGATAAAGAGCACAAACAGTCAGTCAAGAACTTGGGCATAGATAATTCTAATCAATTTTGTAATGGGTTTTAAGAATGAACACGCGCCATTTGAACGAGCTTGGTAATATTTTTTTCTACGTTCTGCCGGACCCTTGCTTACATTTAATAATCTATTTTTCCATGGTATTCTATCCTTTTTTTTCTTTCTTGCTATCATACAATCCACTGCAAGTTGCTGCTTGAGATGGCAACATTGGAATCTTCTTTGTTTGGAGACGAGTGACGACAACGAAACTTCCTTTTTTTTCCTTTTCCTTTTTACAAAACTCCAGCCTGCAGGTAATCACCTGGTGGCGACTGGAGAGTAACGACAGCCGGTGCGCATTACAGACAATTACGCGGAGTGCAATTCATACCAGGTAATCACTTGGTGGAGTGCAATTCATAGCGTATTAGCGTTGCAGGCGAGACAACACGCCGTAGGTAGCGCCCTGGTCAGTCAACGGCGAGCTCAGCGCAGCGGCACTTTCCTGTCGCGGATGTAGTTGTCACGCCTGCTATTATTAGAAACTTCCGAAAAATATCTTGTCACTCACTGTTCCAAAAAATAGACTACAGCACGAAGAAGTACGTACTAGAAATTAAGGGCAGAGGGCCAGTCAACATCGAAAAGAAGTCCTCGACGGGCCTGACAGGCTGGATTCGAATGGGCCGGCCGGCAAGTAGCTAATAACCTGCTGGCAGGCTACCCGAGTAAGTGGGGGACGAGAGTGATTTGGGCCCTTTCCAGGCCAGAAAAGCCCAACAACTAACAAACGCCGTGACCTGTCCGCCGGCGGCAACCGGCAACGGCGCCACCGCGCAGTCCAAGCTGACCACCGTTCGGCATCGAAAGCTTCACTGCCGAGAGAGTTCCATACTCCAGAGAGTGAGGAGCACACCCATACATACTAGACACCAGAGCTTCCTCCTTTCCAACGCCATGAATGCCGGCGTCACCCCCTCCAATGAGGCCGCGCCGCCGCAGAGACCCATCCGGCCATCCCTCTCTCCCTGGCTCCGGGCTCGCGGCCTTATCCTCCTCTCAAGAGCCAGCCAGCCCGCCCCGACCAAACCATGATGGTAATGTGTGCAAGGATCTAAGTCCCGTTGCCAACTTCGAGGCGCAGTTCGTTATTTCATTCCCCTTCCATTATTGGAGAAGAGGACCGAGATTCTTCCGTCTGTCCTCTGTTCTTGACTTGAATGAAAGAGTCCTTTGCCCGTACTTCATCCCTCTCGTCCAAGCAAGCAGATCAAAAGCGAAAGGCTATAGCTGTGGTGGCTGGAAGGACAAGAGGACGGCACGAGCATGTACCAGTATACGGCACTGTTACCATCTCCACACCATACGTTCTAGTACGTAAGTGTACGTACTACGTACGCGTTGCCTCTTCACTCTTGCACGTTGTGAACAGCTCTGCATCTCCATACGTTCTCCGAAGGTGTTAGAAGCCTTTGGAGGGCCTTGCGTGGTCAACACATGTTGGCTACTCAGTTCTGTCATGTTCCTGACCACAAAGGCTTTTGTTGGGTATACTTCTCCATCAAAATTGAGTGCCATCTTCCTTGCACGAGGATGATATTGGTACATTACTTCCATTGCCAAAATTTAGATTCGTCATATATCATATCATATATAGACCCATCGTAGAATACAAGAGTTATAATTTTTCATGGCAACCATTTTATGAGCGGCCAATGGCATTTTTCTCTAGTGGCCCTTTTTTTTGACAAATTTTATGATAGTTGAAACAAATGAGAATCGTGCATCACGTTGAAATCAACGGATGAAACATCAGAGTATCAATCGATACCAAAATAGATACAACTCGTATCAAAATAGAAAATGCAGTAGCTCTTGGTCTTGGTACCTTATTACCAAATAGAAAAAGGTACCTTCGGACGCATGATACTTTTCCAACAACAGCAAAATACCTTTTTTTTTAATAATTTGGACAAAGTTTCTAACATCATTCCCAACAAACATGCTACTAACAGTCATAATAAAATACTATAAAAGTTTGATATTTTCAAAATAGAAAAAACCATTCAAGATTATCCCTCTTGACTCTTAATAGTAGCTCGGCCATTCGTCAATCTGTTACACTTGGAATGACGTGAACAATGCGTGTGTGACGGGAGGAATCCCCATGGTTGTTGAGAACCACTCGCAACTTGCCATGGCTGCAGGCCTCCACGACGTAGACCTACGTGTGCATGCCGTCTGCCTTCGAAAACAGAGTCTCAAGCTTTTATCCAAACCGCTCTCCCCAAACATGGCTCGATCAAGCCGTGGCCGGCTTTCCAGCTCACCCTAGCTACCTGCACACAGACCTTGAGGCCAAACCGTCAGCATTTAACGATGCTCAAACAAGGCACAGCCGCACAAGCACCCCTCTGGAGTCCGGAGTAGTATTTATACCCATCACTCACTGCCAAGTACATCGCCAAATACACACACGACTGGACGACGCATACAAACTACAACTATACGAGCATGAGGGCCGGATCGTCGAGGAGGAGGTTCCCCAACCTCAAGGCCTTCCTCCAGGCGTGGAAGAAGCAGGGCGAGTGGGCCCAGCTCGACGGCGCCGGCGGCGAGGCCATGGCCATCCCGAGGGACGTGCCCAGGGGCCACACGGTGGTGTACGTCGGGGAGCAGCTGCGGCGGCACGTGGTGAGGGTGTCGTCGCTGGACCACCCGCTGTTCCGCGAGCTGCTGGACCGCGCCCGGGACGAGTACGGCTTCGCCGCCGCGGACACAAGGCTCTGCATCCCCTGCGACGAGGACGTCTTCCTCGGCGTCCTCTGCCACGTCGACGCCGAGCGAGACACCACCAGGCTCGCCGCATTGTGCAGCTGACGCCAACAGTATCAGGCGGCGTGGCGTGCCGGCGTAGCAGCTGAATCTACTGCCTTCCCCTGTTTCTGAGATTTCTGTTCGGAGCAGTCCAAAAATGTTGCTCTGAACATGTTTTACATGCTTGTGTATAGGATGTAGGGCATGTTAGCTATTAGTTGGGGTGTTTCGGGTCATGTGTTCGATTCTTCAGGGATGCACCACGAAGAAGTGCTTTGAAATATTGTTTTTTGCTGCAACGTAAGCGTTGCCCGTATTTGTACGGACCGGTCGATTAAACATTAAAGTGTACAAACGGTATTGCTTTTTCTGGTTTTTAAATTGCTGGTATTTTTGCTCTGAATGTTCCACTGCCTATGGCTGAGATGTTGTCTGAGAATGAGATGTGTCTTTTTTTCCTTTTGGCAGAGATATGGTGCATGTGCCTGCTATCTTTTCAACCGTTGGTCCGGGCCTTTTGGTTGGATGATTTTGGCCCATTAGACAGGGGTAGCGGGCGAAATTCACTATAACAAGATTTTAATGCAGCAAAAATTTATAAGAGAAATTATAGTTTTCAATTAAATAAATAGTGTAAGTGAATAGTGAAGTACCCTATAACACTCCGTTTAGATAGGGGTACTTCACTATTCATTTATGTTTAGATTCATTTATGCTTAGATATGGGTACTTCACTATTCACTTAAATTAGTTTTTGTTTATTTTAGGTCTGATGACATAAGATCGTGGTGGAAATCCCACTGTGGGATCCATTATCCACCTATGTAAAGTTGATACCACCAGCTCATGTAAAGTTGATACCACCAGCTCCGAGCGCAAAACGATTATTTTACGTTACACCATATAATCAAACAAAGTTCGTGATCATTAATCCCATCGGTGATATATACTCCTGGGATTTGATTTCGTTGCCGTTACCATTAACACCAATGCAGCCAAACACCACCTAATCTTACTGCTTTTAAAATGATGCAAGTCAAGCCAGGGCGTAGCTACAGGGTATGCCGGGTGGGTCATGGCATACCCTGTAGCCCAGCCCACCAAATACTAATATACATGTAGAAAAATAAAAACTGTCTCCTTCAATGGGCCTCCGTTTGCATCTGCTAGCGCCTCTGGCGTCGCGACTATTTGTGTATTCTCGATTGGATCTCATGTTGTGTGTGCCTCGTCCAGCTTCCACCGTTCAACATCGCCGGCGGCCACCGAAACTCACTCCGCCGGCTGGAAGCCGCTCACGGCTTCTACATGCAGGTGAGCAGGAGGGGCGGACCCATGTAGAGCCCAGCGAGGGCACATGTCCCCACTCAAGTTTATGAACGCAGTATAATTTGACATTGTTCTATTGTACAAAATGTAAAATATTATGGAACAGCCCGTTGTGATTTGTATTGTTTAATTTATTTGTGATACAATTGAAAACTCCGTAATCGTTGTGGGCTGCAAAGCTGACCTCGTGGACGAGCTGCAGCTTGCAAACTTTTAGCAGGTTAGGGTGGTCGTCATTGTGGCGTTCCCCGAGATTGAGGCATGTATCGAGTGCTCCGTTCTTCGGCAGATCAAGGTTGCAAATTTGTATACTCATTGTATGAAGACTCGCCTGTAGTGCAATTTTGCTTAATGTGTTTCAAATGCAGGTGGATGTGGTCTCCTACTATGCCCAGGAGGCACTGCTTCACCCAATTTCCCTCTATTTGATCGTGAGGCACACCCAATTGCCCCTCTATTTGATCGTGAGGCACAATCTCTGAAGCCTCGCTATGTGAGCGGACCCATGTAGAGCCCAGCGGGGCACATGCCCCCACTAAAGTTGATACCACCAGCTCCGAGCGCAAAACGATTACTTTACGTTACACCATATAACCAAACAAAGTTCGTGATCTTTAATCCCATCGGTGATATATACCCGTGGGATTTGATTTCGTTACCGTTACCGTTAACACCGATGCAGCCAAACACTACCTAATCTTACTGCTTTTAAAATGATGTAAGTCAAGCATTTTACCCCCTTGACTCTTTGTATATAAATACTAAGGGCACGATTTGTTGCTTGTATATTCCCTAGCCAGGCTCCGCTCGATGGTGCAGTGCTGGGTGATTGGCTGCCTGCACTGAGGCCTGAGCCTATGGTATCCCTCTGCGTGCAAAAGCAGGCAGCGAGCCTGGCTCCAGGAACAAGAATGAAATTCGTTTCTCCGGCCAGGCTCATGGGATGTACTGCCTGAGTAAACCAATGACTCAGCATGCAAAGGCGGGCAGCGAGCCTGGCTCCCCAGGAGAGAATGAAATCTTTTTCTCCAGGATCATCTCATGGGATGCACTGCGTGAGTAAACTATAAAACTAATGATTGTATTAGCTAATGCTTAACATATATTAAGGCACATTAGTGTATTCTAAAATAAATTAAGGGGTAGTATGATAAAATAAGTACTCCATAATTATTTTGGACAAAATAAACACCATCTTAGCTATTTTAATTAAGTATAGTCTGTACGGTTGCGATAACCAAACAATTGACCTACTTAATCTGTACGAACCAATTCAAACAACCAAACACTAGCACGGTGCATGCCTCGAGCCTATCCCATATCAGCCTGGCTGGTACATGCCACCCAGGCTCCCCCAGCCAGCAAACCTTACGTCTTGGAAAGGAGGGATTAACTCTCCAAAATACTTCGTACAGTAGCAGTAAGCATGCACACATTTTTTTTTTTTTAGAGAAACAACGGCAACCTTGGAGGTTGCCTGAACTTTATTCAAAAGAGATAACTCGATCAAACAATTTACAAAGCCGGATTGAGGCCAAGAATTACAAGAATGCAGACATTGAAAGCTTTACACCTGATCAACTAACTAGCTAACAGAGATAACTGAAACGACTGATTATCTAACTATAACCTACCTATCCTGTAAAGAAAAACTGACTCCAAGCAATTATTTTGGCTTTATCAGAGGGAGAAGAACATCTGTTTGACCACAGGAGAATATCATCGCTGCATCTGTTGGCGATGTGTAAATTGATCTCATCTTCACTCCGAAAAACTTTGGCGTTCCTTAACTTCCAAATGTTCCAACAAACACAAATCAAGAGAGTGGTCCTAACACGCTGGTTAGGTTCAGAGAAAGGGTTGACGATCCATAGATTTTCGACATAAGCAACGCTTGCAAGATCAAGGTTGATAGACGACCAGAAACTCCGAGCGCGCCCACAAGAGATGAAAAGATGAGAGCAATCTTCCTTCTCATTGCAGAAAGGGCAGCGATCATCCGCTCTCATACTGCAGTGGTGCAGCCGGCTGTTAGTACTCAGCCGTCTTCGATGAAGGAGCCAGAGAAAGAATTTGCATTTCTGGGGCGCGAAGTTGTGCCAAACCTCATAGTAAAAGTCATCATCTTCCAGAGAGTTGAAGCAGAGCAAGTAGTGTTCCTTAGTTGTCGGCGGCTTGTGGTTGTGTCGGAAAATTCTAACACCGGAGGAACCTTCAACTAGTGTGACTGACGCGATCAGGGCTTGTAGCTCCAGAAGTTCACCATTAGCGACAAACGATAGGCGGGGGCACAGAGAGAGCTGCAATTCCTGTGTTGATAGAACACGAGCGACCGATGCATTGGGCCGAGTAACATGGCTGAAAAGAGCAGGGAAAGCACTTGCCAAAATCTGAGAGCCACACCAGAGATACAACCAGAAGGAAGTCATACTTCCGTCGCCAACTAGCACCATGGTTTCTGCTCTGAAGGATGGCAGTTGCGCGTAAATGTCCTTCCAAATGGGAGTGATATATGCTATATCATCCCCAAAATCCCGACTGTCGGTCCAGCCATATTGTAAACGTAACCAATAAATCCATGGGCGGAGGGAGAGCAATGGAATTTGAATAAGAATTTTTTCAAGAGGCTGACAAAAGCAGTTCAGTTATCTGATAAAGCAGTACCACTAATTGGAGGAAGACAAGAGTGTAACTACAAGCGACCTAGTGACACAAATAGCAACATGGCACATGAGTCGTCGGTTGGTACTGTACCTGAACGGCATGAGAAAAAATCGCAAGCAAGGATGATACCTGAAATAGCAGCAAGCACTCCGGCGTACAGTCAAATATAATGCAGCGCTAGGACGCAGAAAAAGCTGCTGTAGACACGGAGAGGCAAGAGAGTGAAGAGGCCTTTGGCATTGTGACCAACAGAGAGGGAAGAGCAAAGACAAGCGTGTGGAAGGGAGATCATCAGATGGTGTTCTTCAGCAAAGGTATATTTGCCTTCACGGATCCTGTCGATCGCTTATCCAGTACAGTATCCAGTAATTGAACTTACCGTGATCACGATTCTCTTTTAGCAGATGTGCCTCTTGGGCCATGGGCCGGCAATTCTGCCGTTAGTTGGATTCATTAATCAGCAACCATGGGATGGCCCATCCATTACGTCCCCTCCTCCGAGAGCAGAGACCAAGAGACCAGAGACGACGCCTCGCCGCGCCGCCGACCAGCAGCCAGTCAGCCACCCATCACCCCCCACTTCATGGCTTGTGTCAGATAGTAGAATGTAGACTATATAAGAACCGCCGATCAGACCAATGAACTATTGTATTGTACGGAGCACCCAAACGGTCTGATGACCACGATCCTAACTATGCTTAGCTGCACACTACAACCGAGTCTTGATATGCAGTTCCTGCAAGCCGCTAATA
This sequence comes from Digitaria exilis, assembly GCA_015342445.1. Lineage (NCBI taxonomy): Eukaryota > Viridiplantae > Streptophyta > Magnoliopsida > Poales > Poaceae > Digitaria > Digitaria exilis. The sequence goes on along the minus strand of JACEFO010001776.1, from coordinate 1,039,167 downwards.
GCCGACGGGGACACGAGGCAATGCATCTTGGACATCTTCCTCGGCGTGCCCTGCCATCCGAATCGTCGATGCCGAGGGAGAGTGGAGGATTGTGCATCTGATCACGATGTTGCCCTGCCATCCGGCCAGGGCGAGCGGCGTGCATGCCGCCGCCCTGTGAATGTTGTTCGAAAAATTGTTGCTCTGAACCTGTTACACGATGTCAGACGTAAAAGAATGCAGGGCGGCAGTCCATATTGGTGATTATTTCTGTCTTTCCATATTCTGTGTTCGATTCAGGAAGCGTCACAAGGTCTTTGAAACATTTTTTGCAACCCATCTGTGGGGTGGTATTCCTCTCTCATTATGCTACAAATCGCTCTAGTTGAAGCCAGGCTTTTCAGGGTAAGTGCACCCTGAACGCTGGATGACAACATTCGCGGCGTAGCAAGCAGCTCTGACACACTCATCGATGCTCTTCTCTTGGACCAGTTGAGATAGAAAGCCTCCAACAAAGGCGTCACCTACCAAACAATGCTTAGATTCCAGGAACTAATACAACGAAAACATAGATTTCAAAAGCATATGAGATTCCATTATATAACCGATTGAATTGTTTTAATGGAGTGCTGCCTGTCTGTCTATCTTTGAAGCTTATGGTGAACTAGAGGTTAGCTCAACTGCTCAAGAAAAGAAAACTACTGAAAGCTATCGCTTACCTGCACCATTGGTATCCACAAGCTTCTCCTTAGGCAAAAGGATCACGGGGAAAGTTTTCACCTGCAAGCAAAATAGTATTATTTAAGATTGTCAGGAACAGGATAAACATCTGCCTCAAGTAGCCAAGGTTCAATATAATACCACTAGAATTATGTGTAACTTTGTCAAGACTGATTGTGTACCGCAAATAATCTATGCGTTTCAAACAGAATCTAAAGATTCTCAATAATACAATGCAATGAAGCTTATCAGAGAAACTGTAGGGCCGTGGAGAGCAGGGGATTTACCTTTCCATCATCAGCCACAACTACCGGATCACAACCTTGAGTGATCACAGTAGTCCTCCTGTGTGTCCCAGAAGCCTTGGGCAATTGTGAGATCTTCAGAGCAATCTCCTCAACATTCTCTGTCTACACTTTTTAGGAGCTATTTAATGTAAGGATAATTTTACTAACCTGGTGAAAACTAAAAGGGTAGGTGATAGGTTACCTCCCAACCACGAACTTTAGCAAAGGTCCTTGCCTCAGTTTCATTACCAAAGATGTAGTCCACGTACCTATGTTTGGCATCAGCAAGAACTCTCGTAACTTTTGAAGTCTTATATAGCACAACAAAATATTAGAAAAAGTAACCAGCATCAGAGTTGGTATAAAGCTTTGCACCACAAACTGAACCTATTATATACTGCTCTCACATAAAGGTCACATAATAAACATCATTATGCATTCAGTACTTACGGAAGAGCTTTCTCTTGGGCATCACGGAAAAACTCGCAGATAAAGGGAGCGGAAAGGTTCATCAAAAACACCTGCAAAAATTGCCACCAATAAAATGATACAATAGGAAAACAATCGCTGTTCATTGGCATCATTTTACCTTGTTAGTTGCAGCAGCATGCTCAGCAACAAGCTGAATAGAATCCGGCGACACAGTAAGGAAAAAACCAGCGATATAAATATATTTTGCCTTCTCAACTACAATTATGGAATATCAGTGTTAGGAAACATGATGCATCAAACAAATACACCAAGTGCAAATAATCAGTGAAGATGCTTTGTACGAAACTGCTGGCGATGAATTTAACAAACTAGTTACCAGAAGGCACTATATTGTTAACTGAAATATAGAAAATGAACTTCTGTTATAAGTTCAAAAAATTATTTATGCCCCTGTACTAATTAAAAATAAACGCAGAACGATATAACCTGAAGAACAATGGTGCTGTTACACTCAAAATTTTAGTTATATGCAAAGTTGTAACATGGTACTTATGCTAAGCTGAACATCCACAAGAAGATGTCTGCACAGTGGGCAAGTTCAAAGCAGGATGTTGCATGTAACATTGTACAAAAACAACATGATGAACCTTGTTTGTAAAATGAGACTATCACGATGGAAACTATTAAAACAGCTCAAGTGATCCATTTTGATTACCAAGTGCCCAATTCTCTGGTCTCTTCAGATGTTCAGACTTGTAGCAGTTTGCTGCTGACAGGTTTGCGATAAGTGACCTGGTTCATAGAAGGAAACTCATTAAAATAAATCAAATTTCTTAGTGAAGACAATGTAGGAACCGTACCTTTCACCACCAACAACACAGACTGCACATGTGCCCGTCGGAGTATCATCCTCATAATAGTGGGCCTGTTGTATAAATGGCAACATTATAATAGCCAGTGGTACAACAGGGTGAACAGTAATCGCATTAAGAGGATAAGAAAAATAACAGAAGCGAACTTATAACTTACATTAACACCAGCAGCTTGAGCATTTTTCTTCATCTCCTCACCAAACTTGTCCTTTCCAATGCAACCTATGTAACTCGTCGCACCAGGAATTTGAAGCATCCACTGTGAAGCAATCAGGACTGCTATGATTTCGTTTCTTATGAGAAGATGTAAAAAAATACGGACTGTTCAAGGTTAACAGTTTTAGATATTTATGATCTAGTATATTCAGAGCTTACTTGGGCAACCCTGATAGAGTTTTGAGTGGCTCCTGAAAGAATCAAGAACAACAAATATACAAAAGTGAGAGAATGAACAATAATAATACTTCAAGCATTAACTTGATAAGTTAACATAGAACATCATAGTACTACCTCCAGCAATGTATTCAACGTTGCCCTTGCTAGCCAATTCATCATACCTGGAATCAGAGAGAAATCCAGATCGGCAACTCAGCACTTATTCACAGTGTTTTATGTTTTCCGCTATGGTGCCTGGACTGTTCAGCTCGGATATTAAGATACTAAAGTGATCACTTCAGGCCTATGAAGATATCTGGCATACAAAATTATAAGCCATTCCATGTTTTTTCTTCTTTTCATGTGTGAATGTGTGATTATAACTCGATAATAATATCTAGAACGTATTTACATCAGCAACAAGCCAACAATATTGGATAACGCAAGGAAAACTAAATGGAAAAGTAACTTACATCGGCAAATGCTTGTCCTCAGCAAGAATAGCATTGCCCGGCTTAACATCATACCTAGAACACAGTTGCAAAGAGAGAAAAGTCTTAATTAGCTGGTGGCATAGCTCCAGGTTCCACAAAACTACTAACGAGCAAGGGAGAAAGCATGATAAAATCAAACCCCGATAGTTTTGATTAACTAACGTAATTGAAGATAAAAATTTCACAGACCATGGCTTAGTCAGGTGACCAAGATGAATGAGCAAAATGGTGATTCTAAATGAAACGAAGTGAACTGAAGTGGACTGATGAAAAGGGTGCTTCTAAATTCTAATGGATTGATTTTCTTAGTAGCTTCGCCAAGGCACTCTGCATTAAGCTGGTCGCTTCAGCTGACAGATTATTCAGAGTTTCAGTGGTACCACCTCTAGTCCTCTACAGACAGACCGCGCACATATATGACTGCGGACGGTGAACCGGTGATGCTCAAGCCCACATCACACTACCACTAACAGAAATACACACTTAATAGTATGAGCTGATACAACAGGTAGGCACAGTTCGGAGATCATAAGATGAGGAGAGAAGCGACTGAGTAGGAATCGAGTACTTGGCGAGGAAGTCCTCGTCGACGACAGCAGAGATGTCGAGGAGGGGGTTCCCCATCCCCAGCAGAACGCCCTCGTAGCTGTTGCCGCTCGCCATTTCCTCTCCTCGAACTGAGCCGAGCGCGGCGGCGGAGGCGGAGGCGGAGCGAGGAATCCGGTGGGCGGTGGCGAATTCGGAATTGGGAAAGCACGCGTCGGCCCCCGGAATCTTCTTCGCAGCGCACAGCAGAGAGGAACGAAGAGAGGAGGACCCGTCTTGCTTGCTTCTATGGAAGGGCCCACGTGTCGGAAGCCCAACACGTCGCGCCACCAGTCCACTCGGCCCACGCACGCATCGGCAGCTCCTGCGTCTGGCCCACCCCACGCGGCGGGCCCTGCGCAAGGGGTGGTGGGCCGGGAGCGACATCTCCCCCCAAAGGGCCCAATGGACTATAGCCCGTCTTGCAATTTTTTTTTTTGCGAACGTGCCTTAGCACGTATTAATTCCTTGCACCCCTAAAAAAAACGTATTAATTCCTTGCAATTTGGTTGCTACTTCCCGGCAAACAACAACAGAAGTTCCCATCACTCTTCTAAAAAAAAAAAAGTTCCCACACACACACGGCATTTGTTGACTTGATTTGTGCAGGATGATGCCGCCCTGCCTAGTGCCAGCGACAAATTAGTGCTTTCTGATTTCTCAAAAAAAGAAATTACTGTGCCTATGGAAAAAAAGAGGGGTGTATGGAGTAAAGGAGTACGGCTGATGCCACTACTCAACCAGGCCAGATTCATCACGTTTGGTGGTAAAAAGTGGCAGTACATACAAGTTTGGTTGAGCAAATCCTTTCCCCCCGCCTGCTGGCTATATTTTAACAAGAGTTGGGTTCAACAATACCACCACTCGACTCGATCTCACTAACTAGTGGAGCGGTGGTTGGAACCAACAATCACAGGGCATACAACGATGATGAAATGCACATCATCCGAGCTCCCAAGGTCAAACGGGTGCTTTCCTCGCCTACCTCTCTTTCTCCCCAGGACGGACACGCGCCAGCTGATTCCGTCAGCTCGTCACTACCTGGCCTCTACTGTAGCCTCTCCAGGCATGGCCTTGCTGTTTGGTAAACGACAGTGACGTGCCTGATCTCATTGTAGCTTTGCTTAATAAGGACATTATAGATGAGCTGAGGCGGCAGTGCCTTTCAGGTCTCGGCTTGCTTGCTTTTGTTCATTTGTTCGTGCACAATCCTGATCCATACGACCATTTCTTCATCGGGCTGCAGTTTACACGTCTGATTATTGCACTGAAAGCTACCGTGCGAGCCTGTCTGGGTGACCAACCCATCCATCGACCATCGCCACAATGTTGGTTGCTGGACCTCTGAGGCGAAAGTGCTCTGCCGGAGCTATTCGATCAGCTGGTAAACGCAACCGCTCTACGTTTTTGCTTGGAAATCAATTGGGTTACTGGGTCAGCCTTGTTTTGATGGCAACCAATGAACAGTCCACATGCACACGGGTACGGAGCAGCAACATGCCAACGAACGACCACTCCCCCCTGTGTCGCATGTGTTTACTTCACCAACAGAAGCCTCTTTGTTGTGTTCTCCACTACCCGGCACTACTCTTGCAGACGACTCTGAATCTCAGATTCAGATCTCACCTCTTGTCTTGACGAGAGGGAGATAATCTTGCCTGCTTGCATCTTGTGATAAATTGGTGAGGCCCTCAAACTTCATGCTCCAGTGTTTTTTTTTCTTTGTCGATACTGTGGCTTATTTTGTCGAGGCAGAGGACAAAATGTTCAGTGTAGGTGGTCACGTACTCATGTGCTCGCTGATGGGTTCACGGATGTAGTACAATGTTAGCTAGCAGTAGCACCAGGGCCCTACTCGTGTTGTCAAACGAAATGAAATGGCGAGTACGTGCTTGCTCATCGGATGCCATATATCTTCGCTGAACAAAATTTTCGCCGTACATGTACATGTTCTAGCTACCAACCTGATTGGCATGTACCGTGAAAATGAATCATTATACTCTGGCCGTTTCGTCAAACTAAAGGAAAAGCATAAAATTTTTAGGTCTTTTTTTTTTGAACGAACGGGCACAAGTTGTGCCTATTTCATTGATATAGAAGAAGTGTACAGGACCCGATAGACCGGGTTAAAGGAAACGAAAAGGGCCTATTCTCCCAAAACTAAAAACGTCAGATCCTTGGCCCCTGCCTTCGTCCAGGCGGCAGCCTCGTCTCTAATTGTTGCCAAAAGCGCTATCGTGGAATGCTCCTGTCGCTGGAAAATTCTTCCATTCCTTTCCTTCCAGATCTCCCATGTTACCAGAATGGCCAAGGAGCGCAAGGCTTTCCGCGCAAGATCCTGAGTTGTGGTTAGGGCTTTCCACCAGCCCCTCGTCGTGTCCGTGGGTCGCCAGTGCTGTGGGTGAAGTAGTGGCTGATTTAACCAAGAGCTCACTAGCCCCCAAATCCGCTGCGTGTAACGACAGTCCGCCACTAAGTGTCGTGTGGTTTCCATTACCTGACGGCAAAGTGGGCAGGACGAACTGTGATCCCATCCACGCGCTGCTAGACGGTCCGATGTCCACACTCTGTTTTGAAGAATGAGCCACGTGAATTGCTTACATTTTGGCGGCGGCCATGTTTCCCAAATGACCCGCAGATCTGGCTCTTTAGTGCAACCGATGTGTTGCGCTTTGTATGCCGATGAAGCCATATATTGACCATTTGTTGTTAACTTCCATGTTATGCTGTCCTCCTGCTCAGCGTCTCTTTGTACCTGTCGTAGGGCGCTCCATAATGTTGCGCAGTCCGTGAGCAGGTCCATTGTGAGTCCACTTCGGAAGTTTAAGTCGCGTACCCAATTATGATTGTCGAGCGTGTCCGCCACTTTCTTGTTTTTTCTTGTGGAAATGTTGTACAGAGCCGGCACTATGTCCCTGGGTCGTCGTCCATTGATCCAGCCTGCATTCCAGAAACTTGCTTTTTTCCCATTTCCAATGCGGATCGTCGTGCAAGCTGCGAAGAGTTGTTGGTCCTGGTCGTCGCAAGGGGGCTTCGTCCCGATCCATGTTTTGTTCGGGGAGGCCCATTCGTGCCATAGCCAGCGCAGACGAAGAGCGCGCGCAAATCGTTCTAGGCATAATATGCCCAGCCAACCATGTTCCTTAGGAAGACAGGATCGTGTCCAATTAACCTTGCATTTTCCCCTTGTAATAATTCCGTTTCCAGCCCAGACGAAACTCTTTCTGACCTTGTCCAGATCATGCATCACTTCCTTAGTTGACCTTGTCCAGATCATGCATCACTTCCTTAGTTGGCCGGAGCACCGTGAGGAAGTATACTGGTTGCGCGGTGAGGACAGTTTTGGCTAGGCAGACTCGAACTGCCTGGGTAAGGTGCTTTCCATGCAGGTGGACATTTTTGTTGCAGCTTTATCGACCAGTGGCTGAAAATGTATTCTCTTTAGTCGTTTAACATGCAATGGTAATCCCAGCTATTTTACCGGGAAGGTCGCCTTTTTGACCGGCAGTGTATGCAGGATGCTATCCAGGTTGACGCTGCTGCAATTGATTGGCGTGACGCTCGTTTTCTGCAAATTCGTGGTTAGCCCTGTCACCTCTCCGAACTGCTTTAGTAGGCTTTTGATGTTGTGTGCATCCTTTTCTGTTGGCTTGATGAAAATGGCCGCGTCGTCCGCGTACATGGAGATTCGGAGCCTTGCAGTTCGTCCCCTGAGCTTGCTGAGTAGACCTTTGCTTGTTGCAACCTCTAGGAGCCTTTGTAGCGGGTCGATTGTTAGCACAAAAAGTAGTGGAGAGAGCGGGTCTCCTTGGCGCAAACCACGGCCGTGCAAGATGGGATCCAGCGGGCAACCATTAAGGAGAACTCTTGAGGAAGATGTGGAGAGGGAGGCAGCTATCCAATCTCGCGATCGTGGTGGGAATCCTCTCTTTTCCGGTAGGGAGAGCAAGTAGTCCCATCTTACGGAATCGAAGGCTTTGGAGATGTCTTAGTTTTAGGAAGAGTGCCGATGTTTTGCTCCTATGGAGGGTCCTTGCCGTGTTCCTGACTTACAAAAAATTGTCATGGATGTTTCACCCTTTAATGAATGCACTCTGGCAATTTGAGACGAGATCGTTCATGTGTGGCTGCAGCCGCAGAGCTAGGATCTTTGAAATAAGTTTGGCAAAAGCATGTATAAGGCTGATGGGACGATAGTCCGTGATATGCTCCGCACCCTCCTTTTTTGGTATTAGGACTATATTTGCTTTATTTAGGAGGTTGAGGTCTGCGCATCACAAGTCATAGAAGGAGAAGACAGCTGCCACCACGTCGTGCTTTATAATTGGCCAGCACGTTTTGAAGAAGAGGCCTGTGTAGCCATCTGGCCCCGGGGCTTTGTCTTGCGGAAGGTGGGACGTGGTCGTTTGTTCATAGGAGGATTACAACAGATGGGAGCACATGCTTCTTGACCAAACACTAGCACATGGATAGTAAGTTTATGCACGCACTAAGTGATGGGCAAAACAATCACGGCTTGCAGGTTGGCCCAAAGAGGTGACAGTCTAGCCACAATTATTCCTTTCCGCTACACAACTGTCTTTTGTAGTGCGTTATCCATGCAGGTTTTCTAGCCTGCTCATGTCATCTTCTTTGGGAGCTCGCTGCTGCCTTGCTTATATTCAAACTCGTGGGAAGAAATGTTGCTATGCTACCTCGCTCAGCAATCTTTTTAGCCTATGTGCCCATTGTTCCTGTCCTTTGCCAGTACGAAACTGTGTTCGGAAATGTGATGATCTCGGAGCTTCATTCGTCCCTGTTGACCAAGGAATTGTTGAATAGCTCTTTTACATCGCATAATACTAGTGTCTAGTAGTATATAAGTATTAGTTAAGGATAATTTAGTAATTTACCTTATATCTATTTATTTTAATAATTTTAATTGGTAACAATTCTCACTCTCTAATCTGTAATATAATCATATCAATTCAATATAATAAAACATAAAAGAATACTAATTAATAACATAAAGCAGAAATTTTATTTTATTTTTTAATATATTACACTAATGCCATTAAATTACTTTCCTAGATTACCCCTAGCCCACTATACTACCTTTAAATACTACTATATCACTAGAACCATTTTGTATAGTATATAATCTCGACCGTCGGATCTTTATATACTAGTCCTTTTTAACCGCTAGTATATGATGGTATTGTGCACTGTAAAAGAGCAGAGCTCTTTGTCGAAAGAATGGCTAGAGAACGCTCCGGTCTGCCCATACCCTTTGCTTTCCATTGGATACAGCATGCCATACTTCTTATGTACTAGTATAAAAAGGTCAGATATATAGCTATCATGGTTGGTGCAAAACAATCACAGCATGCACGTCGGCCCAAAGAGCTGTACTTTGACAGTCTGGTCACTGCAAGTTTTCTACCCTGATCTCTTTTTTAAGTTATCCATGCAGGTTTTCTAACCTTCTCAAGTCATCTTCTTTGGGAGCTCGCTGCTGCCTGGATTATATTCAAACTCGTGGGAAGAAATATTGCTATGCTACCTAGCTCAGCAACCTTTTTACCCTATGTCCCTCGCTGGTTTTCTGCTTAACCCATTGTTCCTGGCCTTTGTCAGTAGGAAATTGTGTTCGTAATTCGTAAATGTGGTGATCTCAGAGCTTCATCCTTTAATTTCATTTGACCAAGGAATTGTTGAAATAATTGCCACAGAGAACAGTACGGTCTGCCCATACCCTTTGCTTTCCATTGGATTGAGCATGGCATATTCCTTATGTACTAGTACTAGTATAAAAAGGTCAGATACTAAGGTGGCCGCTTTTGAATATTGGTGATCGGGCTGCGGTAAGATAGCTATCATGGTTGGTGTACAGATGTCAGATAACTACCAAATTGTCAACCGTCAGGTGATCACTCTATCCAAAGATACCTTTGTATGGTCCTTACAAAGGTATAAATATTCATAGTACGCTTAATGTCACACAGAAATTTTGGCGTAGAAAGTTACCTTAAAAATCAAGATTTTTATATATGATACTTAAAAAGGATGTTGCTCTCACAAAAGATAATGTAGTACAATGGAACTGCAATGGTAGTAAAACTTGTAGTTTCTGAATCCATCAAGCAACTTTTTTTCGACAATGCTTACGCTAGCTTCATGTGGTGGGTTTTACATACTGTGTTCGACATTAACCTACCTTTGAACCGTGGTGACCTTTTTAATAATTAGTTAAAACAGAGGGTCAAAAACCAAACTTAATCTTATTGACAGTGTGCGATATATTGGAAATTCCAACCTAAAACTTTTATGTAGGACCTATTCAGGGAACATATTGGCTTCGACAATGGGTGCATGCACAACACTCTGAAGGATACAAGGAGCTGATTATCCAAGCATGACGGACACTAGAGACTTCGACACTCCGTTTACTCGCCTCTTATGGATAGTTTTTAGTTTGCGAATGATTGATACTGTAATGTGTGTTTGCGAGTTCTCTTCGAACACTCTGTGCAATAATTTGTGGAGTAATTTATTGTTTACAAGAAGAATAAAGCTGGATATTATTACCATTATCTAAGAAAAAGTGATCACTCTATCTTTAGCCTGCTTTACAACCTTTTTAAGCTTCAAGGGGAAAAAATCTTACCTAAGTTCATCTAGCCTAGTGGCTAGTGATTGGTGGTATGGTCACACCAAGAGAAGTTCAGTTTCTCACAGAAGCAGATTTATGGGTTGGTTTTAAAAAAGATCCCCTCGCTGGCCGGGGTTCGGGGAATTTTCTAAAACCAACGGTTACCATAGAGATTTTGGAACTGCTTATGCCTCTCTGAAATTTGCAATAGATTTAAGTATATACACTAAACTACCAATGGTTAAAGTGTAAGCTATTTTGAAGAAAACGGAGGAGAGAGCAAAACAAAAGGGGAACTGGATAGTTTGCCATTGAAGATTATTGTCAACCTGAACAGGCCTAGTTCTCATTCTCCCTCCTCGTACTGTCAATTCTTTCGGCTATGGATTACTAGTTTGAACTGGTCTTTTGTCCGGAGAAAAAGTATAGAGACTTCATTTTCTACTTTTATAGAACTTTTACAAGATAAATGCCGACTATTCCACACGTTTCGTTGTCTGATCGTACTTAAGTTACAAGTCAAAAAAGGGACGTACTCCGTAGGTTGAATACATATCAGCCAGGGTGACGTATGGGATATGGCGAAATGAAATACATTTCCTCTGTCCACTCTGTCAATGAAGGATATTTACCGTGGACAGTCAAATATTGCTCTGATGATCTCCCAATCATGTTTGGATGCCAGCCAGATATTGACACGCCAATTCATGGCGCCGCCGAACCTGCAGCAGCAAAATTCTCCGGCCACAATTTGCGGTGCCAAAATGAATTGTTGTGGATTGCTGTGGCTGCCGCAGGGTATTAACCAACCAAGCAGGTCCATGAAAGTTATGGCGTCGCCACAGTTTGGCATGGCGAGCGGTGGCGGCAAACCAAACACCCCGTTTAAATTGAAAACAAAACAGCCTCCATGATTGTTACAAACCACGCGCAACGTTACAAATCTATAATGATTAGAAGTAGGGGGGTGAACCCGTTTCAAAATCCAGATTCTCTTAGACTGAATCTTGTCAGAGTGTTCATGGGCCCTTGACATGAACCGAACATGAAGCACGTACTGAACTACTAGTGAACAATTTTATTTTCTTGTTTGTTCATCTGAAAAGAAATGTTTATAGCCTCAAACCCTAGGTCACTTTTGTCACTTGCACGAGGCGTGCCGAGAACTCCCGTGGTTGGTAGGAGGAGTGGCTGGGCATCGCCATCCTCGCCGACCCTGCGCAGATGGACAACTAGTGACTTCAACAGTTCAACTGACGCATGATGTCCAGTCGTGTTTCGGCAAGCCCAGCAAGATCACGCGAGGAAGGACGTCTGTCACTCTCAATCGTTCAAGGCTTCTCTTGCCCAAAAAATAAAAAACGCACTGCAGTTCCAGCTATCAGTAAGTATGATTGCCTGATGTCGTGATGACAGATCCTTGCCAAAAAAAAGATTCATCATCGGAGAAACAAAGATGAACATATAGGCCACGTGTACACGTGTTCATGTAGTTTGATTCCCATGCAACAGAAGTAACTACTTCCAATAGAGGAGCACGCCACAAGTACTCAAAACACAGTACTACATTTTACTTCCAAAATACTAGGTTACAATCAGAAAGCTGAGTGCCAGGCTACGGCCAATGGCATCTCAGCGATCGAGGGTAACAACAAGGGACAGAATACACGATTACACGGAGAGATCACCGTGATAACAAGCTCAAAAAGGACAAACAGGGAAAAACAAACATAATCTGCAAATTAAAGTCGCAACCAATCAGAAAGCCTTCAGAAATACTGAAATCCTCCCTTCTTTATTCTCGCGTACGGGTGCAATCTCTTCCTCCTCCTCCTGGCGATCGCTGGCGTTTAGCTTAGCAGATGGGCAGAGGCTTGCCGTCCCACTCCTTGAGGCACTCCAGCATGGGGTCGATGAGCTTGCCCTCGCTCAGGGCCACGAACACCTTGTTGCACTCCTCGCCGGGGGACTTGAGCTTCTCCCCAGTCAGGAACACGGCTCCAAGCTCCTCGCGGATGAAGCGGTACATCGGGTACGACCTGCTCTCCTTGATCCTGTTCCCGATCGGCGCCGCGCCGGTCTCGAACGCCACGCGCGCAGCCTCCATCTCCCGAGGCAGAGCCTCACGGAGCTCCTCCTCGAACTTGTTGATCTTGGAGAACACCGACGCGCTGGCATCCTTCTCGGCCTCGCCATTGGCGAGCGCGTGGTCGACCAGCACGGCGCGGATCTTCTTCATCAGCGGCGAGTTGGCGCTGCAGGGGTCGTCGTAGTAGCCGTACACAGCCTCCCTGTCGATGGCCGTGAGCAGCGCCTTCTCGCTGAAGCGCGCGCTGTGGAGGTCCCCGTCGGGACTTGTGGTGAGCACCTTGCGTGCCACCGTGTTCACGCAGGTCTTCACGGCGCTCTTGAGGTTCTCCTCGAGGTGGCGCAGGTCGACGGCCTGGCACAGGGCGACCATGTACGTCGACGACATGAGCTTGAGGATGTCGACGGCCTCGGCCGTCTTCCTCGCCGAGACGAGGCCGAGGGAGTTGACGTCCTGGTTGTGCTGCTCCGCGCTCTGCACGTGGTTGGTGATGGGGTTGGCGAGGTACTGGAGCTCGGAGCAGTAGGACGCCATGGCGATCTCGGTGCCCTTGAACCCGTAGTCGAGGCTCGGGTTGCGGCTGCCGGCCAGGTTGGAGGTAAGGCCATTGTTGTAGAACTCGTTGACCAGCTCGGAGAACTGGGCGAACATGAGCTTGCCGATGTTGGCGATGGCGAGGCGGGCGTTGTCCATGGAGACACCGATGGGGGTGCCCTGGAAGTTGCCGCCGTGGAGCGCCTTGCCACGGTGGACGTCGATGACCGGGTTGTCGTTGACCGAGTTGACCTCGCGCTCGATGGACTTGGTGGCGGCCCGGATGACCTCGATCTGCGGGCCCAGCCACTGCGGCGACGTGCGGAGCGCGTACCTGTCCTGCTTCGGCTTGAGGAGAGGGTCCATGGCGTTCACCTCCTTGGCGTGCTTCATGAAGGAGCTCCCGTCGAGGATGTGCTCCATGATGGCCGCGGACTCGATGGACCCCGGGTGGTGCTTGAGCTTGTGGGTGAGGTGGTCGGTGTACTCGGGCTTGCCGTTCATCACCTCGCAGAACACGGCGGAGAGCACCGAGGAGAGGACGGCGAGGACGTTGGCGTCGAAGCACACCATGGCGGCGAGCGCGGACCCCACGGAGGTGCCGTTCACGATGGCGAGGCCTTCCTTGGGGTTGAGCTTGAAGAAGCCGCCCTCGATGCCGGCCACCTTGAAAGCCTCGGCGGCGTCCACCTTACGGCCGTCGACGGTGACGGCCTGCGCGTTGGGGCGGCCGGTGATGAGGCCGGCGATGTAGGAGAGCGGGACGAGGTCGCCGGAGGCGGTGATGGTGCCACGGAGCGGCAGGCATGGGCTGACGCCGGTGTTGATGAGCTTGGTGATGGCCTCGAGGATCTCGAAGCGGATGCCCGAGTAGCCCTGGAGCAGAGTGTTGATGCGGACGAGCATGGCCGCTCGTGACACCTCGGACGGCAGCGTGTGGCCGTCCGATCCTTTGCCGAAGATTCCGGCGTTCAGATGCCTGGTTTCCAGAGAAGCATTAGGGCGTCTACAATAGTCTATCTATTTGGACTAGCTATTTGGAGGAGAGAGAGAGGAGGTGCAGGTGGTTAGAAGGAGAGCTCGTAAGAGAGAGCTGTATCGGAAAGCGTACGAGCTAGCTAGCTAGAAAGCAAGAGCTAGTGAGCACTGTATAACAACTTTTTCATTGATTAAAAAAACAAATAGCTAGTCAAATAGCGCCATTAGACAAACCCTAATCTACGCAAAATGTTCGAAGAATCTGTCGGACTGTCTGTCAGAAGAATGAACCGTTGACAGACAGACATCATTCTACTAGAGTCTACTACTAATAAACACATCCGCACCAATTGCAAGTTTGCAACTTGCAACAACCGACCGGTCGTTGCCAGTGGGGCACGCACTGTACATGAAACATTTGAAGCTCTGCAAGTCTGCAACCACTCCGATGCAGTAGCAAGGCCATGTTCAGATTCCCAACTATTCCCTATTCATTCTAACTTTTTACTATTCATCCTAACTTTTCACTATTCCTCCCTCACAAAACACGTTCACTATTCCTCCCTCACAAAACACGTTTCCCAACGAATGCTACAGTGTTTTTCTTATGCTACAGTATTTTTCCTACAATCTAAACACACCCTAACAATAATGTACAGTACTGGAACGAACAAGAAGTAAACAGAGAGCATGTGGCGTCGTGATGACTGACGAGTGAGTGAGTACCTGAGCAGCTCGACCTGGAGCGCGGGCCCGTCCTTGGTGCGGCGGTGAGAGGTGCCACCGAAGCCGGTGGTGACGCCGTAGATGTCGCCGCCGTGGGCGATGCAGTCGAGGATCCACTCGCTGCTGGCCTTGACGCGGGGGCGGGCCTCCTCGTCGAGCTCGACGGCCACGCCGGACGCGTCCTTGGCGGCGGCGACGGCGGCCACCTGGCCGACGCGGAGCGTGGAGCCCTCGATCTTGACGACGGGCTCGCGGAACTGCGCCACCATGCGCTTCACCTCGTCGAGGTGGCTCCCCGTCAGCTCCGCGGCCGCCGCGCCCCAGTTGAGCGGGTCGCTCTCCAGGATGGCAGTGTTGCTCGCCATTATTTCTATCGACTGAGAACCTCAGAGAGAGAGGTGTGGTGTGGTTAGGAAGAAGAAGAGCTCGGGAGGTGGTGTGTGAAGCTCTTCCTGGAGTGAAACGGAGCGAGGAGGCTGCAGTTATATAGCAACGGGTGGGGCAGGGCGGTTTAGGTGAAGCCGGGTGTTGGTGGGTTAGTTGGCCACCGGGTTGGTGTATTGGTGTGTGGTGGATCTGAGTGATTAGAGAAGAGTGAGATTCTTTTTCCTTTTTAAAAATCTTATTGTTATCATCCACCTTTGATCATGACACAGGCAAGATTATGTGCTTGCAGGTGGCTGTATGTTGACATTCTTGAGCTGAGCTCCAGTACGTGATCCAGTCTAGTGTGCGTTGGTTGGTTTGAATTGGAAGAATGGGTTGGGATTAGTCCAACTATAGTGTGACTCTAGCTGTGGTCTTAATAAGGCGCCGTAGAACTAAAACTCATTGACCATCTTGATTAATCCACGGGCGCCACCTGATCCTTTCAGAAGTATATGCCTGTTTTCCACTTCAATCTCTATTTTTCCGTACACGTGCCTAAGCACTTTTTGATCACGAGGGAATGAAAGATGCGACCACACCACCACCTGGGCCTGGTGTTTCGTTCCTAGGAGAACTACAACTGTTTGTTCTGAAATTTATACAAACTCTTATTGCACCGATTGAACTCATGTACAACAGAGTGGTTCGTCATGTGGACATCCAATAAATTTGGCGGGGCCATCGACCATGTGTTACTTGTGTGTAGGTGGTGCGGGATGTCTATTTCATTCATCAAACCAAAGGACTTGGTTAGCTTAGTTAGAATTGGATTATCAACACATCGGAAACTTAGCTAAATATCATTTCCTTTCAGATAGAAAAAAAACTTTCTAAACTTATTTGTCTTCCGGAGTAAAGGACATACTTCTCAAAGAATTATCTTGATAATATAAATTAGTATTTATGAGGTAACGAAAGAATTTTTGGGCATTGCTAGCTCCTCATTGTAGATCAGATGCAATTTTGTTAAGAGCTAATCGAGAAACCTTTTACCCTACAGGAGTTTCATATGGAAACTGTTATGTCAAATTTCATATTAGTAACAATCAAAAAAGTTTTTTTTTGGCAGAACTTATCCGTTTTTGTGATGTTGAAGAACCTACCAATTCATCATGAGAGATATTTCAATGCCGCCATTAGAAGCCCGTCTAAAAAGAGCAATGAAAAGTATGACAGTTTAGAACCACGAGATCCTAGACTAGATGGTCGAAAATTCTTTGGGCTAATACCAGAGAAGTGCCACCAAACTAGATCTCATACTAGTGAGTACAAAATAGGAACACACAATATTTTCCCCATATAGAAATGGTGCAAGCTCTTACCATAGAAATTTCTGATCATTCCGACGATGAACTGTTGATCGTATTGAATATGTTGAATTTTCTATAAGATGGTTTTCTGAGTTCATATCACAATATGAAAGAAAAAAAATGGATGTACCTTATAGAAACCACAATTAAAAGAAGACGAAGTTTCAAGATGATGAGCGAAAAGTGATATTAGTCCTTAAACTTTTGGTGATTTGGGAGAACGCCAAAAATGTTACATACTAAAACCAAACAATCTCGAACGCAGAATCACTTTTTTTAGATGATTTGGGAGAAAAAAGAAGGCACTAGATGATTTGGGAGAAAAAAGAAGGCACTTCCAAGTCACTTCTTTGTACCATTTAAGCAGACGATATAACTATTGTTTGGCCAACTTCAAATCATATAACTTCCCCGTACTAGAGACACTTCATGCACAAATAATTATGCTAAGGGTGTGTTTAGTTACCAAAATTCTTCCCAAAAAAATACTATTCATCCAACTTTTTCCATATTCATCTCATCCCTCCCACTCACAGAACACTATTCATCTACAGTATTTTTTGGTGAACAATGTATTTTCGGGAAATCTTTCTCCAATCTAAACACACCCTAAAACTCGTCGAAAGAGAAGAACCATGTTGGAAAGCGATGGTACCCAACTCAAGTATTGCTAGCGAATGTATCAAGAACAAATAAAACTCTTTGTAAGACCTACCTTAGGTCCTCTAATCTAATTGGTTAGGCGGCTAAACGGTATGGTCGCAACTAGTAGACTCAAGTTCAATTCCACGTGGTAATGGTTTTATGAGACTGATTTTTTTTATAAAAAAAAAGTTCCCTCGCCATGGCAGGGTTTGGGGGTTTTCTACACCCGGAGGAAGTTTCTCCTTCTTATTAAAAAAATCAGGGGGCTTTCTACGCCTGGAGGAGGTTTTTTCTTCTTAATGAAAAAATGGGGGCTCTTTACCCCCCACCGGGTGTAGTTTAAAACAATAAAACTTATTGTAAGGCTTTATCAACGATAAGCCATTTTTTTCAAAACTTATTAAGGATGAACGAATCATTGACAAACCACTGACAAAGCCTATGCAATAACTGCATCAGCACATGTTTTTTTTTAAAAAAAAAACACACACATACATAGAACTAAGGAAACTAGGACACTTTATCTTTTATCTTAAAAATGTATATGCCACCAACCCTGAACCCCTTCACTAACCAAACCCCCCGTTTACACCCCCGAAATGACACATTAACATAGCCACATTTGAGGTTAGGTGCACATTATTCTCACCAACCCCTCACTCCTTCCACGCTACCAAGTCTCAACAGAAGCCAGGTGTGCCAGGAAGAGGTGACACAACCAGTCGGCATGCAGTTCTGGGTGGCAAAGTTTCCCCGGTGGCGGAACGACGGATCGCTGGCTTCCCCAGTCTCCGAAGCCGGCCGTGCCCGATCGATGACTCTCGCTTTCAGGCTTCCATCGTATACAAAGCTCGCGGGTCGACGCAAAATCGATCGACCGGCCTCACCAACCCTGAAAGGGAGGAACGAGGGTAGTTGCCGGCTCGCTGCTCGCTGCCGGCTGCCCCCATCAACCTCACGTCGGCCTTTTATCGCTGTGGCGAAACAGGGACACTGGGTTTGTTGGGAGTTGGGACCTGGGTCTGGGAGCCGAGCCGAGCCGAGCCGAGCCCCCTCAATAATTCTACCCACTCGACCAATCGGAGACCCTGTTCCCCTCGGCCCCGTACGCGCCGTCGTCCGACGTGTATGATGATGGCCGGCATTCGCGCTGCCAGTCACCGTGGCACCGTGTACAACGGCCAGGCCCCCCCTCCAGTGAGGTGCACCGAGGGCGCAGTCAGCAGTGTGCGGGGCAAGACCATCCGTGCATCACGTGTGTGGAGTAGTAGCTGGTCGCCTGGTTGGTGGCCGGGCTGACACGCTGCGCGCCAGCCGCCAGCGTGCAGGTGCAGTGCAGGGGCCGGCCGGGCTGGCTGTCTGCTACGGTGTTTACCTTTAAACCTTCGGCGTTTACGAACATTGTAAAGATGCCTCCCTGCACCGTACGTACCTCTCTGGACCGGACCGGTGGAGCCACCGCGAGAACGTGAAAAACTGCCATGCTACAGGATAATTTGTGTGGCAGCAAGTCATCCAAGCCATGTCCCCCGTGCTGCTGCTGCGGTGGTGCCATCCATGTGCCCTCATCATCATGCTGTTCGCGTATTAGCTGAAATGGCCCGTTATGGCCCAGAGGAAGCTTAAACGGCCCATTACCATGAGCTCCGTCGTTCGTTCGTCAAGTCTGTGCGACTGCGACTCGGCCTTTGCTCAAAGAAGGAGAAGCTCTTCACTTCAACTTATATAGGAACTTTCGTGTCGAATTTGAACGAGCTTCTGGAGCTACAAACCAAAGCTACCTCTGTTAAAATGTGCCAGCACGAGCAAACTGGATTGGATTGTAAAATTAGAGGGGACAGACGGACTAGTTGCTCGTCAGAGATTGGATTGTAGCAGCCTGACAAGTGACAACCAACGCAGTGCAATCCAGCGAGCGAGATGCTCTGCACGGACATCGTAAAGGGAGCAAAACGTGAAAAAAAATGGTAAAATTCACATGTTTCACAGCGGGTAGGCAGTACTACGGCAGTAGTTAGGCAGGGGCAACAGGGGTGGCTGCGTGACTGGCGTGGTGATAGGCCGGTTGTAAAGCATCCAAAGTTGCACGTACTGTAAGTACTAGCTCAATTGGGCTAGTTGGCAAGAAAGAGGGTAGTGGTATAGACTTAGCTCAAAATTAAACCTTGAGTGACTGCCTGACTCCCTTTGAGCTGGTAGGGGTAGACTTGCTCAAGAATTTTTAAAGATTTAACTTTACTCTAAAATTTTAGGGCAGTAAAACATGTCTACACTAGAAAATTTAAAATTTAATCAAGTTTTCTTTTTTTAAAAAAATAGCACTATTGGACCTCATAGCAAGGAAAACTGAGTTTCTGGCAACGACTCCAGCATTAACGGTGCGCGCGTATATGCAGGTCGATTTTAACTTTCGGTGAGGTTTGTTCGGAAACGGCGCCCTGTGGAGGAAAAGTAGGTGCCCTGTAGATGTCAGTGTAACCTACGGAAGTCACCAAAGCCTCGGGAGAGAGAAATATATGAGAGAGAGTATGCGGGAGAGAAACCAGGCCTGTTATGTCAGGGCTACATGGGTGCCTGCGTTGGGGAAAGGACCTCAGCTCAACTCATATGTATTACGGGAAGCAGTGAGACCACTACTTTTTTACTAGGTGTTGGGCTTGCCCTTACCAGCCTCCCTTTATTTTGATATATAGTGTTGTATTTGTTACCTGCTATATGCTATCTCTTAACGATGCATCCGTACATGGATTAATGCTGTGTAAAAAAATGCTTGTAGTTTAACATCCCTTTGAGACTGGCGGTTAGTATTGCGGTCTCCTAGTACAAATGGCTTTTTTTTTTCTCGCACAAAAAATGCCTTTTTCTTTTCTGTTGAGCTACTTAAAGAACCTCTGCGAGGGGAAAATCGTATTTTACATGGCCGGGTCAGTAGAAATAGGGGCATTTGTGCTATTGGGCTAGCCCGCAATCACAAACCGAAGCAACCATTTAATTTTAAAGGAAAAATCTTTGAGTCTTTTTTCCAATGGCCTCAGATGAAAAGGAATTAAATACTAAAGTTGTAGTTCTTGACAACATATAGAAGTAGCATTTTTATTTAAATCAGTATCAAACACACTAATACTAGAATTTTGAGGGGGTGAAGTCAAACAATAGTTAATGCCTTAATGGCATAAGGCCGGGTTGATTGTTTCTGTGAGAAAAAGCATAAATGGGCTGCATTTGCTAGTACAGCCTAATATAAGTTTGATCCAGGCCTGCGTCGCGGGCTAAATGCATGCATGTGGGGGAATAAGGTGCAGCCCATTGGTGGCCCCTTTGCAGTTCTCTCTGTTTTGTCCTTTTATTCTTTCTACTTACTTTTATTTCTTGTTCTAAAAAGATAATTTCTATTTCCTTTTGTTTTAAATTTATTTAATTCCTATTTCTAATTTTATTAGTCATCTTGCTATTTTTTTAATATTAATTCACATGACTGTTTCGTTCTGCTCAGGACGATTTGTTCCGGAGCTCTCAGCCAGAAGCTGCCAGTGTTTAGTTTTTAAGAGAAAAATGAGTATTTTTTGGGAAGCGTGTTCTGTGAGAGGAATGAATAGGAAGGTAGAAAAAAAATTTTAGGAAGCGTGTTTCTGTGAGGAGGATGAATAGGAAAGGTATAAAAGATTTTTTTAGAAATGTGTTTCTGTGAGGGAGATGAATAGGAAATAAAATGTATTTTTTTTGGACTAAACACACAGCACGAATCGGTACTTGGCGGCGTTGCTTTACCACAACCAGACAGATGGAATGGAAGTACGCGTTATGTCAAGACAAGATTGCCCTGCTGGCGAGGCCACAGAGAGGGACAGTCATAGATTGGTCTCTCCACGCTCCCCGGAACTACCGCGCCAGGTATGCGCACAGCTGTTTGTAGAAAAGAAAAACTGAAAAAGAATGCCTCACCGACCACTGAATACCTAATTCGTTCTGAAAAAAGAACGCGACCTGTATCAGCAGCTTCAGAACTGCACACATTCAATTCTGAGCACGCGTAAAGAAGAAGTACATGGAGTTATCTGAAAAAAATTCAACCGGAGGGATACAGCTTCTTGGACATGGGCGTTCATGAGGATAAAGTACGAGCATCTTCCTCGGGCTTCGTTCGTGTGAAGTTTTCTCGTGTCCGTTGTTCTTGACTGATATTCAGTACACTTAATGATGAACGGATGTGTAGTGTTGTTGCAACTAAAACAATGTCAGTCCTAAACAACTGAAATTAGGTGGTTCATCGGGTACCTGATGCATACCGAGTAATGACACAAGCACAAAAGTTATGTCTTTTTGTACCTCGATGGACGTTCGCAGGCCAGACGACTTGTTTTTCCTTGTTTGTACTGTTATTATCATATCTGAATTCTGAACTGAAGAAACAGAGCGTTGGCAACGAAAAATTATCTGACGCGGTCCCTTTTAACTTACTACATACAGTTCCATGGGCTGCCACAGCCAAGCCTCGCGAGCTGCAAAACATTGGCAGTGGTGTTGCAGCCCGGAAAGAACTTTGCAAACAGCAACTCCAACAGAAAATTAAGCAACAAAACAAGTACAATCAACTACACACAACTGGACACCTTCAGGACTCTGTCTGGGTATGACCAGTGACCACTCTGCAGCTCGCTATCTCTGTACTGTCTCACTCTCCACTTTCACCATTCACAATCTCCTTGCCCGAACATCAATGGTCCTCTGCTCAGCAGATGGGCAGTGGCTCGCCGTTCCACTCCTTGAGGCACTCGAGCACGGCGTCGATGTGCTTGCCAAGGTTCATTGCCACGAACACCTTGTCCACCTCCTCACCTGGCGACCTCGTCTTCTCCCCTGTCAGGTACTCCGTCCCGAGCTCCTCCCGCACGAACCTGTAGATCGGGTACGACCTGCACTCGGCGATCCTGTTGGGGATCACGGCCGTGCCGTTCTCCACGGCTGCGCGCGCGGCCTCCACCTCCCGCGGCAGCGCGGCGCGGAGCTCCTCCTCGAACGCGGCGAGCTTGGCGAACACCGACGTGTCCGGGTCGCGCTCGGCCTCGCCGTTGGCCAGCGCGTGCTCGACGAGCACCGACCGCATCTTCTGCATCAGCGGGTAGTTGGCGCTGCAGGGGTCGTCGGCGTACGCGAACACGGCCTCGCGGTCGATCGCCGTGAGGAGGTCCTTCTCGCAGAACCGCGCGGTGTGGAGGGCACCCGTGGCGGTGGTGCTCAGGGTCTTCTTGGCCACGGTCATGACGCAGCTCTTCACGGCGCTCCTGAGGTTCTCCTCGAGGTGTCGCAGGTCGATGGCCTGGCACAGCGCGATCAGGAACGTCGACGACATGAGCTTCAGGACGTCGATGGCCTCGGCCGTCTTCCTGGACGAGATGAGGCCCAGGGAGTTGACGTCTTGGTTGTGTTGCTCCGCGCTCTGGACGTGGTTGGTGACCGGGTTGGCGAGGAACTGGAGCTCGGAGCAGTAGGAGGCCATGGCGATCTCGGCGCCCTTGAACCCATAGTCCAAGCTCGGGTTGCGCCCGCCGGAGAGGTTGGAGGGTAAGCCGTTGTTGTAGAAGTCGTTGACGAGCTCCGAGAACTGCGCGAACATGAGCTTGCCGATGGCCGCGATGGCGAGCCTGGTGTTGTCCATGGACACGCCGATGGGGGTGCCCTGGAAGTTGCCGCCGTGGAGCGCCTTGCCACGGGACACGTCGATGAGCGGGTTGTCGTTGACCGAGTTGATCTCGCGCTCGATCGACTTGGTCGCGGCACGGATGACCTCGATCTGGGGGCCGAGCCACTGCGGCGACGTGCGGAGCGCGTACCTGTCCTGCTTCGGCTTCATCAACGGGTCGAGCTCGCCGAGCTTCTTGGCGAGCATCATGTAGGAGCTGCCGTCCAAGATGTGCTCCATGATGGCCGCGGCCTCGATCTGGCCTGGGTGGTGCTTGAGCTTGTGGGTGAGGTGGTCGGTGTACTCGGGCTTGCCGTTCATGACCTCGCAGAACACGGCGGACATGACCTCGGCGAGGACGGCCAGGACGTTGGCCTCGAAGAGCACCATGGACGCGAGCCCGGACCCCACCGCGGTGCCGTTCACCATGGCGAGCCCTTCCTTGGGCTGGAGCTCGAAGAAGCCGTGCTGGATGCCGGCGGCCTTGAAGGCCTCCGCGGCGCCGACCTTCGTGCCGTCGGCCGTGACGGCCATGGCGTTGGGGCGGCCGGTGACGAGCCCGGCGATGTAGGAGAGCGGGACCAGGTCGCCCGACGCGGTGATGGTGCCCCGGAGAGGCAGGCACGGCGTGACGTTGGCGTTGAGCAGCGCCGCGATCGCCTCGAGGATCTCGAACCGGATGCCGGAGTAGCCCTGGAGCAGCGTGTTGATGCGGACCAGCATCGCCGCCCGCGTCGCCGACGCCGGCAGCACGTGCCCGTCCTCGCCGGTGCCGAACGCTCCGGCGTTAAGGAATCTGTACATACACACAACAGACAAAACGTGTAAGGAAGCGATTTACAGCTGTTTTTTTTTCTACTCTCTCGTTTCGAAATTGTGAATCAGTTGGAGAGCCAAAGAATTTTAAAATTGACGAAATTTATATACAGCAAAGTACTAACATTAATATCATTAATTTCTTTATTAAATATCTGTTCATATTATATCTAAATCTTTATGATCCTCTCAAAAATGTTGGTCAAACATAAAACGGTTTGTCCCTTAAATGATTATATTAATTTAGAATGGATAGAGTAAAAAAGAACTTATCGTTTAGCGCTTATTACCGAATGAGTTCTCGCTGGAGCGCGCCGCCCTCCTTGGTCCTCCGGTGGGAGGTGGCGCCAAAGCCGGTGGTAACGCCATAGCTATCGGTGCCGTTCATCATGCTGTTCATGACCCAGTCGCTGCTGGCCTTGACGCGTCCGCGGGCGGACTCGTCGAGCTCGACCCGTGCGTCGCCGGCGGCGGCCACGGCGGCGACCTGGGCCACGGTGAGGCTGGCGCCCTCGATCTTGACCAGCGGCCGCCGGTACTCCTCCACCATCCGCTTCACGGCCTCCAGGTGGCTCCCGGACAGGTCCTCCGCCGCCTTGCCCCAGTTCAGCGGGTCGGCCCGTGGCGCCGGCATGCACAGACCATTGCCGTTGGCGGCGACGTGTCCGTTCTCGCACTCCATGTCGAGCTAGCTCGTCGGTGAACTGAGGAGCTGAAAGGTTGGAAAGTTTTGAACGTGTTTGGTACGGAAGCTTTGGTAGTAGTTGCGATGTGCGGCTGGAGGAGCCGATGAGTGGAGAAGAGCTTAGTATCCGAGGAGTTGGAAGCTCTTCTTGGAGGGGAATGGAGCAGGGGAGGAGTTTAAATAGGCTGTGAGCAGGGGACAGCAGGGGGGTGGGTGTGGTCGTGTAGGGAGGAGGGTTGGTGGGGACGTCGGGATGGTGGGGCAGAGTTGACCTCTGCAGGATCCGTTCGCACTGACCAGGCGGTGGCCACCGGCGACGTAGCAGAGCTGTGCCGTGCGTGGCCTTTGCAGCGGTCGCACGGCACAGCTCTGGTGGGTGCGCGCAGGCGCAGGCGCCGCGCGGACCATGTGGCTGTGGTGGGTGCGCGCAGGCGCAGGGCGAGGGGTTGGTGCGGGGCGCGGCTGCGATGGCTGCTCGATACTGGACAGCAGCCTCGGCGAGGAGAGGCGGGCAACACGGGTCACGCCTGTTTCGGCATGCAGGCAGCTGTCGTCGTGTGACTCGTGACCTCGTTCGTGATCGCCCTCGTCTTGGGTTCGCGTAACGTCCGGGAGTGCGCCACTGCCGTTTTGGGGACATTTCGTCCGGGCCTTCTTTTTTTTTGTGTGTGTGTCAAATGATGGCGCTGCGTCTCAATGACAGAAATCAGAAATGGTGCTCGCTCGATCTCGCGGTTGTTGTGGTGTTGAGGTTTGATTTTGCTAACAATTTTTTTTCCAACAAAGTCTATCGATCTGCTTCTCCCTTGAGCATGCGCGTCGTGTCGAATGACACACAAAGTGCTCTGGGACTTTGGGGGAGGGGATGGCCGACTCATTCACTGCGTGTTGAATCCTGCTGCCTATGATTCAGACAACTCATGGGTTCACGTAGTTGATCAGCTTGTCTTCGCTATATCTGAGTCTAAATCCTGTTACAAACGGTTTTGTATACGAGCATAATACTTACACGCACACTTGATCCACCTTATCCATTTTATTGTCTGTGGTTTTTTTTTTGCACCTATTAGGAAAAGAGATACCAACAAGCAATCTCTACGTAACCGCCGAACGAATGACATTTTAGTACTCCCTTCGTTCCAAATTATTAGTCATCCTATGTGCCATTTTGAGTGTCTAAATTTATAACATCTTCTATGAACCTAGACATATACTTGTCTAAATTCATAGCACCTTCAATGAATATGGTAAAAAAGCTAGGATGACTAATAATTTGGAACCGAGGGAGTAGTCATCACCACCGATATCATCTACTTAAACACGTGGCACACTAAAATTAATGCCGATGACCCATCATATAGAAGTGAACCTCTCCGAAGCGAGAGACATAACAATACCTATTCAATTCACGTACCTTTATTATCGGTTTACGTTTATTCCCACCCTGGAAAATCATTACAGAAGGTGTGGATTCCCAATAATCGCATACTCTTCTTTTGGCATTGTCTAGGCGTGAGAATAAGAACGGCCCAAAGACTTTGTCTCATATTATCTATCTGTTTATTTGTAAACGCTAAGAATTAATTCACAACGTTCTATGCCTACTTACTCAAACAACATTTCCTAGCGACATATCTTTACAAATGATCGCCGATCGCCAAAGCTAGACTCTTAGCGACACCTCTACCATCCACAATTTCTTACCACTGCGGTTTGTACTAAAATTTTATTATTTTGTGACCAGGCTCGCCCGGTCCTACAGAACTCTCAAACTTTGGTTCATTTATAACTAATTTTTTCTATAAACTCATACATTCAAAGCTTTTGCTTGTTCAAAAGATATACGCACTTTGGATGCCAAGATTTTATTTAATTATAAAACGTGATGGAGGCACTTACAAATATTTGTGGTGGTTGACTCAGCTCCATCCTTGTAATCGAACAAGGATAGCCCGAGCAATGAGAAGAGGTGAGAGGGTTTCAGTTGGTGCTAGTGGTTCTGTCATTATGTGGCAGCTCATATCGACGTCTCTCGTAAACTATTTAGTTTTTAGGCCCGATTTTTCTTATAAATTTAATCATTCTTATTTTATTTTAATAAAAAATCTGAAAAGCATAAGCTTTCGATGTATGTAGAAAAAAGCCCACGCAAGTTTGACTCCAAACTTGAGATATGCATGGAACCTGCCGAAGTGGAGAAATGTGACACATGGGTCAACTTGTTGAAGTCCTAAAATTGTAACATGAAACTTGTTGGAAGTCCTAAAATTGTAACATGAAACTTGCTGAAGTCATAAAATTGTAAATGGAACTTTGTTAATCCAGAAATGGTATCAGTTTGGATGAGGACACGGCTCTCCTCTCCTTTTCTTGTCGTTGCTCTGTTAATGATCATTAAGCCCTCGCATTATCTGGCTACTGGTCACGCATCACATACTTAAGCGTTCCCAATCACATGATTTGGACTAATACTAATCATGCACCACATACTTGAGCAGTTGAGCGTGTTCGCATCCGAAAAGTTTGAAATGTCCACTAGCTGCTCATACTTGTGCTGGAAATGCTACCTAATCGATGCCAAAAGGCTGAGCTCTCAAGTAACTAACGCGCAAATCGTAGTGATGCAAATGCAACCACCACGTCGATCACTTTGTCAGTATTGAACGTTTTAAAATGCGTGGCGGCTGCTTACATCTTTGTGCTAGCTCATGCTACTACTAAAATCCAGATAGGAAAAAAAAAACTTAAACGACAGTTACACCATGATCCCATAACATGGTGGTTCTTCTACAGATGAGAAGTACAAAGCTAGCAAAAATGAATTCTGGATACCACAGTTCTCGAGCGAATTAAGTACAGGTACAACCGAACTATCACAGATTCACAGTCACAGTCCCGGACTACCGGTGTCCCATTCCCACAGTCCCATGTGTTTCACGAACAGTTTGTTTGTTCATACGAGACGAGACAAACGGCTGTTGCGGTCAAGCATCCAGGCACGACGCACGAGTCATCGGACAGACACTGCTGCTGCTGAAATTAAAGAGAACCGGTCCGGCCCTGACGCTTCAGTGTACGGTGGAAGCTTCTCTTGAGAAAAGGAACGTAGCTTTTGTCTGTTGGCTTCGTGGTCACCACTCACCAGCTACGCGGCTGTTTCAGTTCGTGGAAATGGTGTGGGATTGGGGTCGAAATGCAAAGGCACTCTGATGCAGACCTCCGGTCTGGCCACATTAGTGCAGTCCTGTCGTGTGACGTTTTATTCTCAGTGCACACTTGACCTGACGCCGGAGGAGTCTCTGTTCAATTTTCTGGGAGTCTCACGTCGTAGGTCTCCTCCGTTCAAGTGGAGAGGACGCCGAAAGACTGGACCAATCGGCAATGCCCACGAGATTACGGTGCAGCTGCAAAGAGCCTCGGTGCTACGACTGATTCACTGATCAGAAATTCAGATCGAGCTGTGGCCTGCAATGACCCCGAAACTGAAGCAGAACTTCCTGTGGTTTTCAGTTGGACCTTCTGCATTCACCCAAAACTGTCGCTCCATCTCGAGACAGATGCGTCCTGCCACGCGGAGCACTGGGAATGAACGCACAAGATTCGAGGAAGATCTGTTTCTGTAGTTTCGGCATCATGCATTGGTCGGCCACTTCTGCAGGTTCCAAATCGGGCCAAGCATTGGCATTCTTCCATGCGGCCGTGAGCCCGTGGCGTATCGTGCTCCACGGCAGGGAGGACGACGGCGATCGGTGGTCCGGTGCCTATGCCTAGGCGGCTAGCTATTGCAATTGGTGGGTGGGTAGTGGCAGTCTCGAGTCCTTTGCGTCAAGAAAGCTTCAACGAGAAACACGAATGGGGGAAAGGGACGAGGGATCTCAACCTCTGGTCTTTGCGCCCGGTCGGTCATCTGCATGCACACAAAGAATCCAACAAGATTGCGAGAGAAATTACCTGAGTTATGGTGTTAAGTTCCACCCTTTCGAGGGAATTACCTCCTCTAGGTTGAAAGTAATGCAACATGAAAGCTGCGTCACCAATTCACCGTACTGAGTTAGTGATTAATTATTAGTTTTAATCTAAAAGAAAGACTAATTATTAGTTTACTACCAGCAAAAGTACAGACTAATTATTGGCTAGACTTGAGTGGCCAAGTCACGAGTCGCATGTCTGGTCCAAGTCAGTCAGGTGCGCACATACTCCGCATCTGAGCCAGGAGAATATGCCCCTCCTTTTCCGACTTGTCATGGGTAGAATAGAAGTGTGCATGAAGACAATCCTTGTGTGGGAAAAAAAAGAAATGAAAGAAATTCAAAAGATCTGAAACTACAATAAATCTCTTTGAGCTTCAAGAGGGTCTCTGCTGGCTTTGAGGACCTTTTACAAAGTAATCTTGAGTTTTGATACCATCTATCCTTCCTCTCCGCGTGCACACTAGCAGTGTACCCCTGTGTAAATGTAAGAAGGGCAAGGTTCATTTAATTTTGTGTGTCGATCAGAGTTAAGTTTCTAGTACAAGAACTGTTGTTACATGTTCAAAGATTAATTTGTCAGGTTTAAATTGACCTATGTAATTCAAATAAAGAAGAACGTGCTACAAAGCCACAATATGTTTGAGTTCAACGTTGATTTTTCTAGGACGGAGAACTATCATTCTTAAAAAATGATGTTTAGTTTGAAGATATGATTGAATTCGATTAATAATTGGTTGCATAGCATAGGTACGTACTTAACAAGGCTTTCTCATAATTGGTTGCATAATAGCCTATCAACCCATGCTCCCGCACGGGCTAGTTAGAAAATCGTCCATCTCATGCTCTCTAGCATCTATGAAATATTGCAATAGTGCTATAAATATACTTATTTGTATTATATAATTGTGATAAGTTTAATTAATAGCAATTTTTCACTTTGCATCACACTTTCATGTGTGTTTGATATATGTATTTAGTTGAGAAATGCGAAAAACATGAAGATTCATATTCTTATTCCTTCCCTCATACATGAATATATGGTGACACACATTATGGGTAGTATTTTATATAAACAATAATATAAATACTATTAATAAAGATAGAAATAGTAATTTAAAATTTTATTTTGGTGAATTTAAGTTTTTTACTATAATTATATAATTTTGATTCAGATTTCAGAGTTACAATAATGATAGCATTAAATAGTTTAATGCAAATTTAGGTGGTTATTTGATACTATTTTAATAATAGCATAGGTTGATAACTCCCATGAAGATTAGGGGGTTACTTTAGATTATTTTTATATATCACATAGGGGGGCTACTTTAAATTATTTTTATAATGGCAGCGGTGGGTAATTTGGATCAAGTTTAGGGGGTTACTTCAGTCTATTTTTATAATTGCAAAGGTGGGTAATTTATTAGAAAGATATTATCCAATGGCTATTATGATTAGAGTTGACAAATTGATGGCCGGATGTTTGTGGTTTTTGTGAGAATTTATTGGATTTCTCTATTTTTTTATACTATCCACCTATGATCCTATGTGGCATCACCTAGAGGCT
Source organism: Digitaria exilis (assembly GCA_015342445.1). NCBI lineage: Eukaryota > Viridiplantae > Streptophyta > Magnoliopsida > Poales > Poaceae > Digitaria > Digitaria exilis. The sequence goes on along the minus strand of JACEFO010001776.1, from coordinate 1,009,365 downwards.
TCAAAAGAAGTCTCCAATTAGTAATAGTAAGATAGCATAATTGAACCGGATTAATAATCCAAAATTTAGGTCTGGTGAAAGGTGAGTATTTATGCCAGTAGGGCAAGATCCATCACCAAAATGTTATTGTTGGGTACCTGCAAAAGGGGTACCCCAATCTAAGTCCAAAACTACTTGGCATCAAGGCCCACAACGACATTAACCTGGCTCCACAGCCCAGCAAAGGCCTGCCATCGCTACGAGACCTTGGCACCCGTCCCGCTCGAGGTGAACGATCACCCTCGAGCGGGTGGTTTCCGTCTCGATCGAGGGTCGGCGGCCTCGACCCTCACCCTCGAGCGGGCGGTTTCCGTCTCGTTCGAGGCTCGGCGGCCTCGACCCTCACCCTCGAGCGGGTGGTTTCCGCCTCGTTCGAGGCTCGGCGGCCTCGAGGACGACCCCTACCCTCGAGGGGATATTTTCCGTCTCGTTCGAGGATTGGCGAGCTCGAGCTTGCGATCCAAGCTCGAGCCCGCCTCAACGGGAACAACGCCCAATGCCCTGCGACCCAACAGAATCATCATGACGCGGTCAAAAAGCAGGGATCACTGCTCCACGCCATCACCTACTCCCGGAGAGGACATCGGTCAAATCCACTCGCAACAGTGGACTCTGAGCGCCATGCTGCGCGCCAGACCTAACCCTGCCAGCAGCACTGTGCCAACCACTCCTTTGACTTTACCCCCGCCGGACACGCTGCCACCCTCGAAGGCAACCTCGAAGGAGGCCACGGAGGCTCGAATCGGACCCCGTACGCAAGTTACCTACCATCGACGCCGTGAACTGTCACGAGAAGGAAGGACGATACGTCAGCCCCTGCCATGTCGTCAGCGGAGTTGGAAGGCGCGATTCCCGCTCGCACACAGTACGCGGCATGGACGAACAGTGCACTTACCGACAAACACATGTACTCGCACCCCGCTCCCCTTGGTCTATAAAAGGGGAAGGGAAGCCCATGCGAAGGGAAGGAACTAGAAGAGCACGAAGACACGCAGAGAACACAAGTCTCATACGCACCCACACACCATAGCCTGGGACTTAGGAACTTATCTCTTTCTCCCACCTTGCTTGTAAACCCCTACTACAAGCAACACGTAACCAGGTGCATCGCACCACTGCTGGACGTACGGCCCCGTGGCCGGAACCAGGATAAAACCCTTGTCTCTCACTCTCGCCATCGGGAAAACGAGTGGTTAGCACCGCAATCACTCGTCGGCGCCGGTGCGACCAAATCAGGCACCGACAGTTACTTAACGAGGCTTGCTCTTTCATTTTACAACACAAGTGCATCGTCTAGAAACAGAAGGTCATGCATGATCTAATAACTGTGTTGTGGCGTCAACTGTCAAGCAAAGGAGCATGCCAAGAAGTTATCATGCGAGAGTCAATCGAGTCAAGTTCAGTGAAAACCTATGATGTTTCCCTGAAACTGAATTCGTGGAAATGCTTTATTTAGGTGGCTTGGTTTCCGTATTGTGGAAAATTCTCCCTTCTCCGCTAGACACACCCGGGCACGCACACACATTCGACTCAAGTCATGCTGTCTTAAGATTTTTGACCTGAACAGTGATCGCCAACAACTCTTTGAAAAACCATTAATTGTTGAGTCAACTTTCCCCGCTCGTGACCGCATCATGCGCGGACATGGGGTCAAACCGTCGACCGGGCAAACGCTCGTCGGGTGCAGTTTAGTTTCTCTCTTCTTTATTTGGTTGCCATTGCTAACCAACCACTAAAACTTGCTGCATACATGCAATTTGCGGAAGCATTCCCTAGCTAGTCTAAAAAAGAATGCACTTCTAGCCATGTTAATTACCGGGTGTCCAAATTCATAACATCTTTAGCGAATGTAGATAAGAGATTGTTCAGATTAATTAGAGATGCTATGAAACCAAAACGCTGAAACAGAAGCCGCAGTGGTCGACCACGCCATTTCCAGGGTGGGGTTCGGTGAGAGTCTGAGAGTGTACTTGAGACACACATGTTTTCACATTACTCGCCGGGTTCAACGACGTGCGGCAGCGACGCGACGAGAAGAAGGGCAAGAGGCCTGACGCGTGCTTGGTCTCCGGATGCGCAGCCAACGCCGGCGGCGGCCACCAACGCTGAAATAGTGTGCGAGCACGTCGAGGGCTGGCCAGAGACAGACGGCTCGATTTTCGGTCGACCCTGTCCTGTCGTGCCCTTGAAACGGGCGATGAAAAGAAAATCCATGCGTGCTGATGCTGCGCCGAGCTCGCTCCATGAGTAGATGAGATATTGAGATGGCGCACACGCACAGACGAAGCGTGTTTATCTGGCTGGGGTGAGGCTGTCTGCGAGCACTGGGCACGACAAGTGAGACACTGAGACCATGAACATATGCATGCACCGTGGCACATGCACGTACAGGCCACTAGTACGACACACCACTGTACGCTTCGTTCCCACATGGTCCTCCAGCAGAGACGAAACTGATGTCACACATCACTGTGGTGCATGGGATGCCGGATGCGATGACCGTCACGCACGCATTGGTCCACGGTGCCAGGCGGGTCGCCACCCATACAAGCATGTCTCGGTGCGACCCGGCGATGCATCCAACTTGTGTATATGTTGAAAGGGCAAAACTAACTTGGACACAACAAATAAAAAGGAAAATGTAGGTAGCTATAGGGTGGCCAGGGACAAAAGAAATTCCAGTTCTTTTTTTCTTTTTCAAAAAACTATTTCAGATCATTAGTGATCGGTCGCTGTGCTTCCATCGCCTTCAGGATCTTGTGGTGTGAAGATTTTTTTTTATACTAAAAGAAATTTGACATAGGAGCCATGCTACCCACGCGAATACACGAGCCATGCATAGGCAGAACGATTTCCCCGTGGAGACACTTCAGTGCACACACTGTGACATGAGGTTGGTATTTTTTTTTCCTCAGTGCCAAACCCCCAAACTAATTAACACAGGTAAGCATGTCTGGCCGGTCGTCGCAGGAACATATCAGTTATCAATGCATGTATCACCATGGCTGTGTTCAGATTGGAAGTAAAAAGTACTTTTTCTAGATGAATAGTGCACTGAAAAGCGTGTTCTGTGAGTGGGATGAATAGGAAAAACTTGTTGGAGAAATACTTTTTTCTGAATCTGAACACAGCCCATAACTAACCAGGCCCCATCTATCTTATCAGTAAAGTCAGTAAACACGTTCCGATCTGTAGAGCGCCTCACGTGTTCTGCTCGTTGCCACTTACCACCACCAGCAGAAGAACGGACCAAGATGCATGCATGTTTCCAGTTAGCCGTTTGATATATACTGATGTACTTACGTTGTAAACGTTGCTTTAGTTTGTCCTTGTCCAGTAGTGGCTCGCAGCACCACCCCTCTATGGGAGGAACCCAGCTAGCTAACTAGTGCACTGCACATGAGTGCAGCTATCTTGAATCCATGTCCCCATCGATGATCGATCGATCGATCGATGGCGCACGTCGGCCCCATCTATCATCGTCGAGATCGACCCGATCCCGGCACTCCTGCAGGGTCCACAGGCTCCCATTACTGCAGTCGATCTTGCTCTTGCAAGTTGTGGAAGTACAGTGGCAGTGGCACCCATCCTTGATCGACACCTGACAACAGCCGGCAGGGCGCAGGGCCGCGGCGGACGTACGCCGTCGCATCGCGTCGCTCACTGGCCGCGCTGCATGCGCGCTTGTGTCTGGGGGGTTTGTGGTTAGCAGCAGTAGGTAGGCAGCGAAGCGCAGCGCGGGCGGCGTCGATGGGTCGTCGGTCGGGGGTGGGGTTGGTTGGGTTTGTTTGTGTTGGGTTGGCAACTTGGCATGGCACGCCGGGCATCCACAAGTCCTACCAAACACACGTCCGGCGCGCGAGATCGGCCGGGTAGGTAGGTGCGGCCTGCGGTTGTTGGTCGCGGCGACGCACGCGGCTGCCCGCGCCACGGTCCACATGCACGGCTGCGCTCTGCGCCACACAGGCACGGGAAAAAAAAAATCATCTTGCTTGGTTGGTGCGAGCGTTTCGTGCCCGGAACGCCGCCCGCCGGTGGTAGTATCGATCAAAAGCTTCCAACGATCTGCTGCCTTTCGGCCCACTGGCGCACAAATTTAGCCCATTGTAAAGGTGTTCGGACGTGGTCGGACCACGGGCTACGAGCCCAAAGTGCATATATCGTCGGTCGTCTCAGCGGATCGGAGATGGATGCGCTTGGGCAATTGGCAGACGGGATGAGATGTCTCAGCTGCAGACCGCGGCCGGTTGGAAGAGCGTCGGGGCCAACGAGGTCGACTACAGACTACTAGCATCTGATACGGCTTCCAAGTTCCAATATGTTGTTTAATTACGGCGCCACGTACTTTGGCCAAGTTAGCCTGGTAATAGGAATCTCTGGCGCCTGGGCCTTGATCCGCCACGACACACAGTTAAGCTTTAATTTGTGTAGCTGAGGTGGATTTGGAATCAGCTACGAAAATGGGCAGGGCAGGGTTCATGTGACATACTAGCTAGCTAGAGATTCAAGAGCTGCAAGGACACTCAAACTACGAACTTCTGCAGTCACAAATTGCTGAATCGAATACCGCGAGCCAGAGAGATAGAACGTCGTCAGACCCAACGAAAGTTTTTTTTCACAGCAAGCGCAATCAGATAGACAGTACAGTACGGGAACACACAAGCGCGCGAATTAGACCTGCAAGCTCAAACATCGACGTACGACTCATTCAAGAAATAACGACATCGACACACAAATCATTCAAGAAATAAGCTACAACGACCCCGTCTGCCACAACACAAGCAAGGGGCAAAATCGCAAAGCATGAACCAACACACTACGGAACGCCCATGTACATGAAGACCCGACCCCGTCTGCAGCAGCTACTTGGGCGACAGCCCTGGCGGCGGCGCTGGCGGTGCAAACTGCTGCTGCGCCTCGGCGCGGCCGCGGTTGCGGCCGAGCATGTAGCACCCGAGCGCCAGGAGGATCACCAGGAAGATCGCCGGGATGGATATCACAACCTCAAGCATGGCTGAACCTGCTCCAACGTACCCTCCTCCTCCGCTCCTCGCCTCTTCTTTGTACGCAGGGCCGGGAGGCGAGGGCGACACCCCGACTCCCAAGAGCCCGAACACAAAGAGAGACGATAAGCACCGACACCACGAGAGACGCAACGGACGGGGCCAATCCAGAACGCTGATCGCTCGAACAAGCTAGGAGTACGCGGTGACGGGTGGCAGCAAAAATTTCGGCCGCAGATTGCTGCACTAGCTGCTAATGTTGTTGACGCTTGGGAACGAACTGACGTACAGGTCCGGACTCCGGGTCTTTTGACCAATGGTTAGAGTGATAAGGCGGGGACGAGAGTCGTTAGCCATTCAGACGTCAGAGAGGCCTGACTTGTGTGGATGGTGCTAGCTAGGCGAGTGCACGAAGGATCGGTGCTTCCGTGGATGCATCCAGCGCAGCAAAGGAAAATGGACAAAGACATTGCAACAACCTTCTTCAACTATACCGTACGTTGTAGACGTCTAACCGGTAACCGCTAGTCCGGTGTTTGAACGGTGATATCAGATACCACAACATACTGCTTGGCCACACAACAAGGGCTCTGGACTTCGGAGATGCACTGATGATTAAAATACGCCGTACCAACAGGGGAAATCAGCAGGGAATGGTAAGATTGCGGAACACAACAGATATCGTGGTGTGTCCTTTTAAGGGAAACACAGCAGGACAATATATCACAATCATGTACAACACAAAAGCAACTCTTGAACAACATAGATTTGTCCTCCTCCACTAAACAGAAACAATAGAAGACTATTCAGCTTCCGGGGAAGATACATGTCTCTGCCACTCAGTTAGCAACTAATTAAACAGATGAAATTACACAGGCAAATGATCATAAGCAGATTTCGTCTGACCATGGTTATGTACTGCCTCACAAAAGATATCCATCTTGAAAAAGTGTCTTCAGATTACTGCAATCGAAAGCTGGCATTATGCTCCAATAAAGATTCTATCTTTAACAAAAAAAAAGGAATAAAAAAGAAAACCAAATAGGAGCCATTTAACATCCAGGAGACAGTGATGAAACTACAAGTATTTTAGTCACCGATCCCGAATACATGTGAATGCAGAAGTTTCCAGGATGAGTATGTACTGTGCACAAATAGCTTAATGGGAGTTTGTGGTTGGATTTACTACCGTATGACTATCTACTCCACTATATTCATGATATCTTCAGAAAAGATGTAATTTAGAAGAATAATCTGCTTTTATAGCCATTTGAGTTCCTCACAAATACGGGCTCAGGGAGCATTAGATAAGACAGCTGGAAACGTTTTAGCTCAATCAGAAATGAAAAAGGTAAGAAGAAGTTTGTACCTTTGGAAGAACCCAAGGAGATATCGGAGAATGTACCAAAAGAGGCAAACCATCAAAATATCTAATCATAGTCAAGGAATAACATGCTATTTTATTGAAATCCATGAGTAATCAGAACTTTAGGAGTGTTTGAGTGGTAAAAGGACAGCATCATTGAAAACTTTAGAGCTCCTCACTCATTCTTCAGTGCAGTCACAAAAAACACCCGAAGTTCAGTGAAGACACTAGAGATTGTCAGATAGCTCTGTGCATGAATTAACTAAAGCCTTTTCTATCAACAATAAATATTGAAAATCAAGGGAACATAATAATCTACTAAATAAAAGGTTGTGGGTTGCCTCCACAATTTCTTACACAGTTTCAGCCTTGAGGAAGTGGAAGCACTGTAAAGATCGTTATCTTGTTTTTTATTGCTATGTACTGTGGAGCTAAAGTTGGCAATGTATGGGATATGAACATTAGAATTTACAGAACTTGGAATTGGACATTGAAAGCTACCACGAAGAACATGATGCATGCCAGTATGCCACTCTTAGTTACAGGATGACAATGGTTGCACACTGTTGAAAAATAGTAGATCAAGGAGCCCACTATGATCAAGGGAGCCATTTTTTACACTATGTTTTCTCTGCATTTTTCAGAAAGAAAATGGTCATGTTATAATCCAAATTCAGACATGGGCAAAAAACGCAAGATCTGCAAGATCACTTCCTGAACTTTGTAGCTCGTATATAAATTGCTACACAACTCATATTCTCTGGATGTTTGGCGCTACAAAACTTATATGATCTTATTACTAGTGTATAATCCCTCAAAGGAGGCTCTAGTATCCCAGTTGGCAAGTAATAAATAATATAAAGATGTGAAATTGCCGCAGTGAAAGGAAGATAGGCTTGTTAACGCCATGCACGCTGATCGCTGAATGACCCCTATATTCGACAAATTACATGATACATCCCCACGACTGTGTCAGATCAGCAAGCAAAACAAGGAAAAGACAGCTCGGCTGAGGCGACTGAGCAATAAATCTACTAAGAAATCAGGAGAAGTGAACGATACTGCAAGAGAAGACAACCGGGGTAAGGATACTGAAGAGGTAGCGCTCCCACCAATCGAGCATGTAGAGGCCGATGGTGACATTGTAGAGGTGGATCTTGCGCCCGATCCAGTTCATCCTCTCACCTCCCCGCGACGCCCGGCGCCGCAGCTCGCCTCGTCCAGATCCGGAAGGAGCGGCGGCCTGTCAGACTGCTGGAGACTGGATATGACGAGGAAGGGGGACTTTCCCTTGATGTGGGCCGAGGTTGACCTCAACCGTTCATCTATGATCCAACGCTTCGGATCCACACCTTGGGGCATCTGCCTCTGCAGCCCAAATCCCAAATACTACACCAGATCACTCCCCACCAGCACTGAGCAACTTACTCGATGAACACGATCAGAGTGGTGAATGTAAGCAGCTGAACCTGTCACATACAGAAACCTGTAAGATTCAGCCTCTCAGTTTCAGGTAATGCGTCGCGGCCCTTGAAGCTGTACAAAGTAGAGCGGCATAAAATCGATCGTCCCTTTTGTGTGTTTTCCATCGTGTGCATTTTGTGATCAATAAGGTGCTCGGTGAGCTTCCACAAAGTGGGCCGAATGGTTGAGACATGAGAGAAATTGCTGGCAAGTGGCAACCGACGCGAACTTTTGCTAAGAGAAATGTCTCTTTCTATAGAACTATATTATGCCATTTTGACAACAATTTTGAAAAAGATGGATGGTAAGTTATTGTAAAAAATAGAGGGATGGCATCAGCCACGCATTTAAGAATCAAAGTCCAAAATCCCTTTAAACTCAGTGGTAAAGTAATGCAAGTTTTATCATGGTATCGGTCTTATCCAGTCTAGTTTACTAGCAAAATCAGACACAGGGCAATAGCCTCCGCTTGCGCTCCGTCAGGCAAGGGCACTCCCACATCCCCAAACGCCTCGGCACCCCCTTGACGTTGCCGAGTAGCTGAGGCGTTGGAGCTAGCGGCGGTGGCCGAGGCCGAGTGGGCATACAAATCATTTGTAGAAGCACACACATTAAACCTTACAGGTCATGCAAGGATCACTGATTACTGAACATACAGGGATAAGCCCGTAACCAGAAACGCAAGCATAGCATTCCGTGATCAAAATACTGCTGTTGGTAGATACAGACTTCAGTTAACAAACTCATGAAACGTGTGCTCATGCGCCATACAATGCCTCATGAGCAGCGGTTCCGGACTACCTATTAATCCTCCAAAAGATACATAAGCAGATAAGCTACAGTCTTCAGCAGAGAAATGAGCATAGAAGCTACAGTTTTCAGCAGAGGCATGCCTTCCCCAAACCCCAGATCAAGGGGACAGCAGCAAGGTGTCTTGCTGGACCCTCACTTCGGGTTTCTCAGGACGATGATGACAGAGTCACCCCTGAGGAACATCTTGCTGATGAACCTGTCCTTGTTCACAGGCAGAGCCTTCTTCTTACCCTTGCCAGTCTTGGGGACCTGTAAAGAAATGATTCATGGTCAATTACACTTCCCAAAAAATTAGTAAATTGTAGGGTCGTAGCAAATAATCACAGCCTAATGGCTCAATGGTTACCTCTGTCCACATCTCCCGCACATTCTCAAGCACCATGTTACAGTGGCGATCAAAAGCACGAACGCGGCCAAGTAACTTCTTGTTGTTGCGGCAGTTGATAAGCACCTGAACACATTAGGATATTAGAGTTTTAGCTTTGTTGACTAATTACAGACAAAATGCAGCAGGCCACAATCAAAATAGTGCCACATGCGTAACTATTAAATTGTTCTGAAGGATAACAAGACATACAGCAATGCAAAAAGCGACACCCGATGATATGCGAATAATCTGCAAATCCAACTAGAGCATGCACAAAGGATACTAGATATAGAAACTTAAAAACCAATGCTTTTATGGCCATAAATAGTCAGTATTGAATTGGGAGCACAACGAAATAACAACAGAGTCTGAGCCATACATAAAGTTATGCCTATTTGTTCACTGGTGTTGTATATTTTGTATGGAACACAACAACAAAATATAACAGCCTAACAGTACAGCTTTGTCACAACAAATAACTGCAGCAAAATAGGATAAAGTTCACACCTGGGTGTTGTTCTTAACACTCATCATTAGGACGGACAGAGGGCCTGTGCTAAATTCCTCCTCCTCTTTCTTTCCAGCCTGCTGTAAATGGTTACAGATATAGAGTTAGCATTCTCCCAGCCTACCAATAGAGGTTAGATATGCAACAGACATATAAATCATGCATGCCAATGATTCTAACAGAAATTAGATATATTCATGGCGCAATAACAAAACCTGTGCTTACGCTTCCAACATCTTTGATTTCTGGTTTCGCCTAACTTATTCATTTGAACAAAAAATCATGCTACTCTTGTGGACAACGATATCATACATAAGTGGTAGATCCAAATAATTCGAAGTGCATAGTAACAGCATCTTGCTTAAAAAAATTGGATGTAACAATTGACTTAAGTACTTCCATGAAATGTAACTGTTAGGATTTGCCAATTCAGGGCTGTGAGTGAAAAATTCAAAGGTTCTAGGGTAAGGAAAACAAGATGGAAATACAAAGCTAAAAGTCTTCTATCGTCTCTTAAGATGAAATTCTAACCTAAAGAAAGGAGTTCCCCCGCAGTAAACTCTACTTCTAAAAGCAGATAGCAAACCCAAACAAGAGATCTGCATCCTTAAACAGCATTAAGAGAGGAACTTACATTCTCATCCGCCATCGCGTAGCCTCGCGCTCCTGTGAAGGGGCAAACAAAGGGCAACCCAGTTAGCCAAGCTGACACGCGCTAGAAAGAAAAAAAAAACCCACGAACGCAATAGATCAAGCCGGCATCTAGACGAGTCGCGCCTGGCGCTCAACGGAAGCTAGGAACTAAATCAGAAATCTTGCGGCTAAACAAAAACCCTAACCGAAAGGCGCGCCGCCCCCCTAGCCGCTTGGATTGGTAGCAAAGCGCCGGCCACGTACCTCCTCCGCGCCGACGGCGAGCTGCTCCGGGTGGTGGCGGTGCGCGGCGAGAGACGATAACCTCGTGAATTTATTTTTCTGCGCGTGCTTCGCTTTGGCTTCTCTCTCCCCTTCCGACTCGACTGCGTTTTGAGCGGCGGCGTGGGGGCGCTGCGCCGACCCGAAGCAGGGCAGCAGCAGAGGCGGTTCTATTTTTGGGCCGGGCTATTACTTGGGCCTTCTCGCTTGGGTGAAAACATATCAGGTGCATTTCACATTGTGTCAGAGTTGTGCACGTCTTAATTAAAACATGTTATGCAATGTTGGGCATCAGGTTTCAGGAAGGCAACAGTGGAACTCTTAATTCTATATTCAATATAACCAGTAAAGGGAAACCTTTCATGTTTCTTTAAAAAACAGTGGAAAGCACGAGCATGCAGTTGATAGAAGATACTATCATCCCAACCTAAACAGAAGTTAGTCCACTGGAATAGGGGGGATTACAATAAGTGCAAGAAGAGTAGAATCTATGAAAGTGACGGACCTTCATTATTAAATATATGTCATTTAGAGGGCAAGCTAAAAATAAATAAATTTGCTTGTCCCAAACATCATTAAAAATGGAGGCATTCCCTCCGTTTCAAATTCTAAATCATTCCAACTCTCTTGAAACAAGTAACATTATTTTTTGTTAAATATATTTTCATAATATATCTATTCGCGGTCATAACCCTTTGTGATACCCTCTATAGTTTTGGTCAAATATAAAATACTTTGACTCTAAAAAAATTTGAACGACATGTAATTTGAAACAGAGAGTAGTACGTAAGTTCCTGTGGCAAATTAGCTCCGACCATCAGTACAAATTTACAATCAAGACGGGATTGTGTCGTGCACCTGGTAGATTCCACTACTAGCCACACAGTAATCGGGGCCCTTGAATTAGATACTGCTCTGTTCTAAAAAAAAAGAATTAGATACTGCTCTAATTCATGGCTTTGCCTCGCCGCAATTCGGTTGTAACTGTAGTATAAATTTTTGGCCCAACACGGATAAGCTGTGGCCTGCCCCCAGCCTATCCACCCATATCAGGCTATCGCCGGCAAGAGATTTCCGATCAGCTAGGGTTCAGTGAAGTGGTCCGCAGCATCCGATCAGCTGAAGCAAGGGCCCAGTCTAGAGATTTCCTTTGGCTATGGTAGATTATTCGATAAGTCGATCGATCGGCCACCCTTTTTTACATGCAACTCTGTTTGATAATCTGGCTCCACAGTCCAGACTCCAGAGACAGAGAGATCAACACCACGTTCTGAACTTCTGATCCTCCACTGTGGTGAATTTGATGTATCTCTGCTTGTACATTCACATCAAGAATTCTCCAGATACTCTATACACGAGCTGCAGACTACACCCTCGTTAAGTATACGTACGTACGTCCTCGCTGGCCTCTGACTGGTCAACACGGGCGCACCAGACTGGCGCCGATGGACGCTGCTCCTGACCGAAGATGAGCTACTCCGTCGAGAAATTGCCGCTGGGTTCAGGGACACGCTGGTGTGGACTCTCGCACGAAAATGGAAAGAAATAGTAATCCCGTACATGGGCATGTTCAGTCTGTCCCACTGAACAGGTCCGGGGGGAAACTTGAGTTATGCCCTCTGTATCCTGTGTCTAAAACCGCAGAAAGCATATGGTTAGCATCCCTGAAGTAGGAGCAACAAGAGGAAGAAAAAAAAAATCCAGATTTGAGGTTGTCAAAGTCTTAGTTACGTTCTACTATGAGTCTATGACTCGAGAAAGACCGAACGGAATGGCAGCCATAGCTATTGAAAATGATGTTTTGGAGAAGATTAACAACGAAGATATAATTGAATATTTAATTTAATTGATGCTAGATGGATAATTCTTTGTCTTATACTCCCTCCGTTCCAAATTATTAGTCATCCTAGCTTTTATCATTGGAAATACTATGACAAGTATAGGTCTAGGTTCATAGAAGATTCCATGAATTTAGACACTCAAAGTGGCACTTAGGATACTAATAATTTGGAATGGAGAGAGTAGTTTACATTTCAGATATGTGCTCATAGAGTGCTTTATTAAGTAATTTCAATATTGTAAATAAATATATGTTATATATGGGGGAAAATCGGTCGTTGGCATTTCAATGAGTGTGTAATGCCATGTGCCTGCTGCGGGAAACACCCCACTGACGATCAACTGATCATCAGCGGCTTCATTGCACTCGATACTCAGCGCCGCAGACTCCACAGGCACAGGCCTATATACGTTGTTCATGTGCGTCCTCCCTTCTGCGACGGCTATATATGTGTGAGCACCGTGCAGTGGGGCTACGCTGTTCATCAGAAAGCGCTGGAAAAAAAGTAAATGATCCTCTGTAGATATTTATCTTTCAGTACAATAAATACTGTGGTCGATCGGTCAGGCTTTTGAGAGGAATCCCAGCCCCAAAAACGAATGCATTGCGGTTTTCTCCATCACTGAATCAGAGCGTGCTGGTTGCAACGGATTCTTCTAGGTAGTCTCCAGCAAGCAGAGTTTTAGTGCAGAATTTTGCGAGCGATGCATGACGGATCATTGGATCCCCATATCGACGTGTAATTACTAATGAGTAGGCATGCACTGCATATATCTGCTTCTTCATCACTGAATGCGTTTGCAGCATCAGACATCTAAGGCACGATTCTTCTGCTCCTCTTTCTTTGCAAGCAAGCCTGTCTGTGCGATGCGCCGGTGCCTTCCTTTCTCGATGAACCCTAGTATGAGTGTATGGCAAGCCGGCGGTCGTAGCCGACATAAAAGCCGGCTAATATTCAGTTTATTAGGGATCGCGTACGACTGTCGACTGCCACCGGTCGCTAGCTGAGCAAACATTGGAAGAGAGATCACCGGACAGAACTTGAACGAGATACAGTAAATAAATTGAGCTCTGATCATAGCTTCTTTCCGAACCGATCGTGGTTAAATTAGGCCTTCTAAACGTTACAGTCTTGTCAGCTTTCTAATTTTACCCCATCAGTTAGGTAGAATCACACACCAGCTCTACGGATATGTTTCAGAAGGCAATGAGCTTCACTGGGGCCCACCGGCGTCGTCCTCCCTCCTCCGAACTAGTATATAACACCGAAAGTGGTGGTGCAATCGAGTGCAGTAAAGCCAGCCATTCTAACATACAGTGCCGCCATTGCTTTGCAAAGAAGTTGACATATACAGGGGGGAGGAGTAGATTATGAGCAGAGAAGATCACATGGAGATTGTCAAGGAGGAGGAAGAGGAAGCTGTGGAGGTGATGGACCTGTCCATGGTGCCGTCTCGGTTCAGGAGGATCTGCGTCTTCTGCGGCAGCAGCCAGGGCAAGAAGAAGAGCTACCAGGATGCTGCCGTCGAGCTCGGCGAGGAGCTGGTGCGTCTGTTTTTTTTTTTTCTCCTTGCAATCTAGCTAAGACATAGTTGCATCATCTTGCAGCTGGCTTTCGGCAGGTGTTTCTCTGCTAATGCTGAAATAATGGCTACTTTAATTCTCTTACCGGTTCCTATAGTCCACGAAGTTTTCTTCAGCACAATCACGACGTCGTTTAGCTTAATTATACCATGGGTTTGGTAACGACTCTATGAGGTGCTTGTTTAAAACAAGTATACAACAATTGCATTAAACGCCTATGTAGGTTGATCTTAACAGCTGAATTCCAGCAACAAAACCCTATTTCCAGGAATGCATATATACAATCAATCGAGATACTTCATTCGCTACTGCAAATATATGCACTAGCTGCAAATATACTGCTCGGCTTTTTTTTTAATATATCAGGGATGACGGAATTGAAATTTATTTGCAGCTCTATTATCACACATGACTTTTTCGCGTAGTACAATAAATGATTTTGTTTTGAAATATTTGAAACGCATACCATGTGCTTTCCCCAGATAGGGACCCATATATGCTCCTGGCACCATATCCTCACTCATATAATATTGATGCTCCACTAGCTAGTTCTTTACCATGCATTTGCTGAATCTATTTTCTGTTACATGTAAAAAGATCTCTAGCTCACAGCTGGTCATCGTTAGCAAGGTCCTCCTTGCATGCATGCATGATGCATTCACTGAATTTTGAGCATTTTTTTTGTCCTTCACATTATCAGTTTCAGTTATGTTTGTAAACAAAATTTAAAAAATGTATGATACATCCTTGCATTATTCTAGTAGCTACTAGTATGTAGACTAGAAATGCCCATCAAGGTAACTGGTTCCATTAGAATTGTTTATCACTAGAATTGCCATTGTAGGTCTCAAGGAACATTGATCTGGTCTATGGCGGGGGAAGTGTCGGGCTAATGGGCCTGGTCTCTCGAGCAGTCTACAACGGAGGGAGGCACGTCATCGGGTACGTAAACAGCAATGATGCCATGATGGTCAGTCTTCAGCACTAGCACACATGCATGAAAAGAATAGCCAGAAAGCTTTGTAAAATCGTGACAAAAAGAGTTGGATTGGTCGCATCCTCAGGTGCTAAATGCTATATAATTTGTCATCTAATTGTCGATCCCTTATATATATCTGCAGGGTGATTCCCAAGACCCTCATGCCGAGAGAGGTACGGTGACCACGCTCTCACGCCTCTCAAAAACACTGTCATTGTTTAATCACATACAATGATTCCCATGAATTCGACAAAGCATGCATGGTGGATCAGATTCTTTTCTAGATTTTACTAGTGATGAAATTATATATAGCTAATAGGTAAGCATACGTATGTATATACTATACTGCGTACCGAAGAACTGTTTTATAGTAGTAGTGATACAGGGATACATATGAACATGAACTCAGATGTTTAGATGTATGTTTTATTGAAAGTGGAAAGAAGAATGCAATCTTATCAGCTCTCTGGTCTTAAAGATACATGGAATGTTCAGTGGAAATCTGGTTTTCCCTTTCCCTCATAGATGAGATCTTGGCATCTCCCTGATCCTGACTGCTGCTTCTAGTGTCTGGCCCTTTGTTCTTGAGGCTCTGATCCTTTAAGAGGATAATGACTTTATTAATAAAAGAAATGTCCCTCGCATTTTCTTTTTGTCCCCCACAACAACACCATCATGACTTCTCCTGAACCATGCTGCCCCTGATGCTGAAGGCCTGAATAAAATAAACTATTGTCACAGCCCTCATTCTGGTCTAGACTGTGGAGTGTGGACAGTGGAGTAGTGTTGATTACATGCATGCGTGCATGTTTGCTTTGTGTGTGCAGATAACAGGCGAGACGGTTGGGGAGGTGAAGGCCGTGGCTGATATGCATGAGAGGAAGGCTGAGATGGCCAGGCAATCTGATGCCTTCATAGCGCTTCCTGGTACGGTAAAAAAACTATCAAACTGATTTAGCCGACAGGTAGATGTAGTTCACTTTTTACTGTCGGTTTCTATCCTTTGTCATGTCACTTATATTTGTACTCGATCCATGCGTAGTGGAAGCGTGAGTAAAAAGTTGTAAAGCTGGATGCATGAGTTCATTTGACTTTAAATTGACCACCCAAATTGGCCTGCCTGGATTGGTTGATGTTCATCCTTGTGTGCATGGGTTTCACTTTCACTTTATGGAAATTCAGGTTCCTTTCTGGTCCAATTGCGTCGGTTGAAGCCATAAAAATTCTTATCCTACCAAACTGTTGATGTAACTATTAATACAGTAGTTGCTCCTGCTATATCCAATCAGTAGTCAATATGTGCTCAGAACCACTAATCAGCATTCTTGGCAGAACAAACTAAACTAGTTCCGCTGGTTATGCAGGGGGGTATGGAACGCTTGAAGAGCTGCTGGAAGTGATAGCATGGGCGCAGCTTGGCATTCACGACAAGCCGGTGCGTACAATTGTGCAAATAGGCTATATATATCTTCAGTGTCTGCACCTCCTGCACTGAAGAGTCATGTACTGCGTACCGCAGTCGGAAATGTTTTTACAGCTGTATTTGGTGGGTGATCGATGTTACAGGTTGGGCTGCTAAATGTGGACGGGTACTACAACTCTCTGCTATCCTTCATCGACAAAGCTGTGGAGGAAGAGTTCATCAGTCCCACCGCTCGCCACATCATCGTCTTGGCTCCGACACCAAAAGAACTGCTCGACAAGTTAGAGGTGACCTACCTGACAGAAATACTACTTCATGTTCAAGTAATCATCTAAACCTTTTGTCCTGACTCCTGAACGAGGAAGAACGACATTTGACTTTCAGAGTTTCAGTACATCATAAAGATGTTCTTGTTTCTTATGCTCGACACTGACGAAACGAAAGCATATTGTCTGACATTTACAATTTACTTGATCCTGATTCACAGGAGTACTCCCCTCGGCACGAGAAGGTCGTGCCGAAGATGCAGTGGGAGATGGAGCAGCTGAGCTACTGCAAGAGCTTCGAGATCCCGGGGCTCAAGGAGGGGACAAAGCCGATCATCCAAGCACAGCGAGGAACCATGCTCTGAAGTCTGAGCAGTAGCTACTAGCTGTACTGCTAGGCAGTGGCTACTTAAGGTTTCTCTGCAGGCCTGTGCAGTGTGGTAGTACTGTGCTAGGATTCAAGACTCGAAGTTCAGATTTAGCAAGGCTGCAAGGGGTTTCTCTGCAAGCCGCGGAGAGAACCTTTGTTCTTAATTCCAGTGTTCGGTAGATTTCGCCCAACGATGGTATTATGTATCTCAGTCTAAATGGGCTATATATATATATATATATATATATATATCATCTGTATTAATCTTGTAGAGATGACATCTTTAAGTGTGTTAGCTCGAGTTCTAACCAGCAATGAGGCTGGCCTCAAAAAAAAAAAAGAAATCAATGGAGCTGTTGCCTTGCTGGATTACTGTGTGCATTCGTGCAACGCACTGAGATCAGATAGAATTTCCAGGAAGGAAAAATGCAGCACAACGCACAAGAACATGCCGCTGTTGGGCCCCGTAGGCTGCGTTTCCCACAGGTGGTAGGTTTTGGGCCAGGAGTTCCAGGCCCAGTAGTCTCAGCCCGCGTGAAATGGGCCTTTTTGAGACGTTCTCTGACCTCCCTGCTGTCTACGTGTACGGCGCAAACCCAACACGTTGCAACGAAAGCATGCGCCCTTTTGTTTGCGGTTCAGAAAGGTTCGAAGGAGACGGTACGCCGAACAAAACCTTTCTTGAGCTTTCGTCGCCGGTGTCCTCCTCGTCACCGGCCCCCCGATCGCGACCGGCCCCCCGACCCATCATCGCCAGGTGCCCCGTCGACGAACGAACGATCGAAACGGCGACAGCGTCCCGCGTTCCGCCGCCGTCTCGAACGCTTCCGGCCGCGGCGGGAGGTCGTCCGGCTCAGATTGCCCTGGGAGCCCCGCGCGCGTGCGGCGGCGACGTCGCGTCGGCCACGGTGGCCGCGAGTCGCTTGCGAGCTTCAGTTACTAGCCTACTCAGCTGGCGGATGGCGTTGGGTTTGCCGCCTGTCCAGCCGCGCCTTGCGGTGGCTCAAAGGAACAGGCAGACACGAAAGGGGAAGCACAAGAATTCACGGGGCAGTTGGACTCGATGGTTGCGTTCCTGGTGGGAATTACTGTCGGTTTACGCTAGGGCGCTCCCTGACACTGCAACATTTTCAGCTCGTGTTTGGATCAGACCACGGCATCATCACGCCATGACTATAGAATCAGAATGCGATCTAATCTAACTGGAGCCGGAATCTGAAAACGAGTCGCATCGAACAATGCGGATTGCTGCTACAAACGGTTTCCAAAATCAAACGTACTGCAGAGCCGATCATTCGACTTGAGAAATAAACCTCCAAGGGTTTGCAGACTTTTGAGTGGCTAATGACCCCCTCAAAAAAAATTCGGAGTGCGTTTTATGGGGATGGGGATCATTGTTGGTACAGGGACATGAAAAGAGTGAGACCGAAGTCTCACCAAACGGGGGCATTATATGGAGCCGCTCTCTATCTCTCTCTACGGTTGCGCAGCTAGCTGTTGGGCTATTGCCTTTGCTTGCATTCCCAGGAACCCAATGCTTTCTTTGAAACAACCACCTCCCCTTCCTCCTTCCAACCTTGTGATCCAAGTGACAAAACAAAAAAAAACACGGCCCAAACTATTTTTTTTGTTTTTCTATTTCTCAATCAATTATTGGAGGCCAAAGAAAATTATGATCGTCCTTTTTTTAGCCTGACCTATTTTTTTATTTGCGAAGTGATTAATTTTATCCTGTTAGCTCGAAATGGTTCTCTCGTGATGCAGCTGGCAGGTTGACTGTTCCTCGATTCAGTTGGTATGTCGCCTGCATTGTTTTCTAAGCTTCGCTACTCTCGTACGTGGACGCAATTCACGATCCTTTGAAAATCTAACGATTATTGCTATGTTTTTCGAACTGAAAACATGTCACCCTCTGAAATGGTGGGTGGTTTTTATCATTCTGTCTCTATGATATTGAAACCATGAGGTGAACTAAAATTCAAGTTACAATTGAACTCATGTCAGGGCTTTGATGTTCTCAAGTTAAATAAAATATGCACCGCGGGTTGAGATAAAACATCATTTTCGCATCGTCCTTGATAAAGTGATTAGAAAACGAATATGTTATGGTGGTTTGGTCTTGATGCAGCAAAAGGAACCTACAGTGACGGCTAGGGATGACCAAAACAAGCCATCATCATGCCACAGGGCAAAACAACCCAATTACCCAAGGCAAGCTAGACCCTGTGTGGACACTGCTCCTAGGAGCCTAGGATTGGGCTATGATCCAAATGACCAAATGGGTTATTAAGGCAGTCAAAATTAGAGTTCATCAGTCTGCTGTATACATAACGGAGTCACAGGTAATTAGAGAGACTTACCATCGACAACGAGATACCGGCTATACAAGTTACCTATGAGCACACAGGATGTGTATATATCAGCTGATAAACGCCGTGATTTATATTCTATTTTTCTTTAAAAAAAAGACTTCTCTCCGCCTTGGCAAGGAAAAACACCTTGATTTTATTAACCTTGCCACCGTTCACCCATAAATTTTTGCACTGAAGTGAAGAGTGTCACGGATTCGATGTGTTTGCAGCACCTCTACGATACCATGCGATGTCGCAATTCATCTTTTCCGCACCAACTCTCACTGTTCCTAGTATCGTTTTCTATGCTGGCGGTGGCCCAAGAGTAGTAATCTAGAAACCTATGTTCGTTGTCACTTGTCACGTACCTACGCAGCATACTTATTTTCTACTGTAGCAACAACATGGCAGCATGTTGCACGATGCCTTGTAGCCTCGCCAAGGAAGCATCCACTGACCAGCTAGCTGCATCAAAGCAAAGCGTCTAACCGCCTACCATACACACGCGCGCCCCTGCACCTTCCCCCCTGTAAACTCTGATCATAAAAGGGCATCGCCTCCCACTCTTCCTCTTCTTTCCAAGGAGAACAACCACACCAGCTCTCTCTCTCTCTCTCTCTCTCTCTCTCTCTCTCTCTCTCTCTCTCTCTCTGTTCTTGGAGCCTGGAGAAGACAAAGGAACAGGGAGAAGACGAACAAGGTGCGCCGACGCCTGAAATCTGAAGTAAGCACCTATTCATTCAGCCATTCAGAGCTGATCTCAGTACTGATTGCTTCCAACTTCCCATGCGTACTGTTTGTATCTGGTTTCTTTTCGCTGTGCTCATTTCTTCATTCCATGCTTTTGAAAATGTGATTCATAAACTTGACCAAGCCTGCTTATTCGTGCGGCTAGATATGCAGAAGAAATTGTTTCGCTACAGAGCTTTGATTCTTGGTTATCATAATATACTTGTGCTAATTTGCTCATTATAATCTGAGGCAACCAAAATGGCATCGTATACCCTTCTCATTTTCTCCTGAACAGAGGTATTTTCTCTCTACAGAGAAACCGTGGTGGGGTGGGGGTCATACTGCCCTTAACACACTAGGCATTTGAAAGTTTTTTCAAAAGAAAAACGAGACAGGTATTTTGAAGCTAAGTGATCTAGTAGGCTGTCCGCTGGTGTCTTCTGCTATTAACTTTTTTATTGTTTGGTGCATTGCTATTATTGTTTCAACTGAAAAAAGGCTATACAGCGTGTGATGATTTTCATGACATAATTGAGTTGAGCTGTCTACCCATATGCCTTTACGGCAATGCTAGCCATGTTAGACTCAACTAGCTTCTCAGCCCGTACATCTGCATCTTGCTGCTTTAGGCTGATTGAGATTAAGGTATTTTAACATTTATTAAAAACAATCCCGTATGGTCAAATTCTTATAGAAAATGAAGAATAATAAATTTGGGTTGCAAACTTTTTATCATTTTAGTTGCAAACAGAAGAACCCAATCTCAAAAAACAGAGGCAGAATCCTGTGTCAGGCGGGTAGATGCAATAGAGCTTTCCATATGTTTTGCATAATAGAAGGAACTTACTGTCGATACTAAAGGTTCAATTTAAGCATATTACCTTTTCAACCACTCAGAGGTCACCAACCATACAAAACGACTTCTTAAGCAACATATTGATGCTATTATAATAAGTGACCACCAAACACATGAAGTGTGTGCGGTGGATTGGATAACAATTATAGACCTTGCATGTGTTTAGTTTCTTCTCTTCTGGTCAGCTTATGAATCATTTGACAGCGACTGTAACTGTAACCACCTCCCATTTTGTTGTGCAGCTGAGTCCCAGTAGCAGCCCAGTAGGTAGTAGGTACCAGCTCTCCAAATTATAAGGCAAGAGCCAACAGTTTGAGTCACTAGCCACTGACATGTTTAAAAGTTAGGTACAATGTACAGTAATATTAGATAAAGCAACATCTAGATATGCAGTTCTATAAAATTTGCACTTCATGATCTTGAGCTGGCCCATTTGGTCTATAATGGTAGGCATGTTGGGTTACTACTTACTAGCCTTAGTGGCTTTATGTGCTTATTAGTTGGTGATGACCAACATGGTAATGATTGACCTTATTTGGTCTTAGCAGGTGTAGGTTAGAGCTCAATTGCAAGCTTACGTCTCTGTGACTGCTATGTGACGAACAACAATATCCACTATTGTGCAATCTAACTACCTTAAAATGGATGCCATCTTCTAAATATGGTTCTTGTCCATGAAATTAGGCAGCTAAGATTTTATGAGCACCCCTTGCATTCTAGAAAGAACATTGATGAGTTCCATTGGCTGCGGCAACAAGGGCACTATAGTCAAAAGATATACCTACCATACCAGATGTGGGCCATTTTGTGATGAAGTGAGCTTGGGCATCAATAGTTCAAGACTATTAATTTGCAAGAATAGACGGATCGTAAAACATTTCACATGCCTTTATCTATCACTTCAAGCCTTTACGACTGTACAACAACAATGAATGCAAGCCAATCAGGCACAGGGAACAAACTTGACATGCTTTTATCTTCTCACATGAAAAGTATACGTACCTTGTACTAACTTATTTTTTTACAAATAATTTGGATTCAGACAAGCAGAGAAACACCAGCTGGTCAAGATGTCAGCTGGTTTCCAGCTTGGTGTGATTGGGTCACTCGCACTCTCTGTTGCATCTTCAGTTGCCATTGTCATCTGCAACAAAGCTCTCATCAGCACGCTTGGTTTTCCATTTGGTCAGTACAACACATTTTGGCCTTCCAAGCATCAATGGAACTTGAAAACATACCAGAGCATGATGCCGACTTGCCTTGTTTCTGAACCTATGCAGCTACAACATTAACGAGCTGGCATCTGATGGTAACCTTCTGCACCCTACATGTGGCACAGCGCTTGCATTTCTTTGAGCCCAAGGCAATCGATGGACAGACGGTGATACTCTTTGGGTTGCTGAACGGCACCTCAATTGGCCTTCTCAACCTTAGTTTAGGATTCAACTCCATTGGATTCTATCAAGTAAGCTCCATATGGGTATCTTTCATTGTACAACATGATCAAAAATATATTAAACTTGGTATGTTCTGCAGATGACAAAATTGGCGATCATACCTTTCACTGTGCTATTGGAAACAATCTTCCTGAAGAAAAGATTCAGGTTTCAGATATAAACTGAGCATTTTCTCACAATACCAGACCTCATTTACAGTAAAAGTAAATATAGAAGATAAATCGACACACCTGAAATCTTCTGAATCCATCATGTACTTTCAATTCAGGAGAACAATTA
The DNA here is from genome assembly GCA_015342445.1 of Digitaria exilis. Taxonomy (NCBI): domain Eukaryota; kingdom Viridiplantae; phylum Streptophyta; class Magnoliopsida; order Poales; family Poaceae; genus Digitaria; species Digitaria exilis. The sequence goes on along the minus strand of JACEFO010001776.1, from coordinate 986,753 downwards.
AGTTTCAGATATTTTTGCATAACCTCTTTGACCAAAAGATTAATTAAATATGTGTTTTGTTTTCAAGTCCTCGTTGTGGTATTGACTGTTATTTCCACTGATATAATACCAATTCAATTATTTGCAGTGAGAGTATCAAGCTTTCTCTCTTGGTCTTACTTCTTGGAGTAGGCATCGCTTCAGTTACTGATCTGAAGCTAAATCTGCTTGGCTCCATCCTTTCTGGCCTCGCCATTGCCACAACTTGCGTTGGCCAAATTGTATCCTACATTTAATACCAATAATACGATTATCAATAAAATCTAGACCTCACTTATCATTGCAATGTACAGTATCAATAAAGTAGTTTTTATTATAAAAGAAAACATCCAAGGACCCAGTAATGATAATCTTATAAGCTGTTGACATAGCTTTTAGGTTCTGTTACTATTTTGAGTTTATTAATCACTTGTCATGAATCTGCTACATCTTTCATATACTACCACAGCCACATGCTATCCTTAACCAAAATATTTTCTGATTGAAGCTCACAAACACAATACAGAAGAGGTTGAAGGTCTCCTCGACGCAACTTCTGTACCAATCTGCGCCTTATCAGGCAGCAATTCTGTTTGCAACAGGCCCTTTTGTGGATCAACTCCTTACTAACCGCAGTGTCTTCGCACACAAATACTCTGCTCCAGTTTTGGTATGCTGATGCTCTACCCAAATACATGAAAAATGGTATTCTTGTAATTAATTGCTACGTAGTTCTACAGTATGTGATGCCAAAGTGTTAAAAATCAAGTTACAAATATAGTTTCATGAAGTAGCCATCATGTTGGGTAACCTGGCTCAAATTTGGTAGAGCCTGAAAACACATTTGACATTTGATGCATTTCAATGAAATATACATGCAAAAACCAAACTCATCGACGATGTGGTGGATACCTTTAACCATGCTTAGTGCTAAAATGGACAAAAAAATCATGTGCTGTAAAATAGTCCAGTGATACCTATGAAGTAAACATCAGATAAAATATACAATGGGTTTTCAGAGTTATTGCTACAATATATCAGCAGTTTCAAGGCAATATTACTCAATTGTCATGTTCACACATGTAACCACATGCTTATTATTGGAAAATAGTGTCGTGTATACCTAAAATATGGAGAGACAATGATACGGAAAATGATCCACTCTTCATGAATCATTTGTAGGGTTTCATTGTCCTATCTTGCTTGATTGCGGTGTCTGTGAACTTCAGTACATTTCTTGTGATTGGAACAACATCCCCAGTGACATACCAGGTGCTTGGCCACCTTAAGACATGTCTGGTTCTATCATTTGGCTACACTCTACTACATGATCCTTTCACTTTACGGAACATATTGGGCATTCTGGTAGCCATATTTGGGATGGCATTGTACTCCTACTTCTCAGTGAGAGAAAGCAAGAAGAAGTCAACAAATGATGCCCTGCCAGTTTCACAGGTTTGATTTTGCCCCAATCCTTGAATAACATACATTAAAATTTGTATTTATCCTGGAAAGTTGTTATGGAACTAAATGAAACTGGTAAGCATATAATAGTAATGCCGATGACTGTCCTGCTCTCTATACTCAGCGGCAATAATCTAGAGTCCATTTCAATTGAAATATTTGAAATAAGCATTGAAATTTCAAAAATAAAATTACCTTAAATTGAATATAACTGGTATAATGACCCGTATAGGTATTTCAAACTGCTTAGTTTATAAAAACAAAGTAACACGAATTAACATGGCACAGATAAAATATGGTGCCTCCAATATTGTGAACCATAATGGAACTTGTAATATGGACTATGGAGAATCACGCTACTATGTGAACCATAATGCTCTACTCCAAATATATTTACATGAGTGTATGCAATAAAAACTGTAAAATTGTCTTTGAAATAAACTTTAATTTGGAGATTTTCTTTCAGTTCACCCATTTGATGTTTTTCGTATGTATGTAGATGCCAGATAAGGAGGCTGAACCACTTTTGGCAACGAAAGACAGCAGTGACACCAAAAAAGCAAATGGTTTATCTCACGACTGCTAAGGCTTTTCTTGTAGTTTAGATCTAGTATGAACAATTGCACTTCGAATTTAAAGGACCTGGAAAGCCATTCTTTCCATTCTTGATTTCCGTTTTAGGGAAGGAGTTTTTTTTTTCTATGTGTAGAAAATGTATATTTGACATTACAATTATTATTTGATTGTATTTTTCACACAGCAATTCCAGCGGAAGCTTTACTCATGCAGATTTCAATCTGTACTTTAGCAAATGTAGCTCTTTACTTCCCTAAAAGCAAGTCAAACAAAATCAAGCAATAAAATCTTGAGACAGTTCACAGACCACTTCTGTACTGCGACTATAAGTATACACAAACCTGCTAGTCTACCAACAGCTCAGAAAGTCAGAATAAGGTCCAGTTCCAAGGTGGAAATGAAGGACTACGGCTTTGTTTCTCCAAGTGGACTCATTGATGCAAAAGTGGTCGACATCAAATATGTATCTTCACAGCTAGTTTGCATGAGGTGTGTTACTACAAACTTTGTGGTAGTGTACTGGCAAGTTGCTACCCTTAAAAAAGACAGGGCTTCTCCTCAGTAGATCAAAATTCAAAAGAAACAGGTCCTTGACCATTCTGTAAGAGTCCATTCCATACGTCTTGTTAGCTGGCTTGAAATCTACTAGGTAGGAATATGCAGCTCTTCAAACTGGTGAACCTGCCCATCAACAATCAAACAGAAAAATTAACTCAGTAGCTCCCTCCACAGATTCACTACTATGTACACTGTCCGAAAACAATGTAACATATCTCTTGTCGTTCAAACAACAGACCAGAGATGGAAGCAACATTGTGAAAATAAATAGGGATCTTCTGGTCACAGACCATACCTTTTCTTGCATTCATTCAGGCAAAACGAAACCCACAACCTCTCGTTACTGAATCATCAAATTACAGCACAAATGTAAGATTCATGTACCTTCTCCAGATTTGGCACTGCAATTATGGTAACTTCTATTGTCTTCCTTGGGCAATTGACAAGAAAATCTTGTGACATGGTAAACGAAATACCTCTGGAATCAGCAATGACTGTTGTGAACCAAATCAGCCATATTCGGCTAACATTTCTTCACTCAGCAAATCATAATCAGTGTGGTCAAAACTAGCATATTTACATGAATGACATGAAAATTCTGGAACATAACCAGCTTTTACCATTTCCATTCCAACTAGCTCCAGCATAGTGTATATTTCGCCAGCCTCCGGGTGTGATCTGTCCTCTACAATAAAGACTTTTAGTTCACCCTTGATTTTAATCCAACTCTTCCCAGGTGATTTCTGGACACCACTGCTTCTCATAGCCTTCTTTAATCTTGCAAACTCATTCCAATAGCCAGAAGAAGCATAAATGTTGCACAACAGGACATAGGCTGCTGAATGAGAAGGATCAATATTTAAAATACCCTCTGCTGCCCTCTTCCCAATCTCCACATCATTATGTGTTTTACTAGCAGCTAGTAAACTTTTCCACATTATAATATCAGGCTCGAATGGCATTTGATCAACAAAATTTGCTGCCTCACTTAGTCTCCCAGCACGTGCCAGCAAATCAATGACACATGAACAATGCTCTCTTGTTGGGACAATCCCATATTCAGGCTCCATAATACTGTAGTAATAGCAGCCTTCGTCAACAAATCCTACACGGCTGCATGCTGTAAGAACCCCAACAAAGGTTACATGATTTGGCTGTATTCCTAGATTTCTCATCCTCGTGAACAAATCAAGAGCTTCCTTTGCATAGCCGAATTGGGCATAACCAACAATCAAGCTGCTCCAAGAGAACACATCACGGCCTGTGCCCATTATTTCAAAGAGCTTGTTGGCGTCATCCAAACTTCCACATTTGGCATAAGTGTCGATCAGACCATTACTCAGCATTGCATCACCCACCAGTCCAACCTTGAAGGCATATGCATGAACCTGTTTCACCATTTCAAAGTAACCCAACTCAGCAGAAGCACTCAAAACATTTCTTAAACTGATCCTATCCATACTTGACACTGATCTGTGCAAGAGGCTGAATAACTTAAATGCTTCTTCCAGATGCTGGTGCTGTACACAAGCAGTCAGAATGCTGTTCCAGGTCACAACATCACGATCATTTGTCTCGTGAAAGACATCCATTGCAGAGGGGAAATCCAGACATCTGGCATACATGCTGAGTAAGGAATTGCATACTGTAACATCCCCGTCCAAACCTAATTTGGCCAAGTAGGAGTGGATGGCTCTACCTTGACACAAAGCATCATACCCGGCACATGCACATAACAAGCCCCTAATAGTAATGCCATCAGGCCTCAGACCAGAATCTCTCATCTCAGAGAACAGGGCCATAGCCTCACTAAGGAGCCCCTCAACAGAGTAAGCATTTATTAAGGAATTCCAAGAAACCAAATCAGGTTTCTCAATCCTGTAAAACGCCTTCCGTGCCGAGTCAAGCTTATTGCACCTGGCATACATATCACTTAATGAGCAACCTGCATATGAATTGCAATCCAACCTATACTTGACAGATAAACCGTGAATCTGCTCCCCATACTCCAAACTATCAACAACTCCGCAGGCCCTAAAAACACTCCCAAAATGGAACTCATTGGGGTGATGCATGCCCTCAGCAATCATCTCCCTGAAAATTCGTAATGCCTCCATTTCACACCCTTGCTGTGCCAGCCCGGTGATAATTGAACCCCATGAAACCAAGTCTTTGTCCCTGATCCTCTCAAAAAGTGTGTGCCCATCTTCAACGGAGCCACTCTTGGAGTACATCGTGACGAGTGCGTTCTGCACAATCAAGCCACTTCCATCCTCCGACTTTATGGCCTGCGCGTGCACCTGCCTCCCCAGACGCACGTCACCAAGCTCCGCGCAGGCGCGCACGGTGCTGCCGAGCGCGAACTGGTCGGGCGCGGTCCCCGTCCTCAGCATGGACGAGAAAAGGCCCAGCGCGTCGGCGCAACGGCTGTTCTGCGCGTGCGCCGCGATGACGGCGGCCCAGGAGACGGGGTTCCTGTCGGGCATTCCGTCGAACACCGCGCGTGCGGAGTCCGGGGCGGCGCACCGGCCGTACATTGTGATTAGATGGTTGCAGAGGACGGTGTTGCGGGCGAGCCCGGAGCCATCAGGGGAGGAAGCGACGATGTGGCGGTGGACGAGGCGGGCGTGCGGGAGGGAGCGGAGGCGGGAGCAGGCCGCGACGAGCGCGGCGTAGGCGGCGGCGGAGAGAGGGGAGGCGGCGGAGGAAGGGAGCGACTCGAAGGCGCGCAGGGAGGCGGAGAGCCGGCCCGAGTGGTAGAGCTGTACGATGGTGGCGTTGGGGTTCTGCATCTGCGAGCTGCGGCCGCTCTGGCAGGGCAGCCGGAGTTGGAGGAGGCGATGGGGGACGCCGCGGCGGGAACGAAGAGGTTGGCTCGTTGATGTGAAATGCTTTGGGCCTCCTGGAGGGCAGCATGGCTCGGCCCAACAGGGGAGATGGGCCTCCAAACATGAATTGAAATTGGCTATTTCTTTTGATTCCAGCTGTCAACTACTTTTGTCTCAAAAAAAAAACTGTCAACTGCTTTTTCCCCGTTGCTTAAAAAAAACTACTTTTTCCCTCTCAAAAAAAAAAAGAAAACGCTGTCACTACTTTTTTCTAAACAAAAAACTGTTCAGTACTTGCACATCCAAACAATGGCATTGGTATTTGAGGCCATTCCCCTCAACATTTGTGTTTTAGGCCAATTCAATGACATACCCTCCAATATCTACATCCAAAAGAAGTCAACAGTAATTCACTTCCACTATTTTCTCAAAAAAAAAAATCACTTCCACCTGTCTCACATCCTGGCATGCCAAGGTGCCATCAATGCCGTGTTCTGTACTCATGTGAACCCTCCTCCGATGATCACAGAGACTATGAGCAGCACGGACGCGCGCATCGGCCAGCACGAGTACAGCACGGGCGCATGGTGCACCGACGGTCGGTCGAGAGAAGAGGGCAAAGAACATGCCGTGCGACAGCACGGTCGGTCCATCTCCTCTGCGAGTCTGCACCTGCTCCGTGACACAGTATCTGTCAGTCATCGGCAAACAAGCCAGGTGCTGACTGCCCAGCTGGCGTGGCAAGGTCCGATCCGCACACCACGTACCGTGTGCCGGCGATCCCCGCTATACATGGAAAGCTAGCTATATATCTAGCACGTGACGCGTCGTCGGTATGGCCACTTTCACATACGTACACGACTACACGAGCCTAGCTATGATGCCGGCTTTGCATTGACTCGTGCCGACGCATGTGCACGTACGCGTGCACGGCATGTTGCCATGTCAACAAGTTCCTCCTGCGCTCACATGACCCCATCCTCTAGCTAACGAGCTCGATCCACCGCGCTGCCGCTGACAACGAACCCGAAGCATGCATGATACCGGCGGCGACCGCGCGATCCATCCACGTGGGGCGCGACCGGCGAGCCGCCGCGTGAGGGCTCCTCATGTGCCCATCACTTGGGACAGGCGCGCGCACAGACGATGTTTCTTCTACACGTCTGTCCCGAGGCCGACACGATCGATTCCAGCAACACATTCTCTCCATGAGAGAGATGCCTTTCTCTCTGTTCTCAGTTACAAAAGTCAACCAACAGATATGTCTGTTGCGCAGAAAAAAGGAGATCGATGGAGGAGATGTTGGCGCCTGTATTTTGTACGTACTATACGCTAGATCTATGTATAAACTATATATCCCCGTATAAAAATGCTGTCCGGCCGTTTGCACGATTTTTGTGCGCGAATGGTCTGGCTTCTTCTTCCTGGATCCAAGCAGGCCGGCCCTCGATGTCCGCAAGTCAAACTAGATGTCCGGGGAGATAAGAGCATACATGAAGAGGTCAGCTTGATTTTATTGGGTTTTTTTTTACCGTGGGCGTCCGTGATACCGAGGTGCTGTGATAGTGTGTTTGATACGATCCGGGTCATACTCCACGGTTCGTGCATGCGTATCGGTGCGTGACTGGATGACCGCGGTTTCTCTGATTCTCTCCCTGTTTTGATGCAAACAGTTGACTAATGCTAGCTTGCTGTGCTGACAAAATCAGCCGTGTACACACACGATGTCATCTACATTCGCCTATAGATCACCGGATCAGGTTCAAAAGCACCGAGTCTTTGGCCAATGTCTGCTCCTACATGCATGCAGCCACGCAGGCAGCAGCGTTTGTTTTGCCAAAATTAGGAGGCAGTGCTGAGTGCTGACAAAAGAAAAATCTAACTATACATCCGCGGTAAAAGCTTGATCCTTACTACCACTACCAGTTTAGAGTAGTGCATAGCCATCAGAAGGAGACACGTCATATTTGCATGCATGAAGGATGACTAGGTACAAGATGCTGGTAGGGACAGAGATAGCCCTAGCTCAGCGAGGGGACTGCCATGCCATGCCGTGCCGCTGGCGCCGTGGCTGGGTACAAAACGCACGTAGGGACAATCCTATCCTACTAGTGTTGGATCGGAGGCGTCACATCGCACAACAGTAGGCTTGGGCGCTTGGCCCCGGCGTGTCCATGTCGCCGTAGAACAAACAAAGCCTGCAGAATATATCCAACACCGCACGTACCGCCAAAGGCGCCAGTCTGAATTCTGAAAGCTGCTTCGTCCCCTCTCTCCCTATGGCACCGTGGACGTGGAAGCAAGCCGCGTCATGCATGCGAGTGCACACCGGTCGCCGGCAACGATCCGATGTACCCGCCGGATGGCGAGATCCTAACCAACCGACGAATAAAAGAGGCGTCGTCGTGAGTGTTGTTGACAGGGCCAATCAGCGCTAACATAATCGCCTGATTAGCCGAGACGTCAGCGAGCAGCTAGCGGCCAGGATTTTACTCAGGTCGCAGTCCCCGTGTGCGTCGTCAGGCAGGTGGAACCACCGGCCGGTTGACTTCCTAATCCTCGCTCACTAGCTAGCCACACGGTGCAGTGCTGGTTCAAGAAGAAACGATCGTTTAGCTCATGGGTATTTATTAACCAAGATACGGGGCGCGTATCAAATCTTGTGATAAACTTAGCACATATATATAAACTACAAGTCGAGACGCCATCGTGTGGTTCATCCAGTCGTAGTTTCATACTTTGGGGGTGGGCCTTGTCGTTAGTATGCCCAAGACCAACGTAGCTTTCCGGTCATAATGTACTTGAGCATGCAATAATTTTGCATATATAATCAATCTATTTATGTTGTATTGCGAGGACGAAGAAATGGCAGTGCAATTTTGCATCTCGTATCACTGATATGATGAAGTCATCATGAGCCTTGGCCTGGACACAGCCGTTCTCTTCTCGGCGATGACCGGGACGGGTCAGTAGGACAAAGCAGGGACAGCAGTGAGTGGCAGGGACATGACCCCACGCCGGATGAGTCCGCAGTCGGAGCCGACGAGTCGTGGGACGCATCGGCGGCGACAAAAAAAATTTCGACCCGACCACCGGGTCTGGACCGTGCGGACTGCGGAGGCTGCGTTAAAAATTTTGAGTGTTGGCAGACGGAGAAAATGCTCAAGCACTGTTTAGCTTTCCCACCCTAGCCGTTTATAGTTCAGAAGTGAACACGTATGGCCGATCGCCTCGGCACATTTTGTTTTAAGAATTTTTTTTACAAAAAATCGTCTTGGCACAAGCAGCTTCCTTTGGGTCGCTGTTTGTTGGATACAAATGAAGTTAAACTTTATTTGGATCCCATCCAGCATACTTTTGGTAGCTAAATTTTTACTCATGTTTTGTTTAAATCCCTAACTAAAATGTCAGCTAGTGTTTTACGTACCACCCAGCTAAAATTTTACTGTTGTAACCAACTAGTAAAATATTTAATTTTAGAACTCATTTTAGATAGTGGATCTAACCGGGTATAGAGGGTCGTGTGGGTGCCAAACTTTTAAAACCAAGTCTTCCTGGTGCACGATAAGGGCGGATTGATTACATGCAAACAACGTAACGGTGAGATGCGTGTCTATCTGTCAGCACAAGCATCTTTGTTGGCAAGGGTTTGACAAGGCACTGCCGACATGGAGCTAATTTCCCACAAACACGGGCACGTTGAAGGTGATGGGCTAGCCCTGAGCCGTGCCCTTCTTTTATCTGGACCGAGCATCTTGACTTGTCGAATAAACAAACGGCACCAGCGACGTCACACGCCCTGGATCGCTTTCTACACTTGGGCAGCCGGATAGCGTCTACTAGGAATGATCTGGGTTTGGTTTGCAGGTACGAACTCTCTCTCGCCCCAGGATTAATCAGGAGGTAGCAGCGATGAATGAACCTCAATCGCGTACGGGCTTTAGGTTAGTGACACACGTTTCACTCTACCTTAGCACGACGTACGGAGTACGTACGTAGGGGAGGGGCTAGCTGTTGGTCGGCGTACTTTTGTCTTTTGCTTTTACACTGAGGTTTTAAACGTGTGACATGCATGGCTACTCCGATATCTGAACCTACGCGCATATGCCTATTTGTTGAGAAGAACAAGCAACCCACCTGCTCCAAGGCTCCAAGTGAATTGAATTTATCCTCCCCTCTGTACTACGTAAGCATAACAACACATATTTAAGAACAGTTTTGGAACTACTACTGCTAGCACGCTTGCTTGCTAAACGGATGAAAATCGTGTGATCAATGTAGTTTTGAACTTTGATATATATACTTATAAGTGTAACCGGATCTATGGATGCATCAGGCGACCGATCTGCCGAGGGCTAGCTAGACACCGGCAGTGTGGCGGCTACTATCCAGATCGTTGTACACCGCACCACGGCGTAGCCTGCGCGGAGGCGGCGGCGGACAGTTTCGCCCAACTCACGCTCGACCGCTCCCTGACGACTCACACTCATGCAACGGCGCTTATTACTAGGTAGTTAGGCGCGCTTCGCTGCGCCTGTGGAGACGATGGTTGACTCGGTTGTTATTCTACTTGCATATAAATGTTAAGAAGATTGGTGTTGTTTAGGAAGAGTTCTTGCGTTGCTGGCGTCATTTAATGGAGTCATTTTCATGTTGTATTTCGTCTTCATTTAGATTGACAATTAAAGGTTGTTCATCTAGACTGTGGGCTACTCCCTCTGTCCCCTTTACGTGTCGGTCAAGCTACAGCTTCTTGTCTCAACCTTGTTTAGTTCGTCAACTTTCGCCAACTTATTTTGCTAACTTGTCACATCGAATGTTTGGACACTAATTATGAGTATTAAACATAGGTGTAAAAAAAACTAATTGCATAGATGGACTCTACATCGTGAGACGAATCTATTAAGCCTAATTAATTCTTCATTAGACATTGTCATGCTACAGTAACCCGTCATTAAAAATACGTTAATGACAGCACATATTAGGTTTAATAGATTCGTCTTGCGATGTAGAGTCATCTGTCTAATTAGTCTATATTTAGTACACCTAATTAGTGTTAAAAGTATAGATGTGATATTTCGTCAACTTTCACCACATTTATACCCCTAACTAAACACGGTCGTGTCACTACGCGGTTCAACTTGCCGGACTTGCTGAAACAAAGGCCGTGTTCAATTAAAAAAAAGTATCTTTTACTCGCTATTCATTCTCCTCACATAACACACTTCACAGAAAATTCATTTTCCATATTTCCTATTTATTTCCCTCACATAGCACGCTTTAAAAAAATATTTTTTTTCTCCCCAAACTAAACACATAGGAAGTTATGGCTATTGTGTCTAGATGTATATTGGTCCTAACTTTTCCCACAAGCAAAATTACTCCACATATTTCATTTTAGAAAACGGTCCTGTACCAACTTACTGTAGCAGGAGATCTGATCCATCCATATGCAATCGTATGGTATTAAAGCTATCAAAAGTCACTGCTACAGATTTTTTGTGACTTCCCTTCAGGCTCTCAGCACTCATATCTCTCTATTTCATCCCTCTAAAAGGAATATTCTGTCCTGGTCATTGAGATTCTTTCCTTTATGCCAACTTCTCCAGCAGTCATCGTTCCTTTATATCTCCCTCTATATCAACTATACTATATGTTATTGAACCATCCCAACTATAATCCCCTCTCACTCACATTTTCTATTCCTTTTCTCTGTCGCCCAATTCCTTTTCTTTTTTTCTTTTCCGTTTCTTTTTTTCTCGTTCTGTTTTTACATCTCGTTTTTATCTTTTTTTTTTCTTTTTTCTTTTTTCCTTCTTTCTCTCTCTATTTTTCAGCTTTCCCTACGTCAGCGCACTCCAACCTTCTCGATCTCTCTCGCGTGCGCCGCCCCACTCTCTCGCAATCTCCGCCGCCCCTCTCTCTCGCATGCGCATGCGAGCTCCAGCACCACGCCTCCCTGCCTCTTCTTCGGCCGGCGCCTTCCTCTTCCTTCTCCCTCCCTCTCGACCTTGCGAGCAGGGGCGTGCGAGGATGAGCTGCGGCTGGGCAGCGATGATGAGCTGCTCGTGGTGTCTGCTGCTCGATTTGGTGTTCTTTTCCTTCGATTCGGCTTTTGTGATTGTCGATTTGGCTGTGCCTTGTTCGTCTTTGATTTTTCTTTGATTTGGCCTTTCTCTCCTCTCCTCTCTGCAGTGGCGAGGCGAGCTCCTCTCTCTGTCTATGTTTCCCTCCCTCTGCGTGGCGGCGGCGCACGGCCTCGCCTCCACGCGACCTCCATCTCCGGCGCCGGCGCGCGCGGGGCAGCAGCTCCTGCTCGAGCCCCAAGTCGTGGGGGTCGCCGACGGGGAGGCCTCTCTTCTCTTCCTCTCTCTCTGCTCTCTCTCTCTCTTTGTTCTTGTTGTATGCGTTGGATTTTTGCTCAATTTATTCATGGTGGATTTGTGCTTGAGTTGTTTTGGTAGATCTGCGCTTCGATTTGCATTCGAATCAGGGATTTGTGGTTCGAATCGGGGATTCGTGGCTCGTTTTTTCTTCTTCTTCTCCGGCGAGCGGTGCACCTCCTCACCATCGGACGCCCGTTCTTACTCTCTTCCGGTCTGCCTGCCCTTTTTCCCCTCCGCCCATGCGCGCAGGCGAGGCAGTTGGAAGCGGCCATGCCCCAGGCTGGCGGCTCCCCATTCTCCTCGGCTGCCGGCGGCACTGCACGAGGGAAGCAGGATTTTTTCCGGGGACACCGACGACGCAGTCGTCGGCGTGCGGTAGGGTCCACGTGGGGCCCACGCAGGAAGGGAACCACCCGATGGCTGCCATCTCATTTCGCGAGGCCACGTGGCGGGCGACGACCTGCCGAGCTCCGGATGGGCGTGAAACCTTCGAGCGATAATAAGATACATATATACATATAAGCAACGGCAAGAATTGGAGGGTTTGTTACTGAGGCTGCTACTCTCTACTGTGTGAGCGCACGAGACGGAGGACTCGTTGCAGTCCACCATACCCGCCCGAATCGGCCGCGGCAACGGCAACCGCAGCTCGGGCACTACTAGTAGAGTCCACAACTCCACACACACCTCTTCCCACCCAGACCGGAGCGGGGCTCTCTCTCTCCTCGTGGACTCAGGGACAAGAGAGAGACATGCCTGCTGCAGCCTGCTCGGCGACGCAGGTCGGGAAGCTCCCCTTCGCGGATCGGATGCCGCCGCCGGTGGAGGAGGAGCGGTGCGTGAACGCCCAGCTTTGGCTGGCGTGCGCCGGGTCCATGTGCACCGTGCCTCCGGTGGGCGCCGCCGTGTACTACTTCCCGGAGGGCCACGCCGAGCAGGCCACGGGCCCAGTCGTCGACCTCGCCGCCGCCCCACCCTTGATCCCGTGCCGCGTCGTCGACGTCCGGTTCTTGGCCGAGCCCCACACCGACGAGGTGTACGTCAAGATTCGCCTCGTTCCTCTCCTCCCCGGCGAGCCCGTGGCCGACGCCGCCGCCGCCGCCGCCGCCGCCGGGGACGACGACGACCAACCTCCGAAGCCGGCGTCGTTCGCCAAGACGCTGACGCAGTCCGACGCCAACAACGGCGGCGGCTTCTCAGTGCCGCGGTTCTGCGCGGAGACCATCTTCCCGGCGCTCGACTACCGCGCGGAGCCCCCCGTGCAGACCTTGTCCGCCAGCGACGTGCACGGCGAGGAGTGGACGTTCCGCCACATCTACCGCGGCACGCCGCGACGCCACCTGCTCACCACGGGGTGGAGCAACTTCGTCAACAAGAAGCGGCTCCTCCCCGGCGACTCCCTCGTCTTCGTCCGCGGCGAGGACGGCGGGATCCACGTCGGCCTCCGCCGCGCCAAGCGCGCCTTCTGCGACGACGACGGCTCGGTGGCCGTCCGCAGGGCTCTGGTGCGTGGCAATACGGCCGGCGGCGGCGCGCGATCGCCGGCGGACGGAGGCAAGGTCCGGCCGGAGGAGGTGGCCGCGGCGGCGAGGCTGGCCGCCGCCGGGAAGCCGTTCGTGGTGACGCACTACCCGCGCGCCAGCTCGCCGGAGTTCTGCGTGCGCGCGGCGGCGGTCAATGCCGCCATGCAGGTGCCGTGGTGCCCCGGCACGCGGTTCAAGATGGCGTTCGAGACCGAGGACTCGTCGCGGGTCAGCTGGTTCATGGGCACCGTCTCCGGCGTCGCCGCCGACGCCAACTCCCGCTGGCCGCAATCGCCATGGCGGCTCCTCCAGGTGAGCTGGGACGAGCCGGAGCTGCTGCGGAACGTGAAGCGGGTGTGCCCCTGGCTGGTCGAGCAGGTGTCGCAAATGCCAAACCTCCACCTGCCCAACTTCTCGTCGCCGCCGCCGCGGAAGAAGCCGCGCATCCCGGAGTTCCCCTTCGATGCCAGCCAGCCAATTTTCCCTCCGACTCACCCACTCTCGCTGCCGCCGCCTCACCACCACCACCATGGCCTCATCCCCTTCCTCCCCTTCTTCCCGGACGGTGGCAGCGCGGCGGCTGCAGGCACACAGGGAGTCAGGCATGACCAACCGCAACTCGCCCCATTATTATCGGATCTCCGCATCAGCAGCAGCAACCTGCAGAGCCTGCTGCTCTACGGCGTCGGCGGCCACGCTGATCACCACCGCGCCGCCCCTCCGGCGCCGCCGTCGTCCCGCCAAGACGCGCCGCCGCGGTTCCCATCATCACCTGCTGGCGACGCCAAGAAGAACAAGCCGGTGGGGATAATGCTTTTTGGACGGGAGATACTGACGGAGGAGCAGACGGTGATGAAGAGGAAACGCTCCGGCGGCGCGCCGCCGACATCGCCGGAAGCCGCCGGGAAAGCAGGGTCGTCTCCCAACAACAAGCCCGGCGCCGGCTGCGACGCCGATCAGAGGGCGCCCAGCACACCTGACTCCGGCGTCACTGAGGGCGGCAGCCCTACCAAGAACAGCCTGTGGTGTTCTGAGTTTGGGCTGGAGCCAGGGCAGTGCAAGGTGTTCATGGAGTCGGACGCCGTCGGCCGGAACCTCGACCTCTCGGCGCTGGGCTCGTTCGACGAGCTCTGTGCCCGCCTCTCCGCCATGTTCTGCATCGACGACGCTGACCTCAGGAGCCATGTGCGCTACCGCACCGCCGCCGGCGAGGTCAAGAACGTCGGCGATGAACCGTTCAGGTGAGCAAATCAGGAGCTTCTCTTTCACTTTGGTTTTTTTAAATACATTCCAAAACGAATGTATCACCATGCATACACTCCTTTAATTTCCACATGCCTGAACTGAAAAAAGATCGTCTTTTGTCCCCCTCTCCCTACCAGTGCGTTCGTGAAATCGGCGAGGAGGATCACAATACCGAGCGACGCCGGCAGCGACAACACGGGGAGCCAATGATCGGCTGAGACAAGGTGCAAATAGCTTAGGGCGCTACACTCCTAGGACTCATACTCAATAAGCCGGATGCACAGCTGAAGAAGCTAGCTGCATGCGGTTTTCATTCTTCTTCGAATCAGGCCTATGAGAGTTTACAGCTTAGTCAGGGAACTAGGTTGATGCGTGTGTTCAGCTAGGTTGTTTAGTTTCCTATCATTTTTTAGTCAGCTTAGGTGGTGTTGCTTTTTTTGGGATAGTGCAAACAAGATGTAATATTGGTCCTGAACTGAACCGAACTTCTCCAGTCTCCACTTTCCCTTTTGGAATTCATCAATGTTGCAAAATTCAACCGAATTCTGTGTGCTGGTTTAGAGGCAAAACAGACTGCTCCTGGTCTCTGGCGATCCCAGACCGGTGGTTCGGCGGTGGCAGAGAGACAGGAGCAGCAGGTGTTGAATCGATTGTGAATGCCATGTCGTCGCTGCGAGCTCTGAGATGAACCTAGGGAGTGGAGGGGCGCATGGGCAGCCCCAGCCTCCAGCCATTTCATTTGTTCCCTTGTTTGTCTGTGGCAGGTGGGCCGTGGGCAGCAGATACTGTGCCTTCTGTTACGTATCTGTAATGCGCCTTAGGCCGCCGGCTTTCGCCGTCGACGTGAGTACACAGCAAGAGAATCGGATTCGGTAAAGGGGAAGGGCGAGGAACCCTGAACCCCGGGACTGTCTATTCCTTTTTTCAGAAACAAGTTGATCGTCTCCTTATAAGTGCTGGCTATTATAGCCTATGACCTTCTGGTCCCACACACCACACACCCGTACACGATTACAGAGTACGTTTTACACAACTCGACACTTAACTGGTTACGCCTTCTTCATGCTGATACGCCCAACTTGACATTTGCCCCCTGGAACACTTGCTTGTCCCCAAGCAATCGCCTCTGGAAAACGCTCCTTCAGTACATAATAATCCTCCCATGTAGCCGATGAAGCTGGAATGGCCGTCCACTTGATCAACACTTGAGGAACCGCCTTGCTTCCCTTCTTCACCAACCTTCGGTCCAGAACCAGTTCAGGCTGAGTATCCTGATCCGCCAATTGTACTGAATCAGGTAACTTAGTAAACACAGGAGTATGATCTGGAATAAATGCCTTCAGCTGAGAAACATGAAACGTGGGATGAATGGCACTTGATGGAGGCAAATCTAGCCTGTATGCTACTGCCCCACACGTTCCAAGACTGTATAAGGACCAAAGTATTTCATAGCCAATTTAGGACAAGCTCGATTCACCACTGAAGACTGAGCATACGGTTGTTGTTTAAGAAACACCTTGTCTCCAACCTGACACACCACCTCAGTTCTGCGTTTATCAGCAGCCAATTTCATTCGGACCTGAGCCTGATGCAGATGCTTCTTCAGTATGGCCAACTGTGACTCTCGCTGGGAGACAAAACTAGCTGCCAAGTCATTAGTATCCGCAGAAACAGCAAGAGGCACTCCCAAATGTGCATCATACCCATACAAGGCCTTGAATGGAGTACAACCGAGCGTAGTATGGAAATTAGTGTTATACCAAAACTCAGCCTGAGACAACCAAGCCTTCCACAAATGACGTTCCTCACTGACTGCACACCGTAGGTACATCTCCAAACATTGATTAACCCTTTCTGTCTGGCCATCTGTTTGTGGGTGATAAGCGGTGTTGAACAACAGTTTAACTCCAACTAGTTTGAACAGCTCGGTCCAAACCTTGCTTGTGAATACCTAATCACGATCAGACACCATAGTCTTTGGTAACCCATGAAGTTTGACAACCCCATCATATAAGATCTTGGCCACTGTCAAAGCAGTATAAGGATGTTTTAATGGGAAGAAATGTGCATACTTTGAAAACCGATCCACCACCACCAAGATCACACTATATCCTTCTAACTTGGGTAACCCTTCCACAAAATCCAAGGAAATATCCTGCCACACACCTTCTGGAACTGGTAAAGGTTGAAGAAGTCCTGCAGGAGAAACATTCAAATGTTTGGCCTGCTGACAGACCACACACTGCCTAACAAACTCCTCCACATCTTGTTTCATTCCCTTCCAGAAAAACAAGCGCTTCAAACGTTGATAAGTTGCTTTCTGACCAGAATGTCCCCCAATAGCACTTGAATGCATAGCTGTGATCAGCTTGGTCTGTAAAGCAGAGTTACTACCCACCCAGATGCGATTGTTCCACCTGATAACTCCCTGTTCCAATGAATAGCCCAAATGATCAGGACTGGACACAACCAATCTTGCCAAGATGCCCTGAGCCTGACCATCTGTAATGTAAGAATTTGCCACCTCCTGAATCCACTTAGGCTAAACCATTGACACAGCCTGAATAGCCATCATATGCCCCACCCTGGACAAAGCATCTGCAGCAATATTATCCTTGCCCTTCTTATACACAATTTTGAATTCCAACCCCATCAATCTGGTCATTGCCTTCCTCTGAACCTCAGAATGCAGATTTTGCTCAGACAAGTAAGCCAGACTCTTGTGATCAGTCTTGATGACAAAAGCTTGTCTCTGTAAATACTGCCTCCACCTCTCAACAGCCATTATGAGTGCTAAAAACTCCTTCTCATAAATTGACATGTGTTTATGAGTGACTCCAAGAGCCTTGCTTAGAAATGCCACGGGCTGCCCTTTTTGCATAAACACAGCACCAATACCCACATCAGAAGCATCGGTTTCTATCTCAAAGGTTTCAGCAAAGTCAGGTAGTGCCAATACTGGGGTTGTAGCCATGGCTTGCTTCAATCGATCAAAAGCTTGCTGAGCAGACTCAGACCAAGCAAACTGATTTTTCTGCAGCAGATTGGTCAATGGCTTGGCTATCAAACCATAATTGCGCACAAACCTCCTGTAGTAACCGGTTAGACCAAGGAATGCCCTTAACTCCGTCACAGTTTTTTGGAGATGGTCATAGTAACATAGCTGCTGTCTTAGCAGGATCTGTAGCCACCCCAGCACCTGAAATTATATGGCCCAAATACTCAATTTCCTTTTTGAGCAAACGAACATTTACTTCTTTTCATATAAAGCTGATGCTCTCTCAACTTCCCCAACACCAGCTGTAAATGACGAATATGATCTTCCAGAGTTGGGTTATACACCAATATATCATCCAAGAACACCATGACAAACTTCCTCAGAAATGGTGACAACACCTCATTCATGATGCACTAAAATGTGGCCGGTGCGTTGGTTAAACCAAACGGCATCACCTTAAAATGATAATGTCCATGGTGAGTCTTGAAAGCCGTCTTATGCTCATCTTCCACCTTCATCCGTACTTGATGATAACCGGATCTCATATCCAATTTAGAGAAAAACTTGCTTTCAGCTAACTCCTCCAAAATCTCCTCCATGATTGGCATGAGAAATCTATTTTTAATAGTCAAATCATTCAGTTTCCTAAAATCCACACAGAACCACCAGCTACCATCTTTCTTCTGAATTAGCAACACTGGAGAGGCAAAAGGGCTAGTGCTAGGAACAATAAGCCCAGACTGCAACATTTCCTTGACCTGTCGTTCAATCTCATCTTTATGTTGGGGAGAGTATCTGTATGGCTTTGAATTCACAGGAATAGCACCTGGAATCAGAGAGATAGCATGGTCATAAGACCTAGAAGGTGGTAGTGTCTTCGGATCATCAAACACATCTTGATACTCTGCTAACACAGCCTGCACCGCTGGTTCAACTTGAGCATCTGTTGTATCACTCTCCTGTGTCAGAAGCACCATAGCCCAAATATTGTTGCTCTTGTACCATTTGGTCAGCTTCATAGCAGACAATTCATGCAACTGCTCTTCTGGAGTCTAAATTCCCCGAAGCTGAACTCTCCTCCCATTATCTGAAAACTCCAACATTTTCTTGTCCCAATGACACTGCATAGGACTGTGCAATTGAAGCCAGTCATACCCCAAGATCGCATCGTAAGCACCCAGTGGCAACACCCTCATATTGCTGACCAACGATGATCCATTAGCCCACCAATTCAATTGAGGCACACATTTATCTGACACCATCAATTCACCATTAGCCACTCTCACTTGCTGACAACATGCAAGTATAGGAGTAATCCCAACTCGTTTCAAGAACTGTTCACTCACAAAGCTGTGGCTGTTGCCACTGTCAATTAAAGTGAGCATCACTTGATTTTGTACCAATGCTCTAACTTTCATAGAGTTGCCTTCATCAGTACCAGCCATTGCATTCAAAGACAACTGGCAGAATTCAGTAGTCAAAGCATCCTCGACTGCCAACTATTCTAACACCTCTTCAGAAAGTGGCATATCCAGCCCATTCAGCGCCAGAGCATTTACTTGAGCTTTAGGTCTTTTAGCACACTCAACAGCATGAGTAGGAGTATAGGTGTCACCACAGTAATAACACAAATTGTTATCCATTCGGTAATTTCTCACCTGTCTCTCTTTCCACAACATAGTGCCTCTAGCTCCCCCTTTCGACTCACCCTTGGGTAAAAACCCCACCTGGTTACTGAACCCTCCTTGTTTCTGCCCTTTAGCTTTGCTCTTCTCCACTATTTGTTGCTGAATTTTGGCTAATAGGACGGCTCTATCCATAGTATCAGGAATTTGAGCTTGCACTCCAGCACCAATTTCAGGTGACAGACCCTGATGAACTGTGTGACAAAAAACACATCATCTAACCCCATATTATGCATTGTCAATTGGTACTGCAAACTTTCAAATGCCACAATATACTCTTCAACATAAGTTGTTTGTTTCAACTCCATCAATTCTCCCAAAGCCACTCTATAATCATTAGCCCCAAATTTCCTTTCAACTGCAGTCATGAATTGCTCCCAGGTGCCCAACCCATCTCTAGCCTTATACACTTGCAGCCAACTCGATGCAATACCATCCATGTCTAATGAAGCCACCAGAGGCCACATAGATTCAGGAATACTACACAGCTGAAAGTAATCAATACATCTATCCCTCCAGATCCTCGGACTGGACCCCTCAAAACGTGGACAAGATAATTTGGGAATTGCAATTCTGCTGGAGCCAAACACATCATGCTGCTGTCTAGAAGAAAAACCAGGGCGATGAAGAGAAGTACCACCTGTTACCTGTCGGCGACTCTGCTCACGAGGATCCGCCTGATCCTCCGATGAACCCGGACTAGAGGGTCACCCCACCCTGCTAGTCTCACGATCCAGAGTCAATTTGGCTACCGCTTGACCCGTAGCATCAATCCTTTTGTTCAGCACCTTCTGATCAGCAATCATCTGCTCCATCACCTTCGTGCTGACCGAGATTTGAGCCGCCATCGTCTGCTGATTCGCAGCGATATCTCCCACCTGAGCGAACAGCAGATCCATGTTCTCCAGCACTTGCTCCCACCGCTCGTCGTCCTTTGCCGCTCTCTCATCCATCCTGGTGAGCACGAACTGTGTTTGCGCCGAAGGTTTGGGTGGCGCCGTGATGCCGACCAGATGAAACTATCCCAACAGAAAATCCGCAACCACACGAACTGCAGCAGCTGAGATCCACAACTCGGAAGAGAAGAACCCCCCGCACGATCCTGTACTGAATCACCCGCGGGCCAAATTCGCGGCGCCTAGGAATCACAGGAAAATCAAGGATCGAGGCCGTCACGAACCTGCAACCCGATTCTCCCCACCTAGACAGTTTGCGAACTCGAAGCCAACGGAATTCCGGATCCAGCACGAACGGCCGAGGATCCGTGAGTCTGATACCACTTGTAATGCCCCTTGGCCGCCGGCTCTCGCCGTCGACGTGAGTACACAGCAAGAGAATCGGATTCGGTAAAGGGGAAGGGCGAGGAACCCTGAACCCCGGGACTGTCTATTCCTTTCTTCAGAAACAAGTTGATCGTCTCCTTACAAGTGCTGGCTATTATAGCCTATGACCTTCTGGTCCCACACACCACACACCCCTACACGACTACAGAGTATGTTTTACACAACTCGACACTTAACTGGTTACACCTTCTTCATGCTGATACGCCCAGCTTGACAGTATCCCTGCTGCCATCGATGCTCTGATCATGATGCCTACATGCTGCAGTGAACCAGTGATTCCAACCCCCTGTCGTTTGCCTGCAGCGGCAAAATGATTGTGCGGCTTGCCCGCTCCGCCCCGGGATGCTGCCGCGCGAAACCGAAATGGACGTCCCAGCTAACACAACCAGAGCACACAACACAGTGCCCGCGTTCGCGTAGTGCTCCTCCCATTGCCATCCACCATGTGTCACAATTTCTTGTTTGTCCCTCCGCTGATCGTGTTCGGAATCAGCCATGTAATTTGCGCCTAACCTCCGGTCACACTTGGACGGATCGGAGGTCGTCATCATCATCATCTTCTTCCACGACAAACATAGCGACCGATCGGCAACAAATGAAAATGTTCCGTCAACGCGCAGATCGCACTCGCGAGCACCAGACGATGGATGCCCCCCGGACCGGACCAGCTACCCACGCACGCACGGACACACCAGGGGACAAGGATGCCTCCATCGCTAGGCAGCTAGCTCGGTCCCCCTCCCCACGGCTTCGCGCGCTTGCTTGTTCGGTGGGTGTTCTTGACCGCGTCGCTGTCGCGACGGCAACGCGACGAGGGCGGGCCGGGGCAGAAACCACAAAGGCACGGCATCGGCAAAGCTTTTTTAGCGGCCAAGTCAGTAACACGCGGCGACAGGCAGACGTCAGGGGCATCGGAGATTCGGAGAGGCGTTCTGCCGTCGCGCGTCCGGTCCGGCCTGCGTTTCACGCACGGCGCCGACGCCGAGTCTGGTCAGTGGTCAGAGGAGGAACAGCCAGGATAGATTAGCTTAACGGCAGGTCATTAGAACTTAATGGATGTGCCTGGCTATCTAACCAGACCAGAGTACCAGACCCCTGTTGCTTACTATACTCATCAGGGAGGATTAGGCTCCTGCTGAGAGCCTGAGACATTGACAGCGACAGCCGGGGAGCATAAATGGCAGGTCAAGGCCGGGACTTGGCACATGTATATGACTTTGGACGCAATGCAAGTCGCCACGCCTTGCGGCGCGAGTGCCGGGCCCTGGCCTGTATTCCTAATCGACCCTGGCCTGGCGGCTTAAATGCTTCCCTTGTCGGGATTGCAAAACTAATCCAGGTCAGGGGGGCGTACGGCGAGCTAGTAGCAGGATTAGCGTAGCAGGCGATCGGATTAGCTGGCCGATCTTGACAGTTGACAAGCCATCATCATACAGTTACGCGGCACGGCACGACCTCCTGAATCGAAGGGGAGGCGCACCATCAGTGGTTCTGACTGAGACGTCCCCCGTTTTTATTCGGTGAGTGAGACCTCACCTCCGTCGAGCAACTTTGCCGCGTCCTGCTGATGCGTGACGCCTTGTCGCGTTCGTGCTGCCTACTGCCGCAAGCAATGCCCCCCCGGAGCGTGCGCTCAACTGTCGGTGAAGGGTCGGCGTCGCGCTGTCACTTGGAATGAACATGAACCCCGGGTGCTCGATATTGTCTGGCTGGCCGATCGATGAGTTCAGGGAACAGAACGTCGGTCTGCCGGTGCCCGGAGCCGTCGCTGAGGGCCCCTCGCACAGCACGCATTGGTTGATTTCCTTGGGACAGGAAGAGAACACGCCCGTGAGCATCGCGACGCACCAACGCACCGCCAGACGCGTGACTGTTCGTTCGTTCACCTGTGGACGGATCGACCCACACCCACGAGGAACGAACGGGCCGGGCGGAGCTGGAATAAAGAAACGCGGCGGCCGGAGCTTCCCGGGCCGGCGTGCCGGGGGGCGAGCCGAGGCGTGCCCCGGCGATGGGAGGGAGCCGGAGACGAGCGCGAATAGCCAGAGCATGCGCGCTGATTCCACAGCCGGAGGGAAAGAAGTCAGCAGGGTCAACAAGTCAACGGGCGATCGAGGCTACCCCGCCGCGGCACACTGCGCCATGTCGGAGCTCTCCAAGCTGCGTGCCTTGCATGCCTGCCTGGAGGCACGAGCTGGAGCTGCTCTTCCGACGAGCAAGCGGTTATAATTAATTAGCCCCATCGTGATTCGTGAACCGGGACAGCTTGCCGCAAGGGAAGGGTGCCACGTCTCGTGTGGGTGATGCGCCGATGACGACAGCGGCGCGCGAATGTTCCGCCGCGTCGTGGGTAGCGCCTGCACCCCCCCCCCCCCCCCCCGCGCCGCCTGCCTGACCACGCTGACGGTTCACCCTACACCGCAAATGTCCAGAGTAGCTCTGTCAATTGTAGTAGTATAGCGGAACAGAGCTGCTAGCCTAACCAACATACTGTATAGGGTAATCCGTAGCTGAAGACAACGAAAACCTGAAAATGTCTCTATCCTGTCTAGTAGCAGAGACATTTTTACGTTCGGGTCACTGGCACGCACTTGCCAATCTTGAATGATTCTCCCATTTGTATCAGCTAGCCGTGCTAGAGCACCAGAGCAGTGGACGTGGACACAGTGGAGTGGGCTACCATCATCGACCTCCTTTTCCTTTGCCCCGGCGCCTCACGTGCGCGTGCATGCATGGCGTCGACAAAGCAAGCACTAGCAGCAGCAGAGGCCGCCGGCCGGCACCGCGATCCCTAGTGGCCCGAGCCGTGCAACCCGCAGCCGCAACACGTAACATGGGCGCAACAGTGCCATGTTTGAGCTGCTGGCCTCCTTGGCTCCTCCTTGCTTTCAGTGCCTCGCGGCAACAAAACAAAAGCCGCCAGGGAGGCCTATGGCAAGAATGGCCTCGCTGATCCCGACCCCTGCTGCTCCTAGCTACTCCCTCCGTTCCAAATTGTAAGTCATTCCAAGATTCTTGGAGAGTCAAACTCTTTTATGTTTGACCAAAATTATAGAATGAATCACAAAAATTTATGGAATCAAATATATATAATCTAAAAATATACTTGATGAAGAAACTAATGGTACTTATTTGGTATCATAAATCTTAGCACTTTGTTATATAAATTTGGTCAACCTTAAAATAGTTTGACTCTCCAAGAATCCTGAAATAACTTGCAATTTGGGACGGAGGGAGTAGTATTACGATCGATATCGATCGATCCCATGTTTGCAGTAGCAATCGTCTTCGTCATGCTCCGTTTGACCGGCGTGCGTGGGGGGATGGATGACCGCGCGCGGCTTCGGGCAGGGAAAACCGGCGGGACTTGCTCCTGTGCCGGGGCCTCGGAGATCGGCTGCCCCTCGGCGTCTTCCGGCCTTTGTCCCTACTGCCCTCACCTCGGTTGGATGCGCAGCTGCCGGATTGGAAGACTCCATGCCCCCGCGCGCGCGCACGAATGGCCTTGGGCGTTAGGACTCCGCTCGTGCGCATCCGACACATCGTTTATAGTAGTACAAAGAAGCCGGCACATCGTCTAAGCATGATTAACTAGATTTTTTTCTATAGTTTTTATTTGTCATTTATATGATTCTCCACAACCTCACTTCCGATAGTTTTTTATCATTAGTATATCATAAATACACAAACGGTGTTGGGAAGAAACGATTGAGAAAAAATAAACTTGTGCTTGTAATGTGCGGGATGTGACTTGTGAGGGTGATGACGAACGTATCTTTTTTTTTGGAAAAAATGGATATATACCATTAAAAGATCGCAAAGTTGGATATATATACCATTGGACCCACATGTAATTGACTCGTGTGAACCCTACATGTAAGTGAGATAGTGATGGTATATATCCAATTTTGTGATCTTTTGATGGTACATATCCAAATTTCTCTTTTATATATATATATATATATATATGCTAGTGCTTATAGAGGCCGTTTGGAACAACTTTTAGATTCTGCTTATGGCATTGTTGACAGAATCTATTTCTTTTTTGCCAAGATTCAAAAGCAGCAAAAACGAAGCTTTTCACATATTATGCTTCTGTAGCTACGGTGGCACTAGTAGAAACATAAGTTATGCCAAATAAGCCCTAGTTGTCCTATAATATAACAGGTGGATGAACAGTTGTTTTGTTCGGATCAAAACAACAGAATAATAGTTAAACTGACTATTATAGTAGTCCAACTGTTATCAGTAAGTTGGACTACAGATAGTATAACTATACATATTAATTTGGAAAAAGTCTATTTTACTCCTTTCACCTTTTTGCTTTGTCCGTCCAGCCCCCTCAGCAAAATATTGGCTTAATTTACTCCCTCCTCTATCGAAACCGGTTTAAATTAACCCCTAAGTAGGATTTCCATCAGGTTTTGTCCATGGGGCATTGTTTTACCGGGTCTATTGTTGCTTGGGCGTGTGACCTGGAGTGAAGGGTCTATTTCACGGAGCCATTGCATATCACATAGCCGAGCGGTAGGAGGTCGCATCCTAGCTGCGTCCCTGCGGTTGCCATGCGGTCGCTACTCGCTAGACAGCATGAGATTAGCCAGGGTCCAATATAATTTGACTCGGTCAAAAACATGGCCACTAGGCTAATTTGGATGGAAATCCTGCTTAGGGACTGATTTGAACCAATATTAATAGAATGAGGGAGTAAATTAAGGGACGAACAAAGTGAACAAGTGAGAGGAGTAAAATGGACTTTTTTCTATTAATTTTAGTTGCTAACTACTTCCGTTTCATATTATAATTTGTTGACTTTCTTTACCTCAAATTTAACCATTCTTCTTATTTAAATCACACGTTTTTGTCATGTTACCTTACTAATAAAGTTTTTCAAGAATGCCTTAAATTTGATTATGTTTGCAGCTTGCCCAATTTTTTGAATAATTTAAAATAAAGAATCAAATTTGAGGAAAAAAATCAAATAATTATAATTTGGAACAAGTATCCTAGCCATTCACACGCGGAGCATCGATCGAGCTGATGCTGGGACGCAAGAAATGGAAAAATCTTGAGATGATGGAGCAGAAACAAATCAAAATGCAGAAACCATCCTTTGTGTACACAAGACTACAATCCAACCCGAAGGTTTATCCTGTGTGTACAAGACCACAAAACCTGAAGATTGTTTTAGTAAAACTAATTGCTAAAAAAAAGACAAATATTAATCTGCAAGACACGTTTCAACCGTGCACTCCTGTACTTCCGATGCTTATTTCCAAAGACCTGTCGACTTCTGTCAGCAATTGTGTACATTCTGAGGGGCTATAACTTGCTATCTTTCGATGGTAAACTGATTGGCATAGCTAAATACAGAACGAATGAAAGCTGTGACTTCATCTAAGTGTAGGGAATAAATGTTACTTCCTAAATATTGACACGAAGGCCCGTCAAGAAAGCGAGTGTGTGAGGGGAAGTGGACTTGCCGAAGGGTGTGCACCATCGTGGCAGCTTCTCGAGGACCTTCGTAACCTTTGGTGTAACTCTATTCACATCTGTTCTTAGTTTTACCAAGAAAGGAACATCCTCGGCATCTTTAGTTTCTCTTTGAGATGTTTGGGTAGCGCTGTTCAACCAGTACAGTGTTAGCTGAAATTTTGTTGGTGAGTTTTTGCCGCCAGCAAATTGGATTGTATGCCATCCATCTACCTCACTTTTATCACCCAGCAGGACCAATTTCTCCGAATCCACTGAACACCATAAATTTAAACGGTCAATAAATGTGGAAAGGTCAATCAGTTACAGTAGTATTTTCAAGCATGATTTGTACCAAGCGGGCCCTATCTTTCTCAGCACTAGCAGACAAGGTTCGTAGGAATTAATTATATATCTATTTAATGGTTCAACTAACCTTGAACTGTGAAGTCTTCGATTTCTTGTTTGTTGATTCCAAGCGCCCAACGTGTTGATGACTTGGTATCAACTGATATTACGGTCTGTCGAGCACTATCCGTAACTAAATCACTTTCTACAAGGACCACAGGAACTTCAGACTTGCTCCATCCAGTATTGCTGTCTTTGTAACTCCAACAGCCATACTTCATTGTAAACGTCACAAAGTCAATAGTCATATTCCTTCCGCAAAAAAATTCTTCATCTCCAAGGTCCACTAATTCCTTTGTTAACTTTCCAGGTGTATTCGAAAACAGAGAAATATAGGATAATGGTTCTCTATTTCCATCATCTATTCTTGTAGTATCCACAACATGTACAACCTGAGCAGAAGCATAACATCAGGTTAAGTCAAAATCCCAAAAATATTACTACATTATGTATTAATACTAATACTTCAAGCTGGAGATCCCCATTTGTGAAAAGTACAAATATCACTTTACAAAAATACCAGAAACACAATAGATACTCCTTTTGGTTTTCTGTACCACGTGGCAAATTTGATATTGAAATTAACAATTATGTATGAAGGTAGATTTGAGACAACATATTAATGTGGCTGCTGGCACGGTGGCAACCCCAGTCATAAACCAATTTTGAGATAAACAGAAGGCATTGTAGCAGAATAGTAGCATAAAAGAAATGCTTACATTTACAGATCGCGCCACGTCCTCCGTAAATGCTGGCACAATGCCACTTGACACCAGCGCCAGTGAAATCCCAAATAATGTGCATACTAGCAAACCAAGAGTTCTTTTATCACCTAAAGAAAGCATACGAGGTAGATCAGCTTCTTTAGAGAATGTAACAAAAAAATGCATATAAAGCTAATAAACGTGCAGAGAAGTGTAAGAATTTCAAGCATTATCAAATGTCTAGCAGGAAGCGAATGTCACAGAAAATGTAGGGATCTTATTCCAACCAGTGAAGATAGCAGGAAATGTAACACTAAGGTTGTCTCACAGACATCAGTTACACATCTGCAGTACACTATTACATCAACAGACAGGTGTCTAGACTCTAAATCTAGATTCAAGAAAAGAGAATCGAATACACAAGTGTCTGCTGGTGGTGCAAATGCTCATACGGACTAAATTACTACATACACAACAAAGAACCAAACTGAAATGTGGTACAATATAAGGCTAGCAGATAAACCACCTCTTTTATTCTATATGGTAGTGTTAATTAAAAAATTATAAACAAGAATGCAAACATTAATGCTGATGCTACTTTGACAGGAAAGAAATATGACTATTTCCAGCATGCATGGTTTACCTGAGATATGAACGTATGACAGAAGATACACAAACATGAAGCACACAACGACAGCAATGGCAACAGCAACAATTACATTTCCAAGCCAGTCTGGTAGTCCACCAGGATTCCTGCATATCATTGCAAAGTGAGGTTAACAAAAGTTTGGTTTCATAGGATAACAGACTTTATTTTTCAATTAAAATAGCAGCGAAGACTAACAAAAGAGATGATACACCAGACGAATGAGCAACATATTACCTGTCAACACGTACAATGCTCCCAACAATTACATCTGCCATGCGAACGGCCAAACCAGCAGAGGACACAACTGGTGCAGCCAAACCCAGAACCAATGTGACAACTTTAAGCTGTTTAGGTAACCGAACAGGAGAAAGAGTAGCTTCCAAAAAACCATCTACAAAGAAACAACCATGAATACTCCAGGTGATACCAAGCTATTAATGTACTCAGACTGTATCAGCAACTTACAAGCAAAAGCAGGAGAAACAAGCCAGATGAGCGCTATATACGATGATCCAACCTTGAAATAGGTTCCCAGTATTAGAACTATTAACCATTGGACAAAACCAGATTTAAAAATCCATCTCTCGGCTTCCAGATCAACAATATATTCCCTTGTGTTATGAGTTAGTCCTGGTTTGGTTCTAGAATACACACTTCGAAGATGTCTCTTCAGCAAAATAAACCCAATATGCTGACCAATAAATGCTCCAAGCAGTGCAGGTGAACCAAATAAGCCAATAATTAACCATGGATTTGCAACATAAGGCACAGGAAATGGACATATATGGGGCAGAATAAATGCTACCACAACTGGTAAGCAGATAGAAAATATCAACATTAGAATGATGCCCAAACATGATATGCCAAAGGACACAAGCCCAGGCCGTCCACCCATAAGCAATGATGTTCCCCATATCAGAAGTGACTGCAATATGATTGAGTTGTGAAACATGGTGGCAAGTCGCTGAGGATAGACCACCATATACTTGCCCTGCAAAGTTAAAGTGAAAAAGGATTCAAATCAGTTGAGTGCAATATTAAATTCACATAATTCAAAAATCATATAGTTTTAACAACATCCAACGTCAGCTAATATTGGTGATTTTTTCCCCATTTATCTTTAAGGCCTGGGACAGAGATTTGATGACAGAATTGTGATCATGCACAAACTAACAAAGAAACTTTAATGTGATACCAGAATGTCAAAGAAGACAGCTTTATCCTTCTCTGTGTTTCCTTGCTTTTGCTGCTTTGCATTTTTCAAAAAAGTTGGTGATGCAGCAGAGTAGAGTAGGAAATCAAGCATGTTTTCTCCAATATGCTGAAGAGACCCCGGTTTCAAAAGCTTCATCTTGTCATTCTGCACATAACATAACAGAAACAATGAGAAAACAGACATTAGAATGTGGTTTAACAAAAAATGGACAACTAAATAAGTATGTGATCTTATATTACTGTATTTAAGCAAGGTCAAGTTTCAATACAAATCAAATAGTTGTATAACCACAAAGCCACATGAAAAAACATTGCAACATTCTAGTAATAGTAAGATTTCAGGAGGAACCAAAAAGTTGCACATAATATGTCAGGTCCTGTTGGCAATGCCCTAGATCCTTGACCTGCACCCAACCATATATCATATCGTACATATATAATTAAACAGCTCTGGTCTGTACTCCATGTGGAGAAACAGTTATACACCTGTGAAATATTATATCATCTGCCATCTATCTCCACTTTGTTAAGCATTGACTCTTATATTTGTATCCTTACAAGCTACTCATGGTTGAAAAAAAAAAACAGTTTAAAGTCTTAATATTGTAGTTTGTCAAAAAACATACTTAGACAAGCTGAGACAATTTTCCAAAAAGCATCAAATACACAAAGAATTATCAACGGAAGCTGTGGACAGAACTTTTAGCCATAATGGAAGTTCGTGAACTAGCAAATACGTTTGTCTTGTCATGGAAAGGTCCAAATTCAGATAAGTTTGGCATTGATAACTATAGCAAGAATATATATAGCCAAGAGAACCAACCTTCGTGTGATACACAGATGTTGTATCCGTATATGCAAAATCAAGTCCTGGAAGACCAGCAACTTCCTGATATATTTGAAAATCTGTTGCAGATTTTATTGCTCCAGAGCTAAAAACATCCTGCAATTACAAAAATGTCAATCTACAAGGAAGAAGACCAATATTTTTCTTTTGAAGCACCAAAATGACATACTGGAACCATGCTCTTTCACTCAAGAAACAGAATACTTCATTTCACTTTAAGCCTCCATTTTAGCACCAACTAATTGAGCGTGAGGAGCCAAGAAACAATCTTATATGCTTCCTCATTAAAATCGTAAGTTTAGTTGATAGATTGTTTCTAAACTAAACAGAACAGTAGAAAACTATTATATGCTCAGGGCTGCTTGATTTCAAGTATTGGAAGCATGACTATGCAAGTCCACAAAGACTTTATTTGAGAGAAGGGAAGGAGGGAGCCAGGGAGGGCTGCTACCTGTGAAGCTATCTGAGCAGATGGATATTTGGCTACAGCTGCAAAGCTCTCCAAGGCCCAATGGTCAGTACCCTGTCAACAGTAACAATTAGGCTGAATTAGTACATACATCCAATGGGTAATATTAGAGGATAAAAATCATACCTGAAAGAGAGTGGATTTCCCACTGATACCCATAGCTTCCAAATCTACTGCAAAACGTACTGAATTTCTCCATGGGTGCTGCAAAAAAGTAACCCTAGGATTCAGGCAGTTCCATGTAGCATGCATAGTGATAGTATGACACATGTCTTCCAAAGTTTAAAGAAAAGAAGTAAATTAGAAGGTTCTATTAAGTTTATGAATTATCATGCGGAGGATTGTTTATGGACTACATTAGTGAACAGGTCAGGGAGCAGAAAGAAAAAGGAAAGTAGGTTATGCAGGTTTTGAGGCAAGGTAACATTTCTTTTTCTCCTTTCGAAGGTCAAGGTGATTTGAGTAGCATATGAATGCTTGTACCCAATATTGCTCCTCATTGCTGAAATAAGAATACACTAGCATCAAGACATTAACACTTAACATAATACTCTACTCGCATAGACCACTCTACCTGTCTACTAAAGTAGATCTCTCCCCACATTCCCGCACCCAAAAAAAACAAAAAAACAAAAAAAAAACTCACTCACACAAATTAAATCCTACTGAACTGCATCCATGGGCAAAGTGGGGCATAATAATGGTGAGGAGTTAGAGACTTAGAGTTAGCCATGAGAGAATGTTGGATGCTATACATCTAAATCAATAGTACATACTTGCAGAGTTGCTGGCCATCAATTATATATCCTTGATTCTTCTTCATATTATTATATCTACTTGACTCAATTGATAAGGATACAAAATAGACCCAAGTAAATCTGATTTGGAGGTTAGTATTGAATGTTTGGGCAATGCTCCACACCCTTAGAGGAGGGGTTGGCCTTTCATATATAGGTGCCATATAGGCAGTAGTACAAGTGGAAGATGAAAAGGCTAGGAGTACAAGGGAGAGTACAACTGTACATATCTAATACCCGCCCGCAGTCACAGGGGGAGCTTGGCGGACACCAAGGCTGGACCTAAACTCAGTAAACAACTGGACAGGAAGCCCCTTCGTCATGATGTCAGCATACTGGTGTGAGGAAGGGACATGAAGAACACGAACTTCTCCCAAGGCGACCTTCTCGCGGACAAAGTGGATATCAATCTCAATATGCTTTGTCCGTCGATGATGAATAGGATTGGCGGTCATATAGACAGCACTAACATTGTCACAATAAACGAGCGTAGCCTTGGAGAGGGGAACATGAAGCTCGTGTAGAAGTTGTCGCATCCAACAACATTCTGCCACAGCATGGGCAACAGCCCAGTATTCAGCCTCGGCACTAGAACGAGACACTGTAGTTTGCCGCTTCGAAGACCAGGAGATTAGAGTGTCACCAAGATAAACACAATAACCGGAAGTAGAACGCCGTGAATCAGGACAACCAGCCCAGTCTGCATCAGAATATGCTGTGAGAGTGTCCACGGGTCCGGTGCCAATGTGAAGACCAGAGGACAACGTGCCCTTGACATAGCGTAGGATACGCTTGACAAGCGCAAGATGAGGCTCTCGAGGATCATGCATGAACAAGCAGACTTGTTGAACCGCATATGCGAGATCAGGTCGGGTCAGAGTAGGATATTGCAGAGCACCAGCAAGGCTTCTATACTCGGATGGATCTTTAACAGGAGGCCCATCCATTGCGGAAAGCTTGGACTTACTATCCACTGGCGTCGACGTAGAGTGACACTCACTCATACCAGCGCGTTGGAGGAGATCCAAAGCATACTGTCGCTGGGACAGAAACAATCCGTCAGAAGATCGTGTGACTGAAATCCCTAAGAAGTGATGAAGTTCCCCGAGATCTGTCATAGCAAACTCTGTGTGAAGCCGACCAATAATATCCTGAAGTAAGGCTGGTGTCGAAGTAGTGAGAACAATGTCATCGACATACAACAAGAGGTAGGCGATGTTAGCGCCATCCTTGTAGATAAACAAGGAGGTGTCAGAAGCCGAAGAAACAAAGCCCAACTGTCGTATATAAGTGGCAAATCGCTGGTACCAAGCACGTGGAGCCTGCTTCAATCCATAGAGCGACTTCTGTAGGAGACATACATGATCAGGATGAGCTGGATCCACAAAGCCACGAGGCTGCTGGCAGTACACTGTCTCATCAAGATTACCATGAAGGAAAGCATTTTTTTACATCCAGCTGATGAATCGGCCACTCATGAGAGGCTGCAATACTTAGAATAGTTCGTATGGTTCCTGGTTTGACCACTGGGCTGAAGGTCTCATCGTAGTCAACACCATGTTGTTGTGAAAAACCCCGAACAACCCAACGGGCCTTGTGACGTGCAAGGGAGCCATCTGAGTGGAACTTATGCTTGTAGATCCACTTCCCTGTTACCACATTCGCGTGCGGAGGCCGAGGCACAAGGCGCCAAGTGCCATTGTCGATAAGAGCTTTGAACTCATCAACCATAGCAGCCCGCCAATTGGGATCGGCAAGTGCACTGCGATAGTTGGACGGGACCGGAGAGGTAACCACATGCTGAGCTGACAAGTTCTTGTACTTGAAGGGCTTTATAGTGCCAGTCTGCAGCCTTGTCGCCGCACGAGACGGGGGTGGCGGTGGCTGTAGCTCAGGCAAAGGAGCTGGTGCTGGAGGCGGAGGCACTGGAAGTGGTGCCCTGGGACGCCGGCTGTAGACCTGCCGTTGAAGCGACCTGCTGGTG
Source organism: Digitaria exilis (assembly GCA_015342445.1). Taxonomy (NCBI): domain Eukaryota; kingdom Viridiplantae; phylum Streptophyta; class Magnoliopsida; order Poales; family Poaceae; genus Digitaria; species Digitaria exilis. The sequence goes on along the minus strand of JACEFO010001776.1, from coordinate 953,584 downwards.
GCTGAACAGCAGCAGTTGAAGGTGCTGCTTCCGGCTGAACAGCAGCCGGAGCACCACCTGCTGGTGGCTGAACAGCAGCAGTTGAAGGTGCTACTTCCGGCTGAACAGCAGCAGCCGGAGCACCACCTGGTGGGGAAGGAGCGCCGTGGGATCCTGGCGGGGGCACGAGACCACACCCGCCCGGACTAGAAGAATCCGATGGCCCTGGCAGCACATGCTCATCGACAGTAGGGGACGACTCAGCAGCAGGTGCTGGTGGCGAAGCTGCAGGGTTAGTAGGACAGTAGCAAAATTCCGAATCATCATCTAGGAGAAAATCAAAGGAGCTGTTGGGGGCAGCGGACTCACGAGCAAAGGGGAAGGAGAGCTCATCAAAAACGACATGGCGTGATATGATGATGCGGCGAGTAGTGAGATCAAGACAACGATAACCTTTATGAGAGGATGGATATCCCATAAATACACAAGCCGTAGACCGAGGAGCCAACTTGTGAGGATATGTAGCCTGCAGATTTGGGTAGCAAAGGCACCCAAAAACACGCAGATGCTCATAGGTTGGTGGAGTGTGGTATAGGCGCGTGTAGGGAACCTCATGGCCAATGGAGGATGAAGGACGGCGGTTGATCAAGTACGTGGCTACAGAAAGAGCTTCAGCCCAATAGGACGGCTGCATGGAAGCATGAATAAGCAGTGTGCGCACTGAATTATTAAGGGTGCGAATCATACGCTCAGCCTTGCCGTTTTGAGGGGATGTATAAGGACAAGAAAGGTGAAAAATGATGCCACGAGAGGCAAAAAAAATGACTCTGGCATTATTAACGAATTCTTTACCATTATCAGTTTGAAAACACTTAGTGGGAAGGCCAAACTGTGTATGAGTGTAGGCAACAAAATTAACCAAGTGGTCATGAACATCAGATTTGTGCTTAAGGGGAAAAGTCCAGCAATAATGCGAGTAATCATCGATCATGACCAAGTAATAACCATAGCCCGAAATACTATTAACAGGCGACGTCCAAACATCACAATGAACAATTTCAAAGGGAGAAACTGTTTTGGAGGAAGAAGGACTAAATGGCAGCCGCGTATGTTTGCCTAGCTGGCAAGAATTGCAAAGTGAGCGAGCTATTTTATTACAGGAGATGGACTGGTTATTCTTGAGGCGGGCTAAAGCAGCCGAACTAGGATGACCAAGACGCTGGTGCCATAGGGAGGACGATGCAGCAACGAGGGCGTGTGCAGCGGTGGTGGTGGCGGCACAAATGGTGTACAGATCGCCGTCACTATTGCAGCAAAGAATCACGCATCCTGTTCGAAGGTCCTTCACAGAGAAACCAAAGGCATCAAACTCAATGGAACACTTATTATCTCGCGTGAATTGGCGAACAGAAAGTAAGTTGCGGATCAGTGAGGGAACAACAAGGACATTGTTGAGTTGAAATGTGGAGGTAGCAGTGTGCAAGGTAGAGTTTCCTCTAGATGTGACTGGAACATGCATACCATTACCTACTATAATGGAAGAGTGAGAGTCAGGGGAGCGAGAGAGGAGTATACCAGCCGAGTTGTGCATATGGGTGGAAGCACCGGTGTCCAGAACCCAGGGGTTGGAGCCCTGGATTGACATCTCTTGTAGGGCAGCAATCAGTCCGGCCTGATCCCAAGATTGGGCCGGTTGCGGCGCCTGCAGGGGGGTGTACTGTGGCGCCTGGGGTCCAAAAGCAGCATGGGCCTGCGGTGCTGAGCCAAGGAGGCCCTGGCCACCATGCCAGCCCTGGCTGCCGCGCCAGTTATGTCCACCAGAGGAGCCGCCGGGCTGGCTGCCTTGCTGCGAGGTCCATGGATTGAAACAAATCCACGGGCCGTGTGGCTGCTGCTGGCCTCCACTGCTGCCCCAGCCCTGCTGCTGGCCGCCGCCGCGGCCCCAGCCACCACCGGCGTTTCGTTTGCCATTACCTTTCTTGCGCTTGCCCTGCTGCTGCTGCTGGGAACCGAATGGCGCAGATGGAGAGCGGCAGTTGGAACCACAGCCAGATGGTGTGGAGGCAACAAGGGCAGTGGAGGCTGCAACCTTGGCTTCATTCGCCAAACGTAGTTCCTTTAGGGCGAGCTGATCAAGTGCTTCAGCGAAGGTGATGTTCGGCGTAGCAGCAATGAAGTCCGCAGTGGTGCTGTAGCGGGAGTTGACGCCACGGAGGAGGTTGAGTACAAGGGTGGAGTTAGAAACTGGCTGCTCAACGGCGCGAAGAGCATCAGCAGCTCTCTTCATCTTCTTGCCATATTCTTCAACAGAGAGATCTCCCTGAGTCATGGAGTGGAACTCATGACTCAGGTAGATGGCACGGGGAGCTTGGTTCCCCTGGAAGTGAGTACCAATGGCAACCCAAAGCTGGCGCGCCGTCTGTTCATCTGCCATGGTGAAATCCAAGACAGAGTCGGAGACGGAGCCGTATAGCCAGCTGCGAACGCAGCAGTCCGCTTGGCGCCAGGCAACATCGATGGGATTGGGAGGAGGAGTCCCGTCGATGTGTCCCATGAGGCCAAACTTGCCACACATGGCCTGGAAGAAAGATTTCCATTTGCTGTAGTTGGAGGAGCCTAGTTCCAACGTCATGGGGACGTGGGACTTGACAGGGATGGTGGCGTAAGGGCTCACTGCATCAGCCATGGCAGCAGCAGAGTCTCCAGAAGAGTTGTCAGCAGCAGAACCTTCAGAGGTGTCGCTGGTAATGGTGGACATAAACAGCCAGGAGCAGTTGAGGGAAGAAGAAAGGATAGGGCTAGTGGTGGGTGTGCGTGGTGGGGAGAGGAGGGGAGGAGGCACACGGCAGGCCTAGAGAGGTGCCTGAACGTCTGATACCATATTGAATGTTTGGGCAATGCTCCACACCCTTAGAGGAGGGGTTGGCCTTTCATATATAGGTGTCATATAGGCAGTAGTACAAGTGGAAGATGAAAAGGCTAGGAGTACAAGGGAGAGTACAACTGTACATATCTAATAGTTAGATACATGGTTACTTAACCTGGACTGGGTAAGCTCAGGCACTGAATATGGCAATATGTTTTAAGTTTCAAGAGACTGACCTGAGTTATAAAACTATGGGCGCCATCAAGACCCTCTTCTTCTCCCGTGTTGAATAGAAACAGGACACCACTCTTAAACCCATGTGCCCGCTGGGCCACTCCCCGTGCAAGCTCTAACATGACTCCCACACATGAACTGCAATCTCCAGCACCTTCTCTGGAAAAAAGGTTTATTTGTTTCCTCGACATCAAACGTGGAAGTCCATACAACTCATAAGTGAAAACGCAGCAAAAACAACTATTGTACAATGCAAAACTGAGAAATGACGTTTATCATTACCACAACATGGATAGCTATTCAAACTAAACAGATTACCAAGGTAACAACTTATGACACCGTCGATCATATACCATTATTTGTATGTTTTATTCAAATCATACTTTGAATATCTTTTTCATTAAATAATACTCCCACTTCAACCCACCATTATTCCTCATCAAGTTCACGTTTGGCAAGTGGCAACATTGTTTGTATGTCTGCCGAAGAGGATATGAAACCTTACGTTGTTGAGACAGTGTCGATATGTGAAGAAACTAGAATCAAATTTTCCTCAGCTTCAGGCATATACTTGGGAACAACTCTCAATAGCACATGCTTTAAATCTGAATACAAGAGAGTTTTTCCCTTGAAAAGACCGTTAGATAGGCGATTTGCACCAATATCTGTGTGAAACAGCTCCAATTGAACATCAACCTCCCAATGAGCTGTCTTCTTTATTTTTTCTGCTACTGCATACACATACTATCATGGGCATGTCAAAACAGATAGCACAACCAAACAAATGTTCCACAAAAATACTCAGCTTCAATAATCTTACAGATCATGTTATTATAAGGTGAATCCACAATGACACTGAGATGCAAGGCGTAAATAAAACAATTAACAAAGAGAGACATGACGAACTAATTAGGTGGATCCTAATTCCTAAATGTGTTTTTTTCTTGTAGCCAGTTCACGGAAACTTGGCTGCACTAATTATCAGTTAGCTGCATGTGGCACTGGCAAAAAATATTGTATGGTAGATGAATACAAATGTGGGGTCAATTTAGTACTGTTGGGTTGTGCTGAGCTATGGGAGAACTTTATCTAGTGATTTTTCAACAATTATGCTGAAGCACTTATGTTATGGCTCCAACAAAAAGGTTACCGGAGTTAAAAGCTTATATCTAACTTGGCAAAGATGAAACTCTTTGGAAACCCATGTCATACTTGCACATAGAAATTGCTGGGTTACATTTGCAGGAAGGTGAATATAAGCACAAGTTAGCACCTTGAAATTATGAGAAGTCGATTTAAATCAGATTTCCCGTATAGCACTACAACTCCCATCAAACGAATAAAGAAACATGGTATCTATACACTGACCAAAAGTCAATATTTTGACCAATCAAGAATTCAAGATAACTGAAATGTTTAGCCTTGCTGAGTTGAACATGACAGCAGAAAGTGCAGCATTGATAAATGCAGTGCATGTTCTCGACTAGAGAGATCTATTGGTTAAACAGGTTAATGGAATAATCATGAATGGTGCAAGACTATCTAACATATACTATATATGTGCCCAATTGCGTTACGGATAGGGACAGTGTAATAGTTGGATGAAAATTGAAACTGCGAGACTGGAGAGTTGAAACTTGAAAGTAAGCAGTATGAATGAACAACCTGGATAGCAAGTTCAAGGGAGTCTGAACCAACTGGATGAGGACCCAAGCTTGTTAAATACTTCACATGCTCAAGTGCAGAAGCTTCTGAGAAACCCATCTTGCCCGCCTGCTTGGCATCTAGGGGCAAAGGAAGGTTTCCAAACTGGATTTGATAAACAGACCAGGATCCATGAAAGAATATTATCAACAATCCCAGCAACAAATAAGCACCCCTCCTGTGCTTGTGGTTATCCCCATTTGAATCAACTGCTTGATCAACTTTAGGCTTCTCACGGGCTGACATAGAAGAGCCTTGCCCTTGAGGCATTCTGCTCATCTGAATTCAAATAATGCAAAAAAAAAAAAAAAAAAATCATCTTCGCAAGTACCACTAGTACTAGAAAAATAACCAATAATTAGTTCAACTTTTCTGTAATATTTTTAAAAAAGAAAAATTAAAAGACTGTTAACTTTTCTGTTGACAACAAGACATGAATTTTTAGGTTCAATCCTACCTACCAAAATAAGTTTATCCATGAATCCAGGTAAAATACAACATGAATCAGATACAAAAAGTGAATTGGTGTAACTTCCTTCACTTCAAATCAATACCCGGACAGTCCAATCAGAAACACCCTGTCCATGTGACACGATTTTAGTTGTTACATATGAAGCACAGCTCTACCGAGACCTATGGTTACAATGTCATAATTGAATCACCCAACAGTAAATCAATAAAGACCCCAATGCAGCAGGCTTTAAAGAAGCTACTATGGACCAGCACAACAGATGACTCTTTTACACAAGAAAAACAGACAACAGAAAAAGCATGTGGCAGATCATTGCATGGATGTACAACCTCGTCATCACTCGTTGCTTTCACGAGATATCTTCGTTGCTACTAGGGATAATGTGATTGGAGGAGACAAGCGTGGTGTGGCCTACTCATCAGTCAGCTAAAGGACGGACCAAATCCAGTAACCTTGAAGTCAACTTTCTCACTATTGATTGATTCGCATCACTGAAACTGGCGAAACTAAGGCTGGCCTAGTACAAGTACTCCATACGATACCCCGCCGCATAACACATCCATCTCATCCCTTCCAGTAATCTTCGCTACGGAAGCACAGAAATAGCGGGTAACTACTAAGTACTAACTAATTCCTGAATTAGATCTATATAAGAAGCTGAATTCGCGTGGAAATTGGTGTTCAGTTGAACCCCAAGAGATTAGAAATACTAGCAATCCCAGCCCTAAAGCAAACAAATCCGCAACAAATTGAACGGACCGGAGCATCCATTCCATCACAGGAGAAGGATTTGGATTGTGATAGCTCAGAGCCCAGGTAAATGCACTACCAAACGAAGCGCGCACATAGAACAATCCTATCAAAGAAAGCTGGGGGCCTAGGGCTTCCTTACCAGCAGCAGGAGGAACCAATTCAAGACCGCGAGGGAGTATCTCCACCCGACGCCAGTTCACTAGAGACGAGGAAGACGAAGAGGGCGACGACTTGCGGGCGAGAAGGTTCGGCGTGCTTCACTTTGGCCGCGAAGGAGGCCTGGCTGGCTGGGACCTCGGACCTGGGAGGAAGACTGTTTGGCAGCGAAGATTTCGTGAAGCTGTTGGACTCGACGCGTTGGGGTCGCCCCTCGGTCACCGAGTCCGCGCGAGGATGGAGGGGAAGATGAAGATGAGAGAATTTATCAGTTGGGGCTTGGGAACGCAGCAGGATCAGAGGGGGAGTTTTTACAGCTTTTCCACTGCGGCCGTCACAAGTCGGCCTGTTGACTTTACTTTTTCATCGGCTCGACCCGGACCCTCCAAAAATAATGCAACTTAATTCTGAAAAAAATACAACTCTCGTTAAAACTTAAAACAGTCAAATAATTTTAAATTTGATTAGATTTATACAGTAAATTATAGAAAAAAATTGATATGTACCATCTTGTAGCTATTTACCATCAAAAGAACGAGTTTTAGATATGTAAGATCATACTTTGTAGTAGTTTAGCACTTAACTGAACGAGTGAACGTTAACTCTGTATGTTATGCCCTTCGTTGAGCGCCCTCGGGAGGGGCGCCACGCCGCTGCCGGGGAAGCTCAGTAATAGTCATTGGCAAAAAACTATAAAGAAGATATCGCACATAAAAAATGAACGGAGTGGTATGGAGATGTAACGTGTGATCTTTCTATGCTACTTATCTAAAACTTGTTATTTTGATGGTAAATATCTACAAGATAGTTCTTTTGATGGTACATATCCAATTTTGCTTAAGTTACAAGAATTTTATATGGTTAATCTACTATATATTTTAGTATTATTTTATATAACTATAACTTAATATAATAATAACTTAACTAAAATTCATAGTGATGGAGGAATCGCTCACTTCTAGTGAGTTCCGTAGGTAAGTTTTCTTCTTTTTTCTTTTTTTTATTTTCCCAAATTTCTTTGCTTCTTTTTTCCCTTTATTTCTTTTCTTCATTTTTCCTTTTTCCCTTTTCTTCTTTTCCCATTATTTTGTTTTCAGTTTGTACCTGCACTAACTATAGGCCACTTTTATGTGGTCCTACGGAAATTTGCTAGCGTACGAAGGCCTCTCTGTTCTTCGGTTGATGCATGACAACACGTGAAATTTAACACAATAAAAAAGATACAACCTCCGCTCCACTCTTTGTTTGGGAAACATGTTATGTCCCTTACAACCTCCATGCAGATAGGCCTTTTGCAGCGTCAGTGCCTCGCGACGAAATTGATGAGTCTGCAGTCTAGATGACCTTTTTATGACGTCATCGAGGAGTCAACAGTCTAGACAACCTTTTCTATTGGGCGCTTGATTCTCATGGGCTCTAAATAAGCCTTTTAATATCGAATGTTTTTATGTATTTATAATAACTAAATATAATTTAATTACAAACTAATTATAGAAACCCTAGATTTTTACGCGAGATAAATCTATTAAGATTAATTAACCTATGACTAGGATACGCTCAGTGTAGCACCGGATGGGGTAATCAGCAAATAATCAGACTTAGAGTCATGTTCCCCAAAAAGTTAGGACTTGTGGAATCATCATATCATTGGTCTACATTCAATACTCCTAATTAGTATAGAAATCTAAGATGCGAACGCGTTTATTTTAAGCTCGAGGGGAATTCTTACCTCACCTCTTACTTTTATGGCTTAATTTCACCTCTCACTACTAGAAAAAGGGTGAATGTGGGAGCGACCCATTGTGGTTAACTATGGGCGAAATGTATATATTTATCGATGGAGTTCTAGAGGGAGACGGTGAATAAATGCCGACAATTTTTTATAACTAGCATTTTTGCACTCCTTAGAGTGAATACCACTACACCTCAAAATGAAATGATTAGAGTAAAGATTATGATAATGTTTCGGAATATTTGCACATATTCTGGTCATGTATCTGTAAACCTAAGGTGTGTTATGTTGTATTTTTTTATCTTTCCATTCGCTTTTGTGTTTGTAAAGAGGGCTATAATATTATTTATAATATTTCTAATATAATATATAGTCATCCATTCTTACAAACATTAAATTCGTGAAACCAAGACACACACATGATCAAAATATCATTTTGCAAATTACCCCTCCCACCTCCTATGTGCGCCCCCTTGGGTCAACATCATGTGACCTAGATTACAAGTTTGCACGATTGCACAAAAACATTAGTTCCCACCTGATACATTGCCCTTTCTATTAACATTATTCATCATATGAAACTACATGTTTAATTATTCCTCTATGTTTCCAAATTTTGAAAAAAATATGATTTTTTGTCATCTTTACTATTTGTTCTTATCAATATTTTCAAGTCAATATTTTTATTTGTGTATTTCGGACTCACCTGCCCTAACCACTTACTTATAGTTATGATTGTCAAAATGTAATCGACGATCAATTGTGCATCTTTTCAGGCGCAGCAACAGCGCGCCCCTCTTCCTAGTAACTTTAGTCAATCTAAAATTTGTTAACCCCTCGAGATTTGAGAGTTGTAATTTTTTTATGGAGGGATTAGACTTCAGCTCCGACTTGGAATGATGAAGCAAGGAACGACTCTGTATGGAGGACAACTAAAATCACATTGATGGATTAGTAAGGCCTTGTTTGGTTCAGTGCTAAAGTGTACCAAGGACACGGCCTATAAAACTTTGAAGATTGAAGTCTAAAACTTTGGCCTTTATTTTTGTCTTAACTTTGGCTAAAAGTTTTGACAAAACCTAATTTGAGCATCAAACCAATCAGGCTGTACATTGCGACACACCTGGAGGTCTGCCAGTGCCAGAGGCCGTAGCTCCCCGCCCTGCTCCCTGCACGGCACACAAGGGCTTGAGGTGTGCCGGGTGCCGGCGGCCGTAGCCAGTAGCCTCCCCAGCAGGCCTTTTCCTCTGCTGGCTCCACCGCACGGGAGCTGGAAGCTGGAGCAAAAGAGCGACGGGAAAGCACAGAATAGAGACAGTGAGAGATTGGAAAAGTCGTAAGCTGGCTCGGGATGAGGTGGGTTGGCTGTTAGATTCTTTTTTAGTCTCTGCGATAGTTAGATTGGCAATCGATTCGAAACATAAGCGTACATTTATATACATAAGCACAAATGTAAAATGATCACTTTTAAGTCTTAGCGAAGAAAAAAAATATATAATACTTAAACTGTTGTGAGATTGAATGATGCCAGATGTCATGACCCAAACGACCGTGCGGGGTTTGATGCGGCCTCTTCCGCTGGTCCCGGCGGACACGGGAGTACAAACCCCGTGCCAACAGGAAAGTTCCATCAACCTAACCAAAAGAAAAGAAAAGGAGAGCATGCGCTGTTGGCATTTACTCTGCTACCAAATAGCGCTTACTAATCACAAATTTTGAATTCACATTGGCGCTCAAATGGCAGGCACAACACCAGGAATAGTTTGTCATATCAATTGACAGCATACGTATGATCAAGGAACTGTTACATACTTCCCAGAAAACATGGAAATGTTTACTCAATTCATTTTACTGGAAATATGGAACAGGAAGCACGCCAAACGCAAATCAAATGAGCAGTGAGTTTCCAACAAACGGAATAATGAAATGCTGGATCCTAGATTCGCACTACATTGCTGGAACCCCATGCCTCTTTGCTACTCTGTTATGTGTACATAGAATTGATTGTGTAGTTTCCTTTCAACATATGGTCAGATAAGCATCCTGGCACTGTCATAGTTCACATACAGATCATACGGTGCTACATGCCAGGCATTGTTTATCCAATCAGGCAGCCAGAATTAGCAAGGGGTTACCTACTTACCTTCCACCCTTCTTCTTTCTCAGCAGAGCAGCACGTCGCTTAGCCTCCCTCTCAGCGGTCTGGACATAAAATTCAGCCCCCAGCATGTCGTTTACCTCAACATTTGATGACACACTTGCTTCTGCTGTCTCAATTATCAGCTCAACAGTCAAAGTGAATCCTAGGGCTGAAAGGACACGTATGGCGTTGGCAAGTCGGCAAATATGCTTCCTCGTTTCTAGTGGGGTGAAATTCTCTGCTTCATTGCTATACTTCTGCCGATCTTCTGTCGTTTTAACATTTTCACCCACCAAAACATGCTCACCTACCCAGATGAATCCATTGCAACCAAGAATCAAATCGACGTCATACTGTGCGAGATTATGGAAATGCTGCTTCTTTCGTTTAACCAAGTAAGGTGGTACCATCAGCAATTGACCCCTCTCAAGCTGCAGCAATACGTCTCAAAGGTATCAGCAACAGCCAATTTTTTTATCTCAGGAAGCAATGGCAAAATTTCAGAAAGACGAGTTTGGCTGCATCAGCATGAAGAAAATTAGAAGATGCATGGAGGCTTAATGAGCTGCAGCAATACAACCCCTTGAAATGCAATAGAAAAAGGCAGATGTCATCTCAGGAAGCAATGTCAAAATTTTGGAAATGACAAAGTTTAACTAGATCATTCACATACAAATCATAGACCTACTTAGATAATAGAACATGAGGAAAACTGGAAGGCATGGTGGCTTGAGGCACATCTATGAAATATCCTTGAGTCACATTATTGCAAGTGATCTACACAGACCAACTTTTGCACTCACATTAAAGGCCTCACTTTTCAGTTCATGAAAGCTAAATTGGAGGCATAAAAAGGAACAGATTGATAGTGGTACAAGGGTACAGTAGCATAGACAGTGACATAAACTAGTTGGAAACTGCACATTAAAGGTAACTGGCAGAGTAGACGAGCTGGCATGTACCTTTCCATACTTTTCACTCCTTGCTTGTAGGTGCAGAGATCCATCATGTTGGAAACCACGAACTTCAGCCTGGTGATTGATTACACGCAAAGTATCAGCATCTTAGTCCAAACAGTTCTCATTCAGTGAAAAAAATACCAAACTATAGAGCGCAGTTGCCAGATGTCAACAAAGTTCCACGGGGATAATGTAAAAGCTAAGAAATGAGTGAAAAAACCATTTCAACTTGTCAATACAGGTACGATTGAAAGGTGAGCCGAGGAAAAAAAAACTTCTCTGAAGTTTGAAAAATGCATTTGTTATATGCAAATGAGGAAAAAGGTAAGCAAGTTGAAGTATACATTACTACTCGCAATAAGAGTAAAGGTCAATGTTTTAAACACACAATATTGGAGCTGGTGTTCACTCAATCTCTTCATGGTTCAGCCTATTAAAAAAACATTTTTGAAACTAAGAGATCTCAGCCAAAGCAGTTGTCATATGGGCTTCTTTTCTCAACATTCAACAACCAACATATCAGACAGTTTTCAATGGATCTATCTTGTGTATGCGTGCAAATATGGTTCAAAGATGGGATGATCAATGGTACTTGGTGTTTAGACAGTACATGTCGCAAGTGTGGTAACTATGTTCTATTTCATTCTTCACAAAACTAGTCTACTAAAAACAAGTGCGAGATCCAGGCATTGCGTCCCAATTTACTAATGATGAACAATACAAATGCGAACTAACAAGGAACGAAACTTTTACGAGTCAGAAAAGCAACCAGAATGTAAAAGGAAATTGGTCCTGCTGCAATCTTATGTCCATCCAACGCTCATCACAAAAGATTAAAATCCTAAGACCAGCTCCAGTGTGTTCCTTGTCGCTAGAAACTGAACTGCGCACACTGTGGCAGTCAAACTGTAGGTGTCAGCAATCAAAAATCGGACTCCAAACTCAATTCAACGCTTGTGAATAAAGTAATACTTTTCTATCTGCAGCAGAAGACAAATCAACACATATGAGCAGCACAATGGAGAAGCTGTCACTGGCAGGATGCAGAGGAGCGGCCTCCGTCAGACGCAGTGCATGAGCTCCTTGGGCTTCAGTGGAGATGGGCTGCGGCAGCTTGAGGCGGAAGAAACAGCATGGTAGCAAATCCAATCGCACAGATATGTGGAGGGAGGGAGGGGGGGGTAGAGGTGTTGAACCGTGGGCAAAATCAATTTCAGCAGGCCCACTAGTCAAGTTCGAATCAAACCACCACTGGATAACCATTCAGTCAAAATGAGCCAGAGGCTGAGGGGAGAGAAATCAAATATGGGCCCCACTGAACGATGCTCACACTAGAGGTTGAACCGTGGGCAAAATCGATTTCATCAGGCCCACTAGTCAGGTTCGAATCAAACCACCACTGGAGCTGTCCTAAGTAACAAGTGAAATGAAATATTGCCAGGTGAATTGTAACTATATGTGATAGAGGTGCAACAGTGTAAAGACTGTTTTAGAGCCCTAAAAGCTCTGCAGAAGCCACTGGATAAACAATGGAATGGTTTCAACAAACGAGCAGCAAATTGATGCCCAAAATGCCATCAACCTCAAGACAACAAACATACATAAAAGGAGTGACTCCAGGACAACCTAGACATGTGCAGAAAAGGAAGTCCAAGCAAATATGATAAGATAAGCATAAAATATTGATGAAGACTGAAGAGCACAGCAAACATTTTCTGTTGGTGCTATTGCTGACACGATACATATAGTGGTATAGAAGTAACTCATGCCAGTGCAACACCCTAGGTAAAAATAGATTTGAAATCCCTATACAGAAGATGAGCTGAGTATCAATTCCAGCACCAAAACAAACAAACCCCACGTTTTTGGTTGGTGCTTGGTGCTGACATGATAGATGTGGAAGCAAAACGTGTTAGCACAACAACATAGGCAAAAACAGATTTGAAATCACTGAAACAGAATATGAAACAATTATCTACTTCGACAGAGAGGGCAAGTATTGTACTTACACAGATAACATCATTTTCTACAAAGATACTCCGCATATTAAGTTCATCAACAGCAGTTCTCCTTCTCTAACAGAGGGTGCAGAAAAAAAGTAGTTAAGGGGATACTGGGCAGAATCACCAGTAAAATTAGTAATGGAATAAGGAGAACTGATATAACATATAGGTTGATATATTCTAAAATATCCTGACCCCACTACAATTGGGGAAATTTTTCAGCAAGCCAGGAAATAAATTTCTTGATGTCTAATGTGTTGCACAGATTGATGTGTTGTGCTCAACTTGCTTATGACATTACGGCACAATTAGGAAATTTTATCCTCAGAATGGTATATCAAACGAAATCCTTATTTACTGACAGTGCAATTTTAGTCTGCTACAGGGCAAAGATGCAGAAGATGTACCTGAATGCCATCAGGCAAATTCATGGAAGAAAGCATCAATACAGCATCCTGGCTAAAATTTATCTCCAACCTCCAGCGCTTAGGAGCAATCTGGAGGGAAAAAAAAAATTAACCATGGTCCAAACTGTTTGTTCTTTTCACCAGTAGGATTGAGTGACAAATTACTATTATAAGATTCAGGTTGAACTCTGATCACTGAAAGTAAATACCATGGACCATTAAATATCTACAGTTAGTCAGAGCTATGGATAATAGAAATTAATCCAAAAACTAAATCGATGCAGTATCGGAGTAAAGAATTCTTCATATCTGCAATTTATAGCTACAGTAAGAAATGTTCTGATATATGCATATTCATTATTTCTAAGCATATGAATGTAGAGCATCCTTGTGATTATATGCAACTAAATCTGCATGATAAGACCATTTTATAGATCATGAAAAGAAAGTCGAAACAATGACCAATCATGAATTACACACCTCAATGACACGGCCAACTATGATATCACCAACCTCTGGCTTATATCTGAAAATGTTTGAAGACAACAAACTGGAATAAGCTTTCCACTTGTGAGTTCATTTTTTAAAACAAAAAAAGATAAAGAAAATAACACATTGGATGAAAACAGGTAAATCACACTTCATCGCACCAACAGATGTATAGCCCTTCTAGTCAGAGTGACCAAACATATGGAATTCAGAAGGAAAAAAGAAAAACTTACAGCTAATGTGATACTGCATCTCATAATGGGACTACAATAACTTTTCAGTTACGACTTGAGCAATGAGTTCATAGAACCCAAATCATACATGTTGAATCGACATTCCATAACCCCTCCCAACAATTGCAATCAAACCTACCACTCAATTCAGTATCACTACAGGTTAACAATTAATAACATTCTGTGATACTAGAACTCTAGTAGTCATTCCTAAAGGTGAATACCAGGATCGAACTCCACTGTTACCAGAACTATACAACAGGGACACAATTGTAACACAAATAGAAAGGGCCAGGAATGCTATATGCTGACGACTTCAGCAATGAATTCACAAGATCAACACTACAAGGGCACATTGCACAACCTTCCCGACTATTCCAATCAAACCTAACACTCAATTGTGAGTTGCATATAACAGGCTAATAGAAATTCGAAAGTGGGCCTGCAGAAATCAGTCCCAAAGGCAAATCCCCGGGTCGGATACCATGGTTGCGAAACCTATCCAACAGGGACACCAATGGAGACGAACAAATCAAAAGCGGGTGCGTACCTCGCCCGGAGAGTACGGACGTAGACCAGCTTGTTGACCCGCTCCACCACCCCGCAGAGCGTCGCCACCACCTCCCCGTCCTGGTCCGACGTCCCGTGCCCCCTGCACCACACAAGCTCATCAGCGCACACGAACAGGGAGATGGTGTCCTCCTGGATGGTGTTCTCCTGGCTGAGAGAGATGTACTTGAGGATGTTGTCCTCCTGGTTGACGGGGATGGTGTCCGCGACGGTGACGGCGGCGGCCGACGCCGCGGCGGGCACGAGGGACTGGAGCTCGTGGAGCGCAGCCTCGAGGCGGACCCGCTGGGTCTGGTTCAGCGAGAGGTTGAGGTCCCTCATGGCCAATCTCCACGTTTCGGGAGGAGCAGAAGAGTTGGCGGGCGGAGGCAATCGCCGGTGCCGAGCAAGGGAGAAATTGTGCGTAAAACCCTAGCAAAATCCTTTCCGGGTCGACGGTGCCCTTTTTCTCCGTAGCGAGGAAGGTCGGTTGAGCTTGCTGATAGTAGGCTGGAATCAGCTCGGACCCAAAAATCGATCTGCGCGTCTTTCGGCCCAACCTTGACGTAAATTACTGCACTTCAGCAACCAGGTTTTAATCCAACCCTGTTCTTAAAAAAAAAAAGCAACCTGGTGCAAACTACAAAGAGCCTTAAAGACGATATGGCAAAAATATACATGTGCAAAGACCAGTTGTATTAGAGGTGCAACAGATAGGATACCTTCAGATATGGAGAGATATCACTATTTATTTCTCGGGTTCGAATAGTGCTACTTATGTTGGATAAGATACGAGATGACATCAACATCATATTATCTAATTTTGAGTATACGGATGCAGCACGGATTTTGAGTATCTGGATTCGGATTCGGATTCGGACGGATTTAGACCACAATTCAAAATCGAATACGGATGGATGATAATACAACAACAATAACAACATACTAGCCTTTTCAATCACCAACTACAATGACATCATTTGGAGACCTTGGGCGCCACAAAGATGTAAGCTCTTCACATGGCTTGTCGTGCAAAAGAGATTATGGACGGCGAATCGGCTGCAGGCCAGAAGATGGCCTAACCAATCCATTTGTCCGCAATGCAGACATGACCAAGAGATAGCCTCACATCTGTTCACAAGTTGTCGGTTCGCAAAACAACGAATATGGGAAGGCATCTCAGATTGGATATCTAATCACAGAGTTCAACCAACATCTTGGTCGCAAGGCGTCTCAGTACATCACTGGTGGTCGATCTTAGCATCCACATCGTGTGCTTCACGAAGTGGTTTAGGATCGCTCATCATGCTTGCCACTTGTACAATTTGGAAGGAGAGAAACGCTTGGATTTTTTACAAGAAGGAGACATCGTCACCCGGAGTGCTACAAAAAATTGAAGATGACGCTACCCTGTAGGTCATGGTAGGAGCAAAGCATGTGCATACTATGTTGTCTGAGTTTAGATAATAATGTGTTTATGTATATAAAGTGCTCTTCTATTGTGAATATTTGTAACTGTAACTCCTCCCACTTCTTGGGAGCTCCTTTTTAATAAAATTGGCAGCTCTCCTGCTGGTTCATTTTTTTTTAAAAAAAAACATACTAGCCTTTATTCCCAAACAAGTTAGGGTAGGTTAGAGATGAAACCAAGAAAACGGATAATATTCCCACCATTTGCACCCCCTAAATTGTATGAAACTTTACATTTGTTTCGATGCCTAGGGACGCAAATAGCACATAAGCAAAATATACTGATTAGTAAACACAATGACACATGACAACCATAAGCATGGAAAAGAAAAACAGTGGCAAGTTCATATACATGAAGTTTTACAATACTTTGAAGAGCCTAGGACATAATAAACTGGTGCAACTATGATCATTGTACAATTTGATAGGTTAAAAGTTCTAAGTTGGCACAAACTTTTTTTTCCTATGCAACTTAATTCAACAATTGATTAGACGCAACGGCAAGAAAGGTTTGCACCAAAGAAAATATTATCGAGTCAATAAATATACAAAATAACATTGGGAGCATATAAAGGAGACAAAACGTGAAACCAAACTATCGTGTGGATGCTCTTGTTTTTGCCCACAGAGATGGTGTTATGAGTTTAGAACGCTGGTCCTTACATTCCGTACCGCGGATGAAACTGGACCTCATATTTCCTATCAGTGACTATACATTTAAAGGCTTTTGCTAGGTACTCCTAAATGTCTATAAAAAAAAGTTTAAGAACATATTACCTCCTCCTAGGTAATAGGTTTAATATTTGTTATTTATATTTTTAAATATGAGAAAATATCTTCTTATTAGATCTTATTTGATTGAGTTAGATTTAACTTTCATTTTGTATCATAGATTACATTTAGACTGGACATGTCTAAATGTAATCTTTTTGTATGAAAAAAACGTGACAAACGTGTCACAGACAAGTTGTGGGAAGAGCTAGCCCAAGCTGAAACATGCATTGGCGGTGCCTGCTACCACCATGACTAGGGATGGCAATGGATCGGGTTCGGATCGGGTGAAGTGTCTAGCGCCCAAACCCAAAACCCAAACCTAAAATCCGAATCCGACCTGAACTCCTATTCGGCTGAAATTCCATGCTCAAACCCAAACCCACGGATTAACCAAAACCCACGGATTAACCATACACCCAAGAATATCATAATAAAATCAACATTCGAAAAGGACAACAACAACAAAATAGTAATTCAACATAGAACATTACATCAAGGAGAGTATCTAGATTTCATAACATTCATACTTAGACACGACACACGACTACTTGACATTTTATTAAATCAAATTTAGGTAGACAACTTGGGGGATTCATCTTGATTCCTGACTTGATGAGTTCATCATTCATCGATTATCGTGGAATAATCTTCATCCTTGTGAATAGAAAATAGATAGAATAGCTAATCAATGAAATATTGATCTCATTGTAAATTCACAAATCACAAGTGAAAACAGAAGCAGTATTTCGGAGCTCCAATGGAGCTCTACGGGTGAAATTCAGAATCCGCCCCAAACCCGAAATATTTCGGATATCCGAACCCGTAAATCCGTGGGCACAAAAATAGAAACCAAACCTAAAACCCAAAACCCAAAATCCACGGATATTCGCTCCGAACCCAACCCATTGCCATCCCTGACCAACCATGACTGCCATGATGCAAAACTCAGTCGTCTTCGTGGGCATCATGGATGGGCACATCAAAGTTCTTAAAGGTTCCTCCGCTTTGCTGCTCCCACAGGCCTCCGCGGCATTTTTTTTTTGCGACGTGTTAAAAAAAAGCAAGGCCACGTCGCTTCCTCCTTCCACCGGCTCGGACCCGAATTTTTCTTCTACTGCAGTTTTTTTCTTTCCCACGTCCGCGACCCTACCATCGGCTCTGCGCCCCGTCCGTGACCTCATCTCCTCGCATAAGCGACACTAGGGTTCTGCGCCGGTGTTGCCCCTCCCTGTGCCCCCCTCTCTCCCCCCAGCCGCCGCTGGCGCTCTGCTCGCCACCGCCGTCGCCCTTGGTGCCCGTCCTCGCAGCTCACCGTCGTCGTCTCCTCACCGCTTAGGTGCGGGACAGCTCAGGGAAGTGATGCGCAACTTCGGATCTAGCGTGAAGGTGTGACGGCAGAGATCCCCTTCTCTCTCTTCGCATCCCCACGAGGCTCTGCCGTCGCCGCCTCGAATCCCCCGAGCAGCGTGTCGTGGATGCAGGGGAGGGTGCGAGCTGGTGCCGGCGGCGAGGATGCTGCGGACGAAGACCCTTCGGCCCCACGTGCCCTCGGCAGTGAAGGCGAGGGCTGCGGTGGCGGCGGCTGATGGGAGCTCGCCTTTGGGATGGCTTTTGCTCCAGCTGGTGCACATCTGACGAGCTTTTGCTCCACAAGCCACAAGGTATGATGAGCAACCGATCAATTCACCTGTTGTACAAGAAACAATCGCCGGTAGTAGCTACAAAATTTCAACGAATATTGGAACCTCGCAAACTTGTTGCATTGTGACTGTAGTTTCTACTCCAAAGCCGAACATGGAGGTGATGCAAGTGGACAGGCTCACAAACGACGAGGTGAAAATATCTGCAGGTGAGCAATTATTCCTGTAATTTGTCTAGGCATCTATACAATAGCTATTTCTTGCAACCAAATCCTCAGTTTATTTTTTACTATCAGATGACTGTATAGCCTTTGTCCATCTAGCACATGTTTTTGCAAAATCTGCTGCTATACGTGACTGTAGTTTCGAGATATTTGATACTGCCATTATTTTTCAGGGATTATACTATAGCTCAAACATCAGTTGTCACTGTCCTAATTCGATTACATGGGGGAAGGTTCCGATTTAGTCTGATTCCATGGGTGGAAGTTCTGATTTACTCTGTGATAGTCATTTAACATAATTTAGAATAGCCCCTGGTCCAATTTTCATGGCCAATGTTGCCAGATCTGGAGTAATGGCGGGCGGCGCACATCAGAGTGGCGGCACAACATGTGGAACAGGTGACTTTCCCAACGACGAAGAGACTGAGTGAAACTGCAGTGACTCCACCAGATTCTATAAGAACCTATGAACTATGCTGACATCTCCAGTTCCACCAGTTCTTACAATCATTGTTATGCCATTTTTGAATTTTGAGTAATCATGCCATTACAGAATACTCATAATCTGATACAGGAGTAAGATCAGCGAGAAGATGAAGGCGCTACAGAATCTAATACCGAGACTCCATCACGGTCAATAAAAAGCCAAGTTAGCTCTCCCTTCTCATGAATCAAAGCTTTCTCTGCGGTTGAGTTGGATTGCAGATTGACTAGGCATCGTCCATGCTACAACCCTCCAGCAGGGAGGATGTTGCTCAACCGCTTGCTGAGTGAGAAACATGCATCCTCATTAGTCAATACCTAATCTCCCAGATTCTACTCTAAATTAGTTTTCACTCTCCTATATGTATTGTACTATTTATCATCATATGTTAATTTAGTATGTGTTGCAGTTACAGAGCTATCATAAGAGCTGTGAGAAGAACACTGGTGATAGTTCCAGCCTCCGGATCACCCCTGCCATAATTAGCAGATTATCCCTCAGATTATGTATTAGTGGGATGAAAATCAGTTCCGTATGTATTTGTGTCCTGATTATCCCTCAGATTCGTAATGCAAGTTTTGCAAGTTATTACTTATCCTGTTACAATTACCTATTTGTGTCTTATGCTGCACCACTCTTATAAATGTTGTAATGTTATGATAGATCACACATGATAGCAAATAGGTTTTTTAATGAAAAGAGATTATTTTTCCTTTTACTTTGTTTATTAGCTAAGGTTTCTATTTTATGGAGCAAGACTTGGCTTGATGCCTTGATCGGCCTTCAGAACTTGAGATGCATATAATTTTTTATTGTGTGTACCTTAATTGCTTGACTGTGAAACTGCATTACAACGTTGTACATGGGTAGTGGGCAAGTCTTTTTATGATGGTATGAACTGTTGAATCATAGGATTCAATATGTTTCTCTGTATGGTTTACCATGACTTATGAGATTCTTATCATTACCGTTACATGCCACCTCGCTTTGAGTTAATAGATCCTAAGCTCGATTAATATTAGAGGGAACAACTGCAGCATAATGTTTTCACCATATGCTTTTCAAAATATCCTTCATTTAAGATTTACTCATAAACAACACATAATCTCGTGAATTAAGAGACCATGACATCTGAAACTAGTTGGAGTAGATCATTCTGTCGGGGTCCAGTTTTTGCACGCACACACGGTCGGTGTACCCCCATATATACTGCACAAACAGCACATGTTTACGTGACAAGGGAGGTTTTGGAAAAAAAAAGTGACAAGATAGTGAACTTTGGTGAGAAGGAAAGTGGAGAAAATTAGGAAAACCAGTTAAGGAAAGCTGTAGATATTATAAGATTTTTTTTCTTTATCTCTCTATATTAATTACTAGAATATTTTATTTATTTTGAAAATCGATGGCTGAGATTCATTTGAGATCTTACCTCTTTAGGAGGTGAATGGAGTACTTTAGCATAGCCCAAATTTAAAACAAAAATGGAATTACTGTAGGAAATAAGTGCACAAATAAACCACAAGAGCAGCATATAGTCGATCAGCACCTAGGGCATCTTCATCAATCATCAGAAACAACGTACATATGATCTGAATGAAGAATATTGATCCACACAGATTAAACATCACAAGTGGTTAGCATGTTTGAAACAAACTGGAATATAATTAATGGGGCACCAAAATGATAATATCAAGTTCCATGCAAAGCAAACAAAACCAAGGACAGGAAAACTGAATTACCACATCAAAGAGACATATCCTCGACTCCTCGAGCCCAAAGGATGCAAGTGCAGGCTAACGTGTCAAAGCAGTGAATATGCCTTGTTGCATAGTGTTTGCCTTCCCCGAGTTAACGGAGCTCCTGAGGTGCTGCCCTGGTTGACAGCATGGACTTGGCTGCTGAGGTTGCCCAGCTGCAGCCACGAGAGGCGGACCTCACGGAGTAATGATAATTTATGGTTACACTAGTAGGGACCTTCCCGTGAACAATAGCACTGATACTAATGATAATTTGTGGTTACACGAGTAGGGACCTTTATAATTCAGTGCTTACCATTGTATCAGTCGAAAGACAACTAAAACTTTGAAAAGTCCAGATATTTTGGTCTTTTTGTTTGCTACTGTTCAGAAATAAGATCACAGTTTACTCGTTAAGTGGCTCTTCGTTTTTTTTTTTAAATCTTTGTGGTGATCCTTATGTTTTAGATCTTTGCCTAATTGGGCATGTATGAGTCTCTTTCTTCTTAATATAACGACGCACTACTCTTTCGCATTTGAGGGCGGAAAAACAGAAATAAGATCACAGTTATATAAGCTTCAAGCACATTAAAGCTAGTGGACATCATGGTGACATTGTACAGAAATTCATATGATCCTGGTCACTACAGGGACTTAGAAAGTGGCACTACTACAAGCAAGCAGTACTAAGGCAAACATGCCATGGCTATGACATCACTTGAAGTACTTTCTGCAGAATGAGTCTGCAACATCAGGGTAGTGAATCCTGATGAAATTCTCTAGGCACTTCTTGTAGGAGAAATCTGAACTTGATCCATCTGAGGTTGCAACGTACAAGCACCTGCTGCTATGGAAAGTGTGGTGCTTAGCAACCTGCAAGCAGGGAAACAGTTAATCAGAACTTAGAAGGATGTTCCCTAATTATTCGATCTCAGGCAACGATGAGCTGCTTAGGGCTTACCATAATGTAATTGCCCTGACCGGAAATCTTTTTCTCCTTCTCAGGGTGGTACATCAGAACATTGTTGACAATGAACATCTCATCATCTCGAGAAAGCTTCATACCATCCCTGCAAGGATTCAACGAGAGACTGTCAATAAAGAATACAGAAAAGCAAGTACTCACCTGGTCTCAGGGGGGGGGGGGGGAGGAGGGGCTACTATCTATTCACTGTTGCAGTTATTTGGACCTTGTGGTTGAAGATAAATCTATCATGGCCACCTTACCTTTCAATAGCCTACTTGAAGATTCCTAGCTACTTTGCAAGCATTTTTTCCCTTCAAATTGCATTAGGTCAGGAAATGTACCTTGATTCACGGATGATCCTCTTTACATTCTTCATGATCGGTTCAACTTGTGCATATATCTGCTGCTCCACAGGTGTGAAGCTATAACTGGTATGACCTCCTTGTCTAGCACTGCTATTATTCTGGACTCTCCAGTTCCTACTGTTACTGCCTCCACGGTGCGATCCTTCTGATTTTCCCATGCCTCTACCACCACCTTGACCAAAAACACCATTCTTCCTTTTCCATCCACCTGAGCTAGATGATTCTGCAACACCATATTTCTGTTTGCCTGCATCATTTTTGCTACACCAACTTGGCTTGTCATCTTGGCGTGTCACAGCTGAGCTCCAGCTATGCTTTGATTGCTTTCTCTCAAAAAGCTCGCCGGTAAACCGTCTTTTGTTCGATCCGCTGGTGTTAGTTGATCCTGCAAAGGCACAATGCGGAGGACCCCTTGGTCTATCATTTTTCCAGTTTGGAACTGAGTTCCAGTTACTCATATTTTCCATTCCTTGGTGTTCCTGTCTATTGTTGTGTATTCCAGCCCTCCTACCCTTAAAGTCATGCAGCAGGGAATTCACTTTTGGCTGGTCTGTCCAGGAGAGTGGAAGGTTGCCACCCAAACATACCACTTCATCCTCCGGAATATCGTCAACATCATACAAGCATGGATTCTGATGAGTATCTGTCTTGTGTTCAGCAGCTCCTATTGTTCCCACTGTTGCGAGGAAGTCATATAAACCATATCCTCCAAGTATTTCGTTGCTTGCAAACTGTGAGAGACCAATACAAGCTCAAAAATGATGAGAAATAGCGGGATGATCTTGTTCTGTTCATTGAGTGGCATAAATAGGTGAAAAGGCCAATGTACCTGGTTCTCATCCTTCCAGTGAATTTCAAAAGCCGAGCCAGTCCCAATCGCTGCACGATTACCCCAAGAGCAGGTTGACACAACGCTAGCCAGCTGATCAGAGTCGATCTTCTCTGCACTCTTCCGAAAGCATTGCATTGGACTCTGCAGCATGTTTCCTCATTTTTGTATTATGGTTGGCAATGAGCACGGGTTCACCAACAGGGAACTCAAAATAAAGGGATTGCACTTACAAATAGAGTAGCTTCTGTAAATGGCGCCTGAATCTTCAGGGACTGGAACGTGGCCTCGTAACCTGGTCTATTGAAGCCATGCAAGCTACCTGTGCAGGTCATGCTGCTTGCCACGGTTGTCAGGTGCTCTATGAGAATTGACTTTGTAACCATTCCAACGGCCTTGGAAAGGTGCTGAAAGGATGATCCAAGAGGAGATAATAACATGAGAAACATTTCAATATAATCTCCAGATGATCTGAACTCAACAGAAAGGAGAAAGAAAAGAACTAACCTGCCTGACCCGATCAAAGGCACAGGAAATGCCAAATAATTTATGAACTTCTTGGATATTGTAAGGCGTAGACCTGGTGGTGTCGATGAGATCCATCACAGGGATACATGAATCCATTACTACTCCCCAGGTGCCACCACTCTCTGCAGCCGCCACCTTTTCCACTGTGATTTCCAGTGCCAGTTCCCCTTTCTGTTCAGCACTGGAGTTCTGGACCCAACATGTTAGTTCTCGTTCAACCCATATTATTCTAGCCTCCTGAACTCGAGGATCACCTATGAGAAGACAAGAGTGGTTTGTAAGTAAGCAGAACTTCACAAGGCATGAGTATTTGAGTTTTCAATTTTGATGTTTTGTCAGTGTGAATTCTTTTAACCTTTTATAATGGTGTCCAAGAGTATAGGACAAATGGTATCGGTCATCAGCTGGACAACATTAGTTTCAGATAGTCCTGTTGTGGTGCTTGCATCGAGGAAAAACTGCAAGCAGGAAACTTGCAAGGTTTTCTCATCGCCAATATCCTGGTCGCACAAGCAATATTCACTGCAAAAGAGTATGATATTAATAAGTTTACTAAGAAAGTAGGAGGTAGAACTACTAGTCTACTGTGAGTTAAATATTAGATTAATACAGGTTTTGACTAATATCTGAACCATGCGTATGTTAATCTTTCACTAAACCCAAAACTCCAATATTGCCGATTATGAACAGTAAATACAACCTTTGAATTCAGAGAAAATGGGAAATTAAGAATCCAAGAAAAGTGCTATAGTTAGAAGGGTGAAGCACCTTGAACTCATCTGAGTTGTCTTCAAAATTTTCCTCAGCTGTTTACTTTTCTTTTCATTTTTACCGATAACTTCCTGACATGTTAGAAGAATATCTCCCATTGTAATCTCGATTCGATCCAAATTCTCCTGCAGCAGAAACAGAAATATATATTATTAGTGGTAATTCTGAAGAATAGAGAGGTGCTATTTTAGAAGTAGAAGTAGAGCAAATACCTTTTTTAGGTGAATGTGGCCAACAAGGCAATGTGCTGCTTGAGTTACTTCTTGTTGGTATCTAAAATAAGACAAAAAATCAACTGATGACAACATACATTGAAACCATAAGTTACTGTTAGTGTTGTAACTCCAAATTGCGACTGAAGCCTGAACTGGACTAATCAAAGTTGAATGAGGTGTCGTTTACTGCAGCTCAGGTTACATATAATTTTTAAGTATTACTTAGGTTGTTCAATCATCTATAATATAATACGAATGAATAGTTTGGGCCAATTCAGTTAAAAAGTTTGGGCCAAGCATGCTTTTTAGTCAAGTAAGCTAACTGTATTTGGCAAAAGAATTGCAATACGGCAACATAAACAATTAAGTGCATACTTGATGGAAACCTCAGTGGCACAATCCTCTAGTTTGATCCTTTTTAAGCAGGATTGCACCTTGAGTGCTGTTCTTTCCATGCAAAACTCCAATCCACAAAAACATTTTTCCAGATATAGAATTGCCTTTTGGTCAGTGGTATAAGTCATGGAGCTTGTTTTGGTAAGAAGTATTTCTTGTAAAGTAACAAATACAAGTTATTACACATTACATATAAGTTATACTTGGAATGGAACAGATGTGGTGAGCACCTAACCTTCATTAAGTCCCAAGAGGACATGTTGTTCTGATTAGGATCTAACACTGCCTTATATGCAGCATTTGCAATTGCAGTGGATGCCAAGATACCAACAGGATCACCTGGAGTCACAGACCTTGCTACCTTTGTCGAGCCAAATTGTACAATAACGTTGCTGCATGAAGTTCTTATCGTTCCATCATAGCATACTATGACATCTCGGAGTATTGCCATCATGTTCTTGAAAAGGTTGCCAGGTTCCGCTAATGCTTTAGATGATGAGCGTTCAATCTTTTCCCTTACTGATATTGAATGGAGTAGTTCCTCGTGGGGGTTTAAACCATTGTAGAATGAACTCTTAACAACATCATGTGCCTTTAAAGGATCACAACACTTGGTGCTTCCACTACACTTATCCAGAAACCTGTAGCAGTCCTCCACTAAGTTCCCAGAATATAATCTACCACTGTTTTGCAGCTGGCGGCCCAAGAAACCAATCTGTTCAACTAATTTCCTCTGAGCTGAATCACTTTTGAGATCAACTAGTAGACCAAGGGCAGAAGAATGAGCAATGAAGTCCACAGTTGATTGTCTAAACTCATTGAGATCAAGCACGGTACTTTCCATTGCCTTCCGCATTGCACTTGGGCCATCAAAATCGCTCAAGTTCATGCTGAAACCATCCATAAGCAGTGATTCCATTAGGAGGGGCTGCAGAAGATTTAGAAGCTCCATGCCCTCCCTTGGACCCTTCTCTGAAAGAGTTGATGAGATGGCGGCAGTTACTAAGGCCCCAACAGATTCTTTGTTTGTATGGCTTGGTAGGGTTGTTAGTGCACCAGTAACCTGTAGAATCTGAGGAATAGTCCAATAATGATCACCTGGTGGAATCATGCCTGGCGAGAACATGGCAATTTGGTTTGCCTCTTCTCTAGAATACCTTCTGTCACACATTATCTTCAGAGCTAGCAAATTATCATTCTTGATCTGAAAGTTCAGCTTCGCATTGTGAGAGTTCATCATCTGATTCTCCACGGCGAAGAGCTCTTTAGCTTCGACCCTTGCAGAAACTGATCTTGGGAAGAAGATGTGAACACAGTCGCCATCAAAATCTGCTCCAAGTGGACCACAGATGAGTGGGTTGATCTTTATGGTGTGATCAACATGTACATGGACATATAAGGCTTCAACTGAGTGCTTGTCAGTGCTTGGTGATCTATTGAGGAAGACCAGATCCCCATCAATGACTCTTCGCTCTACAGTTTCACCAACCTTCAGTGTGGTGCGTTTCTTGCTTCCTTTCTCCCCAATCAAGTCGTAAGTGTTGGAATTAACATCAGTGTACGTCAGGCATAGTCCTCCTTTATCCATCATGACTTGCAATCTAGCAATGTTATAGCTGGTGACACGTTCTTCTACCGAGATTCTTCCTGCTACTTCATCTGGCACCCCTACTACATCAAGCCTAATGTATGGGTCACCAGTGATCACCGCACGACATGTGAAGCTTGAACTCTTACTGATGAAGAGGTCCTTCATCCTTTGCTGCCACTGTTTTGGTGCAGGCTGTCTTGTAAAGGTGACACTCTGGGTACCCTTTGAAAGATGTGATGACAAATTATTATGCTGTTGTTATGATCATGAACACAATTTCTACTTATTTTACAGATGAACTTGTTACCTTTGTTGTTTCTCCCATATTGATGTAATCCGCAACAGCTAGCTGAAGATCATCTTCCCCTACCTCACGTGCTTCGAAGTTTGGTTGGTTAATACTTGAGCTTTTGATCTGTTCTATTATACGTAGAACTTTCTGCAACAAGCCTTTTGATGTGTCCTAAATCAGAAAGAATCATCATGAGTTATGATGTACACGAAAGAGGGGAATATTGGTAGTGTTTTATGAAGAAATACTTACAGGAGGGCACATGGCTGTGTTGTCGTCTAAAAGATTTGATATATGCAGGCAATTTGGCGGAACACACATGTAACTCATAACAAATCCATCCTGAAGATTATATCCCCTAGCAGCAAGCCTCGTTTTTGTTTCTTTAGAGATCTTCTGCATTATGTTCTGAACCTAAGAAACAGAAGACAAGGTGTGAGTTCATGTGCTACCAACATCTGAAAGGTTTCAGGAGTATATATAGATATTGTGCAGAATCGTCGAGTACCTCTTTTGGATGTAAAGGGCGGCGGTGAGATGTCCGCCTTGTGTGGAAGCCAAACTGATCAAGGAAGCTCCAAAATCCATCAGCAACCTCTTCCTTTAGTGGTGCTTTCAATTCCAAGCTACAGGCGCCATTGGATTTCTTGACTTGAGTGACAAACAGTGGTGGGATATCCTGGAACAATGGGAATTCGGAGATCGGTAAGAACAGGATTTCATGGTTTGACATTAGAAGCATTCACCAGTGTTGTTTGGCTTTGCAGCACTGCATGGGATCTAACGACAGCAAATATGATTTGATATTTGAGGAAAATGCGCTGACTGAAGTAGTAAATTTTTTTGGCCGTTAAGATATGATGGGATGCATTGTGAGATCAAGTTACCTGACAATAGGAACATGAAGTGAATTTCTTTTCCATCCCGGTGCCCTTCTTCTAGAGATGCAAAAGAAAAAAGTTGAGACAGCATGCTGATAACATACTATAATAAACTGTGTTGCAGCAGCAGGGTTTTGTACTGTAGTACTAACCCTGGGTTTCTTGAGGCAGAGGCAACAAAGGCAGATGTTGTTGAGTATCTTCCCCAGTTCGGCAATGTGGCTGGGGTGGTAGATGGGTACAGGCAGCTCGATCAAGCCAAAATGGCCTTCGCATTTGTTGATCTGGGCGGCGCCACAGGATTCGCAGCTGCCGACCTGCAGAGGCAGCCCCAGTGAGGGATTGTCCTGGAGCTGGCTGCAGTGCGTGATAGGGAAGGGCTTCCCTAACTCGTCCACCGGCTGCGCCTTGAGCTGTTATCAGCAGACATGTATTAGTATTCAACAGAGAAGATTGATCAGCCAGACAGACAACGAACGCTGATCCATGGCGATAAAGGGAAGATATGAGCGCCACTCACAATTTCCTCGCTGCTTGCGACGCTAAGCTTAACCCGTCGGATGGAACCCTCTTGGATGTGCAGTCCAGGAGGAGCTGCTGCAGCCGGATCATCGTCCGCCATCTCTGTCCACAAAACAGAACGAGATGAGCTCGATCAGTCTACAATAAACAAACAACACGATTATAACTATTATAAGGAAATGATTGTGTTGTGAGCATGGTTTAGAAAAATCAAAAGTACGATCAGCACTGCACTAGGAATAAATTTTTTTTGCAAGGATGCAGTGAACAATGCAAACAATTATGAAAACCTGCAGGGAAATAACGGACAGGAAGAACACCAAATGCTACTAGCTTGTTTAGTTGAGTCGGGAAAGGGAGGAAAAACAAGAGCAGTAACCAGCTGCTAATGGAAGTTGGAACCAACCACCTCAAAGGCCCCTGGGTCTGAAGTCTGTGAAGACGATGGCAGGAGTACCGCTTCTTATAGGATGGGCATTCCCTTTTGAGTAGAGGCACCGTTGAGTGGCCCCTCTCTCGGTCTCTCCCTCCTTCTCACAATCTCATGCCATGTGTGCGTGGTTCGGTGATTCTGAAGAAACCTCGCTTTTCAAAAGAAACCTCGCTTTTCAGAAGAAAAAAATGGAAGTAATTTTTTCAGCTTATCACAGCAGCCGCTTAGTGGGAGAAGCGCGGGCCCAAAAAAAAAAAACAAACTCACCGCCGCTTGGCAGATTTTAGCTTCTTCTCTACCTCCCATGGCGGCTTCAGGGTAATCCGCACCGCCATTGTCGCCCTCACCGCCGGCGCCGCGGCATCAGCACGGGCCACCACACTAGCTCCGCCCCCAACGCGGTGCCCAGGATGATGGCCCCGCTCCGGCAGCGCGGATTCCCTCGTGGCTGCGCCAGGCAAGGAGCCGAAGCATTGACACGAGCGGCGGCGGCGCGCCATTCTGGCAGACGAGACGGCGCGGGTAGGAGCCGGCGGGCGGGAGCGGTGGCGCACTGGCGCGTCGATATGGGCAAAGGAGACCGCACGGGGAGGAGCCAGCGAGCGGGAGGCCGGGAGCGGTGCGACGCAGGGAGCAGCCGGCGAGCGAAGCGGCAGCGCGTCCATTCCGGACGGGGGATGAATCGGTGGAGATCGAGGAGCGCAGGGCCGCACAGGGGAGCGAGTCCCCAAGCAAGGACTCACGGCTGCTCCCTGCGCAGGGCCGCACAGAAGCGAGCGTGTCCGCGGGTGGCGCAACGCAAGAGCGGCGGCTACGGCTAGTCGCCTAGTCGGCTCACGGCTGTACCACTGCAAAAGCAGAGAAAAGGGTGAAGCAACCGTGCAAGGGAATACAGTAGGAATACAAGACGCTAGTTAGGCAAGTAGAATGATACGAAATGACCATGTTGATAGTTCAGCAACTAATTTGACCACAACTCAGAACTCACAAGGCGCCATGTAAAAATAGTAAGTATTCACTCGTCCTAAATGGTAAGTCGTTTAACTTTTTTTTTACCCCCAACTTTGACCACTCGTCTTATTTAATTTTTTTTGCAAAATATCATAACTTTTTGTTATGCTAGCTTTAGTAATAAAAGAATTTTGAGAATGACTTAAATTTGACTATATTTGCACAAATTTTTTAAATAGATGAGTGGTCAAAGTTGGAGTAAAAAAGTCAAACGACTTACAATTTAGGACTGAGTAAGTACTTCTTTTCCAGGAAAGACAACATAAAACGCTACATATAGCTCTTTTCTGTTGCTTCAATATATGAGAGTAAACAGTGTCGTATCTGATATGCCATACGTATACTTAAGTTTAACTATGGAAAACAAGATAGATACAGACTGAGACTTTATAGGGTAATTGGAAAGCCCACGAGAAAGATAAATAAATAGAGATGTTATTAGAGCATCTCCAAGAGCTTAGTCAAATCCTGGTCTTTATATTCTTATTTAGCTATCCATTTTAGCCAACATTCACCATCTATATTTAGTTACACTCCAACTGACTAGTCAAATTTCATCACCCATTCACACAAACACGCAAGTCCTGGTCACCTTAATCGCATTGAGGTCACTCGATCGAGCTGAGACTTGCCGGGACATCATCATGAGGGCTGGGCGCGTCGCAACATCATCCGGCAGGCTACCCGGAAGGCCCGATGAGGAAGGTTGCGAATATCGCAAGAGAAACCCCACGACCGCTCAAACTCTGTCGTGTGAGCGGGAGCGGCAGCGGCGGCGACGATGCGTTCTGATGGCGGCCGCAAGGGCGCACGAGGCCAGGTCGTGGAAGGGCGGGAGGGCGGAGGCCACGCGAGGAAGGTGGGGGAGGCCGCACGTGGAGGTGGAGAGGGCACTGGCGAATGGCCCTCATTCGGCAATTTTGCCTTCCGGAGTCTTACGGATGCCGAAGGAGATACAGAACCGATTCGTTTACACAGTCTGTTGCATCGGTGATTTTAGTGTTGTTTTTTTTTACCGACTCCAACCATTTTACGGAGCTTGTTGGAGATGCTCTTATGTGGTGACTTTTTCAATTGGAAAGCCAAAGAGAGAGCACGCAGCATTGGTACAGAAAACAAATACCTATACTGGAACTAAATAATTCTGGCAACCACAACCAAACATTGACAACTGGCGAGACAATTAAAAACGAGGTCCCCATGCTAGGTTTAATTACTAAATTCTGATGAAAGTCTTCTAGCTAATCGAACAAGCTTGAAAAATCATATTATCTCACAATAGGCAACAACAACCAAGCAACATAATCCATAGCGAATGATATGTTGATTCGTTCATTCATTCAGTGCTTGGTCGTAACGGTATCTCCTCCTATCATGCTTCTTGCTAGTATTTTGTCCGCTTCATCATAGCTCCCACTTTAATTTAGTTGCTTCTCCCTGTACCTAGCATAAATAAAGAGACGTCAAACATTACCTATATATGATCTAGTGAGTGATTGTAGCAGTAAAATTGAAATGAAACAAGTGGTGGTGGTAGCAATAACCGGTAGTCCTTGTAGGCATGCAGGTATTCATTGAAGTCACTAGCTACTACAGCAAGTGCAAGCAACGCCAACTGTTTGTACCGTTCCTTTGGAAGTACAAGATCTTGTTTTGCACCAAATCAACACCAACCATCAACCATGTAATGATCTTGTTTTCCTGGGCTTGTGGGCCGGGGGCAAGCAGTGGTGGTGGCAGCAGCATGTCACAAGAAAATGGGCTGGCCCATCTAAGTCGTGCTAATTTTCTTTTCAAGGCATGTAGCAATACATATTTCCCTAAAAAAAAATTGTAGCGATACATATAAACTAGCAAGATGGCCCCGTAAATAGGAAGCTAGGTTTTTATTACTTCATACTAACATTTGGGTTTATTTGTTTCCTAATACACTATATTTTTTCTTAGTTTGACTACATCATTCTAAATCACAGTAGAACTTCTTGATGTCGTCAGGCTATCGTTGTTGGCATTTATGTCATTGATGATCAACATGTTAAATTGGCTCTCATGCTAAGTTACTTTTAGGAAGAAAAATAAGTGGCTATAACTATAGTTCAATAGGCATAGTGCTAATTTCGATTAGTAGCCCTGATAGAAACCTTAAGAAAATGAGAAATCAACTTCCTGATTTCTCGCGAGGCATAACCATTCCATCGTCAAAATACAGATAGATGCCATTTACCTACATGAGGTCGGAGTCTGTGGCCCCGCTGTTGCCCATGGATCCAACTGGTGATCACATCGTCATAGCTCAACCCCACTAGCAACTCTTCATGTGACCATATCTCTTGTGTTTCCCATTGTAAATTTCTTCTGGCCATTTTCCCCATCTACTCATCTTTGTATGCTATTGTGCTTGACTTTTACTTGCACCCTTAAGCTTCCACTATTCTACTCCGATTACCTCCACTATGTTTGAGCTTAGGTCCATCTCCTTCATTTGCTTCAATTGTTGCTGTTGTTAGCTTGCATGAGGTAGCACAAACAGAGGAACGTTCGATCCAGATGTCGGTTTCATGTGGTAGTACAGACAGAGGAACGTTCGATCCAGAAATCGGGGAACTTGATCTGGCGAGATAACTTTCGATTTGATAAATGAAGAGATCGATGCCCGTTCAGCTTTTTGTCTGTTTGTGATAGTTTAGTTTATTTATTTCATTGACTTCATGTTTGGATTTTGGCATGTCCTAGACCTATCCACCTACACGTGAGAGAAGTCGAGTCTAGAGGTCGGTTTTCTTGTCTGACACATGACGAATGGCATTTACAATGTGCAAGATTCCCTCTTCTCGTCCTATGGTTCGATTTTGGGATACACTGGAGCTATCCTTAAATTACCATTAAGATCGGTTTGTTGAGCAAGCATGAGTCGCAAATTGTGAGTCACAAAATCTTGCGTTTGCAAACTTTAACTTGCTCGAGTGGTTTGCACCATAGGTTTTATATCTTGATGCACACATGATGGCACGATGGGGCTTTGATTTGCACCAAACCATGACCTTATGTCAAGGATCTTATGTGGAGGAGCAGTAAATCATTCAACCTTGCATGGACGACTTCAGACAACTAATCAAGCTTGTTATTTTGAGAACATCTGGAGGAGAGAAGGGCATACTACATACATGTAGGAGTGCTAACGACCAGCAATTGCTAAACGGCTATTGGGAACTCGAGTACCCGTACATGTGAGATTGGCATTGGTGCCATATATAGGAAATGAATTTTTAACTCTTTGTAATAATAACTCATAAACTATTGCAATTCAACCTTATGACCTTATGTCAAGGATCTTATGTGGAGGAGCAGTAAAGCATTCAACCTTGCATGGATGACATCGGACACCTAATCAAGTCTGTTATTTTGAGAACATACGGAGAAGGGCGTACTACATACATGTAGGAGTGCTAACAACCAGCAATGGCTAAACAGCTATTGGGAACTTGAGTATCCATACATGTGAGATTGGCATTGGTGGCATATATAGGAAATGAATTTTTAACTTTTTGTAATAATAACTCATAAACTACCGCAATTCAAATATTAGTCTAATTTTTTTGGATTAATGGACTAAAATGGATAATGACATATTGGCATCGCATTGCTGCAGTAAGTGTTAACGTGCACATACCATATATTATAATCCAAATTGCCAGCTTGTTTGATATTTGTTTTCTAAGCGCTATAATTTTATTTGGTTAAAATGCATCTTTATAATAAATATAAATAGTATTAGTATCGAGCTCTCTTCCATCATATTTGGATGTGCAAACGTGAGGTTATAATAGTTAGTAACATTTGATGTTTGACATGGATTATAGTTTTTTTAATATATTTTATTCTATATTTTTTCCTTTATTAATTTTAATATATAGACTCTTTGGACTAATATGGATTATTATATCTTCATAAAATAATTAACATTATATAAATATATTTTAGTAAATAATTATCATTATTTAAATATATATTAGTGGTATTAGACCCAGACTCTTTAGCCTAGACTATTGCTAGTTGTGTTGGACATGGACTCTTTAGCCTAGTTTATTGTTAGTTGTATTGGACATGGACTCTTTTAATACAATTCCTAAATATTATAATGAAAACTGAAAAATAGTTATTATTTTACATTATAGGTATTTGTTTACCATATTTGACATGGATTTTTTATTTAAATATCTTGAATCCTGTTAGTATATAAATAATATGCTAGTCGATAATGTTGGAGAGGAGAGAAAATATATTCTGTCAATTCGGTCCGACCAATCGCAAGATAACTGTGTAAGAGCATGTTGATACTAATCGTAATAACGTTCTATTTATATATTAATCTGCCTGAGTTTGTTTGTGTTAGAATTGGACTTGGATTGTATCTTATCTTATTCTGATATGGACATGTTATGGACGTAGGAAACTTCTTGACCGATAATATTTGTATGGAAAGATGGACCTTAAGATGTGACTTCTTTTTAATTGGATTTGATATAACCTTTGGAAAGATGGACTCTTAAAACACTTTTGATATTGTCGGGTACCTACAAAAGGGGTACCCCAATCTAAGCCCGAAACTACTTGACGTCAAGGCCCACAACGACATCAACCAGGCGCCACAGCCCAGCAAAGGCCCGCCATCGCTGCGAGTCCTCGGCATCCATCCGGCTTGAGGTAAACGACCACCCTCGAGCGGGTGGTTTCCGTCTCGTTCGAGGCTCGGCGGCCTCGAGGGCGACCCCCACCCTCGAGCGGGTGGTTTCCGTCTTGTTCGAGGCTCGGCGGCCTTGAGCTTGCGATCCAAGCTCGAGCCGGTCTTGTCGGGAACGACGCCCAACGCTCTGCAACCCATCAGGGTCATCAGGACGCGATCAAAAAGCAGGGATCACTGTCCCACGCCATCACCTACTCTCCGGAGAAGACATCGGTCAAGTCCACTCACAACAGTGGACTCTGAGCGCCATGCTGCACGCCAGACCTAACCCTGCCAGCAGCACTGTGCCAACCACTCCTTTGACTTTCCCCCCCGCCGGACGCGCAGCCACCCTCGAAGGCAGCCTCGAAGGAGACCATGGAAAGCCGTTCGCAAGACACCATCCTCGACGCCGTGAACTGTCACGAGAAGGAAGGACGACACGTCAGCCCCTGCCATGTCGTCAGCAGGGTTGGAAGGCGTGATTCCCGCTCGCGCAGTACGCGGCATGGACGAACAGTGCACACGACGACAAACACATGTACTCACACCCCGCTCCCCTTGGTCTATAAAAGGGGGAGGGAAGCCCATGCAAAAAAAAGGACACGTAGAGATCACAAGTCTCTCGAACACAGAGAGATCACAAGTCTCTCGAACACAGCGAGAACACAAGTCTCAAACACACACATACCATAACCAGGGACTTAGGAGCTCATCTCCTTCTCCCACCTTTGCTTGTAAACCCCTACTACGAGCAACACGAAATCCGGTGCATTGCACCACTGCTGGACGTACGGCCCAGTGGCCGGAACCAGGATACAACTCCGTCTCTCACTCTCGCCGTCAGGAAAACGGGTGGTTAGCACCGCAATCACTCGTCGGTGCCGGTGCGACCAAATCAGGCACCGACAGTTGGCGCGCCAGGTAGGGGACCAGCACTGCGTTACTCCCATTCCCGATGGCGAACTCCGGCGAGGGACGGCCTTCGCTGGGCGAGAGCAGTCTGCTCCCAGCGGGGCAGGAGATCCGGTTTGGGAGCCTACGGTTCCAAACATGTGGCGACGATTACCACATGCGCATCCTCCAGGAGGATCCCAGCGACCAACCGGAGCCTCATCACCAGCCTCCGACGGCACCGCGACGGCGGAGTCGTCCCGGACCTCGCACACGACGAGCGCGCGCCGCGAAGCGTGCCGCCGACGTCGGCGACCCCCATCCCACAAGGGAAGGGGACGTCCTGCGGTCAGGGTCACAGGAGAGGGCTGTTCCCTTCCTCCCAGGGCTCATGTCTGCACCCCGCGCTGCGACAGCGTACTCTTATCCCTACGGGCTACGCAACTACGCGGATGCGTACGCCTCTTCCATCCGCACTACCATGAGTGCGTATGGCGACCAGCCTGGTTGCCACCCAGTCTCCGAACAAGACTTCGCCGATCCGTTGCCCGGCTATCCCCGCACGGAGTCCGATGATGGACACACATTTATGCGTAGACGCCTTGGTTGGGACTACTCGGGTCTCCGCGACCCAGAGGCCTTCATTGCCTTTCAAACAGCGGCGGATTACTGCTTCGGGTATTCCGATGATGAGTATGACCCAACCAAGGAGTGTTTCGTCATCAACGATGAACAACTCAGCGAGGGATCGACGCCCGACGACGACAGCGGGGGTGACAACCAGGGGGACTACGATGGCATAGATCCGATAGGCGCGCAGCCATCGGACCCATCAGATCACTCTCCTTCCGAGGACGAGCGGGACCTGCGCCACCTACCACGAACTAGTGGTGACGTTTCACCACCGGCGCGCTCCGACCACGAGCCGGCCAAACAAGGCAACGAGCACGGCACGGACGCCCGACACGCAGGACGAGTGGCTCAGGCCCGCATCCTCGCTGAAGGCAGAGATGACGAGCTCGCTCCCACGACAAGCCAGAAGCTCGTCGCGGCGGTAGCGCTGCTCCGAGCCATGCCGGAGGCAGCCACCCCCGAAGGGCGGAAACTGCACCTCGAGGCTCAAAAGTTGGTCGAGCATGCTGCCCGGTAGCACGCCGAGAACTCAGCCTCCCGCCTTCGACGCTCCTCAGCCTCGAAGGGCGAACGAGGAGGGGAATCCTCGGTACGCTCACCCCGGCCCAATGGCAGGGCGCGAGCACAATCCCGGGGCAACTCCCGCCGCGACACGGCGCGATGCCACGCCAGCGAACCACGTGCGCTCGAAGCACGAACGCTTCCAGCAAGGGAACCCGCGAGGTCACGCCTCCGGGACACCCGTGGCACGGATGATGATGGCGACGCTCGCAATACCCTGAACAAAATTAGGCGGCGAGAGGGAGCCCGGACCCACCAGCGCGGGCGCACCGGCGTTGGGCGGAACCAAGATGCGGCCCCAGAGCCAGCAGGCACGCGGGTGTTCAGCTACAACATCCGCACCGCCCCGATTCCCCCACGTTTCCGACAGCCTACCACCATCACCAAGTACTCTGGGGGAACGGACCCCAGGGTATGGCTCAATGACTACCGCCTAGCGTGCCAGCTCGGCGGCGCCACAGACGATGCCATGATCATCCGCAATCTGCCACTCCACCTGGCAGATTCCGCGCGGACATGGCTCGAGCACCTGCCCCCGAACCGGATCCGCGACTGGGACGACCTGGTCGAGACCTTCGTGGGAAATTTCCAGGGCACCTACGTGCGCCCTGGAAACACGTGGGACCTTCAGGGGTGCAGGCAGAAACCTGGCGAGTCGTTGAGGGATTTCATCCGGCGCTTCTCCAAGCGCTGCACCGAACTTCCCAACATCACCGATCACCAAATCATCCACTCCTTCCTCGAGAGCACCACGTGCTATAGCCTGGTATGCAAGTTGGGGAGGAGCCCACCCCCCGACGCGAACCGGCTATTCGAGGTAGCCTCGAAGTACGCTTCAGGGGAAGAGGCGGCCAACGCCATCTTCAACGACAAAAAGGGGAAACGCCCTGAGGAAGCGTCCGCGGAGGACGACAAGGGGAAAGGTCCCTCGAAGAAACGGAAGCACGGCAAGAAAGGAAAGAAGCCCCGTGCACCCCGTGGAGCGGGCGACGTCGAAGACGAGGCCCTTGCGGTCGACCCTAACCACAAGGGACCTCGAGGTCCTCCACGTGGTGGGGGCGTTTTCGACGACCTCCTCAAGAAGCCGTGCCCTTACCACAAGACCGCAGTCGCTCACACCCTCGAGCAGTGTGAGATGCTGCGGAAGTTCTACAACCGCATCCCTCGAAAGGATGGCGGTCCGCCCAAGGATGGTGGCGCCAAGGATGACGACGGATACCCCGAGGTGGAACACGTGTTCTTCATCACGGGAGGTCCTGCGGCCAACTTGAAGCCTCGACAGCGGAGGAGGGAACGCCGAGAGGTCATGCTGGTCCGCCCAGCGACCCCCTCGTACCTCGACTGGTCATCGGAGACCATCTCGTTCGGTCGCGAAGACCATCCCGACCATATCCCGAACCCCGGGCAGTATCCTCTCGTCGTCGACCCCGTCATCGGCAACACGCGCTTCTCCAAGGTGCTCATGGATGGCGGCAGCAGCCTCAACATCCTGTACGCTCCAACTTTGGAGCTTATGGGGATCAGCACCAACGAGCTGCGGCCCAACAAGTCCTCCTTCCATGGGGTCGCGCCCGGAAAGCGCGTCCAAACCCTCGGGCAGATCGACCTGCCTGTCTGCTTTGGAACCCCGGCGAACTTCCGCAAAGAGGTGCTTACCTTCGAGGTAGTGGGCTTCAAGGGAGCCTACCACGCCATTTTGGGAAGGCCGTGCTACGCTAAGTTCATGGCCATCCCAAACTATACCTACCTCAAGCTGAAGATGCCAGGGCCTCACGGAGTAATCACGGTCGGCCCGATGGTCGAGCACGCCTACGTGTGCGACATCGAGAGCATCGAGCTCGCAGAGGCTCTCGCCCTTGATGAAACCCTCGTGGCGGGTCTGGAAGCAATCGTCAACACGCTCCCTGATGCCAACGAGCGGCAGCAGGGGAGCTTCGCGCCCGCTGAGAACACCAAGACTGTTCCCCTCGACCCCAATAGCCCCGACGGCAGGATGTTGAGGATCAGCTCTTCCCTCAGCGACAAATAGGAAGTGGTGCTCGTCGACTGCCTCCGCGCTCACGCAGACATCTTCGCGTGGAGCCCCTCGGACATGCCAGGCATCCCGAGGGAGGTCGCCGAGCACTCTCTTGATATCCGCCCTCACTCCAAGCCGATCAAACAACGTCTCCGTCGTTTCGACGAAGTGAAAACGGCGGGCGATCGGTGAGGAGGTACGCAAGCTTTTGGAGGCCGGATTCATCAAGGAAGTGTTTTATCCCGAGTGGTTAGCAAATCCTGTGCTAGTGAAAAAGAAAAGTGGGAAGTGGAGAATGTGTGTAGACTACACCGGCTTGAATAAAGCATGCACAAAAGTCCCATTCCTTTACCACGTATAGACCAAATTGTGGATTCCACGACGGGATGCGAACTTTTATGTTTCCTTGATGCGTATTCCGGTTACCATCAGATCAAGATGAAGGAGTCCGACCAGCTCGCGACTTCCTTTATCACTCCTTTTGGCATGTACTGCTACGTTACGATGCCCTTCGGCCTTCGAAACGCCGGGGCCACGTATCAACGCTGTATGCTCCACGTCTTCGGGGATCATATAGGTCGTATCGTAGAAGCGTATGTCGACGACATTGTCGTAAAAACCAGGAAGGCGGACGACCTGGTACGCGACCTCGAGGTCGTGTTTAGCTGCCTCAGGGCGCACGGAGTAAGACTCAACCCCGAAAAGTGCGTCTTCGGTGTGCCTCGAGGAATGCTCTTGGGTTTCATTGTCTCTGAACGAGGCATCGAGCCCAACCCCGAGAAGGTCACGGCCATCCAACAGATGGAACCGATCCGCGACCTAAAGGGTGTGTAGAGGGTAATGGGATGCCTAGCGTCCCTGAGCCGCTTCATCTCTCGTCTCGGAGAGAAGGGGTTGCCTCTGTATCGACTTTTGAGGAAGTCAGAGCACTTCACCTGGACCGCGGAGGCTCAGGAAGCTCTCGACCGACTCAAAACAGCGTTAACGAACACGCCGATCCTTACCTCACCAAAAGAGGGCGAGCCTCTCCTCCTCTATGTCGCGGCAACGACTCAAGTCGTGAGCGCGGTCATAGTAGTGGAAAGGAACGAGGAAGGACATTCTCTACCGGTCCAGCGACCGGTGTACTACATCAGCGAGGTCCTGTCCGAGACCAAGACGAGGTATCCCCACATCCAGAAGCTGATCTACGCCATCGTGCTGGCTCGACGCAAGCTGCGACACTATTTCGAGGCCCACCCGGTGACCGTCGTGTCGTCCTTCCCGCTGGGCGAAATCATTCAGAACTGCGAGGTTTCTGGACGAATCTCGAAATGGTCGACAGAGCTGATGGGGGAGACCCTCGCT
Organism: Digitaria exilis; assembly: GCA_015342445.1. Taxonomy (NCBI): domain Eukaryota; kingdom Viridiplantae; phylum Streptophyta; class Magnoliopsida; order Poales; family Poaceae; genus Digitaria; species Digitaria exilis. The sequence goes on along the minus strand of JACEFO010001776.1, from coordinate 913,604 downwards.
TACGCGCCGAGGAAAGCCATCAAGTCCCAAATCTTGGAAGACTTCGTAGCCGAGTGGACCGACACCCAGCTCCCCACCTCGAAGTCCAGCCTCGACTGCTGGGAAATGTACTTCGATGGGTCGGTGATGAAGACCGGCGCCGGCGCCGGCCTACTCTTCATCTCACCCCGCGGGGAGCACGTTCGGTACGTTGTGCGGCTCAACTTCCCTGCGTCCAACAACATGGCGGAGTATGAAGCACTTCTTGCTGGCTTGAAAACCGCGCTCGAGCTCGGCATCAAGCGCCTCGACATCCGCGGCGACTCGCGGCTGGTCGTAGACCAGGTCATGAAGGAATCGAGATGCCACGACGAAAAAATGGCAGCGTACTGCCAGGCGGTGCGCAAGCTCGAAGAAAAGTTCGACGGCCTCGAGCTCCACCACATTGCACGAAGATACAATGAGGAAGCCGACGAATTGGCAAAGATCGCGTCGGGACGAGCCACCGTTCCACCGAACGTTTTTGCCAAAGACATCGATGTACCCTCGATCACCCTCGCCACCTCGGCCCGGGCCACGACCGCGCCCGACGCTCAAACGTCCGCCCTCAACCCCACGAGCGCGGAGCACTTGGCGGACGAGGACGAGCCTATGGGATACGAAGCTTGCTCGGGAGATGAGGACGAGGCGGAGGCGATGGAAATTGATGAGGTTTCGGCACCTCGAGATTGGCGGAGCCCGTACCTCGACTGGCTCGACGAAGGCGTCTTGCCTAACGATCGAACGGAGGCAAGGCGCGTAGCGAGGAAAGCTAAACGGTTCCTCATCATCGAGGGGGAGCTGTATCGACGGGGAGCCTCGGGGGTCCTGCAATGCTGCATCCCGATACCCGAAGGAAAAGAGCTTATCCTCGTCATTCACGCGGGCGTGTGCGGACATCACGCCGCTCCGCGAACGCTCGTGGGTAACGCCTTTCGACAAGGCTTCTACTGGCCCACTGCCGTGGCGGACGCCACGGAAGTAGTACGAACCTGCGAAGGGTGCCAGTTCTACGCGCGCAAGACGCACCTACCCGCTCAGGCGCTGCAGACCATCCCCATTACGTGGCCTTTTGCCGTATGGGGCCTCGACCTTGTCGGGCCGATGGCAAAGCGCCCGGGGGCTTCACGCACCTACTGGTGGCGATCGACAAATTCTCCAAATGGATCGAGGCTCGACCCATCAGTAAGATCAAGTCTGAGCAGGCGGTGCTTTTCTTCACCGAAATAATCCATCGGTTCGGGGTTCCCAACTCCATCATCACTGACAACGGTACACAATTCACAGGAAAGAAGTTCTTAAAGTTCTGCGACGATTTCCACATCCGAGTGGACTGGTCAGCAGTGGCTCACCCACAAACGAACGGCCAAGTAGAACGTGCCAACGGCATGATTCTACAAGGCCTAAAGCCCAGAATTCACAACAAACTGAAGAAGTTTGGGCACAAGTGGGTGCAAGAGCTACCATCGGTGATTTGGAGTCTGAGGACGACCCCAAGCAGAGCAACAGGTTTCTCCCCATACTTCCTCGTCTTTGGGGCAGAGGCCATCCTCCCTACGGATCTGGAGTATGGGTCCCCTAGGCTCCGAGCGTACCAAGAGCAGCGAAATTGCCAGGCCCGAGAGGATTCGCTCGACCAAGTCGATGAAGCTCGAGACGTGGCCCTACTACACTCGGCAAGGTACCAGCAAAGCCTGCGGCGACAACAAGCTCGAAGGATCCGGCACCGAGACCTCTGCAAAGGAGACCTCGTGTTGAGGCTTCGACAGGACAACCGAGGGCGGCACAAGCTCTCACCCCCGTGGGAGGGGCCGTACATCGTCGCCGAAGTCCTCAAGCCTGGAACATACAAGCTAGCTGACGAGAACGGGCAAATCCTCACGAACGCGTGGAACATCCAACAGCTACGTCGTTTCTATCCCTAGAGTGGCCCCGCGGCCCTCGAAATCTTTGTACATACTCTAGTTTTGTACAAATTCTTTTTGAATCAAGTGTCGATGTTTTTACCCCCACAGTTTGGAAGAAAATAAAACGAACTTTATTCTTTTCGAGCTTCGAGGAAGGTTCAGCTCTACCCTCGGTAGAGCCATCCCTCCCTCGGGGGCTACATGGGGCTAACCCTCGAAAAAATCGTCGCTTTTCAAAAAATCCTTTGCGAAAACCTCGAAGGAAACACGCTAGGCGTGAAACGGACAAGGGCAGGGTCGCCTGAGCCGAGTGTTCGCTTACGCCTCGAGGCTACGGCAACACCTCACTTCCCTCCGCCTAAGTCATTCACGTACGAACGATCCTAGCGATGCTTTCCTCTCGAGGCACAAGCATCGGACTAATGCACGTCGCAAAGACGTCGCATAAAAAAGCAAGCATCACGTTTAAAGCAAAATAAACAATGCTCAATGAGCAGTTTAGTCTTACATAAGAAGTCTAAAAGCTCTAAACTACTTCTTTAGAATCGGGCTCGATGGACCGAGATTTTCAGGGATCGCCCCCGCTGCCAAGGTCGTCCCAGCCGCCGCCGTCCTCGCCAGGAAAGAGGGCGCCCTCGAAGTGGCCGGCGAGCACTCGCGCCGTTCCATCGGCAGAAGCATCGGCCTCGTCCATCGCCGCCACTGCCTCCTCGTCGTTGAGATCGTCGGCGACGACGTACCCAGCGGCGAGCTTCGAGAGGTCCGCTTGGTAGTGGGTCGTAACCACTCCAAGCGCCTTCCGAACTCCAAGCAGAAGGGCCTCCTTCACGCGCGAGGTGAAGTGGCCCCCAAGCGCTCGAAGGCGACTAGCGAGGGAGCTCCCGGACTGCAGACCGGGACCAGCGATCTCGTTGCAGGCGGCCGAGGCTGCCTGCACCAGCTCGTCGAGCTCGCGCTGGGTCTCCGTCTGCGCCACCAGCACGGCCTCTTTCGACTCGGTCTCGGCCTGAAGCGCCTGCTTCAATGCTGCACCAACAAAGTCAGTTAAAAAGCAACGAAACGAAAGGGTCAGAGCTCGAGCCAAATTAGCTTACCCTCGACCTGTCCCTGAGCAGCCTCGAGAGCCTCCTCCGCCTGTCGGGCCCGCTGCTCCGCCTCTCGAGCCTGCCGCTCCGCCGTGGCCCGAGCAGTTTGCTCCCGCTCGAGCTGGTCTCGAGCCTCGACCGCGAGACGCCGCTCCTCCTCGACCGCCAGCTCCGCCGCGCGACGCGCGACCCGCTCGTTCTCCAGCCAGTCGCTGCGGTTCGCGAGCTGCTCGCGAAGAGTGCTGACCGAGCCTTCGAGGCGAGCGATGACCTCGCCCTTCTCCCGACCCTGGGCGAGGGCCCGGTCCCGAGCACCTCGAAGGTCGTCCAGCTGGCGCTCTCGAGCCTCGAGCGCCCCCGACAAACGGCAGAGCTCCAACAACAGCTCCGCGATCTGGTCGTTCTTCGCGAACGCCTGTTGGCGAAGCTCCTGCGAAAAAAGAGCTAAGCCTCCTTTGAAAAAATAGGGCATGGCGAAAACGCTACTTACACCGAAACGAACCTTGTGGACTTTGCCGGCCTCGTCGTGAAGACGGAGGATGTCCTGCAGCGCCCTGCGAAGGTCCAAGCCGTGGGATGACTGGACCTCCCACAGAGTCTCCTCCGCCACGGCTTCGTCGACGAACCGCTGGGGAAGCACGCGGCGGGCTTGCCACATTTCCGCGCTTCCACGGGCATGCGCCTCGTAGGACCAGGCCGCCACTGGCCCCGGCTGAGCCGTGATGAGAGTCGAGGGCGCGGCCTCGCCACTCTCGTGCCCCTGCGTCACGGGGGCTCCCACCCCCAGAGCCTCCGCCAGCTCCTTCAGGTGGGGGAACACGCCGCCATGGGTTCGTCCCTCTCCCCCCTCATGCGGGGGGACCTCCGCGACGTCCGTCTCCACGGGCGCCGCAGACGGTTCCTCGACGCGAAGAGCCTCCCCAGGCGTGGGGTTGGCCTCCTCGAGCCGAGCTGCCTCGGCGTGGGGCTCGACCGCGCCCTCGAGGAGCTGAGGCGGCCTTGGCTCCTCGAGGACCGGAGGCGCCTCCTCGCACGGCTGCTGCCCGGCCTGCAGCTCCGCCTGAGTGTCGAAAAACGTAACGAAGTCCTGCACGACTTCGTTCGTCGGGCCCAGGAGCTGCGAGGACGGGTGCGGCGACGAGCTAGGCCCGATCTTGAGGGCCTTGGTTGGCGCGAGGGAAGGCGTGCTCCGTCCCCCAGATCGACTGCGACACGAAAAGAAACTTGGTCAGAGCCAAAAACGAAACGCCAACGACAAGCAGGCAACAAAGAAAACTTACTGCACGAAGGGGAGTTTCCGTTTTGGCCTCGAGGCCGGAACGGGAGCTGCCCCCGGGACCTCGCCTCCCGTGGTCGCACCGGTTTCCCCTTGAGGAACCATCCTCGAGGCCTCGCCTCCTGCGGAGACAACGGCTTCTCCTTGAGGGGTCGCCCTCGAGGCCTCCTCGCCCCTCGTGGAATCGACGGGCTCTACTTGGGGGACCTCCGCTTCCAGCCCACGGCCGGGGCCTGCTCGACGACGCTCGGCCGCTCGGGTGCCTCGCCTCGACCCTGAGTTTCCTCGAGGGCAGCCGGTGCTGCCCCCGATGGGCCCTCAGAGGAAAGCCCCACGGTCGACGGAGGGGCCTCGCCTCGGCTCTGGGCTTCCTCGGGAACAGCCGTGGCCGCTCCCGACGGACGCTCGACGGAGGCCACCGCGGTCGACGGCGGTGTCCCGAGGTCGATGACCTCCTCGCCACCGCCCCCAGACGCCGCAGCGGGGGCGGGCCCACCGATACGAAGCTCGAACGGAGATGGGCTCCTCGCCCCGCCATCTCCATCAGATCCGTCGGAGTCGGCGGAAGATTCCGGCGTAGGGAGCGGCGAGAGCCCCCGCTTCGCCCGCTCGCGGTTCTCTGCCTCGAGCTTCTTCCTCTTCCGCTCCTTCCGCTGCGACCGAGCCTCCCTCCGGGCCTTGGCCTCCTTCGCCTTCTCGGCGAGGGCGCGGTTGACAGCCTTGTCCTCGGGGACAGGGGGCTTGGAGTATTGGCTGCGCGATACGCCCTGCGAGGCACCATTTGCAAGGTCAGAAACACGAGAACAAAAAAAAAAAGCAAAAACGAAGATCGAAGGTCACTTACGAGGCTCACGTAACCATCCTCGGGCCGCATCGGTACCACCCACGGGTCGTCTGCCAGCTTGTCGACGGCGCGCCGCGCCCGCTGAACGGCGGTGGCGACGGGCAATGGCTCCGCCGCCATCACCGTGCCGGTAAGGTCGGCGTCGGGAGTCATCTTGTGCAACGGGAGCCTCCGCCGCATAAGGGGAAGCACCCGCCGCCGGTGGAAGTTGGCAATGACCCCACCAGCGGTGAGGCCGAGCCTCGAAAGCCGCTGCAGTGCCTCGACCAACGGACCGAGCTTCTTCTTCCACGACGGCGGCGACACACCGAAGTGCTAGTCGACCTGCTTCTGTGTCAGCAGCAGGCCGGTGTAGGGCGGCAGATGTCCTCCGTCGTTGCGGAGGTAAAACCATCCCTTATCCCAGTCCTGGTTATTGGAAACCATGGAGCTTGGGATATAGAGGTCCTTGCGGCAACTCCGAACTTGGAGCACCAGGCCACCGGCGCGAACAGGGCGACGGACCCCCTTGGAGACGCTCTCCGAGAAGAGCTCGCCGATGAAGAGGTGGCACCAAAGGTCCCAATGGGCCTCGATGCCCAGATAGCCCTCGCAGACGGCGACGAAGACCGCCGCCTGCGAGATCGCATTGGGCGAGAAGTTGTGCAGCTCCACCTTGTAGTGGAAGCACAACGGCCGCATAAACCTTCCCACCGGAACGCCGAAGCCCCGCTCATGGAAACGAGCGAAGCTGACGACGTAGCCCTTCGGCGGATCGGGCTCCGTAGCGGCCCCCGGCGAGATCCAGACGGGCGGCTCGCCGTTGACGTTGGGCGGCAGCACCCCGACCTCCACAAGGCTGTCCAAGCAATGCTTGGTGGCGGTGGACGGCTTCCATGGCGCGGGATCGACGTACTGGGCCATGGCGGAGGGGAGAGCTCGGACGAAGGAAGATGACGAAGGCGGAAGCTAGGGCAAAGGGAGCTGAAGGCAAAGGCAAATGCTAAGGGAAGCGTACCCTTGGTTTGGGCACTGCCGTGCTATTTATACTCCTCCCGCGGAGCTAGGCACGGCAGGACGCCGGCCTCGACACGACAGCCCCTAGGCTGACAGCCAGGCCCGCCCCGGGAGACGTAACGGCGCGGGCCGCGTCAACCGCGCAATCGAGTAACTGCGCCGTAAGTTTCGAGGAGTCTGGCACGGTAGATCGTGCGGTCGTGTCAAACTGCGCCCGCACGCCTCGCCTGAGAAAGCGCGCCCACTTCTCCCACGATCCCCCGATCGCACGAAACCGCGAAGTTTTCGCTACGGGTCATCATGACTCGCGCAGAACGAGGGCGCATTCAAGACGCCTACCCTCGAAGAAGGGACCTCGAAGCTCAAAAGCGGGCACCCATTCGAGGGAAAGAGGTCTCGAAAGCCTCGATACCCCGCGCGGAGCGGGACCATGGAATAACGCTCGATGCTTCCTCCTCGAACTGAAGAAGCCATCGTGCTACTGATCAGGGGTTCGAACCTTGGGCCTACGAAGGGTTTCGACAAGGGCCTCAGATCAACCGAGTCAGGGATAATCAACGGTACCCTTGAAGCTCGAACGCTCGAGGAAACCAACCGATTATGTTCGAGGCCAGGCAGAGTGCCTAGATCGAGGGACCCCTCGAGGGGGAGCATCGAGCCCTCGACCTCTATCGAATGAGGTCGAGTCCCGTCTAGCATACTTTTTGCGAAAGGCTTCAACGGGCGTGTCCTATGACCACGAGCCTACCCCTATCGAATGGGGCATGGACGTCCGCTCGAACCACCCGTTACCAGCTCAACCAGGCATCCGTGGCTCGATCCCACCGAGGGAAGCATGGGTCGCCTCCTCCTCAGCATCCTCGAACAGGGAGCTCGAGGCACGTAGAAAGCCCGAAGTTCCCCCCACCTCAGGCACGGTGGACGAACCCACGTCTGAGGAAGCCGCGGGTGCTCTTCACCTTAGGTGATGAGACCTTGGGAGAGTAACAACCACTCTCCCAAGGCCTCGGGGGCTACACCCGCGGGTGCGCTAGCGCGCCCCCACGGACTCCCGGAGCCCACGAAGAAACGAAGGCCCCGAAAGCCTCGGCGAACTCCAGCCTTCACAGGATTAAACCTCATCCCTGCGAAGGCTCGGGGGCTACTGTTGGGTACCTACAAAAGGGGTACCCCAATCTAAGCCCGAAACTACTTGACGTCAAGGCCCACAACGACATCAACCAGGCGCCACAGCCCAGCAAAGGCCCGCCATCGCTGCGAGTCCTCGGCATCCATCCGGCTTGAGGTAAACGACCACCCTCGAGCGGGTGGTTTCCGTCTCGTTCGAGGCTCGGCGGCCTCGAGGGCGACCCCCACCCTCGAGCGGGTGGTTTCCGTCTTGTTCGAGGCTCGGCGGCCTTGAGCTTGCGATCCAAGCTCGAGCCGGTCTTGTCGGGAACGACGCCCAACGCTCTGCAACCCATCAGGGTCATCAGGACGCGATCAAAAAGCAGGGATCACTGTCCCACGCCATCACCTACTCTCCGGAGAAGACATCGGTCAAGTCCACTCACAACAGTGGACTCTGAGCGCCATGCTGCACGCCAGACCTAACCCTGCCAGCAGCACTGTGCCAACCACTCCTTTGACTTTCCCCCCCGCCGGACGCGCAGCCACCCTCGAAGGCAGCCTCGAAGGAGACCATGGAAAGCCGTTCGCAAGACACCATCCTCGACGCCGTGAACTGTCACGAGAAGGAAGGACGATACGTCAGCCCCTGCCATGTCGTCAGCAGGGTTGGAAGGCGTGATTCCCGCTCGCGCAGTACGCGGCATGGACGAACAGTGCACACGACGACAAACACATGTACTCACACCCCGCTCCCCTTGGTCTATAAAAGGGGGAGGGAAGCCCATGCAAAAAAAAGGACACGTAGAGATCACAAGTCTCTCGAACACAGAGAGATCACAAGTCTCTCGAACACAGCGAGAACACAAGTCTCAAACACACACATACCATAACCAGGGACTTAGGAGCTCATCTCCTTCTCCCACCTTTGCTTGTAAACCCCTACTACGAGCAACACGAAATCCGGTGCATTGCACCACTGCTGGACGTACGGCCCAGTGGCCGGAACCAGGATAAAACTCCGTCTCTCACTCTCGCCGTCAGGAAAACGGGTGGTTAGCACCGCAATCACTCGTCGGTGCCGGTGCGACCAAATCAGGCACCGACAGATATAGACCGTTAGATCTTCATAAAATCCGACGGCCCGAATCCTTCTTTTTTTTCGATTAACGTGGAAATTTCTTGGCCCTCTCGGCGAACGTGGTGGTTCCTTTTTTTCTTCAAGTAATAATATATAATAGATAGATAGATAGATAGATAGATAGATAGATAGATAGATAGATAGATTCCAAGAGCACAATCTACAGCATGCAAGGAAAAGAAAAGTTAGCCCATGATGAATACTCAACAACCTGGTGTCTTTTTTACTTGGTGTCAATCAGTATTCTAGCCACTGAAATCATGCCGCGTACGTAGCGGTCTTTATTGAAGAAAAATAAGTGAAGACAAAATAAAACCAGCCGATTTTTATAAGAGAGAAAATCGACTGAAAACCAAAACCAAAACAATCGAAAAAAAGTTGTTGACAACAACCGACGGTACACAAGCAAGAAAAGAAAAGGACCGGGTAGCGGCGAAACAGTTCTCGGTCATTACTTTTGGACGATGTGTTCCAAAAATTTGTGCTGTGCCCGATCCTCTGTCTCTGCCCCCATGATCGCAACGTCGCTGATCATCATTTATGCTGTCCTTGCGGTGGTCCTCCGTGGATTTTTTTTTCTGAAACAAATTAAAGACGTGTACATCAGCACTCCTGGTATCTTATCACTTGATCGCATCTCCAATCAGTGGGCTGCAATGATGTACTCTACATCGATAAGCCGTTTTTGCTTCTTCCGGTGCCAGGTAACCATCTGGCCATCCATCCGACCCCGGGACCTTGACAGCACCACTAACACCTCCAACCGTACCGGTTTGTCCAAAAACGCTTGGATTGTTATCCAGATGCCATCTACTCACCTCCAAAGTCCAAACATAGGACTGAGGAAATGTAACATCTCATCGGATGTTGGCCAGCGGTTTTATGCGATCGGTCTGCTAATCCTGAGCGAACCAAATGCCCAATTGTAAACCATTTTGCTCGAACATAAAGGATTTAACACATTTCATTTCATGCCGTCGATATCTCAAAGGCTGTCGGCCGGTGATGCCGGCGGCAATCAGTGAGGAATCTGTACCCGGTTGATGTACCAGGGCCCCTGTTTGTTACCACGTCAGAGCAAATGATGTCCGAGTGCTGTACAAAAGGAAACGCTCTGTGATTTGGTGGTGGTTCTAGAAAGATGCTCCGCCTAATGGCATGACTGGAAAGGAGAGAGTGAAGGGCGACTGGACTGGATGGGGATACATATACCTGACACAAAAGTCATGAAGCAAACAAATCACGTCGTTAATTTAGGAAGCAGCACCACCATGCGACGGCACTGCAAGTTTTGTCCGAACTGTGAAGAAAGAACTTCAAGGCTAGTATTGATCGGCAGTTCGGCGCGACGCACGACTGCATCTTTCGTCTAAAGCTAAACCTCATCCGGTTGGCTAATCCCGGTCGCGTCTTCGGTGGGAGCTTTGGTCACCCTGCGCGACGGGCGACGAGATGTCTGATGCTGAAGCTCGAGAGAGACTCCTCCCGAGCAGAGCTGCATGACGGCGTGGAGACGACGATCCAGACAGCTCAACTTGCATCAGGGACTGCAGCTCCGGTGTTGACGTCGACGAGGGCGTTTCCGATGACGACGGTAACGTGTCCATGTTCTGCGCGCTGTAGTACTGTACTGTGATTGTTACAAACGCTCGGATTTCCCTAGCCAATCGTAGCAACTACTAGCAATTGAAACAACAGGGCTGTGTTTAGATTCAGAAAAAAGTAATTCTCTAACAATTTTTTTTCTATTCACCCCACTTACAAAACATACTTCCCAGTGTACTATTCATCTAAAACTACCTTCTACTTCTCCCAATCCGAACACAGCACAGTGCTGCTATGACCCCCAGCCTATGACGACTGAAACTAGCTCTGCACAGAGAGCTACGCGGCCTACCGATCTCGACTGGGCTCTGCTCGCGACAAAGAACATCCCAAGTCTTGCAGATATCGACAGCTCTATTAGTGTGATCACTGTTGGGTCGAGTACGATCTTGACCTCGCAATACGGGTTCCGTAGCAATTAACCGCACCACTGTCACTAGATCGTAAAACGACACTGTCCCCGCACACTAGACTACCCGTGCCGCCGGGAGACGGGACTGTTCTCTGCTAGCATTTCTTCGGTTGATCGATCTCCATCGCCGGTGCCGTGATGAGAGCGGGACAGCGCAGCCACATCAGCAGCGGGACAGCGCAGCCACATCAGCCACATCAGCGCAGCCACATCAGCAACAGCTTGTCTTGGCATCGAGCGCATGCGTCGTCGTCAACTCGTCATCAGTCATCCATCCGGACGAGGAGGAGCCGCCGCCAATGGGCGCCAACGGCGGTTACCCGTCGTGTCAGGTCAGGTGGTGTCGACGTCGGGGAAATTGTTGCCGTTTCAGGACCGGGCAACCCCGTTTCGGCAGATCCAAGAAGCCTCTAGAAAATATCGGCCCCCCGTGGGTCCCACCCGGGGTGAGAGACGAGACGAGGTCGCGAGGACGAGGATCGGAAGCGCCGCAAGTCAGCAACCTCCGTGCAGAAGCGGAGGAACAATCCTTACCTGGCTGACGCCAACCGCGCCCACTGACTCCCCGACTCGATCCTCCGTTCGTCCTCGCTCACGTACTACACAAGGCTACAAACAGCCACCACCGCCAAAACCATCGGCCCGGCGGCGGATCGGCCCACAGGAACGAACGGGGAAGCTAAGCCGTGGAACGCCACGGCGCGCTCGGTGTAGGTAGGCGGCGGGGACACGCGGCGGCCTCGCGCTGTCGCCTCCCCCGGCCGCCACGTCTGGTGGGCCACGCGACGGGGCACCACTTGTATCCTTAGCGCAGAGCCTGCTGCCTGCGGCGGTGACGCGCGCTCTCCACGTGCGGCAATGTGCGCCGCGCGCGCGGAGGTTTCGAGCGAGCGCACTGGGCGAGTCACACGTAGAGGCCTCGCCTGCTTACGTGCCGGCGACAATCCTCTGCTCCGATCCACTGCCCTCCAGATCGATCGGTTAAAAAGCGGTCAGCGTGGCGCGTGCAGGTGACAGGTCGCGGCAGGCCGACGCCACCGCGGATGCATGGTGCAGTGGTAGCTACTCCAGCTGGTGCCGAGCGCGGCCCCCGCCGACTCCGTCCGAAGCGCGCCACCAGTGCACCCACGGGCTGCAAACTGCATGTCTGCATGCATGCATGACATGCCACGATCGGAGGCGGGCGCGCGGCCTAATCACATGCCAGATGCCACCTACCCCACTCGTCCCGCCCAAACTGTCGCGCACCGGCGCACGCACGCACGGCACGCCTTGCTCCGGGATCGGGCAGTGCGCGCCACAGCGTCCGTCCGAGGTCGCCCCGTCAGTCCGTCACCCGGCGGCGTCCACGTCACGGACGTGAGCTCCCCAGGTTGTCTGCTTCTCGCATTCTCGCCCAGCGTCTGGTTTGAAAAATTCGGTCTGCGGCCAGGGGGGAAGTCCTCCCCGTCCTGATGGTTTCCGCTTTTCTGCGTGCAGCGTGCAGAGGAGGAATGGGGTGGGGCGTTGGCGCGGGGGCTACGTGATCTTATTATCCAGCCGCAGGTCCGGGAAAACGACACGGCGCCACGCACGCCACCGTGGATTTTTTTACTAGCCGTCTAGCGTAGCGCCGGGTGACCCACGGTGCGGTGTCTACTGTAAACCAAACCATGGTCAATTATTGATGCTCTCTGCCTCTGGTGCGGAGACTCGCGGCATGGTGCTCGTGTTTTAAGTTTAAGATTGGATATACGCCATTACAATTCTGCGTATCCAATTAACTCTATGTTTAATCGCAAGCTATTTTAAGGGGTTCAGCACGTACCAGTCGGCGTCAAATTTTTTTTTGAAATTTTGAATGTGAAATGTCTCAGCGTCTGCGCACTGTTCAGTGGGCCCGTCGCGCCGTTACATCGTGACTACTGGCGTGAACTCTCGGTCACATCGATACTTATTGGCGCCATCTGCAGTATTGCCACTGATCTGAGGTGTAGTCGTACGTGTAGCACTCATCCAAAAAGAAAAGGAGTGATTTTTTAGCTCTTGGCAGCTCCAAATTGGAGCTCACCATTTCTCTGACCCTCTTGATTCTTTGCCGTCTGCCATAGTGAAGTAATAACTGATCGGCCTCTAAAGATGTTTGAGCCTCTCCACTGGAACATGGTAGAAGTAACCCCCATTTTTCCATTCTACAAAGAAATACTCCTATTAACATACAAAGGGATCAATATCAACTGATCGATCGTACAATTCCGCCCTTTGTCCAGGTGCCCTTAAAATTGTCACACCATGAATGAACACCCCACCCGCTGGCTTGCATCTCCACCAACAAAACAAGAGAAAAAAAGAACGCGAAAAGGAGAAAAAGAAATCAAGAGATAATAAGCAATTAGTAGTGCTCATTTTTTTCTAACCTACCGCTGCCTAGACCAATCGGCAACCGCGCGCCGATGGAGCCATCCTCTCCCGCCTGCGCGTCTCGATCCATAGCTCAGACAGATCAGTCCTCGAAGCCGGTCTTCTTCCAGACGGCGTCCCTTACCCGGCTGAGGTCGCGCCCCTTGAGCGTCCTGCCGATCCCCTCGTGCACCGACATCGACGCCGCCCGGCTGCGCCACGCCATCTCGTGCGGCGGCACCATCTCCGCGGCGGCGCCGCCAACCCTGCCGTAGCCGCCGTCGTCGTCCCCGTCGAGCTCCCACTCGCCCGCGTGGTGGTGGTCCCGGTACTCGACCCCGAGGATCTTCTGCCAGTCCGGTATGTTCATCGGCAGCGACCCCGGCGCGCCGCCGCTGTCCGCCGGCGTTTTCTTCCTCCCGCCGCGGGATGTCGGGATCGGCCTCGCCCTCGCCGCCGTGGCAAGCTCCGCGCCGGGACCGGCGGAGTCCACGCCCACGCCGACGCCGAACGAGGCCCAGACGTCCGACTCGTCGAACTCCTCCGCCGCGCCGGGGCCGCCTCTCGCGGCGGCGCTGCCCCCCCCTGGACGGCGCGAACATCCGGTACGCTTGCTTCGCGGCAGCCGACCTCGCGCTCCCGGCCATGGCGATCGATCGATCGGGATCAGGCGTTCTGATGAGGCTGCGTGCTAGCTTTACCGTGACGCTTCGCTTCGTGGGGAGTCGCAACCAACCACCGGATCTTTCGCCGACGAGGGAGTGACGATAGGAGGAGAGGGCAATGGTTTTGGAGCTTGGCTGGGATGGATTTTATAGTGGTCGGACGGAGGTGTGAGGAGAGGCTGAGGCTGCAGGGGAAGCAGTGGGTGGGCTGCACTGCACTGCACTGCACTGCAAAGAGTGGGACGACGAGAGCCGAGAGGGACTGGAAGCGGATAAGGCTGTTTTTTCCGGAATGACGGCACTGCCCCTCTGGCGGTTTGGTGTGCCACGGCCACGGGTTACCAGCTAGCGCAACGGCGGCGGACGGTGGGCGACGGCCTGCGGCCGTGGGCCGGCCTTGTCGGGGACTGTGAGTGAGGTATGGCCACGCCAACGTTGGATAACACTTTCGTCACCACCATCAGCATCTGGATACGCTAACCTTATAGTGATCGCAACAGCGGCACAGCGCAAGCCATGGCCATGCAATGATGCGAGACGAAACCCCACCGGCGAGACGAAACCCCACCGGCCCAGACACACTGGTGTGCTGACCTCCCACCGGACACACTTTTGTCGCTTGTGATATTTATCATTTTTTTTGTGTGAAAAAGGACCTTGCCACACCCTAATATAAATATGCTACAAGCCACTTAAAAACAAGTGCTAAATAGACTACCCTTTTTTCATTCCTTTCATGCTTGAGTTAACACACCCATACTCAAGTTAAGATTGTGTTACCATTATACAACCAGAAATAGTGTTTTTCTAACAAATTTATAGGGTGACCCCGTCAGAAAAAAAAATTATAAGGGTCCCTGTCCATTTGTATTATAAGTAGGCCATATTTTCGGTTTAGAGGGTTTCTAACCCTTATCCTTCAGACATGATCCACCATGGATGCAGTCTCTACATGACTGACAGCTTTGGTCTTACTGTTCAAAGTCCATCAATAACTTTTCATAGATCTCTCGGTGAATATTGCTGTTAACTCTTACTCCGTACTGTGGTTCTTTTGATGAGAACGCGTTACTGATTTAATTAGCTTAATGTTTATGAAATTACTGCAAATTTGTAAATTATACTAAATAATAGCAAGGAAACAAAATCACCAGAAATATTCATGAACGAAGAAGCACTGCAACTGTATTTCCACGAAAGAGATTGCTGAATGAGAAGGTAAAAAAAGCGTGGTATACTTGTGGCCTCGTGGGTATCATAAATAGTAATAACTGGTACTTGAGGCTATAATAATTGGCGCAAGGGCATTTGCGGCATCTTATCTACGCATGGCAGGGAGCAAAAACTAATATTCCAGGGCCTCGAGCTTGTCGCTGCACGCACGATGGCGGCAGGGCCCTCTCGCTAGCGCCATGTCCATGGGGTCTCCGACGGCGACACGCGGTCTTGCCCCTCACGCTTGCCACGTAACGCCGCGCGGCCACGTGAAGGGGCGGCAGCCTACTGGCGGGGGTCCCCACGGCCGGAGAGGGACGGAGGCTGGGCAGTGGGCGCGCAAGTTGTTGGAGCTATGGATTTCATGACTCTCATTGACTCTGGAGCATGATCTGCGAGCATAAATTTCACGACAGATGTTGCTAAATCTTTTTTTTAAAAAAGTCGACAGAATAGTACGTGATGTTAAAATATTGTCCATGATATGGATATGCATAGGCGGAGTACCTTTGTCACGTAGTACTGCTCCAAAAATTACTACGGACAAGTTGGCAGCATTTCTACTACAGTGTGAAGAATAGAAGCCCATGCTTTTTTCTGAGGTGAGAGGGCGATGTAATCCACAGGATGCGGGACAACGATCGGCAAGCAACCGAAACTGCGACCATGAGACCAGGAACGCGGCACGTCGTCCCCTTTTTTCGCGAGCGTGACAAGAACACACTGCTGCCGCGCTAAAAGAAATCGTGCACCACATAAATCTTGTTTTGGAACAGCCTTACGAGAGACACACGACCAAACTTCTTCTTTTTCGAACTAAACTTCTTCTTTTTGAAAGGCCCACGGCCAAACTTTTTTTTTTTTGAAATAAACCAAACTTTTGTTTGAACAGACGGTCCGTGCTCAACGTTTCAGAGGGGTCCCGAAACAAATGGCGTGTCGCGCATACAGCAGACGATGGCACTGTACCCCCAGCTGTGACAACGCAGGCTAGCTAAATCCACGGTGGACGGTGGCCCGGGCGGCCGTGTGACCACAGCACAGTGCTCAGTGTTCTCTCGATCAAGCGTAGCCATCGTCCGCTCTGCGCGTCCTCTTCCGGCGACGATCGCCTTATCATCGCTGCACTGCAAAGGCTGCAATTCACGCGGTGGTTCAGTACTTCACGGTGCATGCACGCAGGAACAGTGGCAGGTCCAAATCCTAGCAGGGCGGCCACGAGGCGTGCGCGCACTGGCGGCGTCCACGTGGGCGCGGCCACGTAGGCGTGCAAAGGTCCTGTTTAGATTCACCTACTTTTCCTAAAAATCCACTGTCCATTCTAATTTTTTCTTATTTATCTCATCCCTCCTACTCACGTAACACTATTTATCTACAGTATTTTTAAAAAAATAAACAGTGTATTTTTGCAAATCTTTCCCAAAAGCACGCCTGTACGGTACTCCGGCGAGCAGTGCTTTTACCCATGCACTGTCATACCCGGTTTTAGAAAGAAAACCGAGTATATCTCATATGTGTGCCAGGATCAAATTTCACACATATGATAGACCGTGAGTGAATAGCAGAAACAGTACTCAAACGAATAGTTAATAAATAAAGTATTTATTACACTCACGAATAAGGCACAAAGGCCAAAATAAACTGGTTCACACGATAACTAAGACGATATCTCCAAAAGCACTCCACAGGCAACTGACTGGTGGAACACTCGCCTAGAACTCATCCAGATCGCTGAAGTACTCCACTCCATTATTACCTTCTGATCCAATATAAGCAAGGGTGAGTACACTTATGGTTGGTACTCAACAAATAGGGGAAATATGCAAGCTATCAAGGATAGGCTGGGTTTGCAGCGGTTAGCATTTTAGTTGGTCAAGTTTTATTGACAAGCATCTATTTACTAAGATATAAGTATATACCACCCCACTTATTAGCAATAAGTAAGCATAAAGTAAATCATAAACATAAATAATGAACATAACCAATAACATATGCATGCAATGATTTGATTTCATGTTTCGATAGATTAATCACGTGAGGGTCCAGGCCGTTCATGACCGCGAACACGGCTGTTATAACAGTCTTACACTCTGCAGAGGTTGTACACTTTCACCACAATTCGCGTAAAAGCTCCGAAGAACTTTAACCCAACCATGCTGTGCAAAAGTAGGCACAATAACACACTTCCAAGGTGTGATTGCATAGGGACGCTACGAAGCCTTTACAAAGAATTCCTACATGTGTGTTTGTTCCCAGTACCGACGGTTTCAACAGAAGATACCCTCTTCCGATCCCCGCACCAACACATCCTCAAACAAATAACCACCCAACAGGCAGCACAAACACAACATGTAGTTCATCTAATTATTCAGCTAAGACCAGAGCCATATGGTATTGTGGTTGTACGGTAAATCCCGGTTGGTTCTCCATGTTCCGATTAACATGGTGATCTTGTATTAACATGACAAGATATAAATAATAAGGATATTCATCAATGTTGGATAGAACCCATCATGAACCAAGGTTAAGCATCTAGCATAGCTACCCAACATAAAAGTAAACCCGGTTTATCAAGGCTTAGGTGTAAAACACTAGTCATCCTTAAATAGGACCCATCGAATTAATGCATCGCGTACGTAAATATAAACTTTGTTGTCATGCAATGTGTATGGGTTCAAAAGAGTATGCAGAGGGAGAAATCCACTTGCCTTGCTCAAAGTACTGCGGTGGCTCCTCCTCGTAGACTTGATCTTGATCTCCCTCGAACGGACCGTTCTCTATACGATTCACACAAGCATTCAATCAATAAAAGCAAAACAATACACCAAACAACTTTCAAAGACGCAAAGACATGTCTAGAACTATTCTTGATGAAGAGACGATCGCGTGAGCGCAAAGATCACTCAAAACGGATTTAAAACGATCAAGATATGGCTAAAACAAGGTTTAGGGGCTTCTTTGAATTAAAACTAACTCTCCAGGGCTTAAACAGAAGAAACCAGGGACCTAAAACGTAATTTCATATAAAAACCGAAGGACTTTTGTGAAAAACTACGCATCAGGACGGCAGGTTCTATTTTAAGAAAGATCAGGGGCTAAAACAAAAAGAAAAGGACCTAGATCTAATTATTTTTGAACTGGCTTGGACCGCGGGTTGATTCTAAGAAAACCGAGGGGCTTTTCTGCAAAACGACACGGCTGACTCAGCGCTGACCCGTACCGGTTCGACTAGATCTAATCGCGGCCGTCGGATTTAGATCGAACGGCTGAGATCAAAGGGGCAACTCCGCGGCGGCGCTGGCGACGACGCGCGGCGGCGCTTCGCCGGAACTTCGCCGGACTTGAGCAAACGAGGGCTAGGGAGCTCGGTTTTGGACGATTCTTGGCTCGGGAGAAAGCTTAGGACGTGGGGAGTCGGTTTTGGGGGTTCTAAACATGGATTGGGCGACAAGGAGAGCTCGCGACGGTGAACGGCGGCTCGGCTATGACGGCGAGGTTTCGCGGGCGCTAGAGAGCACGAGAAAGAGGGAAAACCGGCTTGGCAACTTCCTTACCTCAACGCAGATCTCGACGACGAGCTCACCGTGGCTACAGCGACCTCGAGAGGGCGAATCACGGCGGCGGCTCTAAACCTAGGGTTCCCGCGGCTAGGGAGCTCTGGGTGGCGAGGAAAGCTCGGCTTGGGTTGAGGGGAACGCGAGCTCGGACGGCGGCTTATAAAGGCCGGAAACCATGGCTTGCGCGAGGGGCAAACCGGCGCGGAAACGGGCGGCGACCGGACTCGGCTTCGAGTCCTGCTCGGCGACGTGAGGAAGAAGGAACTGACACGGTGGGCCCACATGTCAGTGAAACAAAGAGAGGGAGAGAGAGCACGGCTGGGCCACGGCGCGCGCGCGAGTTGGGCCGAGAAAAGAGAAAACGGGCCGCGCTGCGCTGAAGAGGAATTGGGCCGAGGAAAAGAGAAAGAAAACTGGGCCGGCTAGAAAAAGAGAGAGAGAGGGAAAAGAAAGGTTTTGAATTTAGTTTAAACTTTTGCAAACCTTTTCAAATTCAAACAAGCATTCAAAAATATGCAAATCAGCATGAATGCAACAAAGACTTTAATGACTCTAATTTAAATGTTGTTTAAATATTTAAGGGCCAAAATTTAACTTTGAAATTTTAATATTTCCTAAAAAAAACAACCTAGGACAATTAGTTGCCTAAGCAAATTTTAATGTGATGAAATTAGGGTGTTACAAATCCTACCCCCCTTAAGAAGAATCTCGTCCTCGAGATTCGGAAAGATCAGAGAACAACTGAGGGAATTCTGCACTGAGCTCATCTTCTCTTTCCCATGTAGCCTCATCCTCTGTATGGTGACTCCACTGTACTTTGCACATCTTAATCACTTTATTCCGAGTAACCCTTTCTGTTGTCTCCAATACCTTAACTGGATACTCCGAATAAGTCAGATCATCCTTTACACTGAGTTCCTCTAACTGCAATTGTTCCTCTGGTACCCGTAAACACTTCTTCAGTTGTGATACATGAAACACGTCATGAACATCTGACAACTGAGCTGGCAACTCTAACTGATAAGCTACCTCACCTTTCCTTTCTAGTACCTTGAAAGGACCAATGAAACGAGGTGATAACTTTCCTTTGACTTTGAATCTACGAAGACCTCTGATAGGTGATACTTTGAGATAAACAAAATCTCCAACTTCAAAGATCAATTCTCTCCTTCGGGTATCAGCATAACTTTTCTGCCTAGACTTTGCAGTCCTGAGATTCTCTCGGATTAACTGTACCTGCTGCTCTGCATCTTGAAGAACTTCAGGTCCAAACACTTTACTTTCTCCAGTCTGGCTCCAATACAATGGTGTCCTGCACTTCCTTCCATACAACGCTTCAAAAGGTGACATCTTAAGACTGGCTTGGTAACTGTTATTGTAGGAAAACTCTGCATATGGCAAACTCTTATCCCAACTACGACCGTGTTTTAAAGCACACGCTCGAAGCATATCCTCCAGAATTTGATTAGTCCTCTCAGTCTGTCCATCGGTCTGTGGATGATAAGCAGAACTGAAATTGAGTTGTGTACCCATTATCTCATGTACCTTCTGCCAGAAACGTGATGTAAACTGAGTACCTCGGTCAGACACTATTTTCTTCGGAACTCCATGTAGACACACAATCCTGGACATATACAGCTCTGCTAGCTTAGCACTTGTATATGTTGTGTTGACTGGTATGAAATGAGCAGACTTTGTCAATCTATCCACAACAACCCATATAGAGTCATGACCATCACGAGTACGAGGTAACCCGACAATAAAGTCCATACCGATTTCTTCCCACTTCCACTCTGGAACTCTCAATGGTTGAAGCAAACCTGCTGGACGTTGGTGTTCTGCTTTAACCTTCTGGCAAACATCACACAAAGCCACATAGGTTGCAACATCCTTCTTCAAACCATACCACCAATACTTCTTTTTCAAATCTTGATACATCTTTGTACTTCCTGGATGAATAGAATAAGGTGAATCATGTGCTTCCTTCAATATGAGTTCTCGTAGCCTATCATTCTCCGGAACACATATTCTATTTCTGAACCACACTGTTCCTTGTTCATCCTCAGTAAAATCCTTAGTTTTTCCCAAATGGATTAAGGCTTTGAATTCCTCGATCTTCGGATCTTCTAACTGTCCCTTCCTAATATCTTGCTCTAATGTCGACTCTACTTCCATAGTCACAGCTTCGGAATGAGCACAGATACCCAGGTTAAGTCGTTCCATCTCCCAACATAACTCTTGTGATATCAATCTCCCAACAACTGAGTTAACTTGACTCTTACGACTTAGAGCATCTGCAACAACATTAGCCTTTCCAGGATGATATTGAATATCCAAATCGAAATCATTGATTAATTCTAGCCATCTGCTTTGTCTCAAATTAAGATCCTTCTGAGTGAAGATATACTTTAAACTCTTATGATCCGTGAAAATTCGACACCGTTTTCCAATCATATAGTGCCTCCAAATCTTCAGTGCATGAACAACTGCGGCTAACTCCAGATCATGAGTAGGATAATTCTTCTCATGTTTTCTCAATTGTCTAGAAGCATAAGCCACGACTCTGCCTTCTTGCATCAACACACATCCGAGTCCTACGTGTGAAGCATTACAGTACACGTCGAACCCCTTCTGAATATCAGGCATCACTAACACTGGAGCAGTGGTTAATTTTTTCCTTAACTCCTCAAAACTCTGTTGACAAGCATCATCCCACTTGAATTTTCGTCCTTTCTCTAACAACAAAGTCATGGGTTTAGCAATTTTGGAGAAACCTTCAATAAATTTGCGGTAATACCCTGCCAATCCGAGAAAACTTCTGATTTCTGCAACACTCTGAGGTGGTTTCCAATTCAACACATCCTGCACTTTACTCGGATCTACCATTATTCCTCCATCTGTAATGACATGTCCAAGAAAGGATACTTCCTTCAACCAGAACTCACATTTACTGAACTTGGCATACAACTGATGCTCCCGTAACTTCTGCAATACTAGTCTCAAATGCTCCTCATGCTCTTCCTCAT
Organism: Digitaria exilis; assembly: GCA_015342445.1. Lineage (NCBI taxonomy): Eukaryota > Viridiplantae > Streptophyta > Magnoliopsida > Poales > Poaceae > Digitaria > Digitaria exilis. Next base: position 892,371 of record JACEFO010001776.1, on the reverse strand, counting down.
TCTTGGAGAACACCATGATATCATCGATGAATACCACCACAAACTTGTCAAGATACTCCATAAATACCTTGTTCATCAGATACATGAAGTTTGCAGGTGCATTCGTCAAACCAAACGACATCACCAAATACTCATAAAGACCATATCTACAAGTGAATGCAGTTTTAGGAATATCCTCTTTCCGAATCTTCACTTGATGATAGCCTGAACGCAAATCAATCTTGGAGAAAACTTTTGCACCTCTCATCTGGTCGAACAAAACTTCTATTCTAGGAAGCGGGTACTTATTCTTGATAGTCACCTCATTAAGAGCTCTGTAATCAACGCACATCCTTCTAATACCATCCTTTTTATCAACAAATATAACAGGGGCTCCCCATGGAGATGAACTAGGTCGGATATAACCCTTCGCTAAAAGTTCTTCTATCTGTTTCTTTAATTCTGCTAAATCTCTAACATCCATTTTATATGCTCTTTTTGAAATAAGTGCAGTACCAGGTACAAGCTCAATGATGAACTCAAAATCTCGGTCAGGCGGCATACCTGGTAAATCGTCAGGAAAGACATCCGGAAATTCACACACGACTTTGATATCCTCCAATGACTTTCCTTTCAACTGATTGATTGTTGCTTCTTCTCGAACAACTGGACTCATCTGGAACTCCATTCGATCTCCTTGTGGACTTGTGAATAACGCTGACTTCTTGGCACACTGAATAACTCCATCATGAGCTCCCAACCAATCCATTCCCAGAATAATGTCAATGGCGTTGGATCTCAGGATAACCAAATCTGATAGGAACTCTCTTCCCATAATACTAAGCGGAACTTGCGAGCACATATGTGTAGCTCTCATTTCACCACCCAGTGAATTAACTAACAAGGGGGTTTGCATAAGACTACTAGGTAATTTACTTTTAGCAACAAACTTTTCAGTAACAAATGAATGCGATGCTCCAGAGTCAAATAAAACGGTAGCAGGTTCTGAGTAAACGAGAAACGTACCGAGCACCACATCATTGGCTTCTTGTGCAGATTCAGCTGTCACGTGGTTCACCCTTCCACGTGCGAAGTTCTGTTGTCCCTTGTTGCCTTGTTGGGAAGAAGGTTGAGCGGATCTCTGGCCATCGCTCCTCTGAGTCTGGGGTGTCTGAGGGTTACGCTTGGGACACTTGTTAGCATAGTGACCCACATCACCGCATTTAAAGCAACCATTGGGTGGTACTGGCGTAGCTGGATTGTTGGTTCGCACTGGCGGGGTGCTATTGCCAGAACGGTTCTGCTGCTGGTTAGGAGTACGGGGTGTCTGCTGAGGATACCTCTGAGCCTGTTTACCAGAATGTTGTATCTGCTGTCCTTGTTGGTAATGTCCACCATTACCCCATGAGCGATTCTGGTAACCTTGTGAAGAATTATAGCGAGGACGAGTGTTGCTTGTCTGTCCTGACGACGACGACTGAAACTTCCTCTTCTGCTCACTCAACTCCTTGCGTGTGTTCTCACAACCAATGGCCTTGTCCAGCATTGTCTGAAAGTTGGGGAAAGTATGAGTCTGCAGCTGGTACTTAATAGGCCCAATTAAACCTTTCAGGAAACGACGTTGCCTCTTCGCATCGTCGTTCACATCATCAGGTGCATAACGGGATAGTTGAGTGAATTTATCCCGATATTCACACACGCTCATGTTTCCTTGCACCAATGCACGAAACTCCTCCTGTTTTAGATCCACCACACCTGCTGGAATATGGTGTGTGCGGAAAGCATCCTGAAACTGCTGCCATGTGATGGTGTCAGGAGCGTTATGTGCATTAACATATGCATCCCACCAATCAGTTGCTGGGCCTTCCAATCTTCCTGAAGCGTACAAGACCTTCTCACGATCAGTGCACTGAGCAATACCTAGCTTCTTTGCAACGTTCTTGAGCCAATCATCAGCATCCAATGGATCTACAGAATGAGAGTAAGTAGGAGGATGCTGGCTCAGAAACTGCCTGTGATGATCCCTGGGCGGCTGAACTGGTTCTGGTGGCGGTGGTGGCTGCTGGTTCTGTTGTGCCTGCAAATTGGCCACTGTCTGAGTGAGCTGCTGGATGAGTTGCATCTGAGTTGCTAGGAACTGCTGCATCGCGGGATCCATTGCGGGTTGAGGCGGTGGTGGAGGGGATGCTTGATTCTGCTGGTTCACCACGTGATCACGCCTCTGACTAGGAACGTCTCTACCTCCTCCGGTCCTGGTGTTAACCATCTGAGTGTTAGACAGATATGATTCAGAGAATGATACTCAGATAGACAAGAGTAAAGGAAAGACACTCTACTGCGAGAGTTTAAGATAGCATTGAAGTTAAGAAGAAAGAACAAAGTAGAGGAAAGTCAAATATTTATCATCACTCAGATTCTGTCCTCCCTAAATATTCATCCATAACTGTCAATTCGTGAATCAAAAAATTATACCAAAATTCCAGAACAATACACATAAAGTTATGAATCCAATCCCACTGGAATCACCTCAATCGGACCTCTGAAACTCCGGATACAAAATAATCAAGCTGCCTGTGTCAAGCTGAAAAAACAGATTCTGTACCTGACAACTTTTAGTGTGTTTCCCTCGACACAGATTTCCAAAAATTATGGAAAAATCACAGAAATTCACTCATCAAATTCTGAAACTAACCCCACTGGTTTTAGGTCAAACGGATTTGTGTAGCTCTCGAAATCATCAAAACAGTACTGCTGTCTCGGATATCGGCGCGAGCAGATTTCAGAATAAGGGATATAGATGCCGGATAGACTTGAGATAGATAAGAAACTAAGATCAACGGATAAGAGGGGACTAGAATTAAACTCAACTAATATTTTATTAATATTTTTCTTTAATTGTGGTCATCACTCCACAACCAAAGACACACAAACAAAGATTCCAACTCACACATTTATCCAAGCAACAAGCATTAAACAAACGATCGACCTCACAAAACTGTACTAACGACAAACTTACAAAAGAAACCTAAAGATAACCTATTCCCTAAACTGTGTAACGGAAAAAGGGGTTCCAAAGCGACACTTCTTCCGAGGTGGGGACCAAGCATTGGCCATCCTCTCATCATCATCCTCTTGACCTTGTTGCTTAGCAAGTTGTTCTTCAAGTTCTGCAATCCGCTCCTGGGCTTGGGCAAGCTCATCAATAACACTTTCCAGATCAGTATTTAGTGCTGCAGTGACTCGGGCAAGAACATTGAGACGAGGATTTGCTGTTGGTCCTCCTCCCACTACAACAGTTTGCTCAGTTCCTGGACGGCGACGAGGCAAGTGACAGTACTCTGTGTGAGACAGCTCCTTCTGGTACTGGTGGCTGATAGATGTCACTGCCCTCCTGGCGGCGTCACTGACTGCAGCTTCATAGGAGGTATGTAGAAGGCTTGACTCATGAATAGACCAAGTCCTGAAGCGAGAGGCATTCTCCATTTGCGCCCTAACATGAACCTGAGTATGGTAATACTCTTGGTAGTTTGCAGCGGAACAGTAAGTGGTTATGTAGAGTGGCCTGGTGTAGTTGCCCAATGCTTCCAGAACATCTTCGAGCAAGAGTGGGAAAGCACCAAGCTCTATTATTGAAGTGATTATCTCCACCTTGGGCTCGTCTTCATCCTCCTTTTCATCCTCATAGACTTTATCACCTTCATTCCCAATGCCATCTGGATTCCCTTCAACATTTGCTGTGGGTGAAGCAGAATCAGGTATATCCTCATCATCAGAATAGCACATCCACACGGGATCTCCTTGCACATCATCATCCATCTGTGGTGAAGGAGGGGCTGGCTGTGCTGGTTCAGACTGGAAACTCTTGGCCATCTAAGAATAGAGAGAGAACCTTAGTAAAGATAATTGAAATAGAGGCGAAGGTGACCAAAGAAAAGAGAAGAAGAACAGAGAATTTTTAACTAATAAAATAAGACCTCTAAAGAAACTGACTTGGCTTGCTAAACTAAATCCTTACTTCGACCATTCTAACTAGGCTAGCGTCCTACAGTCAGCACGGCTCTGGTACCACTTTGTCATACCCGGTTTTAGAAAGAAAACCGAGTATATCTCATATGTGTGCCAGGATCAAATTTCACACATATGATAGACCGTGAGTGAATAGCAGAAACAGTACTCAAACGAATAGTTAATAAATAAAGTATTTATTACACTCACGAATAAGGCACAAAGGCCAAAATAAACTGGTTCACACGATAACTAAGACGATATCTCCAAAAGCACTCCACAGGCAACTGACTGGTGGAACACTCGCCTAGAACTCATCCAGATCGCTGAAGTACTCCACTCCATTATTACCTTCTGATCCAATATAAGCAAGGGTGAGTACACTTATGGTTGGTATTCAACAAATGGGGGAAATATGCAAGCTATCAAGGATAGGCTGGGTTTGCAGCGGTTAGCATTTTAGTTGGTCAAGTTTTATTGACAAGCATCTATTTACTAAGATATAAGTATATACCACCCCACTTATTAGCAATAAGTAAGCATAAAATAAATCATAAACATAAATAATGAACATAACCAATAACATATGCATGCAATGATTTGATTTCATGTTTCGATAGATTAATCACGTGAGGGTCCAGGCCGTTCATGACCGCGAACACGGCTGTTATAACAGTCTTACACTCTGCAGAGGTTGTACACTTTCACCACAATTCGCGTAAAAGCTCCGAAGAACTTTAACCCAACCATGTTGTGCAAAAGTAGGCACAATAACACACTTCCAAGGTGTGATTGCATAGGGACGCTACGAAGCCTTTACAAAGAATTCCTACATGTGTGTTTGTTCCCAGTACCGACGGTTTCAACAGAAGATACCCTCTTCCGATCCCCGCACCAACACATCCTCAAACAAATAACCACCCAACAGGCAGCACAAACACAGCATGTAGTTCATCTAATTATTCAGCTAAGACCAGAGCCATATGGTATTGTGGTTGTACGGTAAATCCCGGGTGGTTCTCCATGTTCCGATTAACACGGTGATCTTGTATTAACATGACAAGATATAAATAATAAGGATATTCATCAATGTTGGATAGAACCCATCATGAACCAAGGTTAAGCATCTAGCATAGCTACCCAACATAAAAGTAAACCCAGTTTATCAAGGCTTAGGTGTAAAAGACTAGTCATCCTTAAATAGGACCCATCAAATTAATGCATCGCGTACGTAAATATAAACTTTGTTGTCATGCAATGTGTATGGGTTCAAAAGAGTATGCAGAGGGAGAAATCCACTTGCCTTGCTCAAAGTACTGCGGTGGCTCCTCCTCGTAGACTTGATCTTGATCTCCCTCGAACGGACCGTTCTCTATACGATTCACACAAGCATTCAATCAATAAAAGCAAAACAATACACCAAACAACTATCAAAGTCGCAAAGACGTGTCTAGAACTATTCTTGATGAAGAGACGATCGCGTGAGCGCAAAGATCACTCAAAACGGATTTAAAACGATCAAGATATGGCTAAAACAAGGTTTAGGGGCTTCTTTGAATTAAAACTAACTCTCCAGGGCTTAAACAGAAGAAACCAGGGACCTAAAACGTAATTTCATATAAAAACCGAAGGACTTTTGTGAAAAACTACACATCAGGACGGCGGGTTCTATTTTAAGAAAGATCAGGGGCTAAAACAAAAAGAAAAGGACCTAGATCTAATTATTTTTGAACTGGCTTGGACCGCGGGTTGATTCTAAGAAAACCGAGGGGCTTTTCTGCAAAACGACACGGCTGACTCAGACCCGTACCGGTTCGACTAGATCTAATCGCGGCCGTCGGATTTAGATCGAACGGCTGAGATCAAAGGGGCAACTCCGCGGCGGCGCTGGCGACGACGCGCGGCGGCGCTTCGCCGGAACTTTGCCGGACTTGAGCAAACGAGGGCTAGGGAGCTCGGTTTTGGACGATTCTTGGCTCGGGAGAAAGCTTAGGACGTGGGGAGTCGGTTTTGGGGGTTCTAAACATGGATTGGGCGACAAGGAGAGCTCGCGACGGTGAACGGCGGCTCGGCTATGACGGCGAGGTTGCGCGGGCGCTAGAGAGCACGAGAAAGAGGGAAAACCGGCTTGGCAACTTCCTTACCTCAACGCAGATCTCGACGACGAGCTCACCGCGGCTACAGCGACCTCGAGAGGGCGAATCGCGGCGGCGGCTCTAACCTAGGGTTCCCGCGGCTAGGGAGCTCTGGGTGGCGAGGAAAGCTCGGCTTGGGTTGAGGGGAACGCGAGCTCGGACGGCGGCTTATAAAGGCCGGAAACCATGGCTTGCGCGAGGGGCAAACCGGCGCGGAAACGGGCGGCGACCGGACTCGGCTTCGAGTCCTGCTCGGCGACGTGAGGAAGAAGGAACTGACACGGTGGGCCCACATGTCAGCGAAACAAAGAGAGGGAGAGAGAGCACGGCTGGGCCACGGCGCGCGCGCGAGTTGGGCCGAGAAAAGAGAAAACGGGCCGCGCTGCGCTGAAGAGGAATTGGGCCGAGGAAAAGAGAAAGAAAACTGGGCCGGCTAGAAAAAGAGTAATAGAGGGAAAAGAAAGGTTTTGAATTTAGTTTAAACTTTTGCAAACCTTTTCAAATTCAAACAAGCATTCAAAAATATGCAAATCAACATGAATGCAACAAAGACTTTAATGACTCTAATTTAAATGTTGTTTAAATATTTAAGGGCCAAAATTTAACTTTGAAATTTTAATATTTTCTAAAAAAAACAACCTAGGACAATTAGTTGCCTAAGCAAATTTTAATGTAATGAAATTAGGGTGTTACATGCACGCTGGCTTGGAGTGCCAAACCGTCCTGCGTGCATGCACGAGGCCAGGCAGAGCCCTCCAGCCCTCCTCAATCGCAATCCTCACCGCCTCACCCTGACTAATTCCTGCGACTGCGATCCTGCCTGCAGCCCAACCATGGGGACATGCATGCATCGGCATTAGAGCAGGTCTAATAGTTTCGCCGATAGCGACATGCAGTGAATCTAAATATTTTAGTGCTGGATTCTACCAAAAGTTAATACATTTCAGCTCTTCCAACGAAATAAGCACCATGCTCGCCTCACTGCGCGGCGTCGAGCGGGCGCGCCGTGAGACGCCCGCGTGTGCTCTCTCTCCTGCTCCACGTCGGACTCAGCCGGTTTACAGCTCATTACTAAACTTGCTCTTACACACCCCTCTGCCGTCTGCACCGGTGAGCAATATGCCATGCCATGCCATGCAAATAGCCAAATACACGAGGCGTTGCGTTCTCAAGCATCGACAACACCGAAGCTGTGAAGAAAGGGATGCCATTTGCCTGTTGAATTGGAAGGACCTCTATCAACCTTTTAATTGCGTCCGACCCATCGTCGATCCATTGGGGAAGAGAACACGATCGCAAGTGTCGGCGTCACCCAGCCAATGACGACAGACGGGTGATGGGACCCGTACGCGCGAGCCCGGGCTACATACGGCAGGGTTCAACTTACCGTCGGGAACCGATCCGGTTTGACCGGTTCCCGACCAAACCGCCCCGGACCGGTAGCGGTTCGGGGCGGTTTAAACCGGTGGAAATTCAAAATTTTTAAATTTAAATTTAGAAATGGAAAAATGTCGTAAAAATTCCTAAAAATACTTCAAGGTGTGTGTAATCTATTGGTGTAAAAAGTTTTCAAATATTTGCTCATTTGAAATTTTTTTTGGCAAATACAAGTTAAATAAAAAAAAAACGGTCAAACCGACCGGCTAACCGCTCCAACCGAATTTGAATTCAAAATTCGAATTTGTTCGGTTTCCACCGGTCCAACCGGACCGGTTTACCGCTACCGCCGGGCGGCGGTTCGGCCGTCCGGTTCGGTAAGTTGAACCCTGACATACGGTCGCCGTTCCGTTCTGTATTTCCACGCCGTCTCGATCGCCGTTTCGATCGGTTTCGTGCGCGCCGGCCTGCAGGCATCAAGACGGACGGGGCGCGATCGATCGACGTATGCAGCGGCGATCGACGACGGCGACGTGAGATGGGCGGGGAGGAAGGCGTTGGCCTACCGGTTCTTTCTTCTTTGCTTGCAGCGACGGGCTTCCTTCGCCATCAATGGCCGCCCGATCTGCTCCGGATAAAAAGCTGGCGGCCGGGATCCTCAGCGTGAGGATTAAATACGCTGAGCGCGCGGAGGTCAATACCGTAAGCGTACCCGACTGCTCGACAGTCACTCCAGAGAGGCCAAGCATGCGCAACAACACACTTGGGCGGAATAGTTAATCGGATAAACCTAGTCCGTATCTGTCCGAAATGTCGTGACCTCTCCAGTGAAAGGCAGACGTGCGGGTGTGGCTCTTTTCTTTTCTTCCTTTTTGGGGGATGCATGTCAAACCTGCAGCCAATCTGAAGAGTTTGGTGCATTCTTCCTTTAGGCTGTGTTTAGTTGACGAAGGGAAAAGATCTTTTGTTTCTGGGATGCGTGTTATGTGAGGGGGATGAATAGGAAAGGTGAAAAAGGAATTTTTAGGGATGCGTGTTCTGTGAGGGGAATGAATAGTAACTGCAAAAGATCTTTTGCATCTAAACACAACCTTAATCTCTATCACGTTCACTTCGGTGCATTATATTTGTAGTACATGAAACGTAATGGTACGTACTGCGCTCACACTTGCACTGACGGTTTTTGGATCAACGAGTGTAGTTTATTTGCATGCTGCCACGTACGTCTTCAGTAAACCACCAATATACTCCAATAGTTCGGTTGCTTTCATCTGCATCAGCTAACTATGGCCGTCAGCCAAGTCACCTTTAGCTTTCAGATAAGCTAGCGATCGATGCGGCGATGGGTCGATGGTCAACTAAAACGGTGAAGGAAAGAGTTGGTCAAGTTCACTATCAAACGATGACATATGTAGCTTAGGTATTGGACGAGGAGAAGATATATTGAGCGGGCTAGACCTTCCCCAACCCAAGACACCATCTAGTAGTGTGTATACATCCATGTCAACTAGACACTACACATATAAACCACCTCCATAATGCATAGTTTCTTAAAAATAAATTATCACCCAATCATATATCTTCTCTCTTTTACTCTCCCTATCATCTTACTTTCATTCTTGGTTCTTGTGTAGACATGGTTTCTCATGCAAGACACCATGTCCTTCTCTCTTCTCATTAATTGCTCTGCCACATCATCCGATTGCTTATGTGGTAGCCTATTTAATGCTACGGGCACCATCCTAGTCATTGGGTTGGGAATGGTTTCCATTGTCTCTTTTTGTCTCTGTTCAAGCTAGCGAGGAGCCGAGGAGGATCTCCATTTCTACTGTTCATCCCACTGTTTGCTCGGAGATTACCTAGGAGGCTGGGACACCTGACCACATATCAGAGAACCAATCTTCAAGGGTTAATTGGATATACGCCATCAAAACTTCTGTGTTTCTGAGCCACGCCACTACTTCTCGCCTAATAGGAGGGAGACCATTACAATTTCGCAACTATTTGAGATATACTATTATGTACGTATTTGATGTCTTTGGACCCACATACAGCGTACAAGTATGGCTTATACTTTCGTATGGACCAAAATACCCCTTCCACACCTCCTCCTCCATCTCGCTGACATGTGGGCCCCACATGTCATCCCTTCTTTTGTCCCCTCCTTCTTTTGTCCCCTTCTTCTTCCTCGTGTCCGGCGTGTGGAGCTTGCCCGGCGTCCACCAAGGCCACGACCTACGCCTGCAGCCCCACGGGAGGCGCGTGTGACCCTGGGAAACAAATCGCGCCGCCGCTCGGCTCTAGATCTGGGGATTGGAGAGAAGGGGGAGAGAGAGAGGGCCGTCGGGGATGGAGAGAAGGGGGAGGGAGAGGCCCGCGACCGGGAATGGAGAGAGGGCCGTTGGGGGAGACGCCTGTGGCCTTGGACCGCAGCACGACGAGCTCCTTGAGCTAGCGCAACGTTCGGGAGCGCCGCGCCAGGAAGCGGCAGTACTCGCTGCGGATGGAGTGTGCGACGCGATGGGGGAGGAGCCGGGAAGCCATCGGAGAGCGGACTTGAGCGTGGCCACCCGACGCAGGAGCGACTGGAGTAGGAGGTGGCCATGGTCGTCGCGTCGGAGGACCAGGAGGGCATGGCGCACAGTGGAGAAGAACTGGGGAAGAAGGATGAAAGAAGGAGATGACGAGTGGGTCCCACGTGTAAGTGACCGGAGGGTGGAGATGTATCAGGGGCATTTCAGTCCATACGGAAAATAAACAGTCTTTGTACACCTGCAAGTGGGCCCGAAGACATCAAATACATATATAATGGCGTATCTCATATAGTTGCGAAATTGTAATGGCCTCCCTTCTATTAGGCGAGAAGCAATGGCGTAGCCCAAAAGCATGAAAATTGTAATGGCGTGTATCTAATTAACCCAAAGATCAATCCCTTCATCACTTGATTCTCTAGAAAACGAGACAAGTCAAACAGTTGTCAGCATACAAGTATGCAACAATCCAACAATGGGCTTCACATTGCCTCAATGTCTGCAGGCCCCCCGTTAGCGGGTGAGCTAAGCAAAACGAGTGGTTGTTAACTTCAGAAACTCGTGTGCCGCCTGTCGGCGGTGGTGAGAGGTGCGAATGTGCGATGATGATAGTTCGACCGAAAATCCGAGACCGAACGGGGGGAAGACGGAAGAATGATTTTCGGACTCATAACGTCATGGGCCCCAATTTCGGAAATTGGGCTGGACGCGTGCAAACGGAGAATTTTTGCCGTAATAAAGCCCAATGGACCAAATTTTAGTCAACATTGATGTCTCTCGTTGTCGTGTTGATCGTCACTCGCCGTTCACACACAGTCCTGCGGCCTGGCTCGAGGGCTTGAGGCCGTCGTCCACCTTAACTTGAGTAGTACTCGAGGTTGAGGTCCTCGAGTACCGACGGCGCGATTCGATTCCAGACTCCGTCCCTTCTCCCTTCTCACCCACAGCGGGTTGTACTCGCAATTCTCCAATTCTTCGGATTCAAATCGAGACGCGAGTCGGTAGATAGGAGGATTCAACTCACTAGGGGATAAGATTTGCGGCAGATCGAAGTAAGTAACCGCCGCCTTCGCCGATGAGCGCGGCGGCGGAGAAGAGCCCCGACGGGGAGGAGGCGGAGGCGAACCCGCGCGCGGAGGCGTTCCTGGACATCATCGGCCGCGTCCCGATGGGGGAGGTCGAGGCGGCGCTGTCCGACTGCGGCATCGGCCCCACGGCGGAGGTCGCGGAGCAGGTGCTCAAGTCCCGCGTCTGCTACTCCCGCCCCAAGTCCGCCGTCCGCTTCTTCCGCTGGGCGGCTCAGTCCGTGGAGCACACGGCCTACTCGTGGAACCTCGTCATCGACATCCTCGGTAAGGCCGCCATGTTCGAGCCCATGTGGGACGCCGTCCGCTCCATGAACCAGGAGGGCGGCGGCGTCACCGTCGCCACCTTCGCCTCCGTCTTCGCCTCCTACTGCGCCCGCGGCAGCTTCAAGGAGGCCGTCGCGGCCTTCGACGTCATGGGCGGCTACGGCCTCAAGCCCGACGCCGTCGCGCTCAACTCGCTGCTCTCGGCGGTCTGCCGCGCCGAGGGCGGCGCGCAGGCCGCGCTGGACGTGTTCGAGCGCACCAAGGCCACCGTCCCTCCCGACGCCGACACCTTCGCGATACTGCTCGAGGCGTTGGAGAACGAGGGGAACGCCGAGCGCGCCAAGTCCGTCGTCGGCGAGATGGCCATCCGCGTCGGCTGGGACCCAGCTAACGTGCCCGCCTACGACTCCTTCCTCTCCACGCTCGTACGCAGCGGCCAGTGCGACGAGGCGCTCAAATTCCTGCAGGTGATGCGGAGCAAGGGCTGCTTCCCGGGGATCAATTTTTTCGCCAATGCCGTGGATACCGTCGTCCGCAAGGGTGATTATGCCAACGGCATAGACTTCTGGCACATTATGGTCTCTGAAGCTGGCGTCGTTCCCAATTTCTCGATGTACAACGCCATGATTGCCCTCTGCTGCAATGTTGGCAGCCTCGACTATGCCCTTGGTATGCTTGATGAAATGCCCCTAAATGGTGTCTTTGCAGATTCTGTCACATACAATGCCATACTGGACGGATTCATCAAGCATCACAAGGCTCGTGAGGCTGAAAGTTTCCTAAAGGAGATGAGCAAGAATGAGCAACTGCCTACTGCATCCAACTGTGCTGCTGCTATCCGATTGTTCTTTATGGAGTTTAACCCATCTGCAGCGATCAGCGTGTGGTGCTGTGTTGTGGAGCACAGCATTACCCCTGCCAAGGACTCTGCTAGAGAGCTAATAGAAGGCCTACTTGACTTTGGGAGGTTCACTGAGGTGAAGAAGCGTGCTGATGAGATCATTGACATGAGAGTTGAGTTGTCACAGTACACCATTGAGAAAATGAAGCGTGCTTTTGTTAAGGCTGACAAGCAACAGTTATATGATCACATTGCAAGAAGGCTGAAGCGACGTTAGATACAAATTAATGGTTTAATTGGCTGGTATGTCTTCTTCTTCCTTATGGGTATAATTGACTGTCAGCGAATGCCACTGTTTGTATGTGATTGCTGATCATCATTTGATCTTGTGTCATCCGCTTCCTAATTAGGCCTCAGGGTTTTTTTTACTGAACTACCAAGTGTATAATTAAACTATCAGTCAGTTCTTTGTTGCTCTGCTTGTTTTGGTTAACATGGTTATCTGACAAACTGTAAGGCCTATAGAAAGGGTCGTAAAACGTTGAACTGTGCCTATTGTTGCTTTCCACCTCTTTACTTGACAAGACACTGAATGCTTTGTTACTTTCCCCACTGGATACAGAAGCATTGCACCTTGACACTTTTGTGGAACTTGAATGGAGAAAGGAAACACACACTTGATCCGCTGAATTTAGCTTGTTCCCCCACTTTCAATCTCTCCATGGACATAGTCAGTTTTCTCTAATAACTCCCATCCTAGTTTCCATGGACTTGTCGAAATTGCTTACAATAGAAGTTTTTTAATATATACTCGGATTAGGGCAAAAGGAAAGAAATTCATGATTTGAGTTGATTTGATTTGATTATCTTTGATCATGATTTTGCTATTTTGTCATAACTGAGCAAAGTCATATGTAGATTAGCCACTAACATGGTTTGGCAGTCAAATAAGATATTCTAAAAACTTGAAACTTTGAGGTAGTGTTTATGCACAATATTACTCCTCCCCTTTTACCCTACTTAGACGCTTTTTAAAATGCTTCTGGTCCTCATGAAGAAAGATTTCATTGCAACATGAAGAATGGGGTTTCTGTGGACTGTTGCTCACATGATAGGTTGTCAGATACACATTTATGTTCGTTCCATGTAGATCCTAGAGCCTGTTGCTATTTTATTCAATAACAAATCTCTTAATTCATGTAGATTCGGTGGCATTAAATGAAATAACAATAAGACAATGTCATTGTTAGGTGTACTTGCATGTTGATGTATCAATCCTTGAATTCAAATGCACATAGACAAAAGAGAGAATTCAGTGAACTACATGTTTCAGTTGGGGTTTGTCTAGGAGTTCATTAGTGCGCTTCTATATTCAGTGACTCTTATCATCTTTTGCCAGTCCTTTGAGCTTCCACACAACACTGAGTAATTAGGGCATAAATCACCCCAAGTCTGTAAAAGGTCTTAGGAACAATGCTGTAAAAGGTCATAAAAAATCTTTGCTACTCTCCAGCCTTTTGTTTTAAAACTTTCAAAGTAAAGGTACGGCATCAGTTGCCTTTAATTATTGAGTCTTAATGTTAACCTGTAAATTATGAAAAATTGGATATTTGGTGTTCTTGAATGTGCAGCTAACTGCCATATAAACCTTTGCTATGCTCAACTTTTTTTATGTCCACAATTTTCCTAAGTTATGTACAATATTGGTTGTCTTTCAAAGGTTATCAAAACCTTCATTACCAATTCAACTATTTGTTTTGCTATTTTTCTAGGTAAATGAGGTGAGCTTCAAAACTTTACTTGAAACAGCCGTTTTTGTGTTTGTGTGCACATTTGAGTGTAACTATTACATTCAGCAACTCATTTATGCATACATCATACAACATTATGTTTCACATTAACATGTGCAGAAAAACTGGGGCTCACGTGGTACAAGTTTATGTCAGGACTACTGTAATTTGCTAACTACTCTACCTTTTGAACTGGCCTGGAACTATACTCCGATCTCACTAGCAGGTCCCCATTTTTGTTAGATTTTAGCCAGTTACTTATTCAGAATATCTTTTATTATGATCAGAATTTGCCTGTTCATGCATTATAACATGCTCAGACCAGAATATTCTTGCTTGTCTCGAACATATTCTCAACCGCCGACATCCTTTACCCGCATTCTTGTACTAAACTTTCATAATAACTAGTACTATTTTCATGGAGGAAGATTTTTAGGTAATTGCTTTACATGGAGCATTTTAGGTCAATGTTCCCCCGCAAGTTCTGATTTCGGTTTCTTCGTCATTTTCTTAAGTATATCACTTATTCATCCGAAAGTGTGCCACCTCATTGTACACCTCTGAAGTTTGCATAGGCATGGAAATTCTGTTACTGTATATTGTGTCCCAGAGCCGATCTGTTGGCACACTTTTTTTTTTTCCCAACCATCTTCCATTCCTGATTTCGTGTTGGATAACTACGGCTAGCGTAGGATGCTGCAATGTCATCAGGATCTGGTTGTCTATATGGACAATAAAATTCATCAGGATCTGGTTGTCTGTATGGACAATAAAATTCTCTCGGTGTGTGATAAAAATGAGCTGAAGAAGAGAATCTATTGTGCGGCATTGACAACAGAGCGCGGCTGCAGAAATCCATCAAACAAACCGGCGTGATTAGGACCCGAGCCGTCCAGCTTATTTCAACCATGAAGGCTTATAAATTATGCAGGGTGCTAGCGTCACTGCGTGATTGCTCATCCTTGTTCTTTTTGCTTATAGTAATCTGATGGCCGTAGTGCGCCCAGGTGTCGACCCTGCATGAGCTACATGACTATTGTGTGTCTGTCTTTGCAGGGAGTCACGACAGGTGAACACTGGACGAAGATGGAATGAAGCTCGAGCGTCCTGTGATGGAATCTTGGGAAGATGGGGACGAGATCATTTGGGTGCTCCCCTTTCTGTCTCGTGCTGTTGGGTCTTAATCCACCGAAAGCGCCTTAAGCTGTTCTGTTCGCCAGCAGCACAGCAACGGCAGCCACTGATGAGCTCCGCAGACGGTTCTAGGCTTCTGCCTTGCAGTTGGAGACTCGTTTTCCTCCGTGACTTCTAATTTGAGCTCGCTCTGGCGTGCAGTTTCTGGACAGAACTTGCTATGGCCGGATGAAAAAGACAGGAAAAGTGCCTCCATCCAAATACAGTGCTCGTTGCAAATTGTCCAGACTTGCAGCTTCGATGATTCAGGAAAGCGCTACGGTTTGGCCCCATGACAGGGCGTAATAAGCTGTGCTGCAACAAATCTGCACGCCCTTTTCGTTTCAAAGAAATGAGGGATGCAGCCAAAGCCAATGCTGGCGCACGATACGACATTTAGGTTGCACCTAATCAGGCGCCTGATAACGATCTTAATTAGCAGCCAGCAAGTGGTTTCTCGCGATGTGCCTCTGCGTGGTGCTTGGTTGTCCCTGCATGCTATCATTGGCAGCCAAACTGCTGATTGAGCAGCTCCCCAGCACACTGCGTTGCCATAAATTTTGTAACGATTTCAACTAAACACAACCTCCATCCAGCAGTTGAAAACAGAGATGTAGAAAAACTCCAAGGTTCCCAAAACTCATAAAATTTGCAAGGCCGTTAAGCACAGAGCTCTCTGGCCTCTCTGGTCCGTGCTGCAAGCATAGCATAGCAAGTGCATGCATGATGCATGGACACCGTTGCCCGTTGGCTTTGCCGTTCGCCGATCAGACGCAGACACGAAACACACAGCTGACACACATCCATCGTCGCTGAATGAAGCTTAGCCACTGATTAAAATTAGCCAACCTCCCCCGCATTAGGCAGAGCCACCGGTTAGGCTCTGGAATTATCTAACGATGATGAGCGCTTTAGTCGGTCGCGGTCGGCAAAATTATAACCCACAAGCCTCCACAGCCAGACGCTCTGCTCCGGCGGGGCCTTACCCTTATCCCTGACGAAGGAAATCACTAAACAATCCAATCATGAAGCAGCCGCCTGTTCCTGTCTGTCACGAACCACCACCGTCTCACTCTCGATCACTTCCCTTAAATACCTCGCCTCGCCTCGGCTGCTCGTCACAGAGCGAGCGAGCTTAGCTAAGTCATCATCAGCAGCAGAGCAGCCAGCAGGCAAACACCCAGAGTTTAGGAGCTCTTGCTCTGCGCTTGCATTGGTGTGAGTGAGTGAGGTGAGGATGGCCAAGGACATCGAGGCCGCGGCGGCGCCGGAGGGCGGGGAGTACACGGCCAAGGACTACTCGGACCCGCCGCCGGCGCCGCTGATCGACGCGGAGGAGCTGACCAAGTGGTCCCTGTACCGCGCGGTGATCGCCGAGTTCGTGGCCACGCTGCTCTTCCTCTACATCACGGTGGCCACTGTGATCGGGTACAAGCACCAGACTGACTCGGCGGCGTCCGGCCCCGACGCTGCGTGCGGCGGCGTCGGCATCCTCGGCATCGCCTGGGCCTTCGGCGGCATGATCTTCATCCTCGTCTACTGCACCGCCGGCGTCTCAGGTAATTAAAGACGATCTTTATAGCAAATGCACTTGCATAATAATCCAAATCAAATATATATACATATATATAACCAATCGTGTGCCCGTCGGCTGTGCATGCGATGTCTACTGACTGCAGGTGGGCACATCAACCCGGCGGTGACGTTCGGGCTGTTCCTGGCGCGGAAGGTGTCGCTGGTGCGCGCGCTGCTGTACATCATCGCGCAGTGCCTGGGCGCCATCTGCGGCGTGGGGCTCGTCAAGGGATTCCAGAGCGCCTTCTACGTGCGCTACGGCGGCGGCGCCAACGAGCTCAGCGGCGGCTACTCCAAGGGCACGGGGCTCGCCACCGAGATCATCGGCACCTTCGTCCTCGTCTACACCGTCTTCTCCGCCACCGACCCCAAGCGCAACGCCCGCGACTCCCACGTCCCGGTAAGTAGCACAGCAGCAGCACTGCCTCCTCTGGCGCGGCTCGATCACGTTCATGCATCCTGTCTGTCAATTACCATAACATCATTTTGGGAAGGTACTCTAGCATGCACGGCCACAAATTAGTTAGTGGCACGCAGTAGTGGATAACGATGTTTAGTTTGAGATATGAATTTTATGAATTTGCTTCTTTGCTGCATGGAAACTAGCTGTAGCCTACAGGAATATTCGTTCCATCACTAGTGGAGTAGTTTCGTCAGATGGGTCCCTAGCTAGCAACTACGAGTACCGCGGCTGTGAGGTGGCAATTAGCAAGCGATTAGCATTTGCTATGTATTCTTTTTCTGGATAGGACATACTATAAAGGTATCAGAGACGTACCAGTGGAAGTTTCCAGTGATATGATATAGATTTATTTACATGTTTGTCTTCGTCTAGATTTGGTGAACCGTCGCTTTTAAGGAGCGGCATATGAAAATATGTTGGTTTCTTAATAGCCTGCTAAATTATTTGTAGCTTTAGAAATAACCAAATGAAATGAAATACTTTAAAACTGTAACACCGGCCGTAGCTACTTTAAATTTGATTAGCATCTTGTATATATTCTCTTGGACTAGTAGCATATTGAAATCGGACACTAGAGTAAAATTTGAGAGTCGCTAGCCCTTATATCTGAAAACGTTCAATTCAGAGCAACATATACGTGTGTTTACCATCGTAACATTCCTCACTGTCTGTTTGTTCATCAGGTGCTTGCTCCTCTTCCAATCGGGTTCGCCGTGTTCATGGTCCATCTGGCCACGATCCCCATCACCGGCACCGGCATCAACCCCGCCAGGAGCTTGGGCGCCGCCGTGATCTACAACAACGACAAGGCCTGGGATGACCACGTACGTGTCAAAGCACATCCTTCTCCTGCTATAACAATTAAAGCACTATTGGCTTCGTGTCAAAGAAATTGAAAGTAGGCTAATGGCTTACAGCATGGCCGGTCAGAGTCACTATCCCCAGCAGGCCCAAGCTAATTAGTTAACTGACCAAATAAAACCATTGCGATGCTTCTCACCCGTCAGTTCACTAGTGGCAGATAGAGCTGACAGACTATTATAAGTTTATAACAGACAAAAGGCTCAGGAAGTCAGGATAAGGCTCAATGATGATCACTTAGTTAAACTGATCAGCAGATGTCACCCCAATTGATTTAGTATGCAGTTTTACATTTTCAGCCACCTGATTAAAAATACATTAAAATAGTATAGGCAGCCTAATCTGTTCCCAACAACCCTCCAACCTAACTAAAAAACCTGAGTCTATATATTTACCTAAATTCTAATACTAGTTCTGTCCCGTACGTATGTGTGTGACTGCAGTGGATCTTCTGGGTGGGCCCATTCATCGGAGCCGCGATCGCCGCCGCCTACCACCAGTACGTGCTGAGGGCCAGCGCCGCCAAGCTCGGCTCGTCCGCCTCCTTCAGCCGCTAGATCATATCGACGGCGGCGCGCCTCGATAAGCGGAGGCGTGAACTGTAGATATATCAGCGGCCGGCCTCCTCCACTCTGCTATCACGTCGTGCGTCGTTGGTTGCTCCTCTGCTAGTGATCACGCATGCTTAATTATGATCTGCGTGCCTTCTGTATTTTCCGAGTCCGCTGCGTCTGCTTGCGTTTTTTTACTCCAAGCTAGTGTGATCGTGTTGTTTTACAAATCTATCTCATCAGTGTATGGAAATTTGGTACAATGAAAAAAGAGAGAGGAAAAAGGTGTGTGCATATAAGTTTTATGTATGAAGTACTTGAATGCTTTTGGTTATTAAGTCCTATATCCATTTCCGCAAAAGAAAAAAAAAACTTCAAGCACGTTCACAGGATCAGGTCAGTATCCACCAATACAAGAAACACACCAAAATAATATGCATAGGGTAAGCAATTAAGCATACATATATACATGATCTATGATCTATAAAGTACATTGTATAAAAAGCGAAGTGAATAAGCAAAGACATGGCATCTAGGCCAGATTGTCTATTTCTAGCATTGCGCAATTGGCTTGAAGGTAAACCGAACCTGGTGTGCACGGTAGCACCTTACGATGATGACTATAAGACCAGAATGTGTTATAACTTAGACCAAATTCTATCAATTGGGTCATAGCGTATAGGGTGTTCTTGAACAATACCAATGAAATAAAGCAACGGCATATATTGCGACAGCTAAGCATCTCCAAGAGTGCCCAAAATCTAGTTCCAAAATCTATTTTTAGGCATCATCAACGAAATCCGGCCTCCAACAGTGCCTAAAACGGACTCACAATCTTTCCACGCTGCCAAAAGTGCCGGTCTTGGGTGCCAAATATACGCCGGGCGTCTGCACTCCCAAAAATGCGTTGGTAATTGTTCAAAGGATGAAAATAATTGACGTACTGAAAAGTCAACAGTTGGGCCTACATATGACGATGTGGCAGCAGTTTCGTTTCTTTTGGGCACCCTTTTTTAGTAACTGTTGGAGAGGAGGGTGCTTTTTACTCCTAATAAGTTTTAGCAGGTCCCCAAAACAAGTCTTTTTGGTACTATATTTTTAGGCACTTTTGGAGATGCTCAGTGCCGCGAGGAGCTAGCCCATCTGCGGCGATGGAGATCTACAACACCTATACCACCGATGGAGTGCCATGCAGCTGTGCATCAATCTAGACTGCAAGCAGAAAAAATGGTGCAGCAGCAATCTAGACCGAAGGCAGACGAAATGGTACACTTGAGAGCTCAGGTTTCTCAGGACCGAAAGCAAACAGGGCTATGTGTTTGATTTCTTTCTAGATTATATAATCTAAAATATATTTGAAAACTCTTATTTTTTACTTTGTTACATTTTGACTAACAATATTTCTTTAAATAAAAAACTACATAAAGTGAGAGCATCATATTTCTAATCAAAAGTATTATGGGCCTGATTGGTTGCCTTCCAAAATTTGCAGCGCCAAAACTAGGACATACTAAAATGTTGGCATGGTAAATTTTTTGACCAAAATCTTGACAAGAAACATTGGTCTCAGATCAAGCGAGTGCCAAAATTTATGTACATGCCTTAATTTTGGCTTGGCACATTTTGGTAACCAATCAAGTAGGCCTTGTATGCACATAATATACTTTAATCAATCTGTGAAAATATTAGAATAAAAAATGAATAATCAAATCTTGAATAATGAAGTAAAAAATTTCAATTATTTAAACGGAGGTTAGTAATTTTTTAATATCTAGATTAGCCTTTTACCGTGCTATTCTTGAACATAAAAAAAAATCAGTTACCGTGCTATTCTTGACCAATAAAGAAATCCGGCAGCCCGGCCCACCAAATCTGGACTGGGGGCCTGCAGACCATCGACTCTGTCGCAGACGGCCCACCATTGACGCCGGGATTCCTCCAAAAGAATTCCCCAATTCCACCTCGCCACCAAACCCGCGACGATCCCAAGAGCCTCACGCTTCTCCTCGCCGCCGTCGTCCTCGCCCCGCCTCCGCTCCCCGATTCCGTCAACGCCCCCGATCCCGACGGGCCCCTTTCTCTGCGGCGAAGAAGATGCACCTATGGCCGTCCCTCCGGATCCGGGACTCGTTCAAGCACGGCTACCTGCAGAAGCTGGAGCTCAACCTCGGCCTCATGAAGCGCGCGCAGCGGCAGGGACAGGGGCAGCAGGGGGAGGGCCAGGAAGACCAGGGCGGTCAGACTGGCGAAGAGAAGGCGCCGCTGCTCGAGGACCGCTCGCCGCCGGGGTCCGTGCTGGCCAGCGCGCTCGAGCTCGCCTGGGACGCCGTCTTGCTCTTCACGTGCTGCTGCTGCTGCTTCTGCTGTGGAGGTACGGACACGGACGCCTATGTTTCTAGTTGCTCGATTATGGATACTCTTGTATATTCTATTGCGTTTACCATTTTGTTATTTAATTGTCAAACAACCCTAGCCATTTCTCCACACGCGGTGTTCTATAATTAAGATTGTCACTTAGTATAATTACATCTGCAAAATAAAACATTGATTAATCTCAAGCAATTGTCTGCCGGATGCAATGTTTTTTTCCAAATTGTATAATGATTCCATCCTGTAAGATAGAAGTTTATAAAAGGGTACAATGTGTGACAGTTCGCATTGAAGTCATCATTTTTCTAGTATTCCTCGAAGTGAAATGTCAAATTATCTTTACAATTGATCCTCCCCAAATTATAAATTTAGCATCCCAATTTAATAATCCTCATTCATAAGCAAGTACAACTTCAATGACCTGAGTTTATAATTTGTATAGGCTCATTTTTATATGTAAGTTACTGGAATAGTCAACAAAGTTTTATATGCAGCCATCTCATTATGAAAATAATTTATCCCAAGCAGAAACTTCAAAATGACAGCATGGCAAGTATTCTTAGAATTCTATTCTTAAAACAAAAGTTCTAGCAAAAAGAAAATGAATAGAAGAGGAGAGGGAATATGGGAAAGGGAAGTTAGGAAAATAAGTGTGAATAAGTGATTGCTCTGTAAAAAAGTTTCACTATATATTTCCAACTTAGTAATTGTAGCTGATAAACAGAGAGAAAATGGGAGCCATTTATTTGCTTTGAGATGGCCTGTGTTGCAGCTCATGCCTCAGGTACAGGCTTGGTCTGTCATAAGGATATTCAACTCCAGGGCCTCATTCCTTTTATGGGGGTGCAGTGCTGATCTCCTGATCCATTAACCTTTGCCGATGTCTTTTCTTTTTTGTGGACTATTGGGGTCGGTTTTGACTATTTACATGCAGTAGTGAGGATGTCACTCCCATCCAATCCATTTCCACTCCTGGTTTCAGGATATGACTTCATGTCAAACAGACATTAGCAGCCAGTAGCAGCAATAAGCTATCTATTTTTACACACTTAAATAGTAGTAACTGGGTAGCTGTTGCTTCCGTTGCATCTTGTAGATTATTCTCAGTTATATTCATTTGTTCAAATTACTAATGTTCTGACTAGTGTTTGCTAACTGCCAGTACTCATGAGTCCTCGTGGAACAAATTCACACTAAAGAAATAGCGCAATATTTTGACCAGCAGGATTTAATTCAGTTTGTGTATCAGATTTTAGGTGACTGAAAGGGTTGCTATTTGAAGCCCTTGAATTACTTTCCAGTTTTATGGCCCACCATTAATATATTTGTTTGGTTAAATTAGTTTCAAGACATCAACAAACTCATCATGAACTTCTCTTAGGATGTGTCAGGGTCATTTTGACTCATTCGCTATTTCATTTGTTTTGATCTCTATAGGGGGAAAGCCGGTCAAAATACACCTAGGTCATTGAAAGCATAAGCCCTAAATGTTATTCTGGGTATGAGATCAATAATTTATTTTAGCTTCCTTAATCCTGGCCAGTGGTGAAATATCGAGTCTTATGCCTGTACCTTGATGTGTATCTTGTAGTCTATAAAAGATGTACCTTGATGTGGATCCAGGGGAAAGGATCCTAACAGTTCCATAATGTTCTGGGCTTTCTTTTTCACACAAGTAGAAAACTAGCGCTAATCAATGGACACACACTTCTCTTTTCAAAGCTGCGCTATTTGTTTCTGTTACTCAATTAATAAGTTTTTACAGATTGTCCATTGTGCCATATCAGTATATCACCGTGTTCTTCTCTCTTTGATTCAAAAATCTGTCACTCCCCATGTGCTATCTTTGACTGTTTCTAACTTCGTCTTTCATTGATTAATCTGCCAGCTTGTAGCGATGAGGAGGATCACCCAACTGGCCGCTGAGAAATCATATCAGGAAAGGGAAGATAATTTATGGAGCTGTAGTGAATTGCCGCCAAATATGTTCTGGTGGCTTTGTACATATGGTTTTCTGTTGCTCCTTGATGCGGCACTAGATGTCGCTGGCAAACGGAGGAGATAGATTCTTCAGTTTCTTTCTCTAGGAAAATTCCGTTGTGTAGGATTGTTCGTTATGTAATCAGTTGTATCTGTGTTCAGGATGTGTGCAATTGCTGTCCGTAGCCTGTAGGTAATTGCCTGCACCTCATGACTGCTGAATCTCCTTATTTACGTGAGAAACATTCCCCCATCTTCATCTTGTTTTCCTACCTGATGGGCTGTGTTCAGGTGAGGGTGGGTAAAAGTATTTTTTTTTTCTGGGATGTGTGTTATGTGAGGGGGATGAATAGTAAAGGTGAAAAATGAATTTTTGGAGATGCGTGTTCTGAGAGGGATGAATAGGAAGTAAAAAGTACTTTTTGGAACCTCTAACATAGCCCGCTGACCACGAATTGCTTCAGCTGTGGTCTCTGTTTTCAGTGATTCGTGCCAGGATCGCAGGGGCTGTGACCGGCTGAGGAAGCTCATGGCTGCTCCGTTGATCCTTCCTCCATCGGAGGCGGCAGTATTTGCGTAGCGGAGCGCGTCTCGCGCCGCTTGCAGATGCTCCGACGCTCCGTTCCTCGCGGGCCATGCGTCCAGGCCACAGCGAGTCAGCGACCGCCACATGTCCGCGAGCAAAGCAAACATCTCGGAACACCAGCAAGCACGCACGTCCCCTCTCTCCACGAACACATCATGGCGACGTCGTGCCCGCAGAATTCCGAGCGTCTCCGTGCCTGCGCGCGCCTGGGGATAGATCCGCGCCAGCGCGCCTGCGTCAGAGACGACGCGCGCGATGGACGCCTTCTTCGGCGGCCTCGACTCGCGGCTGCGGCTGTCGGTGAAGGCGGCGGACTCCATCATGGTGGGCCTGGTGAACGCCGCCATGGAGGACGCCTACAAGAAGAGCCTCTGGAAGGACGGCGACCTGGACCGCCTCTTCCAGAAGCTCCGCTTCGCCGAGCTCGCCATCATGCAGCTCGAGTGGTGCCTCCGCTTCGTGCGCGGCGAGATGGAGGCCGACGGCGCCGGCGCCGACGACGGCCACGACGACAACGAGCAGCTGCTCGACGACCTCCTCGAGACGCGGGACCGGATCCAGGAGCGCCTCGACGAGGCCGAGCTCGCCGTCGCCGAGACGGACCGCGACTACATGCGCCGGAAGCGCGAGGAGCTCGCCGGCCCGTCGCGCGGCCGCGAGGCGCCGCCCCCGTTCGATCGCCTGAGCGCCGAGGAGGAGGAGGAGGACGGCGGCCTTGCGTTCCTTGAGCTGAGGGGGTCCGTGATACGGAAGATGTCGAGGATGAGGGCCAGGCTGGAGGACGCGAGCTCCTCGCTGGCGGCGCTCATGGAAAAGGTGAGCGGCGAGGCGTCGCCCATGGCAAGGCTGCAGGAGGCCGGCCACGAGGGCGAAGGGGTCAAGGGGCTCTCGGGGTTCTACAGCATGGCGCAGCTGCTCATGGAGTTCCAGGAGATGGTCCTGGACGCCGGCACCGTCAGAGACAGCGTCGCGTCTTCGTTCGACGCGATCGAGAGGTCGTTCACCACGCTGCGGGCGGCCATGGATGAGCAGCAGTGGCTCATGGATGCGGAGAGGGAGATGTATAGCACCGTCGTGGAGGGTTTTGTCAGGGACATCAACGTGGGATCCAATCGCACGTCGTCGTCTCCATGTGAAGGATCTTGTCCACCTACATTGCATCATGACAGTAACGCTACTGAGAAAAGCCCCGAAACATTCCTACTATCTCCGAAGGATGAAACTAGGCAGCTGCAGTCAGCAAGGCATATTGTAGCAGAGAAGTCAGAGAGCAGACAGTGTTACCATTCACAAGAGCATTGTATCCGCCTTGAGGAAGCTGAAAGGCTAACAGAAGAACAAATTGATTCAGATGTCAGATCCGAACTGCAATGTGTGTTATATACAGCAGTATTCATTGACTTGGTGACAAAACTGTCTGTTCAGGCATATGATATACAGAAGCTAAAAGAAGAAAATGATGAAATGGACGTCACAAGTAAACTGCAGCGTGAGATATACGGTTCTATATTTAAAGAATCGCTGAAAGTAACCGAAGGAAGAGACGAGGTCGACATAAGAAGTGAACTACAGAATGAAATATACAGCATAATAGTCGAAGACTTACTGAAGGAAGTTGCTGTTGATCATCGTATCAAGACATTCATCAGAGATGAAGTGCATGCAGTTTCTCTTACCAAGATTTTAAATGCTTGGAAGAGCACGACTGAAATGACTCACAATGAGAGATTTATCAAAGAAGAGATTGATCGCATTCTGTTTGGAGGACTGACAAAAGATTTGATAAGTGGTCATAATTTTAGAGTGACCAAACCCTATGGTGAAATTGGTCCGAGAAATGATCTGGAAATATTCAGCATGATTGACAATATCAAACAGTTTAAAAAGGTGAATATGCAAATCAATGCAGGCGTTGAAGGTGAAAGCCCGGATTCTGATCAACATGAAGTACCTGTGAAGCAAGAGGTTTTAAGTCTCAGTGCTAACCATGGCAGCCAAAATTCCAAAGGAAGTAATCAGAAAGCTGAAACGTCAGCAGATAAAGATGATGTCTCTGATCCAGTTAAGAACAATATTGAGGAAGGATTGAAAGATCAAAGGAAGGTGCAAATGGGAGAGATGGATACAAGTTTCAGCATGCTTCCTGATCGCACAAATAAGGATATGTTCATTCTAACAAATAAATTCCAGGCAATGTTTATGTATTTTGAAGCTTTTACCTGTGAAAAATTAGGAACGGCTGTTCTAAGGTTTGTAAATCTCCATTCCCTATATTTTCATGCCATAGGGCAATCGGAGAATGATATCTGATCCTTGTCCAGATTGAGGGACTTGGATAAACAATTGGAGAATCTAGCTGGACAAGTGGCTTCTCTTAAAAAAAGTGAACACATTTACCGGACGGCGTTTACCAGGCGGTGTTGCGACCTCCAAACGGCAGAAGCAGAGGTTAGAAACTTTGGGTTTTCTGTGTATGCTGCATAAGCTAATACTTTCTGTTTATAAAAGAAAACGGTTTGCTACCGATTGATCCATAGCCAAAAGCACTCAATGCGAAGATGGAGATACTTATACTTGGCTGCCATAAACCTCAGGTGGATCTTCTTGGCGATGAGGTGGAGCTGCTTCTTGGACTTCTCAGCAAGACATACAAAGCTCTGGATCACCACTCACCAGTTCTTCAACACTATCTTGGGGTATTTTTCTAGTTTCATCAAGTTAAATCATCAGGGACATAATTAGAATCTTTCCTCGAATACTATGCCTGTGTGAATTTAATAGGTGCGGTATCATGTAATAAAACTTGTTAAAGGTATTGCAATTACTGAATCTACCGTTTTATATTCCCCAACTGCCCAAGTTGCAGCTTGATAATTGAGTTTTAAAACGTACATTTCCACAGGCATCTAAGCAATTTTACTCCTTCCTCCTATATGCTCAATACTGCATACAGTTGTTCACGTCGGCTCCTTGCCTACCGTAGCCTCCTTAAGAAAAACTCCTTTCATTATTGATTTGTTTGCGAGAAGTGATGCTGAATCGACCATTCGTTTGCTGTTTCAGATCAGGGAGATGCTGAGCCAGCTTGGCAAGGAGCTTACCCAAAGGCATCAGGTTCAGTAATATATATAGGATGCTGCACATGGTACCACTTATTTTCCATGTGAATATTGAATTTAGTCAGTATTTTTCCTTTCCAAATATGTAAGAAATACGGAGTATGTTTAACTGTTGAAGAGAAGGTAGAAATAATGACATTTCAAGGGAGCATTCTGCAATTTTGATACACGTATACTATTCTGGTGGCGATGTCCATTACTTCTGGAAGCTTCCATCGGTTACAGCTGCCGCCACCGCAGAAAACCTGCCGTTCCTCGTCTCCGCCACCATCGTAGTTCCGCAGCTTCATCTCCACGCGTCGCCATGGAGCTCGATCTCCCGCCGCTCGCCAACCTTGCCGCCGCCATCCACCGCGCTGCAGCGGCAACTACCGCGCTCTCCACACCATCTCCGTCCTCCCACGCCGCCGCCGCCGCCGCCGCCGCGGTGGCCGCCCTCCGCGACGCCCACGCCGCCATCGGTTCCTTCCTCTCCAGGCTCGACGCGGCCGCCGCCTTGTCCTGCGACGATCAGCCGATGGCGGACGGCGGCGAGGAGCCGGAGGAGGACGGGGAGGGGGAGCACATGGTCGGGGAAGTGGAGGAGGAGCTTCGGGACTACGTCCTGCAAGGGACCAAGCGGCGGAAGCGGCCCGTGCCGCCGTCTTGGCCCCTAGGACGCCGCACGAGCGGCGGTTGCGAGGCCGCGGAGGCCGCCCCTGCTCCTGTGCTGGATGTCGAGGGGCGGCGGCGCGCGGCCATGGATCTGCTGCTACAGTTCCATGCCTGATGAGAAGCCAGAAAGGTGAGTTACTTTCGTCAGTTCCTGTTCGAATTGGCAGTACTTTGTTGTCTGAATTAGTTATTGATTAAAATTCGTGTCAATCGTTTGCGATTTCTTGGTACTGTTTGAATCTAGAAGTCATGCTTTGAGTGGCGTATACGTGGGTTCGTGGGCCAACCTAATTGCATCCCCAAGCGTTTTGTGATGCTACCTACTACCAAGAATCTGGAACTGGTGGTTAGCACTAATGGAAACTGAATTGTGAAATCTAAGAACTACTAGGCTCCTGGCATTGATGCCTTTTTAGAGAGGCCACGTAATTAGTATGTGGTGTCAACACATTCCAGTTCCAGACTACTTTGTCTAAAGCTTTGGTAGGGCGAAGAATTAAAATTAGAAATGTTTGTGCTGTTAGGCTTCAATAGGTATTTGGTGCTCCTTGACAGGTCAGTAATCTACTGTGTTGACAAAAAAAATCTTGTAGATCATAGGCATAGCAAAACATTGGTGGTACAGGAACAAGGTATTGGCCTGTGTTTTAGCTAATCCTCACTCGGACCTCGTACGAAGCATTATTGATTTAAATTTCCCTATCCATGTTTATCGACATCCATACACTATATAAATTAGACACTTAAATTCAATATTGGTGTTACAAACTCATAATTGGTCTTGTGAGTCGAGCCTATGAATCATTGTTGATCTATTTGCCTGTTCGTGAGCTAATATGTTTAAATGTAATTTTATTCTATTTATGGCTCATGCTGCCAAGTGGCAACTGGCATGCTTCTCTGCTGCTACTCAGTAGAAGTGGTATTTGCAGTTGCACGAGTAATATTTCCTTTTGTTTCATCTGAATAACACTTGCTACTCCGAGGATTTCTACTTTACCTAATTCACTCTAGTGATTTTCAGGAATGGGTTTCAAATCGAGCAAAGTTTCCGATGTTGGGGCCACATCCTGTTCTATGTTCTTCACGGAGATTCCGACAAACAGACAGTAGGCATATCCCACAGTGAAGACGGTTAGGGACTGGAATGAAGAAAGCGAGATGCCATTTCAGAAGTTTTTTCAGCTAGTGAGATTTTGGAAGTTTTGATTCCCAATAAAGGGCATGATCATCTTTGCTCTCAGTTCCGCTGTACTGTCTACACAGTAGTAGTATAGTAACACTTATGAATAGAGTAACAGTTGCTTGCTCATCCTTTGATGTCATAAATTGCAGTTGGTTTTGCACAATGTCCACTGCAAAAATTAATCGTTGAGATGCTCTGTTCATCGTCATGTTATTCTGAAGTCGGGTGGAAAAAAAAAGTATAAAATTCAGCACGCGGCTCACGAGTCGCATAACCAGAAACTGACATATGGGCCAGGACAGGAATCAAAAGCCCATCGGGTGATCTGTCATCGTACGATTCCACCCACTTGGCGAAGTTTCTCCCACGGTCCCGAGTCCCGAGTCCCGACCTACCGGAGCCGGAGGAGGCCCCGGGCGGCCGTGAGAGCGATCGCAAAACCACCGTGGCGACTCCTCTCCTGCTGCTCCTCTTCCTGATTCCGTCCCACGCCGCGGCGGCGGAGTACGAGGAGGAGCTGCTGCGGCGCGCGTGGGCGGAGCGGGAATGGATGGTGGGCGTGCGGCGCGCCATCCACGCGCACCCGGAGCTCGCGTTCCGGGAGCACCGAACCAGCGCCCTCGTCCGCGAGGAGCTCGAGCGCCTCGGGATCGGCACCCGAGCCGTCGCAGGAACGGGCGTCGTCGCTGATGTTGGCTCGGGCGCGCCCCCCTTCGTCGCGCTCCGCGCCGACATGGACGCGCTTCCGCTCCAGGTCCTTTGCCCTGTCCCCTCTCCCCACTCCGTGGGCTCCAAGTGTGGAATCGGACTATAGTAGTCTACTAGTAGACAACACGATGCCGTCAGATGCTTAATTTAATTGGATCGATTTCATTCTGTTGGTTATGACGACAGGAATTAGTGGAATGGGAGCACAAGAGCAAAGTGGACGGGGTGATGCACGCCTGCGGGCATGATGTGCACACGGCGATGCTACTGGGGGCAGCAAAGTTGCTTAGTCAGCGCAAGGATCAGCTCAAGGTAAATAAAAGCACAATTTTAGTTCTCCACCAGTTAGGAGCCATTCCAATTCCGAAATTAAGCTCTATTTATACCTTAGAGGCAGTAAAAGAGAGTAGGAAACTACCTGATCTTCTAGCACGGCAGTCATAAAAAATATGCTCGCTGGTTCAGATTTTAGGCATAACAACCAGCCCAGAGTTTTTATTCTATCTTTCCTGATTTTCAATGAATATCCATTTTTCAATTGCAGTGTTATTGCTGACAGTAGAAGCAGCTCCTAGGATTTGTATTGCTATCCTAATATTTAGTTTCTTTGCATCTAAATGATCTCGCGCCCCTTCGTTCAAAAAAAAAAAATGATGGCAAATGGTTTTGTGGAACTTAGTTTCCTCCCACTAATCTAGTATAGGATTTTCTGATAGAAGACTGCATTAAATTAGCATAATTCTATAGAGCACACACTATTAACAGGAAACTAGATAAAAACACTTTCCTTGACTGCGTGTATTTCTAATTCCCATAAGTTGGTGCTTTGCATATACACTTTACACGTCTTAATTAATAGATATTCGTTTGTGGTGAAGGGAACAGTGAGACTCCTTTTTCAGCCTGCTGAAGAAGGTGGTGCTGGTGCATCTTATATGATAAAAGAAGGTGCTCTTGATGGTGTCGAAGCCATTTTTGCCATGCATGTCGACTATCGGATACCAACTGGAGTAATTGCAGCTCATCCAGGACCTACGCAAGCTGCTGTATGTTTCTTTGAGGCAAAAATAGAAGGTAAAACTGGGATGGCTGAAACTCCACATTTGAACGTGGATCCTATTGTTGCTGCATCCTTCGCCATCCAGTCCCTACAGCAGCTCATTTCCAGAGAAGATGATCCTCTTCACAGCCAAGTATGATGTTTCTTGGTAGTATTATTTTGTTTTGTGAATTTCTTTAGCAGAAAATAGAGAGGTGTTGCACATAAACCTAAATCGAAATGTCCAGTAAAACCGAGATTTCTTTGCACACAGTTAGCTGGGGCTTTCTTTCGTAGTCCCTTGGAAAAATCTACATGGCGAAGACACTTGGAAAAATCTGCATGGCGAAGACGTCTTCATGGCCATGGTTTATCTTAATGAGAGGGAATAGTGAACCCTTTAGGCTTCATTTGGATACTTCGAATCCTCTTCAATCCTCATATTAGGATGGATTAAGTTTATTTCTTTTATAATCCATATGTATTGAGAGGGATTGATTTTACCCAAACAAGAGCATAGGGACGTACTCACATGACCTGTGACCACCCAGGTTTGAGACCAGGTGGGTCTCCTCACAACTGGAGGCTCTACCCACCGAGCTATCTCTCGGTTCTCCAGTAGTCCATTTACAGCAGACTAGTAATATACCCTGTTGCTAAAGATCAAGCATCTGCTAACATTTTGACTAGCCAGCTCCTAGTTTACCATTTTTCAGACATAAGGATCGTTCTCATCAACTACCGTGTGCGCGGTAGGCCCGCATTGTAAAAACTATAATTTTCTTCTTAAAACAAAGATACGCAGCTCTCCTGCGTGTTCTCAAAAAAAAAATCTCATCAACTACTACTAGTACTGAACTATTGGCTCTGCATTTATTCTAATGTGTAGTTTGGGCACTCATGGTGCGCCTATATACTGCTGGTTTCACACAGAGTATCTTATGGAGACATGGAAGTATGGAACCTTTTGTTGACTACTGAATGATGTTTTAAAAAGGACCATCATACTACTCATGTTTACACATCTGACTCACTCTAGATAAGGGGTTGTTTGTCGGGCCGTCCTATTCCTATGAACTCCATAGTTGGTCTGTTCCTGTGTGACCAACTTGAGGGGAACATCAAGTTTTTCTAATTTCAAGATTACTATTAGCCAAAAATCTTCGTGTAACATAAAGCCTGCAACATCCTTGTGCCGATGTATGTTACTTTTATTCAGGTGCTCTCGGTTACATATATTAAAGCTGGAAAAGCCCTTGATGCCACCCCGGCAATTGTTGAATTTGGAGGAACTTTGAGGAGCCTCACTACTGAAGGCCTTTACCGTCTCCAGAAAAGGGTTGAAGAGGTTAGTAAAATAATGTATCAAGCATGAATTTATTGATTATAATTATTTTATCATAATGTGGCTATCTTCTGGATGCACTAGTCTTCAGAGCATTGACTGCATTGATCCATTTTCTTTGATAATTGCTTTCAAAGTACATATGTGAACAATGGTATTAAGTATTAACATTATAGACCTGTAACTGGGCTATACAGATGCATGAACACACATAAGTTGGTAAGTTATGTTTTTTTTTATCTGGGTGGTACACGGTAATATTGTTTATCTTGCCACATTAGCGTTGCCCTTTCAAAAATAGGCATCACTGTGTACCAAATTCTCAGAATACCAGATGCTTCTTATAAACAATTCTGCATAGTGGGAATGTGGGATTCACATATTCAGAAAGAAATGGAAATTCACCCATTTTCAGGTAGTAGAAGGACAGGCTGCGGTGCATAGATGCAAGGGTTCTGTCGATATGAAGGGTGAGGATTACCCAATGTACCCTGCTGTTGTGAACGATTGGAAGTTGCATCGCCATGTAGAGCATGTCGGTACACGCTTGCTTGGTCCGGACAAGGTGAAGCCTGGAGAGAAGATCATGGTGGGCGAAGACTTCGCTTTCTACCAGCAGCTAGCTCCTGGTGTTATGTTTGGCATCGGAATCAGAAACGAGAAAGCAGGCTCCATCCACTCAGCCCACAACCCTCGTTTCTTCGTTGACGAGGATGTCATTCCAACTGGGGCATCTTTGCATACTGCTATAGCACACCTGTATCTATCTGAGGCATCTGCTCTTAACGGACATGTGGATTTGCAGTCACATTGATGTTTTTGAGTCGAACAAATGGGTTGAAGTACGCATAGCATTTCGTCGCACCGATGCATTTTCTCTGATAATTGGTTCTTATGCCCCAATATGCTTCTTCCTAAGAATTGTGCAACTATATATGTGATTCAGATTTCAGATCATAAGCCGTAACCGGCACTGACCAATTTTGCAGGTAGTAGAAGGGCAGGCAGCCGTGCATAGATGCAAGGGGGCTGTTGATACGAAGAACGACGACTACCCGATGTACCCTGCTGTGGTGAACGATTTGAATCTGCATCGCCACGTAGAGGATGTCGGCAGGCGCTTGCTTGGTCCGGACAAGGTGAGGCCCGGGGAGAAGATCATGGCGGGCGAGGACTTTGCTTTCTACCAGCAGCTGGTTCCCGGTGTGATGTTTGGTATTGGTGTTAGAAACGAGAAGGCTGGCTCCGTTCACTCGGTTCACAATCCACATTTCTTCGTCGATGAGGATGACATTCCCATCGGGGCTGCGCTGCATACTGTGCTTGCAGAACAGTATCTCGCCGATCGAGGGCTCGGTTCTGAACAAAGGAGATTTGCATAGTTAGCTTGAGTTGAATAAATGGTATGGATTTTGGTGTGTATAAATGCGTTGTAACCGTATGAGTACATTTTGGTCATTCATGGGGAAAAAAATGAAAAGAGACTAAATTTCGTCCTGAAGGGGCTAGCTAGTACGCTACACACCGAAGACATCCGCGCAAGCGCAAGCACCGCGGCAACGCCTCAAGGACGGTGCACCGGTTGATGTTCTTCTCTCGCCGGTGTCAGAGTAGTGCAGGGGAATTCTACTTGTGCCGATATGAGTATGATACTGCTGGGTGCCTGGGTGTGAGTGTGACTCGAAGAGATAGCTCCAAACCTAGCACCGTCCACGGCACAATGGCGCGGTAAAAAACGGAAGCCTATGTCATCCATTTCTTAGATCAGTGACTAGAGTGGGAAAAGTCTCTAAATCACTCAGGTGAAGGATAGACAATCTTATGTTTAAAGAGGGAATGTTGTCCCGTTAACCAGAGAGGAGAACGATGAGTATCCAATTTTACTAGTCCTACGTACGAAATGATGATTGATTGTCCATATGACATGATCTCCATCGCCTACGCGATGTATAATCCCCTGGCCTTGGGTTACGGAATCCCGAGGGCCAACCCGTGGTCTCCGTGGATGCGCCATACGGCAGCCAACCAGATCCCAGCTTGGGTCCGAGTTCGTCGTTAACAGGGAATCGATTATGCGTGCATCTTCAAAGAAGATTGGGCTGTGTTTAGTTGGTTGAGGGAGAAAAAAAATTTTTTTGGGAAGCGTGTTTTGTGAGGAGGATGAATAGGAAAGTTGAAGGAAATTAAAGAGGAA
The DNA here is from genome assembly GCA_015342445.1 of Digitaria exilis. Classification (NCBI taxonomy): domain Eukaryota; kingdom Viridiplantae; phylum Streptophyta; class Magnoliopsida; order Poales; family Poaceae; genus Digitaria; species Digitaria exilis. The sequence continues at coordinate 858,557 of JACEFO010001776.1, read as the reverse complement.
CTTTTTCGAGAAGCGTGTTTTCTGAGAGGAATGAATAGGAAAGTTGAAAAGATCTTTTGCAACTAAACATGGCCTGAAGTAGCTAGAGATGCCTCTCTCAGTTATCGTCGTTGGTGTCGGGATCGCGCAGCAGCCGCAGCTCGCAGCAGACGCGGCGGCCCCTGGAGGTCGAGCAGTCATCAATGGCACAGATCACAAGCTCTGGCTCCTTTAGACTGACCACAGCGGTTTTGATGCCGAACCCTGTTCCCCCCGTGACACGTAGGTGGTTCCCGTGAAAATCGAACTGCCCACAGCAATAACCTCGATGCCAAAAATAATTTGGGCCCGCTAGTCAGACAATCTCGCCTTCGTTGTCTGTTCCTTCGCGCGAGACGGATTTTTCCCCACTTGTTTTCCCTCGCCGTCAAAACCTGGTGCCAAATCCCCAATCGATCTCTCCAAATCCACCTGTAATCAAGTCCTCCTCCCCCAGATCCTAAATCCATATACATTCAGAGTCATAGATCCAGTGAAAATTTCCCCATCAACGGAGAGAAAATTTCCCCAGGCGAGTTTGCATGCTCCCGGCGGCAAGATGGCACCTCTGTTGCCGGCGATGTTGCACAGGCACGGACGGACAGGGGAGCTGCCTCCATTGCCTGAGCGTTGCGGAGATTAGCGCACGGCAGCGTGGGTGGGGCGAGCGCTGCAAAAGTAGCGCACGGCGGCATCTGCTGAGGCGAGAGCTGTGGCGCACGACGACATCGGCAAAGCAGGAGCAGGCGAATGGCACGTAGACGAAAGGAGATGGAAATCACGTGAAAGCACTATTGGATGAACGGTTAGTACTATGTATCTTTGCTAGTGCTGCATACGTATTTTTTTGGTGGATCTGTGAGTGCAATGTATCAATAAAGAAGGAAACATCCTTTAATTTATTGCGGATTGACCTTGTACACTAAAACATAGCTGAAACATAGCTGAAATTTAAATCAATCTGAACATTGTGGGTACAAGAACTACAACCATTCATCTTAGTGACAAAATAAATACGGCTAAGCTCTATTTCCTCTAAATCTCTGCCATATATGCTCAACCAAGTCGTCCTTTAGCTGACGATGCATATCTCTATCTCGAATGTCTTCTTCTATCTCCAGTAGCCTAGAAAATCCATGAATCGGCCCATGGCCAAATCTAGCTAATTGTGTAGAAGAAGAGCCTTGATCATATTCACTCTCATAGTTATCGTCATAGCGAACGGTAAAGAAATCTCTCTCATCCTCCACAATCATGTTATGCAGTATTATACATGCATTCATGATCTTAGAAAGTGACTGCATTTGCCACATTCTTGATGGGTTCCGTAAAATGGCAAACCGAGCCTGCAAAACACCAAATGCACGTTCCACATCTTTTCTTGCTCCCTCTTGATGTTCGGCATACAGTTTGTCTTTCTCACACTGAGGCAAGGCTATTGTCTTCACAAATGCTGCCCACTCGGGATAAATACCATCTGTTAGATAGTACCCCATGTTGCATTCGTTTCCATTGACTGTAAAATGAACCTCTGGAGCTCTTCCTTAGAGTACTTGAGTGAACAAAGGTGACCGATTTAGTACATTGATATCATTGTTTGACCCAGCTACACCGAAAAAAGCATGCCATATCCAAAGGTCATGTGAGGCAACAGCCTCTAGCATGACAGTAGGATGTTTTATATCACCACGTGTGTACTGTCCCCTCCATGCCTTTGGACAATTTCTCCATTGCCAATGCATACAATCTAGGCTTCCCAACATGCCAGGAAAACCACGAGCTTCACCTATATGAAGTAAACGTTTAATGTCTTCACTAGTGGGTCTTCTTAGGTACTTTTCACCAAATGTTGCAATGACACCTTGACAGAAAGTTTTCATGCACTCTATAATTGTGGATTCAGCCATTCTAAAATTCTCATCCCACAAATGGGCAGGTGTACCATATGCTAACATCCTCATAGCAACTTTGCATTTTTGCAAGGGTGAGAAGCCCAATTTCCCAGATGCATCACTCCTTTGACAGAAATAAGGAGACCAAGAACTAAGGGTATGTACAATGTGTAGAAATAGGTGGCGCCTCATGCGATACCTTTGTCGAAAATGGACATCATTGTAGACTGGATCATCCGAGAAATAATCACCTACTAGTCTGTCACTAGCACTTTCACGATTTCTTTCTATATGCCTTCTAGGAAAATGTCGATGCTGATTGGGCGTACCTCTCTGTTGTTCCTCAATCTGAGCTCGAAATTGTTCCTCAATCTGCGCCTCCATTGGATCATTCATGAAATCCCAAAAGTACTGTTGGATGTTAATTCTACTGCTTGATTCCTCAGGAGGAGAATCAGGAGGAGAATCAGGCTGCGAGTTTGATGCCATTGCCTTTGTTGAAGTAGTCTGCTTGGGAGTAGGAGGAAGTAGTATGTCTAGTTTGCAGGCTGGGAGCTCTATTTGTAGGAGGAAGTAGTTCAGAACAACTAGTTTCCAACGGCTAGTTTCCAACAGCTAGCTTCCAACTGCTAGTTTCCAACAGCTAGTTTCCAATAGATATTCTGTTGCTGCACTATGTTATATATTTAATACAGATTCTAACAACTAGTTTATTTTTTGCTCACAGGTGAATGAATAAAGGGGTATGGTACATTCATATATGATGGATAAGATACAACCAGAAAGGTACATGGCAAGCTACTGTACAGAACTAAAGACACATTGCTGAAAAGTACATGGCAAACTACTTATACAAACACTAAAGACACATTGCAGGAAAGTACATGGCAAACTACTTATACAAATACTACAGTCCAAGCTCTTTAGCTAAATAAGCCAGAACTCGTTCATGGCGTGCCAACGCCACATCATCGTAGGAAGAAGTATCCTTTTCAAGTAGTTGTACATACTTTGAAATCTTGTCTACCTTTGCTCTGTCCTTGTCAGCTTCAGCCTTTTCCTTGTCAGCTACAGCTTGAGCTATTGCTGCATCAGCCATTTTTTCAGCAACCGCTGTCTTTCGTATCTGTAGGTCATTGAATGTGTCCATACTTTCATTTGTAAACCTGCTGCTGCTACCTTCTAAACCTTTCCCTTTGTTTCTCTTTTCAGATTTGGCTGCATCTCGCCCTTGTGGCCGACTACGATCACCAGCATCAACACTATCAGTGCCTTGAGTCGAAGAAGAGTAGGCACCTGATGAATTCAACTTAATCCTCTTTTGCATTTCTTGAACCGAGTAAGTTCTAGCCTATTTAGGTTGGTCCTTCACCTGTATCCACCAATGTTCCAATGGAAAGGGTCTTTTCTTTTTCATAACTGACTTCCACTTTTCACGAACTTTCTCCATGAGCTGATCCTCAGATTGACCACTAGCATATGTGTTCTTCACATCATTGTAGATTCCATTGAACTTGTTAATGTGAGGGATATTCTTGTTCCAGTGTTCTTTGCATTGCATTGCTGTTCTTCTTTGTTGTTTGGGGGCATGCTTGTTATATTCTGCCGCAACTTCCTTCCAATAGCGATCACGAGCCTTTCCGTTGCCATCAATCGGATCATTTGAGTTTTTCGACCAAGCACTAACTAGCCATAGGTTTTCCTCTTGACTCCAAAGTTTGCGTACTCCATTGTTTCCACTATCATCTGTGCTACTCTCACTATCTTCTGCAATTTGAACACTAGGAGCTGGATGCATTGGAGGGCCTCCTACTGGAGAAGATGAAGCAATTGGGCTGGTTTCATCACCTCGTGAGCTGCTTCCTCCACTCCCCCCAAAGAAGGCCATATGTCCTGCTGGAGAAGCACCAGCCATCCCTTGTAGGTACTGCCCCATGTTGCCTTGATAAAGACCTCCATGGTAGCCAGGTGGTGTGGAAGAGAACTGTTGAAAGCTTGATGGAGCAGCGAAGAGATTGGTGATGCCATGTGGATAATGACCATGGACAGTTGGTGGTGGATAGTTCAAAGTGTATGGTGGTCGGTGGAAATTTTGGTGGTTTTGGGCGCTTGGATCTGGTGGGTCTGAACTTATGCTTGAGTTGAGAAGATTTGTGAAACTAGCTGAAGAATGCTGCTTATTTGGATCCATGGCTGTAGATGGTATATGATGTTTGAACGAAGTCATTGTATATATAGAACATGTGTATATGCAGCAACGGTCGTGTGTATAGATCGGAAGCCAGCAACGGTGGTTTTGGACCAACGGCCGGATTGCTAAAATATAATATTTTATTTCTCAGCCTCGAGGCATCAACCTTCTCCGGTGCTTTGAATTTTTAGTTCGAGCATCGTGGCTACAATAGTTGCCTCGGTGCCTGATCCGTCTCTCTCCTACTCCAGGCATCGATAAAACGAACCGCTGTGGGGAGTCTTAGGCTGCAGCGGGTGATCATAATTTAGGCTGCAGCTCAGAGGCAGAGTCGCCGGAGCTCGGACTCACGTCTTCTTTCAGTCCGGAAGCCAAGGACGGAAGCAATTGCAGGCAGCACAAGAGTGACTGAGTGGGCAGCACGACCTACATGTCTCGGAGCCGAGCTAAACGGCGTGGCTGAGAGGAGCCGAGCGACGGGCAAGCCGGGAAAAACGTGTGACGGGCGTGCAAAACCAGACGGACGTCCGATCATCTCACGCTCCACGTGTCTTGCATCCGGGGCAGGGCTGTACCAGAGGGAGTTTGCAGCCGGGATGGACAGAATTTTTTTCCGCCAGTACTGGGGCCGTGGCCCGTGTCACAGTTGTTGTTTTTCTCCGACTACTGAGGCTCCAACGTGTACGATTACAGAGCGCCACGCCGTCCTCGTCGGGTTGCCGGCGCCGAGATGCTCAGCCAGTCAGCCACCGACCAGTTGTCGCGCTGTGCCCGCGGCACACAGCTAGTGCACTCCTGCTCGACCCAGATCGAGCACGCATCGATCTACATGGCTGATCACGTGTGCCCGTTCATCTCGCTCAAGACCATGTCAGGTCGGCTGCTCCGGCTGCTCCGGTAGCTTAGGCCCCGTTTAGTTTCCCAATATTCCCTAAAAATCCACTATTCATCCAACTTTTCCCTATTCATCCCACCTTTTCTACTCACATATCACTATTCATCTACAGTGTTTTTTTGGTGAACAGTGTATTTTCGGGAAATCTTTCCTCAATCTAAACACACACTAAAGAAAAACAGAAACGGGAATCGGTCAGCGTAGCCACCCCTGTTCTGCTGCTCCTGAAACCGTAGCCTGCCCAACAGCACCATTGCACCAACATACTACACGACCCCTACGGCCCTGCCTCGGGGTACGCACTACATTCCAAAGGGCAACCACGCATGCGCTGAACATCTTCTCTCGATCCTTGCACAGCAATACCATTTCTTTCTGCATTACGACTGTGGGTGAGGTATTTTACGTGTGCCGAGACGAGATTGCCGGGACACGACTGGCAAAGCTCCCAATGGAATGCATCACCAACCTGGTTGGTACTAGGTACTGGGTCAGCTTTACTGTTCCATCACAAGTGGCGGGTTTGGATTTAAACAAGTGCTCTAAACCCCTATATAAACCCCTCCCGTCCCCATCATCCCCGTGCCAATTAGTCCAGCTCGAATAGTAGCCATCACGTACACAAACAGAGCACAGTCACTCCCGACTCCCCTGTAGTAGCCCATCTCAGTAGTAAGATCAGTCAGCGAAATGGCTTCAGCCTCCTCCCGCCGCATGGTCGCGTCCGCCCTCTTCGTCGTCCTGCTGCTCCTCGTCGCCTCAGGTACGGTGCATTCTCCTAGATCGTCAGCATAGTTCACTTCGTTTCTGATGATCAATATGGCACGTAACGTAACGTTAGTTTCTTTGGGTGATGCACGCAGAGATGGGGCCGACGCGTGTGGCAGAGGCGAGGCACTGCGTGTCGCAGAGCCACAAGTTCGTGGGCAGCTGCATGAGCTTCAGGAACTGCGAGGGCGTGTGCAAGACGGAGGGCTTCCCGTGGGGCGAGTGCCGGTGGCACGGCCTCGCGCGCAAGTGCTACTGCAAGAGGCTCTGCTAGCCGCCTAACCGGCCCGTGGGCTGGCTTCGTTAGGTGTTGCATCACCGGCCGCCTGTTCCCGGCCCAGTTTCCTGTGTTATTGCGTCGCGTTCGTGCCCCCACTGTCGTGGTCTCGCCACCACCCTCGATCGTGTGTGTCGTCCGTGTCTTCATCGGACCTACGTGTCCGTCTCGTGTGCGTCATCTAGCTGTGTGATTTGGCTTGCTTTTGTAAGATGTGTTCAGGTCGTACCCTGGGAAATGGAAGAATAACAACTTTGTCGGACGCGCCACGCCGGTGGTCACTGCTAGTGCTAGGCATCGTCATCGTCACGCGGCCCCCTTGCCTTTCGGCACTGCGCGTCCCGGCAAGCTACTGTGCGCGAACCAGTCGAAACATGCGCCTGCTTATCAGGCACGCCGATCCGGCGGCCGCTGCAGGCGCGAGACCTCGTGCCCGCCTCTGCTGCCACACGACGCCGGGAGATAGAACGGATGCCCTCCCTGCTTTCAGCGCGCGGCGAATCAAATCCATCAAAACTTAGCTACAACTACAAAAAAAAAAAAACGAAAGAAAGAAGGTTGACAAAGCTCTCCAGCGCGCGGCACGGCACCGTAGCGTGGGAGATGCATTATTCCGATATCGTCCGGTCGTCGAGCATGTGTTTGTGCTGCCTGGTTAGGCAGATGCAATGGTGCACTGCCAAGGCCGGAGGGTGGATGCGGTCGCAGGTCGGGCCGCGCGTCCGGTGGTGGGCTGCGCCGGCGACACGTCGCTCCGGCCGCCGGTGGGAATAATAATCGGCAACGGCGACGTCGATCTATTCTAGCTAGGGGCAAAAGTACTCGAACAACTGGTTCGATTCTATCTTTTTATGGTTAGCATCAACGGGGACGTCGATCGTGAGGGCGGGGTCGTCCACCAGAAAGTGACCCACACGCGCACGTCCATGTCGATGATGCGCCTCTGCATCTGTAGATGAAAATGCCTCTCATTTCTGGTTTCCGTCAGGTAAAATGCACGTTATGGCGATGAATCCTCGGGAATTAGGTGCTGAGAGAGACGCGATCCTGGCTTTTCCACCCTTTGCAACCCCACAGTTCCATTGCTAAAGAGTTAAAGACGACCCCACTTCAGGGCTCGCCAGCCTGCGTTCTCGATCTGCCGGTGTTGGCCACTCCTGCACCTCAGCTTCTGTACTCCCCGGAATCTATCGTACAATGTCGGCACCAGAGAAACGGTGGAGGCACAAGCACGTCGGAGTCCGATCGATGTGCTTGCTCATCGAGCGCGACGGCCGCTGCTGCCTGCCCAGGTACACTAGTGGAATTGGAAACTGTCGCGTGAAGGTGAAGGGCATCGCTTCCCAGGGTCGTGGTGGCGACCTTCGTCTTTGCCCTGGCGTGCCGCTCGCGACGGGTGGAAGCAAGTGGCAGCGATCTGTGGCGTTCCTGAGCTCCTTTCGCAAAAGGGAGAGTGATTCCTGACAATTGCATGATGCTGAAGCGCTGCAAAGCCTGCAACAAAGTACAGAGATAATTGATTTTTGTGATGGCCGAGGTTTTTATAGTATGTTTCTTTTATCCTTTTCGTGGCATGGAACTGAAATGGATAGCAAAGAAGGTGACTGGTAAAAGCCAGGCAACAATTAACTAGCATCCAAATCTGCGGCGTCGGCATGAAAGGGCTAGTGTTCAAATTCTAGCTTGCGTCAAAGGGACATACCATATCGTTTCGACCATACTAGTTTATAGAGTTTATTTTTGAGACAATAGTTTATAGAGTTTATTAGTGGACCGTCAGAGTACTCCCTTCCTCCTAGACTATAGCTACATTTAGGATTTATAATTTATCCTACATACACCTACATTTTAAGTTACAACAGGTGGCTTAGAGCTTGCTTGATTGGATTTCAAAATGTGTCAAACCAAAATTAAGACATGAGTATAAACTTAGCATTCATTTGGTTCAAAGACAAAATTTGATGTGCCAAAGTTGCTTGCCCAGATTTTGGTAGAATTTGTTTGGCATGTCAAATTTTGGCATAAAACCAAAGGCTCTTAATCTCATCACCAAACGGTCCAAAATAACATAATCAAGAAAATAAACAGTCCAATTTATTTGTGTGCGAAGTGCAGGTGTTGGGTCCGACATGGCGGTCACCCTTAGATGATGAGTGATTGTCAACCGTTGCGTGTGATGTATTTCTTTGCTTGTGAAGTGCAAGTGTTGTGGCGTCCAACGGCACTAAGCGGTCAAGTGGAAGGTTTGGGAGGAACACGAGTAGATTGAACTAAGCGACCAGAGAATTCTGGACGGAGTCACAGGCAAATAGGCAATCCACATGGTGTATGGAAGAGAAAGAATACATGGTAATGAATGATGAAGATGGTGTCAGCCAAGTCAGGCGGGAAGACGATGGCTAATCGAGTAGGCGGCCCGTGCGGCGGGAGCGTGGATGATTTGAAGGCGTCAAGGTTTGCATCAACATCATGGTTCTGTGTGTATAGAAAGTTGTCATGTATGCTTCTCTTTTTTTTTATCAAGGCACTTTGGTTTCTTGAGACCAACACATTAAAGCACTTTCATACTTGTTGCTAAAAGCTTAGAGATGATTCCGGCGATAGTGCTGGTTAGGTTAATTGGCTTGTAATCTGAAATCTTCTTTGCATCAGCATTTTTAGGTATCCAAACAGTATATGCTGAGTTTAGCAAATTAAAGTGTTGTCCATCTAGATTGTAGAAAAATTGCACCGCTAGTTGGTTAGGGGCTGAGAGGTATAGTCGCACCAGTAGACCCAGGTTCAATTCCTTACGGATGCGGATTTACAGGAGTACATGACAGTTTTTTTTTAAAAAAAAAGCTCACTAGTGTAGCAGGGGTTTGGAGGTTTTCTAAACCAAGCCAGAAGAAGATTTTTCAGGGCTCTTCACTCCAATGAGTCTTGTTTTTTCAGTCATTTGCTAGTATGTTTGTTGTATCCTTTTAGTGGCATAGAAATGAAATGGACAGCAAAGAAGGTGACTGATAAAAGTCACGCTACAGATAGCATTAGAAAGGTGACTCAAAGTGTCTAAGCCCCTCTCTTTTATGAAGGCACTTTGGTTCCTTGAGACCAACACATTCAAGCACTTTAGTCTTGTTGCTAGAAGCTTAGAGACGATTTTGGCGATAGTGCTGGTTAGGCTAATTGGTCCTTCTTTGCATAAGCTTTTTTAGGCATCAAAACAACATATGCTGAGTTTAGCAAATCGAAGTGTTATCCATGTAAATTGCAGGAAAAAATACAGTGCTAGTTAGTTAGTTAGTTAGTTAGTTAGGGAGCCGAGTGGTATAGTCGCACTAGTAGCACGGATTCAATTCCTTGCGGAGGGGAATTTACCGGATGTGTTTTTTTTAAAAAAAACTCGCCGATATAGCTAGAGTTTAGGGTTTTTCTAGACGCGGAGAGGGTTCATGAGAGACCATTCACCCACCGGGTCTACTTTTCTTTTAGCCATTTGGTAATCTCCTTGTTTAATACATCAAGTTAACGAGTAGCTCTATTTTTTTATCAAGCGTTATTTAAAACCTGTCTAGCATGCTGTGCTCGTGCACACGAACTAGAATCACAGGATATAATAATATTATATTTCATGGATAAATGAGGACCCACGGCAAATAAAAATTGCGCTCTCTCCTTCACAATATCCATGTAGATACTGTACAATAATACTCGATAAAATGAGCTAAGATGACATTACACGTGATTAATTTAGATTAAAAATTATTACAGTGATATGGTTTTGGAATTATTCAATTGATTCAAAATATTATTGGGTACGCACTTGCATCCTAGTCATATAGTTACAGAGAGCGAAATGAGCCTTTTTCTTTCCTCTACAATTTATTCAAAACATATGGGCTGTGGGAACATTCCAAAAGCCGTTACAATATACGTATACATAGACACGAAATGTGCCACGTAGGCCCAGTTAATCGAGGTACTATAAGTTTGATAAGCGCACATGTCATCCTCGTTACAAGTGATTATCTGTCACCTAACAAAGCGACTAAAGAAAAGAGAAAATAATAAGGAGCAAACGCTCCAAATAAAGGCCACACATATTAATGGAACAACAAGATGATGGTCACTGCGGCGGTGGCTGCTGTTTGAGGAAGTTGGGGAGCCCAATCTTTCTGCCGGTCCTCTTGACGTCCTCCTGCACCTTGTCCCTGTACTCCCCGAAGGTGAAGCTCCTGTACGGCGACGGCTCGCCGCACGTGCCGACGGGCGAGTCGTAGGACGGGCAGAGGAAGTAGGCCGCCGAGAAGCGCTCCGCCTTGGCGTTGGCCACCACCTTGTGCTCCACGCTCTTGTACCGGTTGTTGCTCCACGCCTGAAACAAAAGCTCTCGGTGTGGGCGAAGAGAAGATATAATTAATGAGTGTCTATCCAACGTTCGGGTGTTATCGGCGCATTGTTATTACCTGAAACAGATCGCCGATGTTGACGATGAGCGCGTCCGGGTGGGGCTTGACGGCCACCCAGCGGGAGTCCTTCATGAGCTGCAGGCCCCCGACCTGGTCCTGGCACAGCACCGTGAGGAAGTCGCTGTCGGTGTGGGGCACCAGCCCGAAGGTGTCCGGCGCGAACGGGCACGCCGGGTACCTGTTGAGCCGCAGGAAGCACGTCGTCTCGTCGCACCCCGGCGGGAACGCCGCCGCCGCCTCGTGCCCCTGCTGCAGCAAGCTCCCCGCCAGCGCCACCGCCACCGTCTTGGCCACCCGTGACATGGCGTCCGCCACCTCCTGCATCACGCCCCTACATGCACAACCAAGACTCAACAGTTACCATCCATGCTAGTAGTACATAAATAAGTATATACTGTACTGTACTAGCTAGTAGTAGGTAGCACGGTAAAATTCTCTGTCTGCCAATAATTACAATAGTAAAATTTCACAGTATTACCTTACCCGGCCCGATCCTTGGATGCAAAGATATACTACCTCCGTTCTTAAATATATGACACCATTGACTTTTTTCTTCAACTTTGACCAATGATATTTTATTAGTTACTTTGTTAAATAGCATAAAATGGGTACCACTACATCTATTATTGATAATACTTTAGATTTAACTAGTAGACTTATCTAATTGCATAAATATTTAGAAAAGACGAATAGTCAAACGAAAAAAAGTCAATGGTGTCGTATATTCAAGAACGAGGTAGTATATATCTACATATATTTATATGTATACGTTTTAATTCTCAGATATTTCCATCGGTTCTTGCACTGTAGACGGAGGGATACTGCAGGAATATACATCACGTGTGTCCAGAAAAGGACTTTTAATAATAGACTATTTCTATTAGATGATTGGTTGATGGTGTTGGTAGGCTGGCTCGGTGGACACGACGGTGCTTAATTTAGGTTCGTGTACCGAAAGCTCCCATGTTTCGTGGTCATGTACACCACCGCACACGAGAGATATCGTCGCTAGCATCGGAACTTAAAAAGGTTCGAAAAGCAACTTTCATAATTCCATTATTTTTGGGAACTAGGATAAGCACTATAATTAGCCGGCGGCAGCGGTGGATATAATCGCGAGCTGCGTACGTGGACGCGAGAAATATCCCGGGAGACGTGGGCAAAGGTACAACGGTACCAATCTTTGGTCATGTCGGGGCACCGTGGGAATTGAAAAGGAAAACACCCAGCGACATACTTTGCACATGTGTGTCTTGTGTGTGATAACCGTGGGGGTGGTCCGCCCTACTAGCTGAAAGATACTATCAGAGTCCATGGGTGGAGCACGGGGGCACACATGTGCCGATCGATGTGCTTTGCAGCTACGTACGAGCTACGGGGTGCACACACGTGTGTGTATGTGTGTGATAGCACGTCCGCATCACTTTTTCACTCGCCAATAAGTACCTCGCGTACTTCTGCCATTGACAGCAGGCCTTACATGGTCATGGTTAATTAAGAAAAGGTCTTGCATATAAACGGCTTTATTATAGGCTACAGTAACAAGTATAGTCAGTACTCAGTAGTAGGATAGTCAATGGTGCAAGTGAGAGACCAAAGAAGAAAGAGGTTCCCATGCAAGAAGCCAAGAAGGACCAAGGCGGCGCGCGTAGTGCATAGATACCTGAGGGAGGCGAGGTCGCCGAAGTCCCGGCCGGAGATGATGGCGAGCGGGACGTGGAAGGCCTCGGACCACGAGAGGTGCCGCAGCGACGTGGCGGTGGGGGCGCCCCACCGGTAGGACCCGTTGAGGAGGCCGGCCGTGGCCTTGGTCTCGAACGGCAGCCGGAACAGCCGCGCCTGCTCCGCCCTCAGCCGCTCCAGGAGCCCGCGCCCCACCCCGTGCCCCGTCACCTGGAAGAACCCCCACTCCGACGCCGCACGCGCCATGGCGTCCGAGCACGCCCTCGCCTCCTTCGCTCCGCCACTCGCCGTCGTCTTCATCAGGCAGCCGAGGTCGATCAGGGGAAGCTCGCGCTCCTGCACGGCGGCGCCGCCCGTCATCGGAGGCGCAATGCCGCCACCGCGGCGGAGCAGGTCGAGGTAGCTCTCGGCCAGCGGCGGCTCGGCGGCCGCGGCCTCCGTGAAGGCCGGCATGACCATGATGAGGCTTTGTGTGTGTGCGCGCGTCAAGAACTCAAGGCCCTAGCCTCTAGCTAGCTAGTCGTACGTGTCAATGTTCGCTCGCAGTACACGAGGTGCAATGCAACGACCTGAAGGTTAGCACTCACTCACTGGCTCGTAGCTAAACGCGCGTCCACCCGCGACTATATATAGAGGCCGGCTCTGACAGGCGGGGGCATTGCACCGGGCCGGTCTCACTTTACATACTGTATCTTGCATGGAGGCCGGGCGAGCACCTTCACAGATCACAGTGGCGGTAGCCGTGTGCGACGGTGAGCCACGATTCGTGGGGGCGTGGCCAGCGGTCGACACTTGGGCGCAATAAGTTATGGGGGCCGTGTCTTTGACCGGCAGGGCCACTGATTCATTCAAACTGTAAAGCGCAAGGGGGATTGAATGCAATGGGGGCCGAAAGGTACGCGGGCGATGTAGTATAGAGAGTAGAGACTAGAGATATCAAAATAATGCTAGTAGTTGAGCGAGACCCTTGAGCTACACGTATATACTCCAACGCGATATCTCCATGCGAAAGTTTTTTTTTTTTTACACCTGATGCATGCAACTCCAATGCGATATCTCCATGAGAAAGTTTTTTCTTTTACGCCTCCATGCGAAAGCTGGCAGTGCAACCCTGGCTGGTGGCTGGCCTGTGCAGTTTTTCACCATACTTGGTGAGTCAGGGCCTGTACATGGCTAGCTGTGTTTGTTGACTACTCAAGATAACTGGCTGACTAGCTGCAGCTGTAAGGCTGCAAAAGCTTTTGTATAAACATTTTACTACTCCAGCAAAAAAATTTGTTTACCTGGACAGACAGCTAGGTGCAGTAAGGCAAAGAAAAAGGGCCTTCGTCCTGCGAGGTGTGAAATCTTTGAGCGTACTTTGGCTGGGCAGGAACAAGAACAAGGTACGGCCATGACCATGAGTTCTTGCTCCCTCGTGCTGTTCAGTGTGCTACTTCGGTGTTGTAGGGCTGTCGGGTGGGGGCCGTGCGACAGGCCGACAGCGGGGATTTGGCAGCTCTAGCACACTCCACAGCTGCTGCACATGACGAAAATAAGAATGCGGCATAGTACACCCCAGCAGGGCCAGCACTACAGTACTCGTGTTCTAACAACTGACGGCCTGCTGATGACACAGCAGCGACTGGCCAACACCAATGAACAAATTATGTGCAGTCTAGTGTGTCTAGCGTCAAGAGAGTATTCTATTGCACAAACATTACATTACTGTTTTGTGAGTACAAAAACTTGAGGTCCAAGGCATCGCCGTAGCTTGCTGCAGACAGTAGGTAGTGGGTCAAAGCCAAAGACTCTTGAAACAGTAGTATATCCTACCCGAAGAAACGTGCTCCACTAGTGTATTCGCAGCAGTACGTTCCAGCACCGGTCCGTAGGCCTACGCCAGACAAAGCTTTCAGCGTCAAACACTGTTCCGATTAATTGCAGGCATGTTTTGTGTATTACTGTATGTCATAGATTCGGTGTGTGGGGATGGCGTAGGGTCCATTGTATATATGCAGCAGAAAGAGCTGGATGATGGAATGGAACAAGGCTAGTAGATCGTACGCGTACGTGCCGCCTTGCCGGTACTTAATTTGCTCTAGCTAGCTAAACTACTCTCCCCTACGATTCTAGCATTACATTTCAGCGATAACTTGGGAACTTCTTGTTCGGAAGCATGCAGAAAATGTCAAATTAAAAGCACAAGTTTTCTCCTGTAAATACTTCAAAGAAACAAAAACAAAATGTAACGGCCTCGGCCGGCAGTACCTGCCAGCCAGATTCGTTGACCCCTGTGGTCCTAGTCGCTGTAGGTTCCCGTCTTAGGCTGTGTTTAGTTGATGAAGGGAAAAGATCTTTTGTTTCTGGGATGCGTGTTATGTGAGAGGGATGAATAGGAAAGGTGAAAAAGGAATTTTTAGGGATGCGTGTTCTGTGAGGGGAATGAATAGTAAGTGCAAAAGATCTTTTGCATCTAAACACAACCTTAATTTCCACCGCCTCTTGCAAATTGCATAGCCGCGGCAGCTCGCGGTGTGGTGCTAAAACAAACCACGAAGCTCCCGTTCTTGGTTCCCGTCTAATCTACCCGTCCCTGTCTTCTCCGCCTTTTTTTTTCTGAAACAAAAATACACAACGAAATAGCCTTCGATCGGACGCTTTCAGAAACAAAAGGGAGAAAAGAAACGGAAAGGGAATCGGAATCGCGAGGCAACACGGCCGGCCATTTCTTTTCCCTGCTGGCCGGCCGGAGCGGCAGCAAACTCCCCACTCGGCCACTCCGTCACTCCGAAGATTTCCCCGTCAAAACGCTGTGCCGCGCGAGGCGGGGTGTGTCCCGTGACGGTTCGCTCGGCATTTGGTTCAGCCGCGCGCGCCTGGCCGGCTTCTGGTGCACGCACTTGTGCTCCGGCGACAGCCGCGTGCGTGGGTGCGTACGTACTGGGCTCAAAGCCTCAAAACTGTTTGCCGTGGTGGGCAGCCTAGAGCCTATCACCGATCACCGGTGTTTGCTCTGTACCCCTTCTGTTAGCTAAAGCGGGAGACATGAGGACGGTCGAGCGCCGGAAGGTTCGACAGAGTTCGTGACGATCTTTTGTCCGTCTCCTCCCATGTCTTGGTCTTCCTTTTCCATTCACAAGGAAGATTTGGGTTGTGTTTAGATGCAAAAGATCTTTTGCACTTACTATTCATTCCCCTCACAGAACACGCATCCCTAAAAATTCATTTTTCACCTTTCCTATTCATCCCCCTCACATAACACGCATCCCAGAAACAAAAGATCTTTTCCCTTCATCAACTAAACATAGCCTTGATAGCACTTTCAGCATTGGTGCTCACCGTCATGATTACTTTAGCTGATGTAGATTAGTGTTAACTGTTAACCAACCAACTACAGCTCATGGAGTGTTTTCAGCTTTCCACCTTTTACTAGCCGTCTAGCCATAATTATCAAGCAAATTCATAAATATAGAAAATCACACGCAATTCAGAAATATGGAAAGCACATTTTTTTCTAGAAGATCATATGTAAATCCTTAGTATTTTTTTTAAACGAACTCCTTACTATTGTATATTCAAGCCAAATATTCTGCTGTTAATCTCTTGCCCTTTAACTCTTTGGACAAAAAATTAGAAGTTTACCAACTTTCAATATGTGCACCTTTTCCATCAAGCTACAATTACAAGCAAATTGATGGACATAGAAAGCACTGTTATTTTTATAGGATCATATATACACTAAACAAGAACCCCCCCTGATAGCATCGACAATGGTACATAGGTGTACACTAAACGTGACAAAACCTTAGTGTGATACAGATTATGCTTACAGTGAATTGCTTTTTTTTATATAAAAAAAACATCTTCACAATATTTTTCAATAAGACAGACATGTCCTAGGTTTAGCTTCTCTAGGACAACTATTACCCAAATAGCAACGGCTAATATTTAAAAGAAGGCTCCTTTGAGTAGAAAGATATTTAGTCAACTTAGTAAAGTTATTAGTAAGGGTCCTACTTTAAGGTGTTATTGGCTTACTGCCGCCACTAGACAAACGGACAAACAATCCTACTTCGGCAAACCTTTTCTTAGACCATTCTCTAAAAAAAAAGAGAGAAATCATTGAATTGGCACAGTTACATATGCATTTTCCCTTATGCCTAAGGCCAGACACAATGCACAATTTCATCATACAATTACCAAAGAGTGAAAATAGATAATTGTGCTACGTGGGTTTCATGGCAATGAAACTCCTCTCACATCTGACAACTCCCCCTTCTCTCCTCATAATGACCTTGCCGAGTCAGCAAGTTGATGATGTGGCATATTATAATGCCTATGAAACCCTTGACGAAACTCTCACTGAAATTGGCCTAACAGTCCACACAACTCTGCAATTCCTAGAGGTACAGAGCATCCTTAATTATATTAATTTTATAGAAGCAAGAGATATCTCATCAAAGGACTGGACAAAAAGTTCATTGAGCTGGCTTAGTGGTTGGTTCAAAATTGATCTGATTACACCCTTTTCCATAAGTCTGAAATTAGATTATTTGAGTGACTGCCAAATTAATCAAGGCTCAATGGTATTGGTATGTAGTCTGGGCTTGAACAATATAAGGACCATAATAAATAAGAATAAATCAATATCAAAGAAACCTTTAGAAAAAAGAAAATGAAATACATAGAGTGAAGACTAGCTGTTCTACTTGTGATTGGCTTAAATCCTTATAATTCTCCTTTTCATTTACTTTTCCTCTTTTAATATATATTATTTCTCCTCTTACCAGTTAAAATACTCCATTAATTCATCCTAGAGGACAAGTCAGTAGGAATTCTAGAACAGATTAATAAAAGGGGTAAAATGACCTTACCCCCTATTTATTATCCACATTTCACAATGATTAATTTTTACATGCACACCTAACAATGGCATAGGAAAAAGTCTATATCACACCCCCACCTATGGAGGGTGGACTACATAACCCCCCAACCTATGAAACGGTCTATATCACCCCCTGAACTTCTCAAAACCGATCAAATTACCCCCCTAAATCAATTTTGAAAAATCATAGTAAATCACCGAAAATCATAAAATGGAAAATAAAATTGTGTTGGACTCTAAATGAGTAGATATACACAATGAACATATAATATGATATTTTTTAATGCATTTTTTTACAACTATGGAGAAAAGCATAGATCTAAAGCTATAGTGAAAAAAGTACTAAAACATACCATATTACACGTTCAATGTGTATATCTACTCATTTAGAGTCCAACACAATTGGATTTTTTATTTTATGATTTTTATGTGATTTACTATGCTTTTTTAAAACTGCTTTAGGAGGTAATTTGATTGGTTTTGAGAAGTTCAGAGGGTGACATAGACCGTTTTATAGGTTGGTGGTTATATAGTCCAACCTCCGTAGGCAGTGGCGATTCTAGGGGGGTGCAGGGTAGGCTCTAGCCCCCCCCTACCTCCCCAAAATCCATGGAGCCCCCCTAAGCCCCTCCTACATTTTTTAGAAGGAAGTAGAAGGAGAAAGAGAGGGGAAGAAGGAAGAAAGGAAGAAGAGCCCCCGCTTGATTTCATTTCTAGATTCGCTACTGTCCGTAGATTAGGGGGTGATATATACTTTTTCACAATGGGATATGAAATGACCGGTATTCCCATGTCAAAGAAGGAAAAATATCATCAGAGAGACCTTGCTGCCCTCAGCACTGGCGGAAATGCAGCTATGCAGCGACGTGCGATCTTGCTGGATCATGAAAGGCCATTTCTGGCCGACAGTTAGTAGGGCGAATTATTTGTCGGCAGTAAAAGATCCTCGATCCCTTGAAATTAACCGGTGGCCTTTAAGACAGAAGTGCCCGCGAGTCGTTTGACTGTTTGCTGCTCTAATTCACGATCAGACGGGACAGCCGAAGCAAAATGCACCTTCGGATTCCTGTCCATCAGCGTTGAAATCACCAGCCACCAGCGCGTCAATTCAATGGATCAAATTCGTCTCAATCTGCTTTAAGCCACGCCGTTTGAGATACGAGAATCGGCACACGGGATGCACGCAGCACGGCTTTGTTATCTATCCGCGTGAGGCAAAAATCACAAGGAATCATCCATCCATCGGTGCGTTCGTGGAGGCATGGCCTGTTTCCATGTGTGGGAAGGAACTGTGGAGGACGTGTTGTCTGCTGCTTGCCTGCGGGTACTACTACTCGCTCGGCCTGACAGTCAACAACTGCTACTGTACCACGTGTTGAGCTGGGGAACAGTCTCAGTCAGAGTCAGGTACTACAAGCTCCTGTAGCACAGATTCCCTTCCAACCGCAATAGGACGGTTGGTCGTTACGTTACTGTTGAGCGAAGGGCAAAATTGTTTGTGCTTGTTTTGAGTTTGGGCCGTGGACGCATGGCGTGTGGACATGGCCACGCAGTGAAGAAGTCACCGTTCGGGGGACTGCAGCCGCACAGGGTCTGGCCCTGCTTCCTCGCGGTCGGGGGGCTGCAGCCGCACGCGGCCATTCCCCACCAGCCCCCGCAACACGAGTTTAGCACAGTGCGGAGTGCCGGCCAGAAAACACGCGGGCCACGGCTGCCCGGAGCTCGTTTTCTCCTCGTGTGCGCTCTTGTCCTGTCGGCGGCATGGCAACGCCAGCGCACGCGTCGCCCCGGCGATTGTTGGGGCAAGGCGCAAGCTTTGCTTATTCTATTTTTTTTTTAGAATATGGCTTTGTTCATTCAATTATTCTTGTTCTAGCCTACATTGCTCCTTGATGCCACCACGTAACATTAGCTCAATCTCCACCTTCCATTTCAATCTTAACAGCTCAGATTCATTTTGTTGAAGCGAAGTTGTGTCAAGGGTTCGTTTAGATTCACCAACTCTCTTCCAAAAAAATACTATTCATCTCATTCCTCCCACTCACAGAATACTACTCCCTTCGTTCCAAATTGTAGCTGTGGCAGAACCGCCCAATCTAAACTGGCTCAAGTGCGTCTAGTCACCCTAACTCAGGGTAATACCAGCACGCACTTCAAACAGTTTAAACCCGGTAGTCTGTCGAGTGTCCCCGGGACATCCCGAATCATCCACTGACAACATTCTCTTAACCATAGCTCAGGATCAACACCAAGTTGGGAAAAACACAACAGGCATTACCTTTTTACATAAATACGGAAAGATACGAATTATTACAAACCGAGTTTCGAAGTAACCTTAACTGCAAACCATAGTACTAAGATCTTAATACAAACTAGATTTATACAACTGAAGATACATTAGAGCTCTGGGGTACTCTAAACATCTAGAGCCATCTGGGACCATCCGAGGCTCTAGAGCTTCTGGCCATCTTCTTCGCCTTCGGGTTGTGGAACCTCCTCTGGAAAACAGAAAGGAAAAAACCCTGAGTACGAAGGTACTCAGCAAGACTTACCCGTCTTACCAAAGAAAAGACTCTCAAGGCTGGATGATTAGGCTTTTTGGTGGTTATTTGGCTGACTCAACTTTTGCGGAAAAGCTTACTAATAATGGGTCCTTATCTGGCAGTTTTAACTCAATTAAGTATTAATTACTCAACTAAGTTTTTAAATACCTTTTTCACACGAGTGATACTAGGTTCAAACAGCACTTTGAATCACTCACATATAATAGTTCAACTTGTTTCCTCTACGATGTTTAACACCTGACCAAGTGCACTCATAACCAAGAGTAGTGTCGATCCGGATCAATGTACATCCTGCAGGAGATACCTAGCCCCCAGTTACGTACAGCTGCGCCGGCTGCCCGCAATAACCTTTCAATCAGTTGGACCAAAGACCGGAAATATCCTTACCCGAACCCGGGAACGCATCCCCACGTGGGCCCCACGTCTGGCGACCACCCCGTGAGTTCCAGATGACGATCCCGCCTTTCTCCGACCCAGCAAGCACCGGTAAGCGATATTTCCAATCAACGAGCCAGCTAATCTAATTGGCTTTACTGGTCCCATAACCCAGTAAGAAACCAGGTAGAATCACTTGATCAAACAGGTAAACAACGGATCGGTCCTTAGTGACTTTAGCTAGTAGGCAGAGCTAAGGATCGAGCCTACCTCAATCCATTCCATCAACCTCTGCCCACTTTCCTTCCATAATAAGTTGGACATGATTCATCTACGAATAGTGAGAACCTAGATCATCATCTTTATATATATAACCTTGCAAAGCATAACTAAGTGGATATTTCCTAATCCATTTATTACCTATCTAGCAAAGGTAGTTCTACCAAGGAGTAGTTCATGCATCGAAAGTTTTCATTCAACCCCTAACCTAATGCACCCATAAAGGCAAAATATTTGGACTCGTGATCTTCTGAAATAAAATAGGTAAAGATGCATCCGGGGCTTGCCTTGAGTTTCAAAGAGGTTAGTAGTCTCGGCAACTTCCTGAGATTCCGGAGCAACCACTAGAACCTCCTCGTAATGAACTTGGTCGTCGGGAAATTCCACGTAGTCCACTTCCGAGATTTCGGATTCTATTATGCAATGCAAGTCAGTGATTAGAGATGCAACAGTTTAAAATATAACACACTAAACTTTATTTCTCGATACAGTTGCAAGCCAACAAAACTACCCAACCTTTTCCCAAAGAAAAAGTTGTTTTATTTTGTAGGTGAATTAATCCTTATTTCTTTTATAGATTTATTAAAGAAAAATTAATAAGTGTGCTAAATTTTTTTTTACAAATTCCTAACACTTTATTTCTCTTTAAATGTGTTTATAAAACATGAATCCTATTTTTTTTAGATGTTTTTAAAACTATTCTAACTATTTTTAGTAATTAAATTTCTAAGATGGTATTAATATTTAATTCTAAACAACACTAATTTAAAGGTTTAGCATTTTTAGATTATAAAGAAAAATCTAAGGAAATTATCAAAATTTATTTCACATTTTTCTGATTTTTCTATGATTTTCTATAATTAAAACAGTGGAAAAACATAAATTAAATCTAATTCTAAAATCTATTTGGCTTTCTTGCAAAAACCCCCCTGGCTTTCTATTCCTTCCCCAACGGGGCCCCTGCCTACGCGGAGCAGAGCTCCCGCGCAGACCGAGCTCCCGCCGGCGTTGACCCACGCACGCTCGCCGGCGGCGGGGTCCTCCTCCTCCGACGACTAGCCCAATGGTTACTCTACCCTACGACGTATCCATTCTAGCCCTAAGCCCCCGCGGAAGCTCTAACCCTAGCCCCCATGGCGGCTCGGCGGCGAGGCTCGGCGGCGCTCCGCGCTCCGGCGAGCTCACCCCACAACCTAGCTCCAAAACCGGTTCACCAGCAACACCACGGCTAGAGACATCCTACGCGCACGCCCAGCTACCCAGCGCGACACTACGCGCGCTAGCACCTCACGCCGGCCATGGCGGGAGCGTGCTTGGCGCACGCGGCGGCGAGCGTCTAGCGGCTCGACCACGACGAGACGACGGACAACGACTACCCCACGAGCACCAGCGACCCTAGCCTCACCTAGTGCGCGCACCAACTCGGCCGGAGAAGGCCCGAGCGAGGCTGCTCACGTGCGGCTGCCATGGCGGAAGAGCGCCGTGGCGACGAGCGGCGTTCCCGACCCGGGGAACGTCGCGCCCTAGCAACTAAACCTCTAAGCACGATTCTAGACCTTGAAGCAACGCTGCTGCACGCTCAACGCTTGTCCAAACCGACTACAACAGCATCACACGGTGAGGGATTCTTACCCCGGCGAGGCGGCGACGAGGAGCTGCAAGAACGAGTTGCGCCGGGCTGTGGAGTGGTGGAGGAGGAGCAAGAGCGGGTGGAATCAAACGAGGAGACGACGGCGAAGCTTTTAGTGGAAGGGAAACTGAGTGGAGAGGGTCGGAAGAAGGCGGAAAGACTACGGCTCGCCGGCGGCCAAGGTGGAAGCAGAGGACGGCGAAACAACAGAGAGATAGAGAGACCGACGACGAGAACTATATCGACGGATCGACGTGGCCGGCGCGCGACACCTCCTGCTGCGACGCCGCCCGAGCTGGCTCTCAATGAGATCGACGCGTGGCCGGTGAAGTGGGCCGCGCCGCTCGCCGGCGGCAGCTGCCTGCCTGCCTTACGTCATCTTTTCCCCATTTGAACCTCCAAAACCCGAGATTTGAGCTTCGATTTTCTCCTGAAATTGTATGGTAACATCCAAATCTCCCAAAATGAAACTTGTAGCTGGATCATCCAATTTCATTTCTTACATTGACACCTACCCCATTTGAGCACGAATTGAGGTCGAATTTGAGCCTCAAAGTTGCTGCTGCAACACATTTCAATTTCAGAGCCTTTAACTGAATTTCTCAAATTACTCTCAAAATTTGAATAGAACATGCCTCTGGTGTCAAAAACGAAATTGAAATTCACATTCAGGAGTACCACTTCTTAGTTGGAAGTTTTTGCATAAAACTTCAAATTCGATCTCAATTTGCTCAATTTCAGTTCAACTGTCAAACTACCGAATTTACTGAAAACATATTCTGAACGATTTTCTCTCGTGTTTTTCTCCTTGATCCAGCCATACTCTGAGTGTGACCCAAAAACAAAAGTTGCTCCAAATACTTTCCTCTATAACTTTGTTTAAGACACCCTAGTCATACGAACCCCAGATCGATCACTAACTTGCCTTGAAGATCGCTGCTCGTCATGCAATTTCAGCAAAATCTGAAAACGGTTAAGGGTTGTTGTCGGACGATGAATAGTGCCATTTTTCCATTTTCTTCTTCCATTTAATTGAAGCATCATTTCCACAAATTTTTCCACCACTTATGGATCACTAAGTTCCTTATCTTGTGAACTATATTTAGAAATTCTTTGCCTTCAAAAATCCCAAATGTTTCTTACCTTTTGACTTTGGTCAAATAATTCTCTTCTTCTTCTTTTTTTTTACTTCTTACTTAACCAACCATTCCTAGCATATTTGCCTAGGCCAAAAAGGTGGGATGTCACAGTAAGTCATTCCAAGATTCTTGAAGAGTCAAACTATCTCAAGTTTGACCAAATTTATACAACAAAATACTAAGATTTATAATACCAAATAAGTACCATTAGGTTCTTTATTAAGTATATTTTTAGATTATATCTATTTAGTTCCATAAATTTTTGTGATCCACTCTATAATTTTAGTCAAACCTAAAAAGAGTTTGACTCTCCAAGAATCTTGGAATGACTTACAATTTGGGACGGAGGGAGTATTCATCTACAGTGTTTTTTATCTACAATATTTTCTTGGCGAATCTTTTCCAATCTAAACACCCCCTTGCCATTTTTTAGACATTGGGGCTATAGTCTTTTGTGGAATAATTGTATAGGTGGAATGACTATGCTTTCAGTCGTTTGGTGGTGCCACTTGTTGCGCCAAAAAAGGACAATTTGAATTATTCAAAATGCCATGTATTGATATTGTGATAATTTTAAGTTATTGATTGACATGGTGACATCAAGAAGCAATGTTACTGAATCTGAGTCCAGGGCTGACACGGTGACGCAGCTGGGGCAGGCCCATAGGTAGGCTTGGCCCGTTTGAATGGGCCAGTGATGGGCTTATATGTTTACCGCCCGCTTTCTGATCCAATCAGGTGAAAAAGGAAGAGGTGACCCACTGAACACTGCGAACCCAACAAAAAAATCAATTATGACACGCAAGACCCTCTTTTTATTTTTGTTTTCTTTTCTTTTCTTTTCTTTTCTTTTCTTTTCTTTTCTCCTCCTGCGGCAACCCGTATAGACATGAGTGCTGTGAGTTACTCGAAGAAGAAAAAAAGTTATGTGAGATACCCAATACGTCAACCCGATGAAACCGTTCGATACTCCTTTCAGAAATGACTGCTTTGTTCCTTATTAAGTACACATCAGAAATGACTACTTTGTTCCTTAGTACTCATATAATTATTGTAAAAAATGGATTATCTGTTTTATTTTCTAATCTTGAATAAATGCACATGCATTGAAACCAGAAAACAACATCAGTTAGTTATTTGATAGGCTTTATACATTTCTCCATATATTTTGTTTTATTGATTTGAGTGTTAATTTAGTTAGTTAAGGATCACCAAAAGCTAAATGACATTTTTATAAGATAAAAATTGATTTTTTTTTTAGAAACATAAGACAGAATTTGAATGACGAAGGCAGGCCTGACAACACGTCACTCAGCCCCTGAATTATCATTAACACGTCACATTAGCAAAACTCATAGTCATACTTCTTCGAGAAGGTTTTTGTACGCGCTGGAAGCCTATGCAGCGTAGCACGCTTTCGGGGAAATGTTATTTTTGTGCACCGGTGAGGAAAGGTGCATTAAAATAAAACACTAACCAAAAACAAAATGTTTGATGTATATAGCATCTCTACGTGGTATGGCCATGTACATAGCATTATATGTCCGTGATAGAATGACATCCTCCTAAATTGATTATATAGCCATGTACATAGCATTATATGGCCGTGATAGAATAACATTCTCCTAAATTGATTATATAGCCATGTACATAGCATTATATGGCCGTGATAGAATGACATCCTCCTAAATTGATTATATGGAGATGATAGTTTCTACTTGATATGTTGCTTTAAGAAAAACTTTTTCATAAGCTAACTTGAGTGAAAAGAAAAACATATTCCATGAAGGTAAACAAAAGGCGAAATCAATGGCCTTAAGAGCATGTTTATCTTAAGCGAAGGCAACATGAAAAGAAAAGTTATACAATTGTTTTATGGTAATAAGTACAACGCATTTGATTGAAAATAATACTATTTGACAGTTGATTTATGACGCTCTAAACGGTGGAGGGAATGTAAAAATTTATAATCTGTTATCTTCTATTACTTAACTCTTTACATATGATTCAGCACAAGATTCAAACAAATCACATGTTTCACACACACACACTAAAAGATGGTTGTGTTGCTCTATCAAATCTCTGTACACATCCTACGTTGCTGTATTTATTTCGTGCAGATAAACTGTGCCATCGAGACCCATCGTTAATATTTCGAGAGGCAAACCCCTGCTTGACAGCCAGCGCGGCACTGAAACCAAATCCTCTCCCCACATCGGATCCCGCGGCGATCACCGGATCGAAACCCCGCGCAATGGCTTCTTCAGCAGAGGCAGCAGAGATGGTGGCATCCGCCGCGGCGGCTGCTGCGTCGGAGGCGAAGAGGAAGGAGGGGGAGGAGAAGAGGGAGGGGGCTGGGATATTGGGGAGGATTTGGCGGGCCCTGTTCGGCGGGCGAGGCGAGGACTATGAGACGCGGCTGCAGAACCTATCCAAGGAGGAGGCCGCCGTGCTCGCCCGCATGCGCCGCCGGGCGCAGTTCTCACGCCACGGCGTCCGCAACCTCATCGCCCTCTCGGTCCTCGGCGAGGTTCGCAGCTTTCTTCCTCTTCGCTTTGCTTTCCGTGAAATCTGATGTGATGCGGACGCGACTGCTTGGCAAGTTGGGATACGCTGTTTCGATTTGTTCACTGGCCGCGTTTCGATTTGCATGCGGGTTTGCTTATATTTACTTTTGCGTTTGTCAATTTTGATTGACCAATTATCATCCATGGCTTCCAATCAGAGGATCAGATTGAGATGATGACCTGAAGATCGTTCATGATGTCTGAACCTACACCTGATGCATGGTAAATATCGTGGTACAGTAGTAGTTTGGGGAGTAAACTGCCACTGTGCCAGCAGAAGTTCCACGTGGGAAGAGTAACTAACTGTCGCAGATTCATTTTGCATTTCTTTTGTCTTTGACTAGTTTGGTTAGAGCGAATGCTCATCTGCGTTAAATCACATACTGGTTCATTGATTCATTTTGTTGTCTTTGAGATTCATTTTGCTTTTGTTTTGTTGTCTTTGACTAGCTTATGGTTTTGTGTAAAGCCCAAATGTGTTAAAACCATAACTGGATGTAATCATGTAATCTCATTGATGGTCGTGGTGGGCACTACTAGAGTCCTCAACTCAATAATCAGTGTCAGTTTGTTCATCAAATAGTAGTTCATATTCAAAATAGGTTGGCTAGGAGACAAATGACAATTGTGGATGTGTACAATCTGTTTTAGTTAGGATCAGCAGCTTGGGGGACTGTTGGGGTTACAAAGTGTACGTTGTCCTTATGAGGATATTGATACTGCAGATTATGATATCTCGAGTCTTTTAAATTGATAATGTTGGAAGCTCAAAACCACTGAAACCGAGCAACAACTTTTCATTTACTCTTTAATTTTCAATTTATAAGGATATTTGACTGAAAATAAGGACATGGTATGTTTAATTGATGTTCATGACTTGCTACTAATTACAGAGAACATAGGTTTTTGTTAGATTGTGTAGGATGTGTATAATGTGGTCGATGTATTGCATTGAGCCTCTAGGGACGAATATATAGGAGTACAGAGTCTTGGAGGGCAAGGCACCTCCGTGGATACATATGGCAGTCCGGGATTCTATCCTAACCTACCATCTATACTCTAACAGTTTTCAATGGAATATTTTAAAGCATCAGAAGCATGAACACATGGATAGCTGGGTTTCAGCTAAGTCTGTCATTGCCTGTGACCACATTTGGATTTGATGTAACTTAGTTTAAGTATGGAGTATTTTATTAATCTATGTTTTGAATTTGTGAATGCATGATGGCATGAGCTACTTTGTACATAATCATGGAGTCAAACTAGATGCGAGTCCTCCAACTCTGCTGTGAAAGCTAATCAGCTTCAAATATCATCATTCTGCTTGAAATCTTTTAGGTTATATAAATTAGTAGCAGTAAAAGGTTTTAAATCTTCATTCAGCTTAAAATATTTTTAGCCACTATCATTTTCTAGCATTGAAGGATTTATTATTGCCTAATAGATGATGCGTATAATCAAACAAATATTTGAAGGATACTGGAGTCCTGTATTGTCCATTTTCAGGAAATAGGCTACATAGTTCACTGGACTATCAATGATTTTAACTGTCTCTTACTGGCTTCTCATATCTAAAAAGTGTGTCTTGGGATACTATGTCTATCTACTGGGCATGTCTTTATGTGTCGGCTGATTCCTTTGTAATAGAATGAATCTTTTGTTAAAAAGAGATCGTTTCTTTCTTTTAAGCATCGCAACGACATCTTTTGATTGTTGCATAATTGATTATTACTCAGGTTGGAGCTGTAGTTTACGCAATCATCATGACTAGATCAGAAGATCTAGATTGGCGGATCAGGGCTATTAAAGTGCTGCCTATATTTCTTTTGCCTGCTCTATCCTCAATGATATATTCACTACTCGTAAGCTTCACAAGGATGTGTAAATATCTCAGAACTCTTCTCAGAATTTTTCATATTTATCCAGTACTTGATATTTTGACAAAAAATTTCGTTAAAAAAAAGAAGATATTTTTGATACCCAATTGAACCTTCAGATTTGTTATCCTCACTGTTTGAAGTTCAGTACATTTGATGATTTTTATTTATTTGTACTTGTTTAGCAATTTACCAAGACTTTTCAGTACTGTCTTTGATCACTAGTCCTACTGTTTGCTTTTAAAATATTTTGTTGACTTTCTGTGTTGTTCTTGTATTAGCTGCTGCTGAAACTCGTGAACCATTCTGAATATTAGTTAAGCACTGAAAGGATCCTTTTAGCTACGCTCAGAAAAGTGATAATCTAATTAGATGTCTGGATAATCAAACTTCCTAATGATTGATTAATTTGAAATCATTAATCTGGAGCATGGACTATGAGTTTGTGAGCGAAAGACTTATCTGGCACTACCAGTTCTTTTTTAGTTTTATAAGATGATAAGAAAGAGCTTCTATAGAACATCGAATGGTATCCAGCCTAGTGCCCTGATAGGCCACCACAAAGTTTTTTTTAATTCCAAGCTTAAGTATAAATTAGAACTTAGTTTAATCTATCATAATGATTGCCTTTTTATTCCCCTGTGCACAGTGGAGCGGAAGGATAAGAATACACTTGAAAGATTGAGAGCCGAGAGGAAAGCAAAGATCGATGAACTAAAAGATAGAACAAACTATTACCTGACCCAGGAGCTTATTCAGGTAAGATGTCGTCAATGCCTTATGTACACGAACTCTGATGTGCATGTGCTTTCCATTTCAGTTTTGTTTTGTTCCTTGCCGCAACTGAAAAAAAAATTACATAATGTTGAAGTGTACACTATCTCAAATATTTGCAGAAATATGACCTTGATTCTGCAGCCAAGGCAGCAGCAGCTTCAGTTCTTGCCTCAAAAATGGGTGCAGAAACCGGCCTTAAGGTACACATGGGAGGGGAGGCAAAGTCTGATTCAGCACAGGCTAGAAGCAACGATGGTGAGGTAGCTGCCCTCGTTGGTCTAAGAAACAGAAAGGAAACAAAGGCCGAAGGCAGCAGCTATGGCAGCACCACAGCTGCTCATACACAACAGGACACATCAAATGAAGCTGGGAATGGTGGCATGGAAGCTACGCCCCCTTCAAAAGTCGTGGGGCATTACCAAGGCACAGGAACGAGTGATGGTGGCTGGATTACAAAGATTGCTGCCTTGCTTGTTGGGGAGGACCCATCGCAATCGTATGCACTGATATGTGGCAATTGTCATATGCATAATGGTACGTATATCACTGAATGACCTGAAGACTAAAAATTCTCTTTCATTTTCTCTTACATGTTACACCTACAGAATTGGATGCATTGCATGATACGTGAACTTGCAGGATTGGCCAGGAAAGAGGATTTTCCTCATGTAACCTACTATTGCCCGCACTGCCACGCACTCAACTTGTCCAATCAGTCTATAGGGCAATGCTCCAGCTCAGATTCCTGCCAGTTGAGCCCAGTTGCTCCTGCTGATGGGGTTTCCACTACACATCCTATCACAGAGACTGAACTGAGTAGCACGATTGAAGTCCAAGAGCTATCCGAGGAGGCAAATGCTGGGAAGCAACCAGTTGAACCAGCGAACTGAGCGCTCGTGTAATTTGGCCACTCTTTTCCCCAAGGAAGTATGATCGTTTTTCGGTTAAGAAAAGGAAGTATGATCATCCCCTGCTGTGCAAACTGGTTGATATAAAGTGCTAGAATGTTAAGAGTTTTTTTTAGCTTGTTCAGACTTCAGAGGGCTGTGCTGTAGCGCCCCTGCTAAATGGCACGTATCTAGTCCATGTCGCCATGTGATGTACTCCGTATGTAATAGTCGTATGGCTTTGCCCTGTGCAGAATGGAGAAGTGCAGTTGCGCCTGTGCCGCGTGATGGAAGGACGTTCGTACGAAATGGTCTGACGGCCATCTGGACCGCTGATGTCAACCTGCCACATTTTCCCTTGAACTGCTTGCGCTCACAGTGGCAAACTGGCTGGGGGACGTGGCCATCGTCAGCAATGACAAGTAATCATATGTGCAGCGTGAGCAGTCAGCTTGCGCTATTTCTGCAAACTCCAGAAAGCATCAGGTATATGATGCCTACTAGTCGACTACGGTTAGCGCGTCGGGAAACTACCAGGTAGAAGATGCCGAAGCGCCGATCATCATTGACTTGCTAGTCAAGGGAACATGTCGGATTGCCGATCGACCGTATGCTGGACTGCTGGTCCTGCCCATAGCCAAACCGTCGCTGCTGCGGCAGCAAATACAGCCAGATGGTGAGATGAAGGGGGCGAGTTTGCTGTCTCCATGGTGAGATGGAGGATAGTTTCTTAGTGTATGTTTAGATTGTAAGAAAAACATTATAGCATAAGAAAAACACTGTAACATTCCCTGGGAAACGTGTTTGTAAGGGAGAAATAGTGAAAAGTTGGAATAAATAGTGAAAAGTTGGAATGAATAGTGGATAGTTGGGCAATCGCCTTAGGGTGTGTTTAGATTGTAGGATAAAGCACTGTAGCATCAGAAAAACACTGTAGCATTCGCTGAGAAACGTGTTTTTGTAAGAAAGGAATAGTGAAAAGTTGGAACGAATCGCGGAAAGTTGGAGACTCTGTACACACCTTGTCCAACGAGACAAGTCGCCATCAACGTTGGGTGCTGGCCATTGCCCGTTGGCCATGCGAACTACTCCGTAGACGTCAGCAGTATGTCCGCAGTCAGCACTACCACCTCATTTCTGAAAGTGAACTCCTTAATAATAAAGAAAAGCGAAGCAAGGTATTATTTCATAGAAAGGTTAGTCCGAACGACTTAATTGCTGATTTCTTTTAGCATTACTTTATGATCTTTGTGACTCGATCACATAAGACAGTAACTAACGAGGTTCAGAAATTATTTAACCAGAACAGACAATCACAACATCCTGAGACCCACGCGTTTTAGACGAAAATTAGGCAACTCATGGCTGGAAGAAGGTGTTGGATAAGGCAAGTTATGAACTCTGCATCCACCATGTTCGGAGTAGTACATCCTACCATTGAAGACAGATGATTGTTGAAGCCACACCTCGCTTCAAGGAGTACATGATACAATTAAGACAGATGATTGTTGAAGGGCCACACCTCGCTTTGTACTAAGATGGTGGCGCGATCAGAAGATACCGGCCTTATTATCAACGTGTGACTCAGCTTAATTAGCCAGAGAGGAGTGCAAGCGAGAGTTAGCACCTGTCTTGCCGCCTTGGCTGTTGATGACACGTTGTCTGGCCGCATCGACCTGGCACCTCCTTTGAGCAAAACACATGAGCTCGACTGCTCGAGCACTTGAAACAACAGGTTGTTCTGTTCACGGTTTTGCACCGGCGGCTGGAGTCGCCGCGCCGAGTGAACGCATCATGAACCACCCTCGTCATCAGGAGAAGAAAAGGAAAACCGTCACGCGATCACACCTGAATTCCTTCCTCGTCTTCGTCCGACGTGGTCCGATCGACACGCGGATGCAGACGGGAGGTGGGGATCGAGCCGAGTTAAACAAGGAGGTCAACCAAAAGCAGCCCGTTAAACCGGCGGCTCAGGGAGAGATCGAGGGGGCCCAGCTGCAGCGGGGCTGCGAGGGCGCACGCCACGCCGCGCCCGCTCAGTGGGCCCCGCGGTGATCTACTGATCTCTCGTCCCCCTTCGCTCGCTCGCGTCTATAAAACCAGGATGGCTACGCGGGGGGTAGCTAGTGGACGGAGACACGCCGGGGGGCTGTAAAGATCGCGTCCTCTC
Source organism: Digitaria exilis (assembly GCA_015342445.1). Lineage (NCBI taxonomy): Eukaryota > Viridiplantae > Streptophyta > Magnoliopsida > Poales > Poaceae > Digitaria > Digitaria exilis. The sequence goes on along the minus strand of JACEFO010001776.1, from coordinate 827,250 downwards.
TGATCCGTAGGCCGCAGGCGAGCGAGCGAGCGAGTGAAAAAAGAATCCTTCCCCCGTCTCCACTTTTACGGGGGCTGTCACGCTCCACGGCGCAGGAGGTGAACTGGTGGCGACTGGCGAGGCCGAGCGAGCCGAGAGGTACGGTACGGACACCACCAGCCTGGCCCTGCCCTGTTCCTCTCTCTCTCTCTGTTGCTCACTTGCTTTGTCCTCTGGTTTAGTTAGCGTATTACTAGGAGGCAGCAGCTTTGCTTCAGTTCGGATCTTCTGGTAATAAAATCGCGGCCGCAATTGCAAACTGCAGCCGGGCTGGGAGATCGTTACTCGTTAGGGTAAAGAAAGTCCTTCGACAAGCGTGGGCAGGAGGTTTCGGATGCATCGATTGGGTTTTCAATTTCAAACCAACGAACAAAAAAACTTCCCTTTTCCTTTTGGGGACTGGAGCACCTCGCTCGTCTCTGGGAGGAAGAACAAGACTGGGTGGGTGGGGGTCATCTCATCGCCGCCGCCGTCTAAAATTCCCTTCCCCTTCTTTTGTTTTGGGAGGGGTGGGAGACAAGAGGGAGCATCGGATTTGAGTTGAGGCGGAGCTACCTGGGATTGGTAATGCAGGGGGGAGTCAGAGATTGCTCTGTTCTCTTCCCCCGTCCTCCATGTTCTCTCTATCTATCTTCTTGATTCTTGATTTGGGAGCGGGGGTTCGGATCGCATGCCTTTTGGTGTTGATCGACGTAACATCTTCGAAAATGTTGTTATTCGTCTTTTCTCTCCAGTTTGGTTCCCAAATCTTGCCCGGATTGTTTGATTCCGTCTCAAGCACATTGCGCGACTGTTGCATTTTCCTCTGTTCTCTCTGTCCTGAAGAAACCCTATCGTTGAAAAAAGCCCCGTACTTTTATGCTAAAGACCCGCACAGTTCTGGGATTGAAATGTTCTTCACGAGGAAGAAAAGAGGGGGCCCCAAATGAGTTCTTTTCTCTAGAAATAAATATCCCGGACGGATCGTATATCTGCTCTTAAATTCTTCCTCGGATCAGCGGGTTTCCTTTTGTCTCTGCAAGTTGACGGGATGACTTTTCTAGTCACCTTTTGTAGTCTTGCTCCATTCCTAACACAGACTCCATAAGTCCACAATTACATAACTTTCTGCAACCTCCTACTTTACGTAATACTAATACACCCATCTTCCTGTACATTCAGTGAGGAGCTGGGTTCATCATTTCATTGCCTCCATTCAGTGATCTTACACCAAAACTTCACAAAATTTTCTCTCATTTGGTTTAAAGATTAGCCATTAATGAAATTTTTGTTGGGTGATGCATGAAGTCCATGTGTGTAGCCATGTAGGCAAAGGGAAAGAGAGAACAAGACCGCATTTGGGATTGGGCCCAGACCTCAGCCTCTTCCTGCTAGTCCTTGGTTTCGGAAGCTGTTGCAATCAGCTGCTATCCTTGTCTGTCCCCGTCCTGCCACTATTCTCCAAACTGAGACAGCGACCCAGGAAAATGGAATTAAAATGGAAAGGAGGCCCCACATTTCAGCTGCTCAATGAACATGCATGTCTTAGAATTTTCTTGAAAGGTTCGAGGAAGTGGATAGGAGAGCAAAACAAAGCTTGAGTTGACCATCGATGGCGTTGAGCCAATTTTGAGGTCAAATAGAGGCAGACATCATCAGGATTTGTTTGGCATAATTTCTTGAGCTCTGAGAAATCAGAACATGGTTTTCAACTGAAGAAGCTGAAAGCTTTGACATGTCACAAAGTAGGAGATAGCTAGAATGTCCGTGGAAATAATGCTGGCATATCTAGTACCAAAGCATGTTTGTGTGCATATGTTGCCTTTGCACAGCTGCATATGTAACTGCTATTAGGCTGTTTAAATAATTTCTCCTAGAGGTGTCATTTTTGGAGCTTTGCTATATACATTTTAAGAGATGGGGCTTGACTTTATCTCAGAAGTCTGCATATACCGTGGTGTCTGGGTTATGCTAATCAAATCTAAAGTAGATACTTTTGAAACCTTTGAAATCAAATCTAAAGTAGATACTTCCCTTTTTAAAGTGGCATGGCAAAAGTACTGCATTTTTTTATTAGTCAGGAAAGCAAGTTTAAGTAGCATAGTTATTTGCATATGAAATTGTCACAAACTAAAGCTTTAAAGGATACAAATGTTCTGTATAGAATGAACTGGTCCAGATATTGATGGGTTCAGATGTACTATAGCGTATGGTATTGTGGCACAATTCCTGCACTCCTGAGATCATGACCTTAGGACCACGGACCACCTCATAAAGCTGTCGTGTCTGAGCAGTTCCTTTCTTTCTTCTTCGTTACTTTTCTTTCTGAGAGTATTTGAGCAATTCCTTATGGTTTAATCCATTGATTTCTTTCTTGATCTCCAAGGCCAAACATGTCTCCCTTTTTTTATTTTTCTGTGTTCCAAGAGCGTCATGGCTGACCAACCTGTGCTTTCTCATTGACCAGTTTGCCCCTTTGATACGTGGCTTCTTTTTCCTCATGCACTTGTTGATGCCCGTTGCTTCTAAACATGGTCGAAGCATTAGGTTTTCTTTCACTTTTCTTCTTCCGTTGTGCCCTCATCGTACTATAATTACGTGTACAGGTCTTGACCTTCCCCACACACAAAGCAGGATAAAGCCATGGATCATGAGATGGAGCTGAAGGGGTGTTTTCGGCGGATCAAGAACTGCGCCATCGAGCTCTTCTCAACAATGGAGGAGGATATGGAGATCGATGATGAGGACTCGTGGGAACTTGTTGGGAGGGACATCCGGCTGAAGGCCACCTTCCTGTACATTGACCTCAGCCGTGTGATCGCCTGCTGTGAGGGTGAAGAGCACAAGAAGGCGCTCACTGCCCTCGCCAACCGGTTCTTCTTCTCCATGGATGAGGTGATGATCCTTTCCCCCCACTTTTGCGTAGAAGCATATCTTGGTCCGTTGCAAATTCACATTACGACCTAGGTTAATTTAGTTTTTTGAGTTCATGTGTGCCTCGATTTGTTGAATCCAAGTGTCATGGTACTGCAAGGGAATTATTAAGGAGATTCTTGCAGCAGGTTATGGACCATTTGGATCTCCAGATATTTTAGTAACTTTGCCGGTTGCCCCCCTGAAGCAACTTGCCAGCGTCTTCCCTTTTTCTTCTTTGTTCCAGCTGAAGTTGTAGTGATTACTGACTAGGCCGCAGCCAATAGAATCCAAGTGCACCTAGTCCCTTTTGGAATGCTGCTACTCCAGGTCAACTTAGTCATCGTTCAACCCTTATCAAATCAGTGCTTGGAGTTATCAAAAGGGAAAAAAAAATGCTAGGCATTCTTTGTACAGATGTACAGTTACCTTTTGTGACAACTAGCACGAATATAGGCAATTACTACTTGATTTGTTGATAATGTTTGATGCCCCCTCACTCTATCTAATTAAGTGATTAACGAGATGGCCTTTGGTTGCTCGAATGGCAGCTGGGCGACGCGGTGGAGAGCAGGAGCCTCCCCCTGACGCAGGCGCGCTGCAGCGACACGGCGAACGCGCTCCGCGAGGTGGTCGCCGTCCTCGCGCCGTCCCTGCAGCAGCCCGGGCCTCGTGATCCGGAGGAATAGAAAAAAGAAAAACAAGGTGCGGAGCAGTGACGCGGCATCTCCATCTCTCTGGAGCAAACAAAAGGAAGGATGAGACGAGCTTGGCAATTGGCATCACCTGTGTATGTTGTACATAACTTGGATTGGGTTAATGGCGCCTTCTGCTTCTCGTGCCGCCGATGCTCTGTGGATTGAGCTACAATGCAGCACAAATCAGCGTTAGCAAATAGGAATGTGGGTTTCTGAATTTCTGATTATGCTGACGCCGATCAGGAGGCGGAATCTAGGATCTAGTAGTTCCGGCGTCTTTGTTGGACGCGCCACATGGATTGGACAGGGCTTAACGTGCCCACGCTGCCTTTCGGCACCCATCGTCGTAGACGCCGAATTTTCTTTTGGTTTGAAGCGGTTATTCGTAGGAAAGGGCTTTAGGCTATGCCGAACCGGGAGTGAGCGATCGCGTCAGGCGCGTCGTGCCGTCCAAGCAGGCAAAGTGAGGCGTCCGGTCCCATCGGTCATCCATCCATGACATATTTAGATTCCAGATATTCCACTTATCATATTATTTATTATCTTTTCCTCACTATTCATTGCATATCTGCAATAGAAAATCTCCATATATCTCTACCAACTAAACAACACCCCCGCCCACCACACACACCCCAAATGTAAATGGCAACATATCAGGTGCAAACCAACCATTCTATGCAAACTATGCAAACTTCAATCTGGGCCACACGATGTTGATCCAATGGTGTGATTAGGTGAGGTGGGAGGGGTGATCTGCAAAGGGTGATTAGAGACATTTTTGCAAATCACCCCTCCCACCCCACCTGAACGCACCCTTGGATGAACATCGTGTGGCTTGGATTTAAGTTTACATAGTTTACATGAATAAGTTGGTTTTCACATGATACATTGCTGATACGTTGCCAATGTAAATATCCGATGCGTAGTGAAACCTGTGCGGATGTTCAGGTGTGGACGCGACACGTCCACCCCACGCCAAAAGCCGAGCCTCTCGCTACGCGAAAAAAACACAGGGCAGCCCGCGGAAAAAACTGCTTGTTGGACTGGTTTTGGGCTTTCACATGCAGTCTGTCCAGTAACTCCCGGCCGATCGAGATAGGCAGGGCCGTGAGCCCATGACAACAACGTCCGCCCACCTCTCAGTAGTCACCAGGCTTCCGGAGTCACTGGGTTTTCTTTCCGGCCGCTGCTGTAAAGTAGTACTGAATACTGATACATTAACCCGGTTTCAGGTTTCTTTGTCACCTTTAATCCCTTAATCATAGGAAGAAAAAAAAACTTCTCCTCGGGCTGATCATTACCTCTAACAAGGTAAACAAACGCTATTGAGTGAAGAGTTCTCGAGGAAAATTCCAAGATGCAAATTGACATACATGACAGAGATTCTATCGAACCGTTTCAAAAAACAATAAACAAAAAAACTTTAGAAGCCAAGAGTTCCCTATTCTCGTTTATACTCAGGCAGATCCCTAATTTTCACCGACTTATTTTGTCAACTTATCACATCGAATGTTTAGATACTAATTAGGAATATTAAACATAAGTGTAAAAAAACTAATTACATAAATGGACTCCACATCGTTAGACGAATCTATTAAACCTAATTAATTCGTCATTAGACACTATCATGCTATAGTAACCCGTCATTAAAAATACGTTAATGGCGGCACATATTAGGCTCAATAGATTCGTCTTGCGATGTAGAGTCCATCTATGTAATTTGTTTTATAATTACTCTATATTTAGTACTCCTAATTAGTGTCAAAAGGATGAATGTGACATTTGGCCAACTTTACCTCCTCCATCTAACAGGCCCTCAGTAGCGGATCCGACCCGACCGAATCTTCCGTCACCAATCCGAAGGTCTACTCCCTTTGTCCAAAAAAAAAACATGCACGTTTGGGATGCGTGCCAATTAAAGTAGTTCATGTTTGACTAAATTTCTAGAAAAATGTATTCGTATTTATGGTCCTAATTTGTTAAAAAACTACATTTAAAAATAAATCGAATAATATATATTTTATCTGATAATATATTTATATTTTTTATTTATAATTGATCAAAGTTAAGATTCTAGAATTTATTGGAAGCGAGAATTGCATGTTTCGTGGACATTATGTTTCAGTTCAGAAACGCCGCCGAGAGATGCGGTGCCCGGTGCAGAACAAGACAAGTGACGTTCAGGAACATCACCATGTCGACCACCATTACACTTGCCTGCTGCGTTATCCGTAATATCTGGCGGAGCACACCTCACCCCGTCGTCGACAACCCAGAGCGCCGCTGCGCCATCCTCACGCTGCACCGAAGGCGCACGAGCTCGGCCACGGCAATGGCATCGCGCCTCGCCGTCCAGGCGTCTTCGTCCGCCGCGACACCGTCACGGGACGTGGCACGGCGCAACAGCGGTCAACAGCCACAACAGATGAAGCCATCATCATCCACCACCGGCCGCCGGAGGCTAGCAGCGACGGCGGCCGCCGCGCTCCTGATGGCGCCGGCGGCGAGCAGCGCCGCCGGGACGTTCGACCTGCGGATCACGCTCCCTGAGGAGTCGAGCGAGGAGGCGGAGGCGGTGGTGCGGGCCCACGCGCGGAACCTGGTGCATGTGAAGCGGCTCGCCGACGCCGGGGCGTGGCGGGAGCTGCAGGCGGAGCTCCGCGCCAGCGCGTCCAACCTGAAGCAGGACCTCTACGCCATCATCCAGGCGAAACCCGCGGCCCAGCGCCCCGAGCTCCGCAGGCTCTACTCCAACCTCTTCAACAGCGTCACCAGCGTAAGCATTGCACTTGCACCTCGCCGCTCTGAAGAATTTTTGAGGCGAAACACCATGGCAACACGATGGCATGGTTTGTTTGATTGCTCATCTCTTTGTCCTGATGTTGGGTGTGCAGCTGGACTACGCGGCGAGAGACAAGGACGAGGTGCAGGTGCAGGAATACTACGGCAACATGGTCAACGCCCTCCAGGAGATCTTCTCCAAGATCATGTAGGGCAGAGGGAGAATGGATTACTTATTTTTTTTAAGAAAAGGAAAATTAGGAGCTTCGATTACATTCACAGGCAGGGAGAATCAAATGGCGACCGGCAAAAAGGCTTTCATTCTTGCTACTATGTAGCTAGTTCTTTTTTAAGGAACTATTTAGCTAGTTCTTGTCAACTTCCTTCCTCTGCTACATCTATTTACCCTAGCATCTTAAGGAGAAACACAAAAGAATCGTGGTTATTTACAGGTGCAGCAAGACCAGAAAAACTGCAGTTTGCCGAAACCCTCCTCGCTGTTGAGCCATCAATTTTTAAGGCCTGTTGCAGGGCAGTTTGGAGGCCGGGCAGCAGAATGGTTTCAGTCACCTCTCCTTTTGCTTTCAGATAGAGAAAGCAGGGGTCCTGGGTGAATGGGTGACCCTATCGATCGCCACTTGTGTGCAAAACCGTCGTACTTCTTCATATCGTCATCAATTTACTAGTCCAAATGTCTGCCTAAACTGAAACCTGCCGGCAGTGACCTACCATCCTGTTGGCTCCTCCAAACGGCCGCCTCCATAAACTTGATCCTAAGGAGGAATAGATTGGGTGTCAACAACAACACAAGTTTATTTTGTTGTTCAAGAAAAATCGTGAAAGGATCTGACATCACAAGACAAAACGCTGTCTTCTGAATGGTTTCTGGTAAAGTTTGTCAAATTGGCAAAAAAAAGTTTCAAATTCTTACCATTGTAATTCCAGGAAGCACGAAGTTAGCAAGGTTTTCATTTACTGACACGCGAAGCGGAGGCATCTTGGTACTCATTCCAGGCAGTTGGATCGTGCTGTTCATAGAAGAAGCATCATTAGTAGGAGAAGCAACTGTATCACAAAAGCAAACCTTTTCAAGCAAAACTCTGACCATTTAACAGGCGAAGTACAAATGCATATGAGATAGATAATGCTTACATGTCTTGAAGTTCATTAATGTTCCTTCTTGCCCGATGGAAGAGATCAATGTTGTACTGAGCCTGCAAGGGAGAATTAGGATATATGCATTCCCTCTAAACATAGAAGAATAGAAATGATGAATAGTAAACAAACTGGTTCTTTTAAAAAAACAATAAACAAACTGTAAACAGAGTAAAGTAACAACGGAGAACTATACCTGAGATGTTAGTATATTTGCTTCAATTTGAGTAAGAAGCCGATTATTTTCCTCAAGTAGGCGCTGCACTGGATCTATCTCAGAGGCTACAAATGGAAAATATGGCATGGTCATATATTATGTTACAAGCAAGCATTCGCTAAATCTTGCCAAAACTTTAGAACAATAATCTGGTATAGTGCGCTACCAGAAACTAAAAGATCTCAAGTGCAAATTCTGTGGATCACAAAAAATCAATTAATTTACGGTACATAATTAACCAAGGACGAAATGGAACGCTACATGTTGGAATGCAATTTCAAAGTGAATCCAGGGAAGTCCAGTGAACATTATGACAGGATCAGTATACACTGTTATCTTTGCAGTTCAATAGAAAAATGCTTCTTAGTCTTTGGTTTCTCTTCCACAAAATACTAGAATTATGCATGATCCCACTCTGTTCTAACATGTTACACATGCCCAAAGCTAACACTCATGCATGATATTGAACTGTAAACTTCCGAAGTGTCAACTTTTAATTGCTTTCTCTTGACCCCAAGAAACTGTGACAATGTATACGGCAATATGCATCCAAGACTTACAGGTAAAAAGATATGCAATCAATATTATATTAAATACCAAGCTCCAATGGTGTTCCTACCTGCGATAAACTTAGCAATGGAGTCAATAATAAGTCAAATAGTTCAGTTACTCTAGTGTTTGGAGCTGTATTTACCCTATCAAAGTGAAGATAATGGCAGGGTATAATATTGATAATAGCACGTGACAGTTAACAGCAAATAACAAGGAACAAAGGAGATAAATATAACCAATCAATTAGACCTGATAATCAAGTGACCTACCAACCTCCAGATAGAAACAGATTGTTTTGAACATTATGTGGCACAAATGAATTGGCTCTCATGCCTGTTTGAAGAGGGTGATTTGCTCCCCACAGTGCAGGCTCTACAGATTTATCCTGAGAAACAATCATAAATGGCTCCAGTCAAAAATATACAAATACAAGTGGTATATGATTAGAACAGATAAATAACTGAAATGGTATATATTGACATTTCTTGTATTTTCCATCCCCTTCAAAAATAGGCTTTTGAAAAGAACCTTAACTTTTCAAAGTGAATTATTGTATGTTTTTTTAAGAAAAAAATAATCATCTGCAGTATATAAAAAGAGCATGATAAGGAACAAAGTTCTTCAAACAGAAAGGGATTGCAATACCTTCCTTTCTTTTATATTTCTGCCAGTATGGTGTTCTTGGGGCTTCCTTCGTCTTGTATTTACTTTCTTCTACAAGATGAGGAAAATGATTAAATCGGATACCACATGCACAATTAAGAAAATACAGATTGGTGCAGAAATGTAGCTGTCACTATTATCAAGCAATATTTCTTATAGAACTTAAAAAATATATAGAATTGATTTTAGCTCATTGCAAAATGTACACTGAAAGAACAAGCTGTAGACCTTAGTTTTGGGATCTGAATATTACAGTATCCATTATCAATGAAAAGGCATATGCGAGTAAGGGGCTGTTTATTTTAATCTAGATACCACAACTAACAAACATATATAGAACCAAAAAGGTGGGATACTGCCAGCTGAGAGATGCATGCTTGGTCATGAAATAAGGACTGGTTGTCTCTTGATAGCTCGTCTTTTTTCATCAAAATACAAATCAACAGCAATAGAATAATGGACCAAAATCTGCAGTGATTGCCAACTCATGTATCACTATGATCATGGTCCAAAATGCAAAAATAATTTGAGAATAAGTTTATATATCGTTCACACTAGTATATGCACACAAGGTTAGTGGACTTCTATTCAGATCAATCTGCAGAGTAATATAAGTTCTGGCATGGTAACAAAAAACAGACCAAGGAATAAAGGCACCATATATAAAATTTTGCACAAGTTGCATATATTCAGTGCTCATGCTAAGAAATCAGCTACCTGCCAACCCATCTAGGAAGTTACACGTTTTAAGCAGAAAGCATCCTTGTATAATAATAATAAAATAAAAAAACATATTTGTACAGGGTATAACATTTTACAAAAATATGTACAGATTAGAGGCTGCTTACCCCTGCCCACTGGCACCTCATTGCGACGTCTCTTACTGTCTTGTTCGGCAGTGATGCTGCTATCTTTATATACTTCATGATCCCTTGTTCATGAACATATCTGAAGAGGTTTTTCATGATTGTACACCAAAGAAAACAAAGGGAAACATGTTAGCAATGATCAATGGTTCCAGAGACTCCAACAAGTGGTATAAAATTTTGTGGCACCACTGAATCCATTGGATTCAGCACTTAAGGTGCAATTCAACAATTCAAGCAACAAGTTCGGAAAGGAGTTGTAAAACAATAGATATGGACACGATAGTTGAGGTAGCTTACTTCTCCAGGCCATCTCTCAGAATTTGAAGCTCAAGATGTGTCCAATCAGCAGCCAGCGGTCCTCCGTATTTGAGGTTCTGGCCCGGATCAGCTGGCATATTAGATGAACCAGTGGAAACGACCACTGAAGGCGTGGCGCTCAACATCCCCACACTGGCATCCATCCCAGTGGAACAATCCAGGTACGGTGACATGCCTCCTGACCCGCTAGTGGTAGCACTTGTCTGAAATGAAACTACATGCTGGTTGCACAGTGACTGGGAAAACGCCCCAAAATTCACGTGAGGATCGTCTGCCATTTGCAGGCACTGCAAATTTTCCAGAACAGCTTTAGAAATTTCCAGCCTACAAGATAGCTCTCCGAGCTCCAAACAACTTCAGAAATGCTAGTATCAGATGAGAGGTCCGTTCAACTAGTTACAGGTTGCACTGCATTTTCGCACAACCTGGACGAGTTTGGTGGCTGGTGCTCCAAGAACCTGCAGATGACAGATGATATTGAACATGTTAAAAAGAAAGTTCACGTTCAAAACAAATAGATTATAATTCAGAGACTCGAAACGAAATTTCTCTGTTGAGATCGTCAGAGGAAAAAGAGGCTCAGAAACAGACTTTCTTTCACTCTGCAAATACCCAATTCAATACTGAGATGCTCTGCCAGTTTTGTAACTAACAGAATTTTCATAAAGGTACAAGGCACGCAATACTAGAACATTATAACGAATCAAATCGGCAGACAAAATCAATCGTAACTGAGTAGTCTGCATGGAAATCCTCTAAACAACAAAGACAAGGCCATCAAAGAAACGAATGGAAAAAAAAGGAGGAAATTGTCGACAGGGACCTGGCCAACCTACCCCTGCAGCTCGTAAGTACTAGAAAATGACCTAGAAAATCCAAATCTAGAAGCGATAATGATTAGTTGTAGAAAAAGTCGGACGCCGCCACGCCAATCAACCGCCGCCGTACAATATCCATGCAAAACGCTGTCAAGGAACTGAATTTTCACTCCGAGAATTCATACAAAACCCGAAACTTTTAACCGTTCCGCGAGGGTAACAATCCAAGAAAAACGCTTTGAAAGGGACGGCAGCCAGATCAACCAAGAAGCACAGGCAACAAGAAACAAACTTACCCAGCCCAAATCCGATCTACTATCTGCTCTCACGCGGCAGCAGGAAGGGAACCCCCACCGGAGAAGCTCCAGCCGATTTGATCCTCGCCTGCCTCCTCTCCAGGTGCGCGTTGGATCGTGTGGTGCGGCGGTGTGCTTGGTGGTCGTGGTGGTGGTGGAGTGCCGTTTGCTTCTTTAAATTGAGCCGCCCAGCTTTGCGCGCTCCAATGGGAAGGTCGGGGAGAGGCCAGCCGAAAAAGCGGCGGCCCCGCCGCACCAGTAAACCGTACTATGCCCCCTCCTCCCTCTCCAAAAGCAGAGGCCGTGTGCCAATTTAACAACTTGCGCACGCAAAAAGAATCTTAAGATCGCGCGAAGAAGCGCTCTCTGCTGGAATGGAATTCACCAGAGCCGGAGCAGCTGCCTGGGTGCGCTTCCCTTCCAGCTCTCATGCCAGGAAAGCAACACGCCCATGCTATTTATTATTAATTTTTCCCATGCTATTTATAATACACAACCTTTTTCTGGAGTTTGCACTTCCAATCTCAGCGTGAAAAGCACTGTGTTGTGGTTTTTACTGGAAAAGGCCGCGGCGTTGCCGCGGATGGCCAGTGGATAGACTTGTGCTATGTTTTCTTTAAACTTTGGTTGTATAAACTTTTTGTTGAAAAATAAATGGTAGAGCGAGTTGAATCCGTAAAAGTCTATAAAAACGTTGTAGATTGAATACTGGGTATCTCTTATTTTGTATTTATTAAAAAATGACAATTTATGAAAGAGAATTGGAAATGAGCATTAAATTTGTTTGTAGATTTTGGTATTTACATGAATTTTGATGTTGAAAATTGTTTATTTAATAGTATTTTTGTGTTAACTTTAAAACATTTTGGTGTTTATATGTTAGCTACAATGGAAAAATTAGAGAAGTACATTTGATTTTTAAGTTTGCTCTACAATATATTTGGATTTTCAAATTAGTTTTGGTGGTTGAATGTTAGCAAAAATGGAGAATTTTTTTTTTACTTTTCTAGACAATACATTTTGTTCTAATTTTTTGAGCGATTTCCATGGTTAATTTTTTAAACTTAGAGATGTTTGGTGCTCGAATCATAGGTGGGAACGAATTATGGAAACACTTTGAGTTTATTTTTTTTTTGCATAATGTTACCTATAATGGGGGGATTGGAAAAGCAGGTTTTTTATTTTTTCTACAATATATTTCTTTAAAACTTTGAGCCATTGTCATGGGCATTTTTTTCATTTGGAGATGTTTTGGTGTGCAAATCATAGGTGGAAATGAATTACAGGAACACTTTGAATTTAAAATTTGTTGCCCAGCAAAGATTTAGGTTTTCAAATTTTGATTATTTTTTTATTAGAAACTTTTTAATGTCAAGGATGTTTCGCTATCAGAATCGTAGGTATGACGGGTCCTATATAAATATATGGCGAAATTTTGGATTTAGAAATATATTGTACAATAATATTATAGTTATTAAAATTTTAAGTAAATTTTATGTTGGATACATTTTGATTCGAACCCGTTTTGGTGGTCAAATTGTACGTTAAGTATGGTTCATATGCAATTAGCTAATAAAATGGGTTCTTTCCTAATTTAAGAATAATACAATGTCTTGTCCATAAAAATTCTTGTGAGGAAAAAAAGGATGGCGGGTTGATTCTAGGAAACGTTAGGGTTTGGTTTAGAAATGTGTCTTGGCCGGTTGGGGTGGATCGTGGGTTGGTTTCGGGAAAAGCATAGGGCTTCCTTGCATAATGTTATGGGAGAGAGGAGAGGACGCCGGGTTCTATTTCCATGGAGTTTGAGGGTTTTTTTTGCAAATTTACCAGGAGAAGCACGATCTCAGCCATCCCGGCTCGATCCAAGGGCCGAGATTAGGCCACAACGTGGCCACCTTCCTAGACCGAGGAATTGGCCGCGAATCGAAGGAGGAGATGCGTTCATCTTTTTCCCCTTCAAAAACTGTTGCGCTCATTTTGCTGCTAAATCTTTTCGATGTAATATGGTACTTGGTTAGTTATTTGTATTTTTATCCTTAAAAAAAGAAAAAAATAAATACAGGAGAGGTTTTATTTCGTCCATGCTATTTATATTATCAGTACTATTGTTAAGTCCGTAGCTTAGCCTTTTTCTTACATGAAATAAATTTCCTCTTTTAAGGAATATTTTTTTTTCAAAAGACTGAATGGGCTGATCTTAGAATTAAAGGAGCCATCGAACCTATTAATGAAAGAATATAGCCTAAAATAAATCAAGGAAACTATGAGCACATGTGCTAAGTCAACAACTCAAGGAACCTCACTAGATAAGTTATGCCCAGATTGCTAACAAAACAAAAGAAATATACAAGCCTCTCCGGTTTGTAGTTCTATAATTATATTAAAAGGCATGGTGCAAGAATCTGGTTATTCCATCAAAGTCATGTTCTCACTGTAGTTTGTTTCTTATGCAAATTAAATTTCCTCTTTCTTGGGGGAAATTCGACTATGATTATACTAGCTCTATGGTCTCATAGCTCTTTGAAATTAGTTTTTTAATAGAGAGACTAAAGTTCCTAGTTAATAAAAAATTCAGTTATGATACAAATCTTTCGAATGCATGACAATGAACTAGAAAAGTCAAGAAACTTCAATGGTAGGGAAAAAACACCTAAAACATTTATGGATAGGTGCATTTTTTTTTGCGGGTGATAGGTGCATTTACAACCTATGAAAACAATTTTGCCTATTCGCAATAGGATTACACCGATGCCCTAAATAAAATGTGTATGCCATATGGGATGCGTGGATTCTACTGGGAGGACACGAGAGGACACAAGAAAACATAACATGAAATTGCGCAGAAAAAAAAAACAGAGCATGAAAGAAGAAAAAAATGAACTCCCGGCAGTTTGCATTGATATATAAGAATCAGACATTAGTGCATCACGTTGACTTTTGGAGTACCTTGGTCGGTCACACCCTAGGAATCCAATTCTCTAGACAGCTTGGTCCAAACATATCAACGACTTATTTTCTCCCGCGGGGGAAAAAAATACTCCTATGTGGTAATAATAGTGCAATACCAACATGTATCATATCAGATACCGGGTGTGGAAGATGGACCCACGTCTGGAAAAAAAGGCTTTAACTATTAGCTAAAAGTAGTTTCTATTTTATTGGCGAAGGGATGAAGTCTCTTTCTCACTTCCTAAATTTGCATGTCCTTTTTTTCTCCAGTGACCCAACCTAAAACCTCAAACCTGCATGTCGTCCCTTCTTTTTTTTTAAAAAAAAAATTCCTTTTGTTGTTTTCTAGTGGCAACCTGAGGCTGAGTGGGCATTCCATTCCCCCACAGAGGCCTCCCTTTTGATCTGAATGTGGACTTGGAATCGGATCCGACTAATTTTCTGATAGGCAAAACTAGGATCGCATGTAAAGGCCGCTTGCTATTTGGGCGTGACTCAGCAACTCCAATTACCATCTAGCAGGCGGAATCTTGCCATGGGTCCCTATCTGCCGCGCACAAAGATTCACTCACTAGGATCAATCGGAAACGGCTCCTATGCAGTAGTGTGATTTACTGCAGAGGCAAACAGTGCAACGAGTCTAGTGCTACAGTACCGAGAGGTAGTACTGTAGCAAACAAGGTGATACAGTGTTTCGTTGAACTTAGGGTGAGTTTAGATTCACCAACTTTCTCAAAAAAACACTATTCATCCAACTTTTCCTTATTCATCACATCCCTCCCACTCACAGAACACTATTCATCTACAGTGTTTTTTCGGGGAATCTTTCCCAATCTAAACACCCCCACGTCGGTCCTATTAATCACTGTAGCATGCGATCTTATCCATCTACTCGGTCCTATTCAACCGCGGGAGCCCCTAGAGATCTCACGGACGAGGGCCGCTGGAAGTTTGAGGCGGCTTTTGGTGATACTTCACAGTAACGAAAAGTTTAGCCATGTCATGTCAGCCAAAAGGCCGGGCCATGTGAGTATGTGACAGTGGATGTAAGGAATAAGTTCGGTGGAGCAATCGAGTGCATCTCAGGGTCAGAGGTGGTAAGTGGCCGGTGTTATTGGCTAGCAGCATTAGCTGTGGAATATATGAGTGATATGGATCAAGCAGGCAGCCTCTTGCCCCCCAGATATTTGCTGCGTAGGATCGGGTTCGCACTCCCCGTCGGCACGTGTCAAGCCCCGGCCATCGCCCCAACCTGTGGCTCCGGAATCTGGCAATTCATTCGTTCGCCCTTATCCGCAGTTTTCCTGCTCCACCGGTGTAGCGTGCGGCGTTTCTTTCTTGAATTCGCGTAGGCATCATGCATAGCGAATCAGTCGCCGTTGGTTGACAGCGCTGGACGTGCCTGTGCGGCTGTGTTAGCCGAAAAGCTTGCGAGCAGGGCGTGGGCAAAGGGAACCAACCCAACACGGCGGGCGCGCGCGCACGCCGTGCACTTCTCCTCTCTGGATCACGCTGCCTCGCCCCGCCCCGCGCCGAGACGATCGGACCGTGGCGTGTTCTTGTACCAATAATTTGGGGATCCACCCACCATCCCCACCTCGTTTCGGGCGTGGGTATAAGACCAGTAGTGGCAGTATCATGGATAATAAATAGGGTGCTATGTAGGCAACTTTAGTGACTTGGCATCGTATTTATGAAGAAAGAGAAGAAAGCAGTGTCATCACCATGACACTCTTGTTCTCCAGTTATCAAGACAACTTGTGTCTTGCATGTCACCTATAAATTAACAGTAGATGAAACTATGCATTGAGATATGAGTGTTTCATCCTAGTTTCAAGTTTTATTAGATAACGTGTCAATTTAGGTAATAGTGCCCATAAAACCTCCACTGACACCGGCTAAATTGGGTCGCGCCTCGCCGCTCCGGTCCGGTCCGGCAGCGGCGGCGGCGCGGGCGACCGCAAGCGACAGCGGGGTCGTTCACACCACGCGGCAAGTGGCCCGTGGCCGCGTGCGATCCATTTCATCAGGCGGCCACCGGAAGCGGCCGGGCGTTCCAATCCGTGCCATAACGGAGGGGTTCGGTGCGTGCACCGCGCGCATTATTGTTTGGTTGGGGAGACCAGAGTCGGCCCGGTTGGATAAAAGAATCATGGCGTCACGAACAGCATAGCGTTCGTCGATCCATGGACGGGTGGACAGGCTCGACAGGCCTGGCTGCGGCAGGAAGAGGGTGCTACAGTGCTACTACTGCACACTGGCTATAGCGACCTGGCGTTTGGCGGCTGCAGATCAAAGCTGCCCGATCGATCCAACTTGATGAGATGAGCATGAGCGGCCGATCGGCCAACGTGTTAAACGTTGGAGCATGGCTCGTGACACATGGCATGGGGGCGCCTGTCACATGTCGCCAGGCTCGATCTTTTGTCCTTTCTTTTTTCTCATGGTCTGCGACGGAGCACGTCGTGTTTGTCCCAGTACCACTGTCGTACGAGCTTCTGCGACGCAGTCACGTTGCTCTCTGCCGCCGCCTCTGCTGGCCACCATGGCACAATGGGGCTCAGGATTTCAGATGCCCGATCCGGAAGGCAAATATTGCGCGTGCTATTTGTGTAGCTGCTGCTGAGTGCCAATTGACTTTCTAGCGGAATCTTCAGCTTCGGCTCAAAGTGGCTCGGAACCACTTTACAGAGCTACCAACATTTCTCCTCTCTTTTTCCTTCGACCTGTGCGCGGGTTTTCCTTTGTTTTCACTACTACTTGCTTTGTGCTCTACCGAAAACCCGACCTCTCTTTGCACTGAAAAAATCTGCAACCTGATTCGGCGATCGTGTGAAACGTACGGGCGCATATTAAACTGCGGCGGGCCCCAACTCAAATTCCTCAACTCGCCGGAATTGCAATGCAGCGCTGGTGATCACTAAAAGAGAGGCACCAGTGACTGAAAGCGGGGTGCAGTAGACTACACTACACTGGCGAGTATCCCTGGCCCAGCATCGTTTCGGCCTGCCTCTCTTTTTTTTGGGTGCGTGGTCCCTCCCTCCCTCCGAGGTGGGAGCCCGGGCCCACCGCCCCGCTCGGCCCATCAGCCCATCGCACAGCAAGCAGGCAAGGCATAACTCGCCGCCGTCTTCCCCATCCGCGGCACACGTCAGATGGCGATGGCGATCCACGCATGCCTAGCAGGAGAGCCACTGCAGCCAGCAGCAGTTGGAGACTACTAGTGGAAGCGGCAATGCTTGCCCGCATCAGCGATCAGCGTCAGCACCCTGTGAAACCGATGGAGCCGTGCAGGGCAGGACGGCGACCGGTCGATCCCCCCGGAACGAGCGTGCCACGAGCCAAGTCGACGTCGACTGGCCGGAGGCGATCGATGCAATGCACGGACAGACAGTCGCGCAAAGCAAGCAGAGCACTAGCCATAGGCCATAGCCAACGCAACACCGAGAGGTCACCAAAAAAAAAAAGACGAAGAAAAAAAACGCTTTTGCACATCGAGGGCACCTGAGAGGCCGGCGCGGATATTATACGTGCAGCAGCCTCGCTGGCTTTATCCAACTAGGATGAATGAACTCATGAACCGGAGCAAGAGAGGAGAGCGAGCGAAAAAAGAGGGAGCAGATCCGACGCCTAAAGCCGGCCAGGATCCGGCCGCTTTATTCGGTCCGGCGGCCCACCTCCAAAAAGATGCAGAGCAATCTATATTCCTTCTTGCAGCCAGCAACACGAACGATAGAAACGCAGGGTGAACGAACTTGCCGTGGAATCTACATGGCCATTTGCTCATCTTTTGAGATCCCTCCAAGAGTCAAAAGCAGCCGCCGCCTCCTCCGGCCTCCGGGGACGGATGGATCATGGATGGCATTGGCATGGATGCGAGCGCGAGACGACCCAGCACATCAGATTCCTTGGAGGAGGCGGGAAAAAGAAACGAAAAGAAAGGAAAGCTAGGCGAGGTGCGAGTGGCACCGTGACAGAATCCACTCCGGGGCGCGGAGATTCCCTGAGCCCACCCAGACAGATACTATGCGCTCCCTCTCTTTTACCGTGGGGCAGTGCGCTGGTGCTCCCGCAACTATGGATGGCCGCCCTTCCTTCCCGCCCGGCAACTTGCTCGCCCCCGCCGCCCCGCGCGCGGCTACGGATGAGCGACGATGCGGGTGAGGCGAGACCGGCGTGGATCCGATCCGCCGAGGCTGGAGCTCCTCCCCGCGATTCCTCCATATCTGCGTAAAAGGAGGCGCCGAGATCGATTCCGTTGCCGTGTTCCTCCATCGGGAATTCTTCGGGGTCCGTATTGTACTAGGTAGTTGGGCGAGCTTCGCTGCGCCTGTGGAGAGAGCTTGGGTCTTTTGGTGTATGATGTAAAGAAATATATTAGCATTTACAGCTAATTGGTTTGCTTACGATGTTTGGCTCGTTGTCATTCCAATTGCGTACGAGGGTTAAGAAGGTTGGTGTTGTTTACGGAGAGTTCTTGCGTTGGAGTCATTTTCATGCTATATGTCGTTTTCATTTAGACTGTGGGCTACTTTAGTTCCTGGATATTCACCCATCAGCGTTCGATTCCCAGTCTGGGCAAATGGCTGGTGTCGCACGAGGGATCGAAGCAAAGCTCGGTAGGCGTGTCCTGAGACTGCTTGGGTAGCCTCATTCACGTGTCAGCATGCGGTCCGCGTGGGTGCCCACCCGAGTTCTTACACGACGGGCCATTGCTTCTAGTATATTTTAAAAAAGCGGGGAAATGCACTGTGGTAAACTACATTGGGAAGCGTGTTGTGAGGGGTGAAAAGCGCCACAATACTTTTGCTACAATAGATCCTGCAGATCTAAACACCTCTCAATTAAACAACCCATTTGTTTTAAAGACGGTTCATTTTGACTGTGCATTAAAGAGTCTATGTCGCGGGCCGTGTGAGGCAGGCGGAGCTCTAGACTGAGCTGTTGAACGGTCCAGTACCGCGGGCACTTTTGCAGGCGACCTCTTCTCATTTTTAGGGATGAAAACAATCGACGGGTTGATTCATTATCATTTTTATCATATTTTTTTGTCCGGAAACGATAAAGAAAAACCAATACATCTCAAACAAAATATATGATCGATAACAATATCTCAAATCGAAAATCACATAAGACATAATGAACAAAAAGTGAGCAATTTCAACTATTAGGCTACCTATAGTGGTGATGATTTATTTCATCCTTTAAAAAGAATTTTCTAGCCTGATCATTGAGGTTCTCTACTTTATCTAACTTCTAACACACTCGTTTACTCTATGTTTCGTATCCAATATCAACTAACATATATTTTATTCAGCCATCCCAACTATCATCTTTTCTTTCTCCTCAATTCTTCTTTTACTTTCAATTTTTTCTTCCTCTTCTTTTTCTTTCTTTTTTTCCCTTTTCTGTCTCTTTTTTATTTTTTCCTTTTTGTTTTTCCTCTTCTTCTTTCTCTTTTCTTTTAATCTTCTCTCTTTTTACCAGCCGGCACGGCTCTGGATGGCTGTCGATATTTCCTCTCGCCCCTTGATATACACGAGACTGGATCCCTCTCGCCCTTCGATATTTCCTCTCGATCTCTTCGCCTTTCTCTCCACGACTCTGCCTTTCTCCGCTCTTTTTTCCTGGGTAGCGAGGCGGAGCAGGGGGCAGCGCGCGCAGATGGCCGGAGCGGCGCAGTACCTCGCGAGGCGGGGGTACGCGGCCAACATCTCCGCGTGCAGGTCGCCTGCTCGAGCCCCTGACGCCAGGCCTTGTCGGAGGACACGGCGGCGGGCGTGCGAACCAGATCGAGAAGCGGCGGCGCCGGCGATGCGGCTGGCTGCCGCGAGCGCGAGGCGACAGCTAAATGTTTATATCACTGTGTAGCAGTACCTTGATGTGCAATTGCGTTCTTTTTCCTTAACAAAACAGAAGCAGCCAATAATACCAATGTATAAAATGATAGAAATTATTTACAGTTAAGCACACAATCTTTGTTTATTTATTTCATTTCGTTTTGAGACCCAAACACACAATCTTTGTTTATTTTTTTCATTTTGAAACCCAAAGTCATAGTAAGAACAATTATTTATGTCGTAGTTGTCAATATTGCTCTTTTGCCTTTACATAGTACAACAAACAGTTCGATCTTCTTTTCCATTACAAACCATTCCTAATTACATTTAAAGTAACTTCACACATTAGTTAGCACCCTGACATAAGTGCGTTGATAAATAGAGAGCTGCTAAATCAGTCCAGGTCAAAGAAACCAAGACAAAGGAAGCACAACTCATCTCATCTTGGTTTTATATTTTTGCAGGAGAATGATGTCTCGATCTATTCACCTTGCAAGCAGGCAGTCAACGTGGTTCCTGAATTTGTTGATCGTCTCTTTGTAAGCTGCATAAAGAAACATCAAGTGAGTCAGTAATCAAATCAGATGTGAAGCATGAGGAGCATGTAGAGGGATGAGAAATGCACTCCTAAGTAGCTTACTATAATCTGAAGAGGCCAACAGACTATTTCTCCTACTAACTCACTGTCACGGTGGAATGCAATGAAGTTTGCACAAGCTAACATGTTAGCTGTCAAGATACCTGAACTAAGCAGTTAGACTAAGCTATAGTATGGTGAGAACAGGAAAGGAAAAAAGGACATTTTGGCCTTGTTTGGATCCAAGGCTCTAAACATTGGCCCTGTCACATCGAATGTTTAGATGCTAATTAGTAGTACATTATAGCTGAAGAAAAATATTATAGCATTTGCTGGGAAGAGTGTTTTGTGAGGGAGGTGAATAGTGAAAAGTTGAAATGAATAGTATTTTCTTAGGAAATCTGAACACGGCCTAAACATAGTTTAATGAGGAAATCCATTCTATAACCCCTAGGCTAAATCACGAGATGAATCCAACGAGCTTAAATAATCCACGATTAGATAATGCACTGCTACAGTAGACATATGCTAATAATAGATTATTTGGGTCATTAGATTCGTCTCGCAAATTCGCCTATGGGTTATGAGGTTAGTTTTATAATTAACCATGTTTAGTCCTTGTAATCGGCATCGAAACATTCGATGTGACAGGACTAAACCTTAGAGGACTATGTATTATATGTACAGTAAAAATAAATAAAAGAACAGGATAATATCAAGTTTGAGCCTATTAATCATGAACTCTATAGTGCAGAATGTAGACTTATCCTTGACCCATGCAGCAACTTTAGAAAAATTTTGTCTGAAGGATAGAAGAAATGATTAAAAGAGTGAGTTCAGCCTAAAATATTATCGGAATTTAGAGAATCTAGGCTATCTGCACTGGTGAACCTCTATATTGAACCTTTAAAAAAAATATTCTATAATGGACATCAAGATTCTCATCTCTGTACCAAATTTTCCCGTACACGTCAACCTCTATACCAACTAATTTATATTTTATTCAATCATCCCCCAGTACCATCTATTCTCTTGTCACCTTTTTTTATCTCTTATTTTCTTCTTTATTACTTTTTGCATTTTCCTCATTTTCTTTCTCCTTTTTCCTTTTTTTTTTCCTCTTTTCACCTTTTTCTTTCTTTTTTTTTCTCTCTTTAACCTTTTTCCCCCATGCGGCAGCGCCCAGCCTGATATCTCTCGATGCTTCTCTCTCTTTCTCGTATCCTCCGCACGCTTCGTCCACCGCCCCGGCGTGCGGGATTCGGCCGCCGCCCCGCACCTCGCCTCCACCTCCTCGTGGCCTCCGCCTCCTCGCAGCTCTCTCCCTCTGCGCCATCTTCTTTTTCTCTAGCTGAATCAAATCGCGGCCGGCGAGAGCTCGAGGTCGAGGAGATTTGGTCGGCGTTTGGTGGCTGCTCGAGCTCTACCGCGGCTCGGCGAGCTGCCGTGCAGCGGCGCGCATCGTCGTCTCGGCAAGCTCCCATGCTGTAGCGTGCTTCCTCGTCTCGCCGTTCGTCCGCTTGCTCCCCCTGAAGCTTACATCTCCGTTCGATTCGGCTGCTGCTGCGCAATTCGGCCTCGCCGACGCCATCTCGGCAAGCAGCGGTGGCTCCACAACGGCGAGCCGAAGCGACATTGCGTGCTGTTGCGCAGCGTGGCGAAGCAACGCGGCTCGTCCCCCCTCCCCAACAGATTTGACCGCTCGGCTCTGTCCGTGCAGCTCGTGGACCTCGCCGTCGCCGCCTCCTCGCTCAGGTTGCGAGGTGCGGCGTACATCTCCGGCGGCAATGTCCCAGCGGGAGAGAAGCTGCTGCTCGACCTCCACGGGCGGCGAGGCGACCAGGGGTGGTCCGGATCCGACTCTCCATGTTGCGCGGAGGTCAATTTGCGTCGATGTGGCTATTTTGTTCGTCGATCAGACTATTTTGTTCTTCGATCGGCCTTGGATTTGTGCCCCTCGATTTGTGCTTTGATTCGATTTGTGCCCCCTCGATTTGTGCTTTGATTCGATTCCACTCTGATTATGCTTTGATTCACTTTGACTTTGCTCGTATCTTCCTTCTCCGATTCGTGCCTCCTCGTCAAGGTTGCCGTCGCCGGCGACGGCGGAAATTTTCGTCTGACACCGACGGCGCCCTCGGGGCGAGGCGACGCGAGGCGTAATGCGGCGGATATTTTTGTTGTAGACGGACGACGCACCCGTTTTTTTTACGGCGCCACGGGCCTCCGACCGATAGCCGGCACACGGCATGGAGGCCACGCGGCTTGCGACGTAGAGATGGTCGCGCTTCGAGCGATAAGAAGGTACATATATATATTCTCTGCTTCTGTAACACAAAGGACCAAGCCCTTGCACTTATCCGAACACACAGAGGCTGCTGGTTCCTTCGAGCTCTAGCCTCTACTAGGCACTAAGGCCACTTGATGCTCTCTGCTCGTGAAGGTCCGAAGAGCAGACGAATTGAAGAGCAGAGACTCGTCTGATTCCAAAGTGGTCATCATGGTGGGGGTCGCGAGATGCCCTTCCCTTCCCTGTGCATCCACAGGCGCCGGACGTAAAGCCCATCCTCATGGGCGACGCTCGAGCAATTTGGGCACTGCCGCGCGATCGCATTGGATGGGGGCGGGACTGGCTGGCACGCGCCCTTCACCTTTATCCCTCGGAAAATGCTGGGGTGCAAATGAGCTCCAGCTGACGAGGTCATGGCAGACACGCACGGATGCAGCAACATTAAGGGGAAAACTTGGAAGTAAAAAATACTTTTTCACTAGAAAGCGTGTTCTGTGAGTAGGATGAATCTGAACACAGCCTAATTATAGAGCGAATAAAGCGTAGATAAACGAACTGGAATAATAGAAGGCACCGGGGGCCATGGTGAGAGTAAATGGGTAAAAAGGGCACCGAGGGGCGACTGGTGAATTTGAAAGCGTACGTACTAGGATTCTTGCGCCCATATAAACCATCCTGACACCTGACAGAGAGCAAACACAAAGGTCAACTATTCAAGGTCACCGGAGTTCTAAGCTCACTGGATACACTGCTACCAGATCTGGGGTAGTGAAAGCGTCTGATGTACACGCATAGCAAGCTAATCCTATACTATGGGGATAAGACTGGTTTAACATGCCACCACCATCCTGAAGAGTGAAGACTGCAGCTACTAACGCAACTGTTCTCACGCTGTGTCGTCGACATCGAGTAAATACTACACGACTGTCTTAGGTTAGAGAAGAGACGGTGGGCTTGGATCAAGCAGTTTAACATTGATGCGATGGTACTGGGGTAACAAACCATGAACGATGAACGCAGAGACATCAGCTCACCTTCTCCCATAACCACGGTAGAATCCACCGGCCACCCAGTAGTGCCGCCGAACGCCTCCACCCCTCTTTGGACCGTTCCAGCTAACATGCCCTGGAGATCCAGCAAGTGGCATGTTGCCGCTTCCTCCTTGGCCCCAGTCCCCACCGTGCAGCGACACACGGCTCAATTCTTCCTCCTCCCTTTCGTTGTACTCAAGAATTTTCTGCTTAATGTTTTGCATCTCCTCGAGCTCAGCAGCACCCTGCTGCCTTGTGCTCTGCACGAGTGGGCAGTCCCCAGGGATGACCATTTGCTTCGCCTGCTGCTTATGCCCTTTCTTCACAAGCACCTTGACACGCACGTCACCAAGGTCACCAGGTTGTCCAATCTCACCACACACATTTTCTTTGTCCGCTGCTTCAGTGGCCATCAAGTCCTTTGATCCTTCAAAGGCATTCATTGGTATAGTCATGTTCGCAGTGGGCCTAGCCAGCTCCAACTTACGTGACTTCAAGCTTTCCTGAAGAATGGCTTTCAGCTCTCTATCAAAGTCTTCTTGATCCGGATCAACTTGTACCACAGTCCGTTGAACATCAACAGTTTCTTCTTCATCGGAACCAATAGGGGCATCAGTGCCGTCACTATGCCTTTCATTTTCCAACCTGTCTTCTGATCTTTCTTCGTACGGAAAATGTTCGCCGTCTTCATGTGCATTCAGGTATCTGCTTCTGCTATCAAAAGAGCTCTCACTCTCTGCAACTTCATCATGGTCCTTGACATTTTTCTTGGGTCTATTTGCTGCCCTCTTGCCATTGGCATCAAAAGCAGATTGTTTCAACTGGGATTCACTGTCTGAGTGCCTTTCGTGTTCACATTTCTCAGCTGTGATCACACGCTCATTTTCTTCAAGCTGAATGAGCGCATCATTTAATCCTTCTATGGATGAATGCCTCGTCATGTTGGGTCGTAGATCAGCAAACATATCCTGCAGCACATATAAATGAATTTAGAAAGACCAGAAAAGCCATACTTCGAGTCCAGACAAAACTATTGTGGAGCCTGGACCCTACTATCATGCCTGTGATTTGCCACCTTAACAAGTTCCTAACGTTTAGATTAAGGACTAACCTGAACATCAAATTCTACATCAAGTGGCAATGGCCTTTTCTGAGAGCATATCTTTGAAAAAATAACAAAAATCTGTCAAGCTTTCTTTTTGAGGAGCCTTTAGAAAAATAGTGATCACAAGTCTGTAGAAGTGTAATGATCAGCCTGATCCTGAAAAAGTCTTCTGGGGGATCCAGGACATCTTGCTGCACATAATACAAACAAAGCATATTTATATGAAATAAATAATAATGATGATATATAGATTAACTTAAAAACATATGCAATTATGCACTCATAAAGAATTACACACGAGGAACAAGAATAGAACTGCAAACTCAGAATTCCAGATCTAAATTATGCAAAGGAGAATGTCTATACAGTTTTGGAAGAAAATAATGCATACCTAATATACTTAAGAAGCCAAAACCAAAATTCAGTTTACTCAATAATTGTGTTTTAACAAGTGTGTGCAGTTTTTTTGTTTAAAATTGACTGAATCAAGATAAATGCTGCAAAAATGCTGAAACTTACAAAATTTAATGAGCAAAACTCCAAATTATTGAAACAATGGTACCAATGACAAGTTGCATACAGTTTTACTAAGAATCAACTTACCTCAGGTGTTCGATGACCAAATGAAATTAGAAGGTATAGTGTCTCAAATACAACTGATGAATCAATATATTCATAGTTATATAGTTCGCCAAGAAATCGCATATGGGCAAGGCGTTGTTGCTGCATCGCGTAGTTGTTTAGCTCAAGTCCAACTCTAATCTCCTCTAGAACCTGCATCCGGATAAAAAGTTAGTAATACATCCAGTAAGTTTACAAATGAATTAGATGAATTTCACATCATGTTTCAAGTTGTTGCATATGCAGACACCAAATCATTTATGTGAAATTATATTATCAATAAGCTTTTAAGATCAAATATAGATGATAACCTTAAATGTCAAATCATGACACCTATGAAGGAAGAAACTGATATATGCTAAGATATGGGATTGGGACTTATATATTTACGAAATAAAAAATAACGATAAAAGGGACAATGAAATTAGTTGAATCTGACCATTTTTATGCTTTGCTAAAAAGGAGAGCGATCGGAAACGAAATGGGTTGGTTCGGATTTATCCCGACTGTTTTCACCCCTTTGCATGACATGGTTTGTTTCATGTAAAGTGAAAACACAATAATTTTCCAAGTTTACCATGTCAATTAAAGTAACTCACCTCATCTACCACAGTCACAGCAAAGTCATGATGATAGTGACTAAGACCAGCAGTGAGTAAAGCAATCAGGTGAACTTGGATATACTTTCCCTTGTGAACCTTTAGAAAACACTTCACAAGTTACCTCTCACACTCTGCCCAAGGCAACTTGAGTAATTGAAGAAGAACATGTTGAACAGTTGATTTGTCAAGATCTGAGAAAAGCAACCTCCTTATGTACTGCATGTGTTGAAAACAAACAGTATATTATGTGTAAGTTTATGTACAAGTGGCCAGAATTTAAAGATTCCGGAAGAAAACAAATCACGTAAGAAATAAAATCTTACTTGATGCAGAGGTGGCCGAACTTTAGAGATTCTGGAAGATCTCTCTGGAGGTTTACACATGTAATAGGCATTTTCTACAAGTGTGCTATGGTGTGCATCCAAATTCTTCGCATTTTTCAATCTCCTCAGGATCTCCAACATGTTTGACATGCGGATTGTAGTTTCTGGTGAACGATAAAGAAAGCGTCCACATGTCTCGAGAAGATTGCAGGCCACATCAATGTTATGATGTGTGAAATCATCTAAGCAAGCCTGAAGATATAGAAGGGTTGCAAGACTAAGTTAAGCTCATAGTAATTCGAAGTAACGAAAAAATAACGCAGTTAGCTGATGTGAAGGAAACATAAACAAAACCACAAGAAAATTTAAAAATTCCAGTGAAGTAAGCATTTAAGTACTATTTCCATAGTGAACTATGTGTAGATGAATATATATACCTTTAAACAGCTAAAGACAAGGCACGAAGGCGCAATCTTGAATTTGCACAACTCCCCAATAAACCGAATGTTTCTAATTTTTGCTTCAATTTTGATCTGATCCTGGAAAGGTAACACAGATGAAAACCAAAGTTATTGCTGACCCAAGAACTGTAAAATATATTAGCATGGACCAAAGCAAGCTGCCTCATCGTGTCGAATAACAGTGTGCCATTAATATAAACGAACCTTCTTATTTATCAAAAAATTGAACTCCTCTTCAAGCATCGACAATAGCATACTTGGAAGATTCTTCATATACGGCGACAAGGTGGCAACTAATCGCGAATAGTAAGGCAGCAGTTCCAAAGAGGTCCTAGGAACACTGAATAAGGCTTGCCCAAGCTTCTTCCTGGTTGCTTTACAATTCAGATAGCAAAACTCTACCTGAAAATGGTAATTGGTAAGTGAGCTTAAGAATAAGGGGGCATAACTGTCCCATCTGTACAGACATACAAAATATGTAATCTCTTCTTACTGCTAATTGATCAATTAGATCACGGCTACAACATCTTGGCAACTTCTGCAGCAGGTTATCCAAGCTTGCACCATCCGTGCTTCTTACTTTCTCTATTTCAGTATCTCCTTTCCTGCCATCAATCTTTTCTTCAAATGTTTCTTTTTTGGTGTTCATTGTATTCTTGGGTTCATCATTTGCCTTTGCGTCATATTGATGGTCAGGGATAGAATTTTCACAATTATCTGATACTTCAGTCTTTGATGGCATGGTAAACTCCTAATAATGAAATAAAAGCAGTAAGCTTAGAAAATAGTAGAGACAAGTCGATCTGAACATGATACTGAATTGGGGAAAACCAAGTTGGGGGTGGTGTCAAATGATGGAAACATCATCTCTCTTGGGAAAAAAGTTGAAAAATGAAATAGAATTACAAAACATGCTAGTTACAAAAGTGACCCAAAATGATCATGTAATGGAGGATATTTCAGCAAGAATATATATAAGAAATAACCCAAAACGATCATGTAATGAAGGATATATCAGCAAGATATATAAGTTGATAACTAACACTGGATATGTACGTTTAAGTTGTAGAAATAAAAAAAGTAGGATAAAAGGGAAGAAAGAACTTTGAGACAAAGGACTATGCAGTCCACCAGACAGGCAAAACCTTAAATGGGAAAAAGGAAAACGTGCAAAGAAAGAAGATCAGATAGCCAAAGTGAGAAGTCACCATGAAATTGTTTGAAAGTTCAGTCCATCAAGCCAAAATCAAACCTTGCACCGGTTGCTCAAAATATACAAGTGCAAAGTATATGAGAGACTTACATCAGATAGTTTGTGAATTCCATGCTGCTCTTCCAACTTTGGTTTAGCTTCTCCCAGTAGTACGGCAGGCACAAATGTTCTGCTCAAAATATATGGGTTAGGTAGGTGAAAAATAAAAATGACATGATAGAATTACTAACAATTCTGTACCAAGTAGAGGGAAGTAAAATATAACTGGTAGCCCAAGGAAAAACCTGAGATCAGGTAAAGATTCATAGAAAGTTTTGGTGTCTTCATCATCCCATATATGTTGTACTACAGAGGATTCTTTCCCAGGGGTTACATCAGTGCCTGTGGTAACTCTCGTTGTATGTCCATCTTCTGGCATAACAGGAGGCTGCATATCAAGAGCTTCAGCTAAGCTACAAGAGAGTATATTCAAAAACAAAAGTCAGCAATTACGTACAGGGATGCATATGATCCTACTACTTATGATTCAAGCAATGAGGAAAAGAGAAAAGTGGACAACTTGCAAAGATATAGTCTGTTTCTAATACATAGAAACAATATTCTTTTTTTTCTGGAACATGCAGAAGAGCTGCCCATCATTATATTAAGAAGAATAGAAAGTCTAAGAAGACTCTTACATGCCCTAATTGAAGGTTCTAATGCATAAGGACCACCACAATAAGTAAGTTATTGCTGGAGTATAAGTGAATTGCTCGCATTTCCCTATCAGCTTAAGCTTTTGGGTTGAATTGGTTGGTGCGTGCAACTCAATATGGTATCAGAGCCAGAGGTCGAGTTCGAATCCTAGCGGGCGTGATTAAATAAAATAATTGCAGCCCACTCCAATTTCTACGTATGCGGCCTAAGAGAGCCTGCACATGAGGGGGAGTGCTGGAGTATAAGTGAATTGCCCACCTTTTCCTATCAGCTTAAGCTTTTGGGTTGAATTGGTTGGTGCATGCAACTCAATAGTTACAACCAGCAACCTAAACACGATATCTATGGCCCAATACCTCTAAAACTTTTGGCCCCTGCCATACACAACAAACATACCTCATCCTTAATGTTCTGCGTGATCAGACTAAAGATAGGTGTGGCCCCATCAAAAACACATCCATTGCTGTGTTTCAATAATAAACAACAAAAACTGCTACCATATGTAGTCTACCATGGTAGCAACTATGCTCTCAAAATACAAGTAGTTCAAAATCCATTTTTTTGTCTTAACTGAAAAACAGGAGTCGTTTTCAGTTCAGTGCACTATTCCCACTAACAAAGGAGTAAAACAAGCTGCTATAGCCCAGGCCAGGAGGATAACTCACGAGGAAACAGAGTGCAACAACTGATCAAAAGATCTTCGAAGCTTCTCATATAAGGCAGTATTCTCATCGCTTAGTTCTCCTTTGTCATTCAAAATTTTTGCATTTTCCGATTCCATCACACGAAGAGACTGCAGAATTGAGTTGGCTGTTAATATACTGATATGGTAGATTAACACATTTGCTAAAAAATATAGTAGGCACCCCTGGTGTATTTTCCTAAAATTACAAGTTAATAAAAAAAATGTAGTTACCGCATGTTCTGACAAGAGAAATCCACTTGCTGCATCATAGTAAGAGCAAAAGGTTTTCTTAAAGAATCTCTTCTGATCAGAGCTAATATTGAGGCCCATAAAGAACTGCAGTGAACAGAACAAATGCAATCAGTAGCCTTAACTCGAATGTACGTATGTTGCCTAAAAATTGAAAGCATGTTTGCTTAAGACATTTATTTGCAGCATGGTGGTAATAAACCTAAAAACTGAAAGCATGTTTCCTGTAATGGCATTCAAGCACAATACTTCAATATACCACTATGCTGCAAATAAATGTCTTAAGCAAATAAATGTGATTTTCTCCATGTCTACGAATGTATGTATGTTGCCTTCCAGCATAGTTTCAAGGAATTCCCCAAAACCCTCTGGCCTCCAGAATATTACTAGAAAGTACACTGCTAACTGGCTACAGGTAGAGATCTCCTGTGCCATCTTTTTGTATGATCAACAAACAGATGATAGTGAACCTAAAATTTCCGAACCTCATCATAAGCATCCTGCTCATGTTGTTGCAATCCAAGAAAAAATTTTCCTTGACGAGCAAAACTAGCAAGGAGAGACAAATTTGTCTGAGTAGCTTCCCGGTCTTTCAAATGCTCCAGTGATGTAAGATCCTTTATAATGGTTGTGAAAGTACTAACATCTTCAAAAATTCCAACAAAATACAGTTCCATCAGAAGTTTTAGTGCGCTTCTCTTCTTCATGGCTCTTGCATTGTTGTCTAAATTGAGTTCTTCAGACATTCCAGAATAGAATATCTTCAAGAGTCCTTGAATAAGGCAAGGGGAGAAGTCCGTGTATCTTTGATGGAGCAGCGAGCAAATCTACATTACATGAGATTCACTATAAGATTAACAGTCAGCAAATTGGTATAGTATTGCCACTAAATTAAAATAGATAAAGCAGATATCTTAAGTTGCACAACTCTACAAGCATTAACCCTTACAGATTTTGACATCAGTAAGAAATAATGTACCAACATTCTTCACTTATACAGGACCCATATCGTCTGTGGAAATAAACTTTATACATTAACAAATATATGATGAGCAAGGCTACAAGCCTACAAGGAAAATTAAGCGAACTTTTGAGAATTGATATGTCTAGGTAAATCATATGTTCTTACTGCAGTACTGTACTACTGTACATACCTGAACTGCAGCTTCTATGTCAGTAGAACGAAGCTTGGCATTACAAATATAATAAACTGCTTCACTGACAAATTTACTCAAGTTTACAGTTTTCAATTCTTCAATTAACGCGTCCTTCACTTCATCGTTTATCATTTTAAGTTTCTTGATAACTGTTGTAATACGTTTAATACTGGAATCAAGAGCCCTCATGTGATTTGCATCTGAAATAAAAATAAATAGGTCACATCATAATACATGCATATCAAATGTCAAGATCTCTGATACATAAAGGAGTCCAAGAAATAGAAAAGTAAATAAAGTAGATAAGCATGGAAACTATTGGGCAAAGTTCCAATAAGAAACACACTGAGGAATTTTTGGTTGCTGAAATGGAGGTGGAAATGGGAATTCATGGCTGGGATTAGTTTAATCATTGCTAGTTTGAAGGTTTTCTCATATCAGGTTGCTTGTTACCAAGAAAATTGAAAAGAATTTTAAGAAGAAATATAAATAAAGGAATAGTTTGATGCAAATATGTCTTTGTACACAAAATTGATTAAACCTAGATGGATAAAGAAACAGACAAAAAAAAGTGGCACTGTAAGATGACGAAAGTAGCATATTTGCATAACTATGGTAGTGCTGTATTGATGAAAACTGGTATGTAGGGAAATTACATGCATAACTATGAGATAAATGTGCACTGACAGGTGGTATAACAAGTTAACATCTCACTGAAGCAGTATTTGGTGAATAAACTTGAATAGGACTTGCATAGTTGCATATCAGTTTGCTCTCATTAAAACTATTTTTTCCGAACACGCAGGAGAGTTGCGTATCTTTGTATTAATAGAGAGAAAAAGGCCGGCTCCTTACAATTAGCACACCTCTCATTAAAACTATTAGAGAAAAAAAACATGTTGCAGTGATTCCATGAAAAGAATCACTGTTCCAAGTAAAAATATAATACCAGGCCTTTCAGGGTTTAGGTTACTCTGGCGAAGAGCGGCCTTTAGATCAACAAGTCTTTTTAATTCTTCAAGGTGGACCTTCTGCAGACAATAAGTTTTTTAGGATAAATGGAGCGTCTTGAACTAAATCACACAGTAGCATGGTAAAATATCATGAACTGTTCGACAAATTCAAAATTAGTCGCTTCATATTGCCACTTGGGATATAGCATAATCACCTCATCTTCTCGCTTACTGCGATGCTCCTCTTCATCTTGCCTGATTCCTGTGCGGCTCTCCTTTTCAGTGTTCTCCATTTATTCCACCAGCCAAACGTCAACAATCATGCAAAGCTGCCAGCCAAACACAAAAGTAATTCGTTTACACCCCCAGTACTTATCCTGAAGTTGTCAATCAGTAGGCAGAGCACTGGTATAAATAAGGTAAGGATGTACACTGCTAAATGCCAAAAATGAAAACAAAATTCCTTATATTAGAGCATACGGAAGCATTCCAAACTAGTATTACAACTGTCGAATGGTCGAATATTTATGAATCATCCCAATAATATAGAACATGCCACCTGACTATCCGACTGGAACGAGGAAACTAGAACGAAGGACTAACTGCCTGTACTATTACAGTAGCGCCACTAAATTCCTGTCGAAGGCAAGGATTCGCTAGGTTTAACGTTTAAACCACAGAGAATCAAAATAATCCGCGCTGCTTTAAGCGGCGTCGCTGCGACTTAGAAAAATGTCTCGAAACTGCGCAAAGAAATCAAATGGGGAAAGGTGATCATAGCTAGGAGTTAGGGGTAGCGCCTGAGCCTAACGGGGAAAAGCTGTCCGAATGGCGCTACATTCCGAGGCCGGCGGGCGCGTCGAACCCGGAGCCAGAGTTCGAGCGATTAGCCCGAGAACAAGGAGGCGGCGGGTGCTTACCGTCGGGGTGCCGACTGCCGGCGACGGGCAAGACGCTGCGAGGGCTTGGTCCGTTGGTCGGGTTCGGTGTGTCGGGGAGAGAACTGGAGCCGAGTGGAGTAGTGTGTACGAGAAAACTTGTAGAATGAGATTAATGGGCCTTGATGGGCTTTCATTTATCTGCCTGGAAACTCTCGGGCCCACATCACGACGTTTAGCTTTCTCGCAGGTCTTCATAAAATTTTTTTTAGAAAAAGTTCTTTTTGACCTCCCTAGACATTGGACTGAGTTTAATTTGTCTTCTTGACCACAAAACTGGGTAACCAGCCTCCCTTGACTTTAGAAACCGTACGTTTTACCTCCCTTATGCGGTTTTGAAAATGGTTTTGACTTTTTTCTTTTTTATTTATTTTGGCTGAAACTTTGAAAAATCATAGTAAATCAAAGAAAAATCATAAAATCAAAGATATAATTTTGTTGGGCTCCATATAAATACATTAACACATAAATATATAATATAGTATACTTTAGTATAAAATTTTTATTACAAAATATTTATTATAGATTTAGATCTTTTTACTAGAGTTAAATGAATAACTCATAACTGCATTTTTATGGTCCAATTATGGTAAAACTTTCATGTTAATCTAATTATTGTTTGCTTCAAATTTAATAAAAAATTCATACTCATTGGATCACGTATAACTTAGTATAATATTTATTTAAGGTAAAATATACTCTAAATAAATCTGGAACTAAGTTATACGTGATCCAATGGGTATGGAATTTTTAATATAGTTGAAACATATAATAACTAGGTTGATATAAAAAATTTCAGCATGATTGGACCATAGAAAATGCAGTTATGAATTATTCTATTTAACTATAGTTTAAAAATTAGATATAAATCTATGATAAAAATTTTGTACTAAAACGTATCATATTATATATTTTCTGTGTTAATATACTTATGCGGAGTCCATCAAAATTAGATTTTTGATTTTATGATTTCTCTTTGATTTACTATGATTTTTTAAAGTTTCAGCCGAAATAAATAAAAAAGAAAAAAAGTCAAAACCGCCTAAGGGAGGCAAAAAGTTCGGTTTTCTAAAGTTAAGGGAGGCTGGTTACCTGGTTTTGCAGTCTAAGGAGACAAATTAAACTCGGTCCAATGTCTAGAGAAGTCAAAAGGACTTTCCTAAAAAAAAAAGAAGCTTTCTCCCAGGCCTTTACGGCCCAACATGGCTTTCCTGAATCTCTCTCCCCTGATGATGGTAGTTAAAACTTGAAGCTTCGCCTAAAAAAAGTTAAAAGGGGTTTGCTAGCGCCCGATGTCCGGGCATAGCATTGGACGGTAACATTTGCAACATTTGAATGAGGCATTGAAACATTGCAGACAAAAGTTGCAGCATTCAAGTAAACATTAAAACATTGTAACGTTCAGTTGAAAAATGGAACATTGAAACATCAATCATTGCAACATTCAGATCGAATCATTGCAACATTCGGTTGAAAAATGCAACATTGAAGCGTCCGACGTGCATCGGTCGTAAGATGCATAGCATTTCCGAAAGTTAAAACTTGCAGCTTTGTCTAAAAAAAAGTCAAAACTTGCAGCCACGTTACTGCCAACCCCTTCTTGATAGTTTTTTTTTTAGAATACCACTTCTTGATAGTTGGGGGTGGAGTTTCTGAAAAAAATAATTGGGGGTGGAAGTTAGATGGTTTTTTAGTTGGAGATAGAAATTAGATTAACACAAGTGCCTCGGGATTAAAAGGGGACTTATTCATTATTGAATATGACCAGAATGTGTTTTAACTAAAAGTTCCTTCAATTTATTCCTAACGTTGCAAGTGGGTAGTCTGGAGGTATTTAGCCGCCGGTCTTCTTTACTTGAAAGTGCTAATGTCCACTTGGAACTGCAGAACTCTCTGGTTGAAAGTGACCAAATGTTAGTGAGAGCTTGGAGCACTAGCTAGGTTGGAAAGGTGATGGTGAGATCACCAATTATATTGAAGGCTTTAAATAAACAAGGGTTCATATGAGCTGATTACATGTATCTATCAGACCGATATGCACTTGTCAGTTACAAATAACTATTAGATACGGTGATGTCATCACAGGCGCAGGTGACAATAGCATCAATGTCACATTATCACTCTCCTCTGTCCACGTCGTTAGGGAGCTTTTTTAGACTACTACACGCTCACATACACTCTCAATTTGCAATTGGTTTTATTTGGTAATATCCTTCCTCCCTTGAGACAGTATCGTTTTATCTTGACCATATGCAACTTCTTGTTTCTTTTTATTTTGTACCCTGGTATCTTTGTAAATGTATGCAATGAGAAATTGGTATGACGTCTTATATTAATGTCTATGGCTAACATCATGGGAGAAATATATGAAAGCCTTTGGTTTGGAATTAAGTGCAGATCATTAGTTAGACAATTATTGTTGGTCCCTGAATAAGGCAGAATTGGACTAGTGACCTAACAAGATCTGACATCTGGGATTCTAAGAAGTATATGGCACATCAATACGTAAGCATGCAAATCTAGTACACGATCCGCTGAAAAAGGATAATTACCTCTAAAGTTACATAAAGCACAATAACATCCAAATTATGCTGATTAGGATTGATCAGCCACCACAGATTTCATGCATGACTTTCTATAGAAAGAATGAAGTATGTAAGACTAAACTCCAGAGCTGGTGAAAGTTGGCTAAGTAACCAAATTTACGAAAGTGTACCAAACTTGATAAGAAAAATATAACAGTGTAAAAGGAACTTCTTTGTCATATAGTAGACTGCTATAGTCATCTGTCCTCTCTATAGCAGTGTGGGGGATAAAATGGTACTATGGCTTTTTTCAGTGGCTCTAAGAGAGCATCTAGATTGATAATGGGGCAGGGCGTTTCGCCTGACACTCTAAACAAACTTCTAAATTGATATATACCTCCTTAGAATTTTTTTTTACAATGATTTGTTGCACATAAAAAGCAGCAAGTAGCCAAAGTGATTTCGCGACATGAATGCGTGCACTGAATGGCACAGTATCATCCAAAGTGATCACCTCGGTTGAAGCTATAGTGATATTTTGCTGTCGGATATTGTAATCCTTCAGTAAGACGATATACTTTTCCTTTTCTTTCTTTTTTTTGGGCAAAGAAGGCATGTAATCGAGTATATACCAAGAATATTGCGGCCCACACTAGGTTAAAATGGTTGGAGTACAGGGATTTCCATGCGTGCAGTGGTTGGCACTAACAAATAACAATACATGACAAAGCTAGAAAAGATGGTGCTTCAACTACCATCTGGGCGATGGAGGACCGATGTGTTTGTCTACCATCTACAACAAGACATCAAAAAAATGACGCTAAGTAGCTGATCAACATCAGGGTGAGGGCACACGACGCTATATCAGCCTTCCAGCATAGCATGAGCAGATAGAACATGTGTGTCTGTGTGCACGCGATCGAGACGCAGGGCCAATGCGGCGGCGTGAACATGGGCGCCTTTGGTTTACGCAGCCAGGCAGGTGCATAGATACGCGCTAAATTCGGCGGCTTCTACCTACTCGTGAGTCCTGAAGACTCACAGCGATCCGGAGGCTGGGGTCGCGCCGGCCCAATATATATCTGAGCAAAGATCGCGAGCCCCATGGGCGCATGTCTGCTTGGCTGCTTGCTATAGCTCCATAGAGGTTCATGGTTCATGGAATCCTGCGGTTGTCCAGCCGGCTAGCAAACGAGGTGACAGCCTGCGACGATCGATGACAGGTACCGTCGTCGGCGACCCCGGCCGGCTGGCCGGTATCATGCCAAACTGCCAACCAGACCAAGAAATCTTAGCAGCCATGCTTGCCACCAGATTGCTTTGTACTACTCATAAACCTAAGACAAGGGCGTAAAACAACAGAGTACTGGCAGGACCGCAGGAGTGCCGGAGGGAGATGCATGTATATATTGCGTGGCCGTACTTGCGGACCCAGCTGGTCGCCTGGCCGGGTCGATGACGAACTGCCTGCTGGCTGCTGCTGCCGGATCGCTCATGCATGTGAGCGGGCGGGCACGGCCCGCCACGAGAGCCTGTCCTCGCGAGATCTCAGGATCTCGAGCACATCGCACGGGCAGACCCAAACTGGGGGGCGCCTGATCCGACGCGAACGCGATAGGGCCCGTTTGATTACCTGCATACGCCGCAACCGGGCTCCACGGATGCAGTTGCCAAGCGTTTGGTTGCCTGTGGTTGGGGCCTGTCCCATGCGATGCAAGATTCCTTCGTGAGCCAGGCTCAACTCGTACGCCAAAAATTCTCGTTCCTCCGTGTCCAGGCTCCCACGAGCGCAGTAAGCATGCAGAGCAGATATGTCAGTGAGACAATTGATGCTAGACTGCACTGAAGCAAACAAAATCTCTAAGGTTGTGTTTACATGCAAAAGATCTTTTGCACTTACTATTCATTCCCCTCACAGAACACGCATCCCTAAAAATTCCTTTTTCACCTTTCCTATTCATCCCCCTCACATAACACGCATCCCAGAAACAAAAGATCTTTTCCCTTCATCAACTAAACACAGCCTAAATAGCCAGGCTCTGTGAGTACGATCACCAAACACCAGACATCTGCATGAGCTTGGCCTGGCTACCTGCAGCCTGGCTGCCCAGATACAGCCTGGCTCATGTGAGCAGTTAATCAAACGTGCCCTATAGCCCTGGAACGTGTTTAGTTTGTGGGGGGAGAAAAAAACTTTTTCTAAGAAGCATGTTATATGAGAGGGAGGAATAAGAAAGTTGAAAAAAATTGAAGAAAAACTTTTCTGGAAAACATGTTTTCTGATAGGAGAGTAAATTGTAAAGTCTGAAACAACTTCGAACTAAACACGGCACTGGCTCGGTACGCTCTCGGTGCCGTCGCTTCGGCACGCGCGCGTGCACGTACGGAGCGGAGCAGCAGGGGGGTCGGTCGGTACTGTGCCGGGATGTGGCGCGCTGTGTGCCTGATCGAGCCAGTTTGACACGTACGGCGAGGGGACTTCACGTGTGTCAGCGCTGCCTGCTGAGGCTGTTTATTTGATCCGGCCGTGCATTGGCGATCTACCTCGATCGGGCTTCACAGGATAGAGTAGGCTACAATAGTTTGCTGCTTGCTCGTGTAACTGCGGCAGGAAAAAAAAAGGGGGGGGGGGGTCCAAGGGAAGGACGCAAACACAGCGATGCGAGCCACAGTGCGTCTGCAACGCTGCGACCCCAGCATGCGAGTACAGCAATGTAATATCGGGACGACGCCACGAGGGAGCAGTTGGCTTCTGGGTTTCAAAGGGACTTGGGCACATGCCATGGCCATCTCATACAACAAGATCCGGGGACGCTGTGCCTGCATCATGCTCGTGGGTGGCTAGATTGAGGGGCGCCACATATCACGACAGCCAACTTGATGCGTGCCCCGGCTGCCGCTCCGCCCGACGCGAGCTCAGCCGCTCGTGCTGCCAAGCGAGTCGCCGTGCCGGAGCAGACCCTCAACTCGATGGATTGCATGCACTGCGCTGAAGATTCGGAGTGTATCCAGAGTTTTGTTTTCGTCTGCGTGCAGCCCTGAAAGACACAGAATTAGGGTGGGTTACACTGTTCATCTAACTTTTTTCTATTCATTTTATTTCTTTCCCTCACAGAACAGCTTTTCAATACGACCTACAATGTTTTTATTCATTTCATTTCTTTCACTCACAGGACAGCTTTTCAATACGACCTACAATGTTTTTCTGGATCTACCGTGTTTTTCTCTTAATCTAAACTCAGGCTCAGGCGATCACGAACAGGCGTAGGTGAGGCCGTCAGGGGACACTGGGGCATGACGCTACAGCTACATACGGTGATCGCCTCTTTTATTCTTGTCCTTGTCCGCTCAAAGACCGGACCCAGACTACTGTGGCAACGATCTCCATGGGGCCCATGCTTGGAAACAAGGTTCAGGATCGAGCTTTTTGAGCTGTACTACTTCCAAAAGGGTAAAGCCACTGCTGGGCTGCTGCTGCTCCGATCCTACGTACGAACCTACGCCTTGTTTAGACGAGAAAGTTACTTACAGATGTGAATAGTGCATTGATAAATGTGTCTGTGAGAAGATGTGACTCGATGTGACTAAAAGGTTGGGGGAAAACTAGCGAAGGCAAACCTACATCTCCGTCTTATGTTGCTGCAGCAAAGGTCCTGTGCCGATTTTTTTTTAAATGCTTATTATATTGATATACCGGGGGAAGCAGGAACAGTTAAAATAAAGACTACTCTCTCTCTGGTAGGCACACTAAACTTTTAACCCTATCGGGCTATCGGTTATCGTGATACACGTGGATGTCTCGTCTTTTGTCTTGTCAAAATTATGGGTACCGCTTCTCCGTGTTGTCTGAATACTCTATATTTTTGCTCGTGTATACTCCATCTCTCACATGATTAGCAGCGTTAAGCTTCTCATTGCTTTAGACGGTGTCAGAGCAGAAGTTGCAATTTTTATACCATTTTTATGCATAGTTTTCTACGAATAACTCTTTTTCACTAGAGGATAGGAACCGCTCGTTGCGGTTAACAGTGATTCAGGTGCATAGTTAGTAGTTCAATAA
Organism: Digitaria exilis; assembly: GCA_015342445.1. Classification (NCBI taxonomy): domain Eukaryota; kingdom Viridiplantae; phylum Streptophyta; class Magnoliopsida; order Poales; family Poaceae; genus Digitaria; species Digitaria exilis. The sequence goes on along the minus strand of JACEFO010001776.1, from coordinate 787,677 downwards.
AATTATAGAAGTGTTCGGAGAAACACAATAACGACAATTAAATACTCCAAAGAAATATCCGAGCTCCAAGAAGGGTAGGACACAGCTATTCTCCTTGATCAATGACCTGGAGCAGAAAGAAATGAACTTAACAGACGTACTAGTGAGAAAGAAACGAACTCAACAGAGGCTAACCTTTTCATCTAGACTCTCTACTGGCTCTTTCCTTTCCCTTTCCTTATTTTTGGGATTCGGTAGACAAGATGAAAGCAGAGAAAGGGAGAGAAGGAAAAAAAAAATAAAAAACATGTGGATTCAGCCAAGCGGCAAAATGTTGCGATGATAGCTCGTGTTAGAGACGTGAGGGACCAGGGAAAATTTGTAGCGGCACATCACGATGAATCGTTCCAAGGATCCACGTGGGCGCAACATCAGGAGAGGGAAACGGGAGGAAAACATTGCGGAACGCATTGCCAAACACCCTTTCGACGTGTTGCTAGCTAGGACTAGGACAGTGTTTTCCACGATGCTGAATGGAACAACAAAACCGTCGATTTTAACTATTCATCCCCGGCCTTGCGGGTGCATGTGACTAAAAGGAACATGTGCGGTGCACCATTTCTCGTGCTTTGCATTGGTTGTGTCCGTGTCTACTGACCACGACGACGGGGGATCGAAGACTAGACGGTCAAGGCTCGCCGTCACAGCAGGCCGCGGTCCGGCGTTGGGAGCTCCACGCCTGTTCGCACAGGAGCTAGCTAGCGCGCGGGGTCCAATCACCGGGATCTCGTGGGATTCGGACGCTAGCTCGCGCCCCGCGTGGCGCCAAGCAGCGGCCGACGTGTCTGCTCCGCGATAGATGCCGGCCGGTCGCTGTGCTAGCTTGTTGCTTGTACGTAGCTGTAGCTTAGCTAATAGCTACGCGGGCGCCGGCCTTGTGAGGTGTAAAAATCACATGCGGCTTTAGTTTTGTACGCCTCTCGTCTCGTCTGTGCATCGCGACGCCGCAGAATCTACAACTCTGGAACGCATTCCGTGCGGTCCTGTGCTCGATCCTTCTTGCGGCGACGATGGATTCGGGAATACACGGGATACCTACAATGAAAATGGCAGAAACGTACACGTACGCCCCCGAGCACTTGTACCTTGGTCTGGCACTGTGGCGCAAGACGACAGTGCCATTCCGGCGACGTATAGTACGTATCTACCTTGGACACAGCCACACGGCGGCCACGAGCCCACGAGGCTACGGCGGCGTGGCCATGCGCACATGGTGGCATGGCATAGCTTAGCAGGCATGGTGCGCCGTGCGCGGGCGTAGCACGCAACGTGCGTGCCATGGGATCGATCGCCGCACGCACGCCTGTCCCATCGCTCCAGGAGACCAGCCCTAGCCGCCGTGGCGAGGCACCCGCGGCGTCAAAGCGGCGTAGGTGTACACCGCGCGCAGACCGTTCGACGTACTTGCGTTTGATATGTGGAAGCGAGAGATCGTCCATTTCAATTCGGGCTGTGTTCAGATTGAAAGTAAAAATCTCGCCCTTTTCAATTCGGGCTGTGTTCAGATTGAAAATAAAAATTACTTTTTCTAGATAAATAGTGTACGGAGAAGCATGTTCTGTAAATGAGATAAATAGAAAAAACTTATTGGAGACGTATTTTTTCCTGAATACGAAGGTGCTCGCGCAGTCCAACGCCGAAGATACTGCGCAGATCGGATGGCGATCGATCGATGGCGCACGGCCGTAACGTCTTCGTCAGAATCCACGAACCGAGCGATCCATCGCATTCATCTCTCCATCGATCCAGGGCAAAAAGGGCAGATCGCCACGCGCCATTAACGCCGCCAGCATCACCGGTAGCGACGACCGGAGACCCTCTCGATCGACTTTCGTCGCCCCGAACGTCGTATATGGCTGTGTTCAGAGAAAAAGTACTTTTTTTTCCTCCTGAGAAGCGTGTTATTTGAGCAGGATGAATAGAAAAGGTGAAAAAGAATTTTTTTCAGAAACATGTTATGTGAAGGGGATGGATAGTAAGTAAAAAATACTTTTCCCCACGTGAGCACAGCCTATGTAACTTCTGACTCTGCAGAGTTGCCCCGATCAGCATCGGTCATTAAAAACTCGGGCTGTGGTAGTAGCAGCAGCCGCACGACGAAATTAAACGGAGCAGCAGGTGTTTGCACGAGTGGTGGTCAGACACTGCACCGCACTTTGTTGAGGAGCGAGCCGGCCAAGGGGATCCCGAGGCGCGCGAAGCAGAGTGGGGACATGTGGGAGATCACAAAGTGCATCCTCTTGGGAGGCCGAGACCCAATCGGCTGCCTGCCGTGGAGGCATGGTCTCGTGTGGAGCGACTAGCCAGCCACAGAGGCTGATCACAGTATCAGGCTATCACCAAACGATCCGATATGGTCAGCGCTTGGACGGCCGGAATCCGCCCGTGACAGGCGTTTGCGGTGATTTTTGTTTTCTACACTGTGCCTACTATGGTGCGCTTGGACGGCCGGAATCCCATCGTCGTTGTCTTCTATCGCTCAATGTCACAGGCTATGGTATTGCAATTGTATTGCTCAATGCAACCATACTTTGTCTCACTGCTCTGCAGTTACCCTTATCATGAACTTGGGTGTTGACAACAAGATTATAAAACAAAGAGTTCAACATGACAACATGTCCAAAACCCTCTAAGTGAGTGGTTGCACTTCCAACATGTCTAGTCATGCTCGCTCCGCTTTGTTTGAGCTTTTAGCTAGAAAGCAAGATGTTTGCGAGGTAGGTTTTTGGCTGCTGCAAAAGCTAGTTGGTAAATTTTATCTTCTCGGCACACCAAAAGCCAAAAGAAACCTCCTCCCAGCCAGCTTTCCATTCAAATGGAATATTTGTTTCAGATTTCTAGCTTCTATCTATAGTAAGTCGGAAAGCTGGATTGAGAAGCTGAAACAAATAGAGGTGAATAGGATTCATGATGCAACGAAGACATGAAACTTATATGCCACAGGAGCGAAGACAACATGCAACTATGGATTCATATCAAGGCCCAAACTCTCTCATTCACACATAAAACGCATGGCACCCGCTTATGAGCGCCCATTGGAAGCCACCAGAGCCCTTGAACAAGTCTTTCTCACTTCCAAAAACAACTTTGATCAAATATATACAATATATATTATAATTTATGGTACAAACTTCATTAGACAGATATTTAAATCTAGTTTTTCAGTTTTTTTTTGAGGTCTAAATATTGCAAGTATTCTTCTAAAGATCCCGTCAAACTTGAGGCAGAAACGGCTAAAGCGAGATTTATTTAGGAACGAAGGGTGTAGATTAATGCCCGATCTTGACAAATTAACAAGACATGGCACGATGAACAAATAACAAAATAGAGGTGAAGGATTTTTCTGGCTGACCTTTCAAGTTGCGCGATCAACACTTGACAATTCAACCAGCAGCACCACTACCATTGCTTGTTCTTATTTCTTCACCGATGACGCGACGTTCGTCGTAGGCTGTGTGAATAAACTTGCCACCAGGGCTTGGCTGTGTGAATAAACTTGCCACCAGGGCTTGGCACTCGTGAGCTGTCCGTTTAGGTGGAAAGTAGTTTGCGAAACTTCATTGTACCAATTATAAACCAAAGATAAGAGAACTAAACATAGTGTAATTATAAAACTAATTACACGGATGGACGCGAAATCGCGACGCAAATCTAATAAGCCTAATTAATCTATCATTAGATATCATTTAATGTAGCACGATTGTCACACCTGGTTTTATAAAGGAAACCAGATGCATCTCATATGTGTGCCAGGATCAAGTTTCACACATATGATAGACTCCATGAATAAACAGAACTCAAAGTTACAGCGGAAATGATAAAATAAAGATAATACAAACGTATTCTAGCAGCGGAATCTTGAACTCTTCACCACAGGCAGCAGTTGACTGGGGGTTGCGTACGCCTGGTACCATCTTCAACAACTTCACACACCTTCTGAATACTGAGCAGCAATGAGCAAGGATGAGTACACTTATGGTTGGTACTCAGCAAGGCCACGGAAATAACCAGAACAATTTAATTATCAACTTCAAGTATATTAATCATGTAAGGGTCCAGGCCGTTCATGACCGCGAACACGGCTGTTATAACAGTTTTACACTCTCACCACAATTCGGGTAAAAGCTCCGAAGAACTTTAAACCCAACCATGCTGCACCACAAAGGCGCATACCACACTTCCGAGGTGTGATTGCATAGAGACGCTACGAGGCCTTTACAAAGATTCCCTAGTTAGAAACAATTCGCTAAGGTATCCGGATCGGAAGCAGGCATAACCCTCCCTAATGGGTATAGTGTCTTAGCCAAGCCGAGAGAACCGGGCTATACACCGTCAACCGCCACCCCCCATGCCCTTTCGATAAGATCATTCCTAACCAAGGTTTCTAATTAATTAGCCAAGACCAGAGCCATATAGTATTATGGTTGTACGGATAATCCTGGGTGGTTCTCCATGGTTTCCAATTAACACATATGATCTCATAAAGCATAGGTAGAAAGATGGTTAGGGACACTTGCCTTTCCGCAAAAGAATACCACTGCTCAGTCTTCAACTCTTGTTCTTGATAGGTTCGGAACGATGCTCCTCTAATCGTAGCAAACATCGAGCACAAGCACAAACATGCAAGCAAAGAAATAAATACAACTAAGAACAATACACCAATCAAAAGAAAAGCTTTTAAAAGAACGTATGAAACGATGGGGCTCGCTACTACGATCATAAGGGCGCAAGAAACGTTGTGAACGGAACACCGGTGGAAAGGATACAACTATCGAAGGGTTTATATTACAAAAGAAAGTAAAGACTATGTGCTTTATTTATTTTAATTAAGAAAAAATACATGTAATGAATATTTAGAGAAATATTCATTATTTAAATTAATCAAATTATACTTTGATATGAAAAGATGGGTTAAAGCCTAATTAATTTTATTTGCAAATATTTATACAATAATTATATCAATTAAATATTTTAACTTGCAAGAAAGCATGTGAGGGCATCTAATCGATTAACTTTATATATCGTGTTGAACTAAACAAGTTAATATTAAAAGCACATTCAAGTTGGAAAATTAATCATATTAATTTAAATTACACAAAACTGATGTTTACTCCAATCAGATTTTAATTAGAAAAGAGAGTTCAATAATTATTAATCAAATTAGCATGTTTGCTTTATGAAACAACGGGTAAAGCACTAGCCATATTTTAATTATAAAAGATTGATTCAATAATTATTAATCATATTGATATCATTTGTTTATAAAACAACAGAGTATAACCTTAATTAAGTTTTAATTAGAAAAGCTAGTGAAGTAAATATTAATCAAGTTAACATTTATTTATAAAAGCCGATGTATGAACATGGTCATGTTTTATTTAGAAAACAAGATTCAACATTGAACATTAAGCAAATTAATTATTAGTTTACAAAAACCAATATATGACCTTACTAGCTTTAATTAGGAAAAACATATGAAGTAAACATTATTCAAATTAATACTATAAATCATGGAGTCGGAGCTCTAATTAGATTTTATGCAATTTGTAAAACATATAACAAATACTAAGCAAATTAATATTTTATTTATTCTCAAAACATGAATCTTGGTAAACAACACTATTAAACTAAAGTCTATGCTTTTAGAAGATAAGTGCAAAAAGAACGAGATTAAACGGAGTTAAAACGTGGAATCTATGGATAAAATAAAGCTGCAAGGGCTTAACTGCGAAGAAACAGGGCTTCCAGGGGCTGTTTTGAAAGAAACCGAGGGCTAAAACATGATTACATATGAAAACCCGAGGGCTCATAAGCAAAAGAAGCGGCCAGGGACGGCGGGTTCTTGAAAGGTCTTTAGGATGCCTAGAGGGGGGGTGAATAGGCTCCGATCGAAATCTGAAACAGTTCTTAACTCACAAAATCAGTTCAAGCCGGAAATTCCGGTGCCTGGCCGGAAATTCCGGACTCGGAATTTCCGGTCAGCTCAGGAATTTCCGACAGCAAGGTGGAGTTGCTCGAGATTCAAAATTCAAAGCCTAGATAAAGATTCTACTTGAATAGAAACCTTGCAATGATGACCTAGATGCTAGTGTATATGATTAGAAGCAGCGGAACAACACAAGCAAATAGATCGGGTCAATACAAGATATGAAAAGCAATATGAAATGCGTAAAGGAAATGAGACACAAGATTTATTCCCGAAGTTCACTCCACAAAGGAGCTACGTCTCCGTTGAGGAACCCACAAAGGGTAGAGTCTCTTCCAACTCTTTTCCTCGATCAATCGACCACAAAGGTCTAGATTGACTTTCCTTCACAAATCTCACACTAGAGAGGGTAATACAAACTTCTTGGGGTGCTCACATGAATTGAGACACTCCCAAGCAACCTCAAACCGTCTAGGAGTCAAGCTCCAAGAGTAACAAACGAGATTGCCAATCAAATGATGCCTTGAGTGCTTCTAGAGATGAACCAATCACTTTTCTCACTCAAATCTCTCCCCAATCCAAACCCTAGTTGAATCCTCTCAAAGATTGGCTCAAGGAAGGTTGGGAGAGTGAAAATGGCGAGCTCAAAGTGTTTCTTTCAGTGGAGAACCGAGAGAGTCAAATGAAGGGGTATGGGGGCTATTTATAGAGGTCACTCAAAAACTAGCCGTTATGCTTGTCAGATGACCGGAAATTCCGTCGGGGTGACCGGAATTTCCGGTCCACCCTATTTCAAACTCAGTACGGAGAGTCACACCGGAAAATCCTACATTTAATCCGGTCTCTCTCTGTGAAACCCGGAAAATCCGGCCAGAGACCGGAAATTCCGGTCACAGGGGACTTAGGCTGAAAAATTCAGCCCCCACAGGAAAATCCGATGCAATTTCCGGTCGCTCTCTGTAAAACACGGAAATTCCGACCCCAGGACCGGAATTTCCGTCCACCCTTGTTAGTGAGCAAAATGCTCTTTCTCAAAGTTAGGTGATCATCCAAAAATTACTTCTAGGCATCATTTGTCTTGACAGGCACGTCCCTCTTGATAGTACGGTGATCCTATACTCAAGACAAAGATAAATAAAATATATTTAGCTATCCATTTGAGCTTTTCACCATATCGTTTGCGTAGGGGACATGTATTATATTTCTTTTGATTTTTCTTCGTGTAAGCCCTGCAAATACTCAATGGAAACATGAAACCTCCAAATTGTGATTGTCATCATCACCAAAACCAACTAAGGGGCCATATGCACTTTCAATCTCCCCCTTTTTGGTGATTGATGCCAACACAATTTGGGTGAAAGATATACAAATACAACTCATGTTTCAATTTCATTTTCATGTGAGCTAGCTCCCCCTTAATGTGTGCATCTTAACCTTTGTTGGCCTCAAATGCCTATGCACACATTTTGGAAAGCTTTCTCAAGATATAGCATTTAAGATCATGTATATATGTGCCATGTGTGAGAGAATAGTACGTGATGCATATGACATGTTATTCACACAATAAAAGGTGACAAATGAACATTACATCAACCATAGACATCACACAAAAGAATATCTCCAAATAAGGTTCATCATCACACATAAAGACATATATAAGCACAAATTAAGTTTAAAAGCCACGTTTTCAACCATAACACAAGTACATCACATAAAATGGCTTACATGTCCACTAGCTAAGCATGAAAGGATGGAAAGATAGATAAAAAGAAATGAGGGGCCTCCATCCGTGACAATCACCCAAGTATATTCTCCCCCTTTGGCACCAAGCACCAAAAAGAGAGTGTCACTCATCACCGTCATACTCTGAATCGCTCTCCTCCTCAACTCTCTTGCCTTTGTCCTTGGCTAGATCGGCGGCGTGAGGATCCTCTGGTGACTCAAACTCGCCCTCCTGCTCTTCCTCACTGCTGGAGCTCTCCTCCTCCTCTTCCTCTTCTTGAGCTTCTCCCTCAGCCTGCACACCTGGCCCAAACACATGTGTGGCCTCTCCAGAAGGCCCTGCATCCTGAGTAGTATCAGACCAGGGGTTATACAAGCGAACCGGTGGAGAGACATTCTCATCCTCCTCTGAAGAAGCCTCAATCCCAAAGTGTCTCATCATCTTCTTCTGTCTGTTGGCTTGCTTGATACTTTCTATCTTCTGCCTGTGAAGCTCATCAGCCAACTTCTGATTTCCCTTAAAGCATGAAAAGAGAGCTTTGGATAGAAACTTTAGAGTGCTAGTCTTCTTCTTTGTAGGAGGTGGACCAGTGGGAGAGCCTTCCTCATCATCTTCTTCCTTCTCATCTCTAGGCAGGGGCGGCGGTTTGGAGGAGAAATAAAAGAGTTTAGGGTTCCAACGGGTATGAGAAGGCCTTTATACCCTGGCGGGACCGGAAATTCCGTCGGGGTTGACCGGATTTTCCGGTCTGGCCAGGTTCAGCCGGAAGTCCCGAGACAATTTCCTGCCTGGCCGGAAATTCCGACGCAGGGGCCGGATTTTCCGGTGAAGATCAGCAGAAACAAGCCAGATTTTCGATGAGATTGATTGAGTGATTTAGAAAGATATAGCTAATGGACATATAAGAAACTTGACTTAACAGGACCAGCCACAATCAACAATACATAACAATGGTCCAATAAGCCAAGAAATGATCCAAAGATCACAAAATCCAATATTTTCTCAAAAATCAAAACAAACACACGCCAAAACTTGTTTTGAACCTAACTAGGCAACAATCAAGTATGTGCTCCATATCACTCCAAGTTACGAGAATCCAGGATATTTAGCTCACTCCTCAAGGCACAAAACCTTTTCTCATCTAATGGCTTTGTGAAGATATCGGCTAGTTGGTTGTGGGTTCTCACATGGCGTAATACGATATCTCCTTTGAGTTGGTGATCTCTCAAGAAATGATGTCTTATCTGTATGTGCTTTGTTCTTGAGTGATGGACGGGATTTTTGGCTAGTTTGATGGCACTCTCATTGTCACACAACAATGGGATTTTGGTAAAGTCATATCCATAGTCTCTCAAGGTTTGCTTCATCCACAAGAGTTGTGCACAACAAGCACCGGCGGCAACATATTCCGCTTCCGATGTGGATAAAGCTACGGAGTTTTGTTTCTTAGAGCTCCAAGACACCAAGGACCTACCAAGAAATTGAAAAGTCCCCGATGTACTCTTTCTATCTATTTTGCAACCGGCATAATCCGAATCGGAATATCCAAATAGATCGAAAGTGGAGCCCTTGGGATACCATAAGCCAAGGTTAGGTGTGTGTACTAAATACCTCAAAATTCTCTTAACGGCCTTAAGGTGACATTCTTTAGGGTTGGCTTGATATCGAGCACACATGCACACACTAAGCATTATATCGGGTCTAGATGCACAAAGGTAAAGCAAAGATCCAATCATGGAACGATATACCTTTTGATCCACCGATTTACCTTTCTCATCAAGATCAACATTTCCTTTGCTTGGCATGGGAGTCTTCATGGGCTTTGCACTTGTCATGCCAAACTTCTTGATCATATCATTTGTATACTTGGTTTGGCGTATAAATGTTCCTTCCTTCAATTGCTTGACTTGAAATCCAAGGAAGAACTTCAACTCACCCATCATGGACATCTCAAACCTCTTTGTCATGATCCTACTAAACTCTTTGCAAAATTTCACATTTGTTGAACCAAAGATGATGTCATCAACATAAATTTGACAAACAAATATATGACCATCAACTTTGTGAGTAAAGAGAGTAGAGTCGGCTTTGCCCATGACAAATTCATTTTTAATAAGAAAATCCTTAAGGCATTCATACCATGCTCTAGGAGCTTGCTTAAGCCCATAGAGCGCCTTATGGAGCTTGTAAACATGGTTAGGATACTTTGGGTCTTCAAAGCCGGGAGGTTGTTCCACAAACACCAACTCGGAGAGGGGGCCATTCAAGAATGCACTTTTCACGTCCATTTGATAGAGCTTAAAATCATGATGAGCGGCATAGGCTAATAGAATGCGAATTGACTCAAGCCTAGCTACGGGCGCATAGGTCTCACCAAAATCCAAACCTTCAATTTGGGTGAAACCTTGTGCCACTAACCTTGCTTTATTTCTTGTCACTACACCATGTTCATCTTGCTTGTTGCGGAAGACCCACTTGGTTCCTATCACATTTTGCTTGGGTCTTTCCACTAACTCCCAAACTTCATTTCTTGTGAAGTTGTTCAACTCTTCTTGCATAGCCATAACCCAATCCGGATCTCCAAGAGCATCTTCTACCTTAAGTGGTTCCAAAGTAGAAACAAAAGAGTGAAATCCACAAAAATTTTGCAATCTTGAACGAGTGGTTACCCCTTTTCTTATACTCCCAAGAATGTTCTTTACGGAGTGATCTCTTTGGACCATTCGACGAACTCTAGGATGAGGCTCTTGATCTTGTCTTTGAATAGGTTCCTCATCACTTGCATCGACAATTGTTTGATCTTCAATAGGGGGATGTTGAGCTTCATCACTTCCTTGATTTGATTGTTCTTGATCTTGATCATGATTGTCACCATGAGCTTGATCTTGAACTTGTTCTTGCACTTGAGGAGTGATGGATGGCTCAACTCTTGTTGATGAGGATGGTTCATCTTGCTCTTGGGATGTCTCTTCTCTTGGTCTTACTTCACCAATTGCCATTTTCTTGATGACTTCATATGGAGGCTCTTCTACATCTACAAGACTTGAATTAACTTGCTCTACTTGAGAGCCGTTGGTTTCATCAAATTTCACATCTACGGAGGTTTCAACACAACCGGTGGTTTTGTTGAAGACTCGGTAGGCATGTTCGTTAGTACCATAACCAAGAAAGAAACCTTCATCAACCTTAGGTGCAAACTTTGAACTTTTGGGCTTTTTGTTAAGTATGAAACACTTGCACCCAAAAACTCTAAAGTAATGCACCTTAGGCTTGTTACCGGTTAGGAGTTCATATGCGGTCTTGTTGAGAATCTTGTGAAGGTAGAGGCGGTTGATTGCATGACATGCCGTGTTGATTGCTTCCGCCCAAAAGTTGTCCGGCGTCTTGTACTCGTCAAGCATGGTTCTTGCGGCTTCAATGAGTGTTCTATTCTTCCTCTCCACTATACCATTCTGTTGAGGGGTATAGGGAGCGGAGAACTCGTGCTTGATCCCCTCTTCATCAAGAAACTCTTCCACCTTTGTATTCTTGAACTCGGTTCCATTGTCACTTCTTATGTTCTTGACCTTGACTTCAAACTCATTTTGAGCTCTCTTGATGAATTTTTTCAACACATCTTGCACTTCACTTTTATCTTGCAAAAAGAACACCCAAGTGAAGCGAGAATAATCATCAACAATAACAAGACCATATTTGTTACCACCAATGCTTATATAAGCCACGGGACCAAAAAGATCCATGTGTAGGAGCTTGAGAGGTCTTGTGGTCGTCATGACGTTCTTGCCAGGATGTGGAGCTCCAACTTGTTTTCCGGCTTGACATGCTCCACACAACCTATCTTTCTCAAACACAACATTGGTTAGTCCTAGGATGTGCCCGCCCTTTTGAAGTTTGGCCAAGTTCCTCATCCCAACATGAGCAAGCCGGCGGTGCCAAAGCCAACCCATGCTAGATTTTGCCACTAAACAAGTCTCGGGTGTCACTCTATCAATTGTGAAATCAACCAAATAGAGTTTACCCTTCAAGCGACCCGTAAATGCAATAGAGGAATCCTCTCTTCGAAAGACGGTCACACCCTCATTAGTAAAGAGACAATTATAACCCATTTCACAAAGTTGTGAAACGGAAAGCAAGTTATATCCTAAGGATTCAACAAGATATACATTTGAAATTGAATGGTCATTTGAGATAGCAATTTTACCATGACCAATTACCTCCCCCTTGCTATTATCTCCATATACAATCTTTTCAACGGGTTCGTTGTATGGCTCAAATGAAGTGAACAACTCCTTTCCTCCGGTCATATGATTTGTACATCCACTATCAAGCACCCATCCTGTGCCACCGGAGGAGTAAGCCTACAAAACAAGGTTAAGCTCGGGGTTTAGGTACCCAAAAAGATTTGGGTCCATTGAGGTTAGCCGAAAACATTCTTGGTACCCACACACTCCTAAGAATGTTCCTTTTAGTGTAGGCACCAACATACTTGACCACCACTTTGTTGTTCTCATCCATGGTGACCATGTAATCATTTGTGTAGCTAGGTGATGGCTCATGAATATCCTTAGCCTTCACCTTGCTCTTAGCCTTCTTGTCAACCTTCACCTTAGGAGTGGTGTCCTTACTCACACCACCCTTCTTCACTCCATGAGCCACATCCATCAACTCACCAAGGTTCTTGGATTTCACGAAGTTGACATGCTCCTTTCCCTTGATGAGGTGCCTACCATTCACCTTTTCACCCCTAGTGTGACCAAGACCATCGGTCACCTTGGGATGTCTCCATGTGGTGTATTGGTGCTTGCCCTTGAATTTCTCATCATTGCAATATCCTTGACTTACAAGCATGTTCAATCTATTGATTTGATCATCCTTAGCCTTGATGGAAACCTCTAGCTTGGCAAGGTTAGTGAGACAAGCATTTATATCAATATTATCACATTTAGCACATCCTTCACTAGTGGAGACATTGGAATCAAGGGAAGCCTTAGATTGAGATGAGGTGCTATCCAAAAGAGTTTTATAGTTAACTTCAAGATCTTTGTGTTTGACCTCTAAGCATGAGAAGCTATTTTGAAGTTTACTATAAGAACTCTCTAGTTTAGCAAGAGAGTCATTTGCCAAGGAGAGATCCTTGGATGCCTTCTCTTTAGAGTTATTAGTTAGAGACAAGTCAATAGCTAACTTCTCAACCTTACATCTCTCTTCGGCTAACTCCTCTTTCAATGCAAGGTTTCTCTCCTTTTCAAGGATGAGCAAGTCTTCTTGCATTGAAAGAGAGGTTTCTCTTTTATCTAATTTCTTCAAAAGCTTTTTAATTTCTTTAAAGCCTTTCTTTCCAAATTTCTCTATTAGACCTAGCTCAAACAAAGCTTCTTCATCTTCAAAATCATTTTCTATGTCACTAGATGAAGAGATAGAGGAGGAGTAGTTGGATTTGGATTTCACCTTAGCGCCCTTGGCCATGAAGCAATGAGCGACGTCATCCTCATCATCACTTGAGAGGTTGTTGAAGAGGCGTGAGGATGAAGAAGATGGCTTGTGAATGGCTATGGTTGCCATTTCTTCATCTTCGGACTCTTCATCACTTGAAATCCATTCCATACCAAGATGAGCTTGCTTTTGATACTTCTTTTTCTTGTGATCAAAGCTCTTCTTGTACTCTTGAGGCTTGTCTTCTTTGTTGAACTTGCTTCTTTTCTCCCCTTCCTTGTTCTTGTCCTTGTTAGGACACTCGGCAATGAAATGCCCATACTCACCACACTCATAGCACGGCCTCTTCTTGGTTCTTCTCTTGTCTTTGCCACCAAAGTTCTTCTTGAAGCTTCTCTTCTTCATGAAACTCTTGAACTTCTTCATTAAGAGAACAATCTCTTCATCGGTGCTTTCTTCCTCATCACTTGATATCGCCTTCTTGCCCTTGGATGACTTGACCTTCTCATCCATTTCTTCTTTTGCCTTCAATGCTATGTCTTTGTCACTTCTTTTCTTGCGAGCCTCACTTGCCATTTTCTCGGCTAGGTCATGTTGTGTGAGCTCACTAAGAAGTTGGACCGGTGTCATCTTTCTATAGGATGGATCTCTTCTAATCATAGCGGCAATGGCATAGTTGTTTGGCGAGTATGCATCCAACATCTTCTTGGTGACCTTGAAATCACTCCAATCTTCACAACCAAGAGCTCTTATTTCATTGATGAGTGCCATGAGCCTATCAAAGCATTGTTGGATGGTTTCATCAGCAAGCATGACAAAACCCTCAAGCTTCTTGTTGATCACATCAATCTTTCCCTCTTTGATCATGTCGGTTCCCTCATGTGACTCCTTGAGAATTTCCCAAATGTCCTTTGCCACTTCAACATTTTGAATCTTGTTGAACTCTTGTAGTGACAAGGAGCTTGTGATGACTCTAGCGGCTTGAGCATTGCGGTAGTAGTCTTGTGCTAGCTCCGGAGTCATCTTTCCATTCTTGGGCACCTTCACACCTACATTCACAATCTCCCAAAGCAAAGGGTGAAGCCCGAAAAGATGCATTTTCATATCATAAGCCCATTTAGGATAGTTAGTTCCATCAAAGTACGGAGCCTTTCCTAAATAAATTGATTGAAAATTTGTAGAAGACAACTTATTGAATTCATCATAATTCAAAGGAATTTGTGCAAACCCCTTTTTGGTCTTCTTCTTCTTTTCTTCGTCGATGTTCAACTCCATCCACTCCTTGAACATCTCCTTTGCCAATTTGGCCTTGCGCTTCTTCTTCTTTTGCTTGTCTTCATCATCACTCGAGTCGTCACTTGAGCTTGAACTTGAGCTTGAGCTTGAGCTTGATGAGCTTGAGCTTGGTTCTTCATCTTTCTTTGATTTTTGGTTCTTGGACTTTGAGCTTTTCTTTGACTTGTTGCTCCCTTTGGACTTGGCACTTGTCCTCGACTTGACGGATTGCACGTCATCACCTTGAGGTTGAATCGACGGATTCACCTCTTCTTCAACTCTTTCAACATCCACTTCTTCTATCCCATACCTCGACATCCTTCTCTTGAGCGGTTAAGCCTTGATCAAGAGACCTACGCTCTGATACCAATTGAAAGGTCTTTAGGATGCCTAGAGGGGGGGTGAATAGGCTCCGATCGAAATCTGAAACAGTTCTTAACTCACAAAATCAGTTCAAGCCGGAAATTCCGGTGCCTGGCCGGAAATTCCGGACTCGGAATTTCCGGTCAGCTCAGGAATTTCCGACAGCAAGGTGGAGTTGCTCGAGATTCAAAATTCAAAGCCTAGATAAAGATTCTACTTGAATAGAAACCTTGCAATGATGACCTAGATGCTAGTGTATATGATTAGAAGCAGCGGAACAACACAAGCAAATAGATCGGGTCAATACAAGATATGAAAAGCAATATGAAATGCGTAAAGGAAATGAGACACAAGATTTATTCCCGAAGTTCACTCCACAAAGGAGCTACGTCTCCGTTGAGGAACCCACAAAGGGTAGAGTCTCTTCCAACTCTTTTCCTCGATCAATCGACCACAAAGGTCTAGATTGACTTTCCTTCACAAATCACACACTAGAGAGGGTAATACAAACTTCTTGGGGTGCTCACATGAATTGAGACACTCCCAAGCAACCTCAAACCGTCTAGGAGTCAAGCTCCAAGAGTAACAAACGAGATTGCCAATCAAATGATGCCTTGAGTGCTTCTAGAGATGAACCAATCACTTTTCTCACTCAAATCTCTCCCCAATCCAAACCCTAGTTGAATCCTCTCAAAGATTGGCTCAAGGAAGGTTGGGAGAGTGAAAATGGCGAGCTCAAAGTGTTTCTTTCAGTGGAGAACCGAGAGAGTCAAATGAAGGGGTATGGGGGCTATTTATAGAGGTCACTCAAAAACTAGCCGTTATGCTTGTCAGATGACCGGAAATTCCGTCGGGGTGACCGGAATTTCCGGTCCACCCTATTTCAAACTCAGTACGGAGAGTCACACCGGAAAATCCTACATTTAATCCGGTCTCTCTCTGTGAAACCCGGAAAATCCGGCCAGAGACCGGAAATTCCGGTCACAGGGGACTTAGGCTGAAAAATTCAGCCCCCACAGGAAAATCCGATGCAATTTCCGGTCGCTCTCTGTAAAACACGGAAATTCCGACCCCAGGACCGGAATTTCCGTCCACCCTTGTTAGTGAGCAAAATGCTCTTTCTCAAAGTTAGGTGATCATCCAAAAATTACTTCTAGGCATCATTTGTCTTGACAGACACGTCCCTCTTGATAGTACGGTGATCCTATACTCAAGACAAAGATAAATAAAATATATTTAGCTATCCATTTGAGCTTTTCACCATATCGTTTGCGTAGGGGACATGTATTATGTTTCTTTTGATTTTTCTTCGTGTAAGCCCTGCAAATACTCAATGGAAACATGAAACCTCCAAATTGTGATTGTCATCATCACCAAAACCAACTAAGGGGCCATATGCACTTTCAGTTCTATATTCCAGAAGCTCGGGGGTCTAAAAAGAAAGAAAAGGACTAAAACGGAATTACTTTTGAACTAGCGTGGACTGCGCGTTTATAAGCAAGAACTACAGGGGCTTTTCTGCAAAAGCTCCAAGAGCAGCCATGGCGGACAGAGCTCGCTCTGCTCGCAGGGGACGCCGGCGATTCGGTGGGCTAGACGCTCAGCTAAGCAGGGGAATCGAAGGAGGAGCACGAGGGGATCTCGGGGATGTGCTCACCGGGGGCGGAGATCGACGGTGGCGACCGGATTCAGAGGCGTGGCGGCGCCGGCTTCGACCTTCACGGCGGCGAGGTCCACTGGTGGCGGAAGGACGACGAGAACTGGCGAATTGGATTCGTCCCGGCTCAGTGAAGCTCGCTATGGTCTCCGTTTTCTTCCTCGGCCTCTCCTTGCGGCGAATTGGCCGATGAAGCCTGGCGGCGGTGTGGACTCCATGGCGGTGGCGCTGTGCTGGGAGAAAGGGCAAGGCGAGGGCGAGGTAGCAGGGCGACGAGGGCTCGGGTTTTATAGGGGTTCGAGTCCCCACCTTGGCGTGGCGCGCACGCCGAGGAGTCCGGCAGCGACGGCGCGGCGAGGCGTCGGACTCTGTCGAGAGTCCGGATAGAACACGAGGAGGAAGGAGGGTATGACAGTGGGTCCCGCGTGTCGGTGAGAGAGAGGGGGAAAGTGGGAGCTGGGCCGACGCAGCTGGGCCGTCGCAAGGAAGAGGGATTTTGGTCTGGGCCAAGACGAGGAGATGGGTTGCTGCTGCGCAATTGGGCCGAGAAGAAAGAGAAAAAGAAGATTTTTTTTCAAATGTTGAAACAAAAGTGATCAAATGTTGAAACTGCAGGTCGCAAATGTTGAACCTTGAATAAACTTTTGTTGAAAGTCAAATTTTCACTCCAAAAAAAAATGCAACAGCATAAATGCAACAATTTATTAAGCACACGCAAAGCTTATTTATTTAAATTAGAAAATTGATTATATTTCTACACTAAATGTCATGATAGCCAAATAAATGTTGAAAAGTTTTAATAATTTGTGAAAATTGTTTATTTAATTTCTCTTTTTAATCACATCCCGAAATTCCAAATTTCAGGGTGTGACAACGATATTGTCTGATTATTGCCTAATTAGGCTTAACATATTCGTCTCGCAAACTTACCCGAGTTATAGAATGAGTTTTATCAATTATCCATATTTGATACTTCTAATTCGTATTTCTATTCAAATTTACTGTTGCGACCAAACTAGTTGGGCCTAAAACGCAAGATCCTATATCCCAATCCATTGCGATTTGGTATCGCCATCTACATTTCAAGAAATACTTGCGTCGCCCTCGTGCAGTTCCATTATCTTTGTCGACGATCTCCGCTGCCAGGAGAAAAAGAAGAGACTAGTCTGCGAAGACATTAAGGACACGCGCATACATTTCGACCACCAATTAGAATATTACCAGCACATATGAGGTAGTAGAGCGCAGAGCCCATCTGCATCAGCGTTTCACTGATTGCATGGCAATCGCCCAAGGTCGAGCGACACGTTTCGTGTTTATCTGCTGATCACCGGAGCGTCGATGGCGAACTGACGCCCGGCAGGCTCGGGCCCGCGTAGATCCCCGTGCTCCCGACCCCGGTTTCCATTAGATTCTCGGGGCCCGGCCGCGGCAGCGAGCGAGCCAGCGACGACACCGCCACGCCGGGATATATATAACCAAGCGCCCCCTCGCTGAGCTTCATGCCTCTCTGCTGCCCTGTCACCCCCTCTTATCTCCGGCGCCTCTCGCTGCTTCTCCCTTCCCCGTTCCATCCATCTCCATCCACAGTTGTTGTGGGATCGATCTTGACGGAGACGTCGCGGGGGGCGTCCATCACCGACCAGGACAGCACGACGCCTAATATTCTTCGGTCTCGTCTCGCCACCGTGTGCACCGCCGGCAAATGCACTTGCTTCTTCCGTGAGCTTGAGCTCTCTCCCGGCCGGCTTTGCCAGGTAGGGGTATCGCACAGCCATGGAGCTCACGGTGCTGTACCTGCACGCCACGGTGGTCGCCCTGCTGCTCTGCTTCTCCGTGCACTTCATCCAGAGCCCCAGCGACGTGTTCGGCCCCGTGGCGCTCCTGGATCCCACGCCGTCGGCGGCGCGCGACTTCGGCGCCGTGGTCTCCGAGCCTCCCATCGCGGTGATGCGCCCGGGCTCCGCCGCCGACGTGGCGCGGCTCCTGGCCACGCTGTCCTCGTCGCCGGGGACACGCCGGCGGGCGAGGGCGGTGGCCGTGGCGGCGCGCGGCGCGGGGCACTCGCTCCACGGGCAGGCGCAGGCCCGCGGCGGCATTGTGGTGGAGACGCGCGCCCTCCCGCGCGCCGTCGATGTGGTGGCGGACGGCGCCGGTGGCGAAGCGTACGCGGACGTGGGCGGCGGCGTGCTCTGGGTGGAGGTGCTGGAGGAATGCCTCAAAGCCGGGCTCGCGCCGCGGTCGTGGACGGACTACCTGTACCTCACCGTGGGCGGGACGCTGTCGCACGGCGGCATCAGCGGGCAGGCGTTCAAGCACGGCCCGCAGATCAGCAACGTCCTGCAGCTCGAGGTCGTCACAGGTGCGCCCCCCTGCCCGTACGCTCTGCCTCACGGCTCGGCCCCGCTGCGCGCATGCGTGGCTTGTGCTGATTTTCTTTGGTCGCCCTTTTGTTTGGTGGTCTGGTGGAGGAGGAAGAAGAAAGCAAAGGGGGGATACGGGTGATCAGCGAGCTTTGTGTCTTTTCGTTTGTTTTTGAGCTGTTTGTCCCGTCGGTTGCATACAGGCACAGGCGAGGTGGTGACATGCTCACCCACCAAGAGCCCGGAGCTTTTCTTCGCCGTTCTTGGTGGACTCGGCCAGTTCGGTATCATAACCAGGGCAAGGATTCCGCTGCAAGTTGCTCCTCCCAAGGTGCATATATACATGCACGCCCTCTAGTAGAAATAGGAAATCTGGAAAAGCTTCATCGATCGATCTCCTCCGATCCCCAACGCCTTTCGTAGATCTTAAGCAGCTATATATCTGTCTCACTGTCTGGTCGATAATTTTCTATGGTTTTGCGGTCCTGGTCGATCATTAGGTGCGATGGGTGAGGGCCTTCTACGACAGCTTCGAGACCTTCACCGGGGACCAGGAGCTCATCGTCTCAATGCCGGAGCTGGTGGACTACGTGGAAGGGTTCATGGTGCTCAACGAGCAGTCCCTTCGGAGCTCCTCCGTCGCCTTCCCCGCCGAGATCAACTTCGCCCCGGACTTCGGCTCCGACTCCGACGGCGTAGGAAAAACGAAGGTCTACTACTGCATCGAGTTCGCGGTGCATGACTTCCAGCAGCGAGACTCCGACGCCGCCGCCGCTGACCATGCCAGCCTCTCATCACAGCAGGTAGATACCATACCATAACACGCCATGTTAACATCTTCACCAGTAACCGCGAGAAGGACAACCGATCGACTACTGAACACTGATCAAAACCAGCCTTGTGGCTCTCGTGGAATTCTTTTCGTGTGCAGGTCGTGGAGCTGGTCTCCGGGAAGCTGAGCTATCTGAGGCCCCACGCGTACAGCGTGGAGGTGGCCTACTTCGATTTCCTCAACAGGGTGAGGATGGAGGAGGAGAGCCTCAGGAGCCGGGGCCTCTGGGACGTGCCGCACCCCTGGCTCAACTTGTTCGTGCCCAGGCATGGCGTCGAGGGGTTCAAGGACCTGCTCATGGACACCGTCACGCGGGGGGAGTTCGAGGGCCCCGTCCTCGTCTACCCTCTAATCACTGACAGGTGCGGTCCGCATCCACTTTTTTTTGTTTTTGCAAAAAGGGGCACGTCTAGTTCCATGCTAAATTAAGTGCTAGCTTTATTTAGATAACTTATTAAGCCATGAATAAAAGCTGCTCATACTAAAAGGATTAGCTAAGACTAAAACTGATGGCCACGAGGGTAGATAAAAGGGGTCCCTTTCACAATATTTATATGCAGGATTTGGCTGCGCAAAAAAGAAAATGTTTGGATGAGGTGGCGTGATCACCTTTCACTCGCAGAGAATCTCAAAGTATTCCAAAAAAAAAAATAGAGAAAGCTAGGCCTTTTTCTGGGTGATTTGGCTTAGCTTACAGGTAGATTGCGCATCAAGTGCATCATCCGGTAGCTTGAGGCTTTTGAATTAGCTTAGCCTTTTTTTTCTCTTTGGTGCTTGGCCCGTTGTTATCGTCCCAGAAATGGCTTGCCAACCCTAAGCGCAACATGTTGGCCCAATTGTGACAACGCCAGTGCATCTCTCTCAGCAGCCATCACATTGTGCACCACGCGCCCTTTGCATCGACGGGGCCGGGTCACACCACGCTTGTGCTGCATCTTCACTCAATCAGGCACAGTAGTGAACACTACTATATGGCTGTCTTCAAATTAAAAAATTCCAACAAATTTTTCCTATTCACCTCTCTCACAGAACACGCTTTTCAGTACACTATTCATCATTCATCTAAAGTACTTTTTCCTCCCACCGATCTGAACACAGCGTATACTTTTTTCGCCTACTGCAAGGCTGCGAAAGCTGAGCCTGTGCCGCTGTGTAGCGGTGTTGTGCTACTCGTAGTGCGCGAGCAGTCTTGGGCTCTTGGCCTTTGCTTGTCTACCGTCAACACGGACGCAGGAGTCAGCTACTGCTTGGAGTCTCCCGGATCTCTCTGTAGTGTGAGAAAGACAAATAGATGGGTGGTGGCACGCCAACAGGGTTTCAGGGAGATGGAGATTCCGTCATTCCATAAGATATGAGCGGACGTGCCTTTTGCAAGTTGCAATTCTTGCTTGGTGCAGCTGGAGTGGTGTAGAACAGTAGAAGTGTGGATTCTGCAGACGCTTGGCCGCTGCTGCCTTCGCGACTCGCGTGGCGTGGGTATTCACAGTGCGGGCAGTCTCCGCAAATGGCAGCGCCAGTACCCAGTATGGCGCATTGGTGGCATGGTCCTCTTCATTCTTTCACGGTCAACCGGTCATGGTCAAAGCCCGCACATACTGTGGCTCCCTGCAGCTTAAAATACTACTCCTACTGTGCACTGTACAACAGAGCTACTGTAGCATCATACGAGGAGTACTCTGTAGCGTGCTGAAAATTTGGTTTGTTTTCAGTTTTGTTTGCCTGTCGCAGCATGTGTTTAAGGACTCTGAACATACTTGTTCCGGAAAAGAGACTCTGGAATCTGGATTAGCAGACCAGGGCGCCAGCCGCCAGGGCGGGTTGTCATGTCCACAGCATCTGCCGCTCTGCTCCCAGCAGAGGATGCTTGCACGGCCAACCTTTCTGTTGGTCAGATTCTCTGATAATTTTCCTGAAGAAAATAAAAAAAGAGATTCTCCGCTCTCGAAACTCCTCAGAGCTGACATGATCCAGGTTCAGGCACTGCAATAATGTTCCTCCTTTCCCGGACACCGATTTTCCATCCAGACAGGCGATGGGGCTCCACCCTGGTCACGTCCTCCTTGCCATTTTAGGAAGGAGTTCTAGAACGCCACCGCCGTGTAAGAACGTGTAATCGGATTAGCAACCGCATTGATTCCTGTATCCACTATCGGATCCTGAACCTCTTCATGAATCCATGTCTCTGATTCTCGTCACATGGCAGTAATGCTCGTCACTGACAATTTGGGTGCTCCGGCGACGTTTCAGGTGGGACAGCAACACGTCGGCGGTGGTGCCTGCGGCGGCGGACGGGGTGATGTACATCTTCAGCGTGCTGCGATCGACGGACCCGTCGCGGTGCGGCGGCGCCTGCGTCGAGGGCATCCTGGAGGAGCACCGCCGGGTGGCCGACGAGGCCTGCAGGCGCCTCGGCGCCAAGCAGTATCTGGCCCGGCAGCCATCGCGGTCCCACTGGCGGGATCACTTCGGGCCCAGCTGGGACCGGTTCGTGGCCCGCAAGGCCCGTTTCGACCCCATGCACGTGCTTGGGCCGGGCCAGGGGATTTTCGCAAGGACGGATGACGACTCTGCCGCGATTTGACTGATGAGGGTTGTGTGGTGGTGTGCTAGTTAGCTGAGGATATAGGCTGATGAATGAGTAGTTGATGCTAGTTCAGATGAGATTATTCATTCAGGTTGCAGGAACTTTGTTGGCAGAGGTTCATGGGAGAATGTCGTGATCCCTTGTCTCTTTTTGGTGCATTTGTTCATGAGTTTAGCTCATTATAAGGGGATCGTAAAAGCAGCTGTTTGGCTCTATTCTTGGTCTGATATCTTTTTATTGTATCTGCTCCGAATTTAAGTAAGGGTAAGATTCAATGCATACAACCCTATGGCCGTCCCAATGCAAGCATTACCGATTGGATTTTGTACATTGTACGAGTGCAACTTACATTCAAGCTGCAAAATGGACCAGCTTCTCCAGATTCATATCCGACGAGCCCCCTTTCTCCAAAGCTGCTTTTGCTTTGGACTTGAGCTCCTGAGCCTTCCTCCTCCGATCCTCCCCGTCAACTCGTTTGTGCCATCAGCCCTCTTCACCTGCTCTGTTCCCACCTCCGGCTTCGCCTGGCCGAACCCGCAGTCTTTGGAACCGCTCAGCACGCTCTTTGTGGGCGTTGTCGCACCGATGGACACGCCGATCCCGAGCACGTCAACGATCAGCTTCTCGTTCAGGAACTGCTCCGCGAAGAGTGAAAGGTTGCCATGGGCACACCTGCGGCGACGCTCTCCAGCGTGGAGCCCCACCCGCAATGCGTCAGGAAGCCACCGACGGCCGGGTGCTCCAAGATGGCCACCTGCGGCGCCCACCCTCGAACCACAAGGCACTGGCCCTCCGGAAATCCGTCACCGTCGTCAGTGTTGTGATGTAACCCTTTGTAGATGTCGTCGGGCAACGAGTCGGCGCCCTTGATGGCCCAGAGAACAGGCCAGGAGCACGACACCAGGGCCAGACCAAGCTGCATCAGCTGCGCCGGTGGCATGCGCCCGGCGCTCCCGAAGCAGACGTAGAGCACGGACTCATCTTCCTTGGCGTCCAACCACGCCATGCACCGCCTCGTGTCATCCGAGCCGGCCCGCGCGCCGTCGAGCACGCTTGGTGAGACGCAAAGCGAGACGGGGCCGACGGCGAACACGGCCTTGCCCGTGGCCGAGCCGTGTTCGAGATCGTCGAAGCTGTTGACGACGATGCCATCCACGGCCATCTCGAACTCCCGGAGCTCCCGAAGTCTCCGCTCCGGGACGGAGCAACAGGTTGGAACCGCCGCGCTGGCTGGCGTGGTGATGAGGGTCACCGGCGCGCCGTGCGCGGCGAGGAGGCAGGCGATGTCGACGATGGGGATCATGTGGCTGATGGAAGGCCATGGGATGACCACGAAGTGAGGCTTCGGGCACAGGGTGTGGATGGCCCACCATTTCCTATTGTTGAGTTTGTCGAGACTACATGAACTTGGTGTGGCTTCTTGAAGGAATCCGGAGAAGTTTAAGTGTTTGCACCTATAGTATAGTTACTACTCCCTCCGTCCAAAAAAACATGCACGTTTAGGATGCGTGTCAGTTAAAGTAGTTCATGTTTGACCAAATTTCTAGAAAAATATATTCGTATTTATGGCCCTAAATAAATTTGTTAAAAAACTACATTTAAAAATGAGTCTAATGATATATATTTTATCTGATAAATATTTATATTTTTTATTTATAATTGGTCAAAGTTAAGATTCTGGAATTTCTTAGGAAACGAGAATTGCATGTTTTCTGGACGGAGGGAGTAGCAGACTTGCAAGCCAATCGAGACAAGGTTGATGGCGACATACGAACTGTAGTTTTTTCAGCGTTGAATGAAGTAGCCTGGACTGCATGGATCGGAATCATCGGGTCTGTCCAAACTCTATATATAAAATAGAATATGAGATTCGTACCGACCTGATTTAAATTGAAGTTTGAACAAGTGCGATAACAATGAATTGCAACATGGATTGGTTTCAGCTATTTTATTCTTCCTGCCCAGCAGGAACGGCACATAAGCAGGTTCAACCATAAGTCAATCTCTAGCACTTTTGTGATCCAAACATCGTAAACCATTACGCAGAAATCAACTGGCTCACGAAGTGAAACTAATCATTTTCTTCCAGCAAACTGTATTAGCTTCTCAAGATTCATATATGACGATCCTCCATGCTCCAAAGCAGCCTTTGCTTTAACCTTCAGCTCCTGAGCTTTCGTCTTCCTAGCCTCCCCATCCACTCCTCCATCCATCAGCATATCCAACACTCGCCTCACCTGCTCCGTCCCCACATCTGCCTTCTCGCCGCCGCCGTTTTTGCCACCTGTCAGCACGCCGTCCGTGGGCTTGGTCACGCCGACGGACACACCGATCCGAAGCACGTCGACGATGAGCTTCTCGTTCAAGAACTGCTCGGCGGTGAACGGCCAGGTGGCCATGGGCACACCGGCGGCGACACTCTCCAGCGTGGACCCCCACCCGCAGTGCGTCAGGAAGCCTCCAACGGCCGGGTGCTCCAGGATGGCAACCTGCGGCGCCCAACCTCGAACCGTAAGGCACTGGCTCTCCGGCTGGCCGTCCTCAGCATCGGTGTTGTCCTGTAACCACTTACTGACGTGGCCTGGCAAAGAGTCCGCACCCTTGATGACCCAGAGCACAGGCCACGGGCACGACACGAGCGCCAGCCCCAGCTGCATCAGCTGCTCCGGTGGCATACGCCCGGCGCTGCCGAAGCTGACATAAAGCACGGACCTATCTTCTTTCTTGGCGTCCAGCCAGGCCATGCACCTCCTGGCGTCATCCGAGTCGAGCAGCTGGCTAGTTGCGCCGCACAGCGAGACGGGGCCGACGGCGAACACTGCCTTGTTGCCGGTGGCCGACGCGAGGCGCGACGCCGAGCCGTGTTCCAGCTCATCGAAGCTGTTCACGACGATGCCATCCACGGCCATCTCGAACTCCCGGAGCTCTCGGAGTCGGATCTCCGGGATGGAGCAAGAAGGCAGGAACTGCAGCGGCAGCTGCCTCCTGGCGAACCTGATCTCGAAAGGCGGCGGCAGGACGGGGACGTCGAAGAGCTCGTCCATCGACGCGACCGCCTCGTGCGGCTTCTTCGTGTTGAGGTACTCGCAGCACAGGAGAGCGAACGCGCCGAACCCGTGGAAGATGAGGCATGGCGCGCCGAGTTCACGCGCCAGGCCGTGCGCCCACGTGTTGCACATCCCGGCGATGATGCAGCTCGCCGGCGGGCGCGTCGTGGCCGTGAGGTGGTGCGCCACGGCGTCGCCGAATCGCGTGGTGGCGTCGAAGAAGTTGGGCACGAGGTCGACCGATGGGGTGTGGTCGAGCCTCTCGCAGCCATCCGGCAGGCCGGCCTCAGCGGCCGGGAACGGGATGGCTGTGACCGTGATGGCGTCCGATGAGCCTTGCCCGGCGCGTTCCACGCGGCCGTGGACGAGCTGAGCGCTGGCGTGCGTGGTGATGACGGTGACGGCCGCTCCGTGCGCGGCGAGGAGGCAGGCGATGTCGACGATGGGGATCATGTGGCTGGTGGCTGGCCATGGGATGACCACGAAGTGAGGCTTTGTGCACTGGGTGTGGGTGGCCTCCGTTTCCTGTATGCCTGTCATCTTGTCGAGACTGCTACAAGAACTTTGCGCTGTTGGGGTGTTGCAAAGAATCGTAAGATGTGTTTGATTCCACATTTCCACTTGAAGATCTTATATATAGTATTGTTGCTGGCTGCGGACTTGCAGTGCACAAAGGCAATTAGGCAAAGCCAAGCAAGCTAGACAAGATTGGTGGCGACGCAGTAGGCATTGTCGTTTTTTGCATAGCCCTGAAGTAACTGACAAGGACGCCGCATCAATCCACCAGACTCCACAAAATACAAGATAATATTCGCATCGACCTGGATTTGCCAAGTGCAGTAGCATGAATTATTTGAACCTGTGTGTGGTACTAATATTAGTGGTGAAACATGCCACTCCGTTGTCAGCTATAACTCTTTTTTTTTTAACTGAGATGGCTGCAAAATTCAAAATACAAAATTTTTTGGAGGGGCGGTTAAGTTATTGCAATTGCAAAATTAGGTAATTTATAAGGTTTTTTTAGAATGATTGACAAGCATATGCAAGTATCAAATGGTACAAATCGTATGGTAGAAAATATACTAAGAAAATAAAGTATCCAGGTAAAGGTAACAAGAAATACCAAAATTGTGGGACTAAGTACCAAATAAATGGAACCGGTATGTAATTTAATTGAATTTCTGAAATTATATATATTTAAAAGTTCCAACAAAAGTACTACAAATAATTGCAAGAAATTACCCGTCATTCAAAAGATGCTCAATTTATAAACATATACAGCTATTTTGTCGATGATAATCAGAGTCCATTAAATAATTGGTTGGATGTTCTATATTTTTTTTATAGAAATTCTATGATTTTTCTCTTTTTTCTCGCGTGTCTATGTGGACAAATGTAATAGTAAGAGTGCGCCTTCGTACAAATTCCATATATCTCAATGTAAACTGCTGGTTAATGCAAACAAGCCGTTATCTCAAATCCACCCTTCTTTTTATTGGCATACAACACATGCACAACGTGCATTACAAACACACATTTTATACAATTAGCAGATACAACAACTTTATTCGACAAAAAATGACACGAAATTACTAAATGTCTGCTGTAACAGTGAGGCAGACACGTGCTAAAAACCCATGTGTTCAGTGAGGTATCCAGCTTGGCGGCGTCAAACAAAAGATTTTATAAAATTGTCTAAATTAACATAGGATGATCCTCCCTTGTCTAAAGCACCCTTCGCTTTCAACTTGAGCTCCTGGGCCTTCTTCCTCCTCTCCTCCCCTTCAGCACCCTGATCCATAAGCCTTTCCAAGGCCTTCGTCACCTGTTCCATCCCCACCTCCGCCTCAACCTCTGCCTTGCTGCCTTCATCGGTCTCTCTAGCGGTCAGGATGTTTTCCGTTGGCCTTTTCACGCCTACGGACACCCCAACACCAAGCACGTCCACGATGAGCCTCTCGTTGATGAACTGCTCGGCGAACAGCGGCCAGGTGGCCACGGGCACGCCGGCGGCGACGGCCTCCAGAGTCGAGCCCCAGCCACAGTGCGTCAAGAAGCCACCGACGGCCGGGTGGGCCAAGATGGCCACCTGGGGCGCCCATCCACGCACCACCAGGCACTTGCTGTCCGCGACGCCATCGGCGTCGGTGTTCTCGGACATCCATTTCTTGACACCATCGGGCCGCGAGTCCGCGCCCTTGACAACCCAGAGGACGGGCCAGGGGCACGAGACCAGAGCCATGCCGAGCTGCAAGAGCTGCGCGGGTGGCATGCATCCGGCGCTGCCGAAGCTGACGTACACCACGGACCTGGGCGCCTTGGTGTCCAGCCACGCCACGCACCGCCTCGCGTCGTCCGATGGCATGGCCTGCGGATCCAGGCCCGGCGAGTGGCTCAGCGAGACGGGGCCGACGGCGAGCACCTTTTGGCCCCTGGCCGCCGCGAGAAGCGCGGCGGAGCCGTGCTCCAGCTCCTCGAACGTGTTCACCACGACGCCGTCCACGGCCGCGTCGAAGCCCCGCATCTCCTGCGGCGGCCCTCCGCCCATGGACGTCGTCGGCGCGAAATGCGGCGGCAGCTGGCGACGCGAGACCCTGCACTCGAACGGCGGCAGAGCCGGGATGTCGAAGAGCTCGTCGGGGCACGCGACCGCCTCGTGCGGCCGGTGCTCGAAGAGGTGCTCTATGCAGAGCAGAGCGAACGCGCCGAAACCGTGGAAGATATAGCACGGGACGCCGAGGTCGCGCGCCAAGCCTAGGGACCACGGGTGGCACATTCCGGCGACGATGCAGCTCGGCCGGCAGGGCAGAGAGGAGCAGTGACGCGCCACCGCCTCGCCGAACCGCTTGTTGGCGGCGAAGAAGGGAGGCACGTCGGCGGGCGACCGGAGGAGGTCCAGCCGCTCGGAGCCCTCGGGCAGGCCGGCCTCCGCGGCCGGGAACGGGATCGCGGTGACCGTGACCCCCGCGCCGCGCGGCGTGGCACCGTCGACGCGGCTCTGCACGAGCGGCGCGTTGGCGGGCGTCGTGATGATGGTGACGGCCGCGCCGTGGGACGCCAGGAGGCAGCCGATGTCTGTCATGGGGATGATGTGGCTAACGCCTCCTTGCCATGGGATGAGCACAAGGTGAGGCCTCGTGGTTCCCTCCATCTCCGGTTGCAGTCGATGATGTACTTAGCTTACTTCTTGTGCCAGACCCAGATTATCGCTGGGCGTTATATATGCAATTCGTCTTATGGCACGTGCACTTTGTATGCTATAGAAGTGTCGACATGCTAGGTTCATGGCCTCACGGGTCGGGTCATGATTGAAGACTAAAGAATAGTATTTGCTATGCGTTTCCTGCCTGTTAGCCTGTAACCTCACGCCAGAACAGCACACAACATGGAGAACTCCAAGGCCTGAAAGAGTGACTGACGGCTTGTTTAGTCGTGGGGTGTAAAGTTGGTGAAAGTTGGCGAAATATCACATTCATTCTTTTGACACTAATTAGGAGTACTAAATATAGACTAATTATAAAAGTAATTACATAGATGGATTCTACGTCGCAAGACGAATCTATTAAGTCTAATATGTGCCGTCATTAGTGTATTTTTAATGATGGGTTACTGTAGCATGACAGTGTCTAATGACGAATTAATTAGACTTAATAGATTCGTCTCGCGATGTAGAGTCCATCTATGTAATTAGTTTTTTTTACATCTATGTTTAATACTCTTAATTAGTGTCCAAACTTTCGATGTGACAAGTTGACAAAGTAAGTTGACGAAAGTTGGCGATCTAAACAAAGGCTGAGAGACTATGTTTGGAAGAGTAGCATATTAGTCATCCCAGTAACGTATCGGACGACGGTTTCGTTTGTTCCGCATGATTGTCGCGCTTCTTTATAGGCTTTTGCTTTTTATATGCCTCTCGGGCGATTTTTCTCTACACGAGCTACCTCGACTTTGTATCGATTTTGTGAGCACATTATTCACACATACTGTGTGTGTATATCGGCACGTCTCTCTCTTTGACTTCGAGATAAAGGGGGCGCGCTTGCTTCCTTTTCTCGGCTCTCTGTCGCCTCGCTCGAGCGAGGATAGGCAAGCAGCGCACGGGTTTGGTTCCTTTGCCTAGGCGCCTTGGGGACATGCGAGCAAAATTTCCCTTCTGCTCCCGGCGAGCTCCTTGTTGCGCGCGCCAGTCGGGCGAGGCGAGACTAGGCTAGGTGAGCTGGAGAACGGAACGCCCTCTTAGCATATCCGACAGCTCTTGTATTTCTTTAGCTAAATTTAAAGATTATATACTCTCTTTGAAAAACTAGATAACCACTTAATTTCGTAGGATCCAACAGGCTGGTTAAAACTTGGTTAGGTATATTATATTCAAAATCCGTTCCACGTCAGATCGCTCCGCACGTGGTCTTTTTTTTCCGATCAGGCACACGCCCCGACCTTCCTCACGCATGCTATACGGCCTTCCGCTTGCCGCCGCCGCCGCCTCGACATCCAGGTCCAACTGTGACGTCGCTGCGTGGACCGTCGACGATCACGGGAAGCTGTTGGCCGTTGCTGGTCCGTCACCTAGGTATGTTGATATACTGATTTGGCTTGTGCATTTGATATGTTGTTAATGGATTGGTCGTGAATTGATAGCAGTGTCTTGAAAATTAATTTGACTAGAGAAGTACAGATTCAGATGATGGATTCAATCAGTTTTGTAATGGATGAAGTGCTTGATTCCTCCTTTTCGGATGAGGAGAGAAAAGATTTTATTTGTGGTGCCAAACACATAATTCCTCCTCCGATGTCACGACTCGAGACACCCTCCCGCACTCCGTAGCTCCGTTCCATGGGCCCCTACCATCGTGACCGTCGTCGTCGCCCCGTCCGACCCTGGATCAACCGCCCCTCCACAACTGCCCAGCGCCGCCGGCCTCAACGCCCCCGCACCCGCCACCTCCGCGTGGGCCAGCCTGCTGGCCTCGCGCTTCCTTCTAGGTCCGACGATGGAGGATTCGCTAGAGTCCCAACCCCGAACCCTAAGCCCTTGTGGAGAGCTCCACCGCCGGCCATGTCTAGTTGCATTGGGGAAGACAGAATGCCTTGTGGAGCGCTAAGACGATGGAGGGAGAGAAGTGTTGAAAAAAAAGAATAAAGGAGAGAGCTCATGGGCCCACCACGTGCCCCTGAAAAATCGAGTGTGGGTAGATTTGCCGTAAAAAAGACCGAGCTGGTAAGAGCGCTGCCCTTTGTCAATGTATGAAACCGACTCATATCAAATGCAGTGGTATAATGGCATGGCAACAGCCACTGCATCCTACCACTGCACGTGATCTGCACCATCCGATTGCCTAGCCGACAGCCTAGATTTGATGCTACAGTGAGAAAAGTATCTACAACATTTGATAAACAGTATCTCTACTATTTTACACGGTCCCAAATAGTGTTCCCCCCTCACAGAATTTACTATTCCATTCAGTTTTTCTATTCATTCCCTATTACTATGTATTTTCTTCAACTTTACATATGTTGCAATGGCAGTGACCACTGCATGGAAGGCTGGGAGCAGAGTCCATGGGAAACCCCTCTAATCGGATGCAAACCAAACAAGGCCTGTAACAGCGCTGCCCTTTCAAAATATTTTTTTAATAAAACTTCTTCACGGAAGGTTTATGAGATAACTTGTTATGACGATTTTTTAAAATAAATTATCTGGAAAGCATCTTCAACAAGTTTTTCTATAAAGAAATTTAAAAACAAGTTGTACGTTTTCAAATATGTTTTATGATGAACTCATGAACTAAAAAAATGCTTATAAATCTTGATTGGAAAATCTTGTCAGAAAAAAAATGGGAGGGGAGGGAGTCCTAGAGTCAAATTTGATTACAACCGGAGTTTGGCGTGTTACTATAAAAAAATCCAAACGAGTACCCGCATTCAAATTATATATTTTTAACCACTCCACTTTGAATGATGATAAAAAAAATGACATAGATTATAAGCGTATCACCTTAGTACAAAATTCACAACACATAGTAAATTGATGTAAGGTATATATTCTTACAGCAATCCCTCAAATTACACTTTACAACAAAAGTTCAACAACGTGCATTTCGATCGCACCTAGCTAGAGCAACCGATATGACTTTATTTGGCAAAAACATATGACAGGCACTAATAAGTAATTAAACCACCAAATCTCTGTACTCCACAGTAGTATTTCACTCACGGTGAGACATGCGTCTGCTGAATATGTCGAGCTTCAGACAAAATATTGGATCAAATTCTCCAAATTATTGTAGGACGATCCTCCCTTCTCCAACGCACCATTCGCCTTCAGTTTCAGCTCCTGAACCTTCTTCCTCCTCTGCTCTCCTTTAGGCCCTCGGTCCATCAGCATCTCCAACGCTTTCTTCACCTGTTCCATCCCCACCTCAGGCTCTGCCTCTCCTCCGCTGCCGCCAGCGTTACTGGCGGTCAAGACATTCTCCGTTGGTTTCGTCACGCCAACGGACACCCCAATGCCAAGCGCGTCCACTATCAGCTGCTCGTTGACAAACTGCTCGGCGAAGAACGGCCAGGTGGCCATCGGAACGCCGGCGGCGACAGCCTCCAGAGTCGAGCCCCAGCCACAGTGCGTCATGAATCCACCCACTGCCGGGTGGGCCAGGATGTCCACCTGTGGCGCCCACCCGCGCACTACAAGGCACTTGCTGTTCGCCGCGCCGTCACCGTCCGTGTTCTCGCGGAGCCACTCCTTGACGTCGTCGGGAAGCGAGTCGGCGCCCTTGATGAGCCAGAGCACAGGCGAGGAGCACGAGACGAGCGCCATGCCGAGCTGCATCAGCTGCGCCGGCTGCATGCGCCCGCCACTGCCGAAGCTCACGTACACCACGGACTCGGCCTCCTTCCCGTCCAGCCACGCCATGCAGCGCCTCGCGTCGTCCGTCATGGACTCACGAGGATCCAGACCTGGCGATGGCGAGCGGGGGCACAGCGAGACGGGCCCGACGGCGAGCACCTTCTTCCCGGTGGCCTCGGCGAGAAGCTCCACGGAGCCACACTCCAGCTCCTCGAAGGTGTTCACCACGATGCCATCGGCTGCGACGTCGAAGTCACGGATCCCCTGCAGCGCCTTGCCACCGACGGAGTTGGGCGGCATGAAGTACGGCGGCAGCTGCTTGCTCGTCAGCCTGCACACGAGCGGCGGCGGGAGCGCCGGGACGGAGAAGAACTCGTCCTCCGACGCGACCGCCTCGTGCGTCCGGTGGATGAAGAGGTGCTCGATGCAGAGCATCGCGAAGGCGCCGAACCCGTGGAACACGTAGCACGGCACGCCGAGCTGGCGCGCCAGAGGCAGCGTCCATGTCTGGCACATCCCGGAGATGATGCAGCTTGGCCGGCGAAAGCCAGGTGCCTTGTTGTCGAGGCAGTAACGGGACACGGCCTCGCCGTGGCCCTTGTTGGCCACGAAGAAGAGGGGGATCTGGGCTTGAGATCGGAGGAGGTCCATCCTCTCGAGGCCGTCGGGGAGGCCGGCGTCGGGGCCCGGGAACGGGATCGCGGTGACCGTGATCGCGGCGCGGTGTGGCGCGCGGTCGACGCGGCCCTGGGCGATCGCGGCGTTGACGGGCGTCGTGATGATGGTGACCTCGGCACCGTGCGAGGCGAGGAGGCAGCCGAGGTCGGTCATGGGGATCACGTGGGTGATGGTGCCCGTCCATGGGAAGAGCACGAAGTGAGGCTTGGTGTTGGTGGCGCTCGCCATTTTCGCGCGCAGCTGAGAGTTTAAGCTGGGTGAGTGGTGAGTGGATGGTTGTCTCTTGTCTGCCAATGTAAAGGCTACTGGCTTGGTGGCTTGTTGTGTGCTGTGGCAACCTTCTGAGCTCTTTGCCACTATATACGCAGGTCCAGTGGCCAAGAACTGCATGCGTATGCATTTACGACATGAGGTATTTGACGTTGGGTTATTACAAGTTACAACTGGTCCAGGTCTCCAGGAGGGGCGACCATGGCAGCATGACAGATGCACACGCCAACGGGGAAGAGCCACGATCTACCCACACTAATAGTTGAACTCATCAGAAAAAGAATGGTCGTTCTTTCTTGTGTAGCCGAGCCAAACTGAGCAAGTCAATGCTGGACGAAGGCAATGCTACCAGACCTCAAAAAGAGAATGCCCCGGACTAAGCATCGCATAAAAAGGAAAAGTTACTCAAAGAAGTAAATCGAGGGCACGGCTGAAACGCCCTGCCCCAGCTCCAATTTTACTGGAACCGATTCAACCTAGTCTGCTTCTCAAACAAAACAACATTTCGGAGAATGAATGAACAGTCGATGCAACTCATCATCTGGACCGGCCTGTCCTGAGGGATTCAGGCAAGTGAAGTTGAATAGTCGATAGTCAACACACATGAGACGTTCAACCTGTGTGGAATCATCCTTAACTTTTCTCTTGCAGAAAACTACACGAGTGCAGAGCTGTCGCATGACGTAAGGACTTGCATCGTTCGGAGTCGCGCAGATGTCATCACTGACGTCAAATTCCGAAAAGGTTTTTGTGTCGCTGTATAACGTATGTGGGGCCGAAATTTGGTCGCGGCGACGTGTATGTAGATGGAGATCCGATCAAACAGGATTGGCCAAGAGAAGCAAGATTCGTGCGCCAACACAGACACGGCCACTCGGGGTTGTGCTGCGACGGGCAAATGGGCAATGCTTCAAACCTTCGACGCCGATTCGACAATCCGAAGCTGAGAACTGAGGGCTGTGGCAACCTTTGGATAGGCCGGGTGCCACTACAGGAAAACTACTTATGTGTGGTCTCAAGCTATTCTGTCGCCGAACGCCCCATGCACTTTGCCACGTTACTTGGCCAATTTTTCTTTGTAGTTAGTTTCCCCGTGCACGCGCCACGCGGTCTTTACTACCTTTCGTTTGCGAATCCATTGGCTAGCTAGTTCCGTTTATTTTGAAACATAAAAACCAATTTTGTAATATTAGGGCATCCTGTTTAGTTCTTCAATAAAGTTACAAATATTCACTATTACTTTTAACTTCACCATTCATTCTCTTTCACAGAACAAATTTCATAGAACAAGCTTCCAAAATTGTTATTTCCTCCCACTTACGCCAAGTGAGCACCTCGTCCAAAGTTGTGGCCGACTCTAAATAAATTTAGGCCTTGGGCCTAAAAGGTTGTTGTCGAGTCGTTGCATTAAGCCCGTCGTCGTCCGTGCGCTGCTCCCTCCTCCTCCATTGCCGCCGCTACAGCGATACTCCTGTCGCCCCCTCGGACGAGCTCGGCGAAGGTCTGCTACCCCTCCTCTCCCCTCTCGCCCACAGACTCCCTTTCACCGCCCCAGCCACCCGAACAGCGCAGCGCGTGCCTGCTTCATCCCTCCCCTCATCTCTGTTTCTCTGCCCCGTTCCCTTCTCTCTCAATTTCTCTCCTCTCTTGGTCTTCCTTTCCTGGCGGCGACGACTAGGTCTGCGGCGGTCCTATTAGGGTGTGTTTGGATGCCTGTATCGGAACGTACATGCATCGGACCATCCAGGATTTGACGATGTCCACGTGTTTGGTTAGCTGAACTGAATCAAATCATCCTGGATAAAACGATCCTTGTTCCAAGAATATTCCATGCAGATGCCGAACCACCCCGTACGTCAAAATTGATCGGACGACCCCGTCCAGGACGGACCAGGGTTCATAAAACCATTCAAAACCGGCCGGTTCCCGCGGGAACCGGTCAAACCGGTCCGGCCCGGTTGCAAAAAAACCCCGGTTATCGCTCCCAAACCGACACTATAAAACCGCTACCACCGGTTAGCCGGCCGGTTTCACCAGTAGCCGGACCGGTTTTTTCCCTAACAAAAACTGGTCAAACCCCCGTTTTGTGAACCCTGGGACGGACTTGGCGCTCGCATCGTTTCCTTTTTTCTCTCTCTCCCTCCTCCGTGCCCGCGGACCTGTTCTCTCTCGCCGTTTCCTCCTCCCCCTCGAAACGGAGGCTGGGCGCAAAGGAGATGGCGATGCTCCTTGCCTGACCCCTCGCCGGACAAGATCCCTCGCCGGCCAAGATCCCTCGCCGCAACCACCAGGCACAAGGTTCGATCTGTGTTTCCTCCTCCTTCCCCTGTGTTGAGCGACCTTGGAAACAAGAACCCTAATCTTGCCTAATCTTGTCCGGCGACATGGTTTGCAGTTATCGGCCGGGAAGCAGTTCGCCGCCGGAAGCGGAGGGTTCTCGTGGCTCGGGGCATCAAGATTATTTTTCCCCAGTCTAGTTCTTGGTCGTATTTCTGTTTGACCTAAGGTACAGTCTGAAATTCTTCGATTCCACCCCCAAATTGAGTGGCATGGAGTTCGATTGCTGCTTTCTATTTGATTGTGTGGTTGAATCTAGAATTTACGATGGATTTTGTAGTTTCTTATCCTGATTTGTGTTAAAATTTGGTAGATGTGGTTAGTAGTTCTTTAAAGAGGACTTCTCGATACTGAAATTTCAGATGGTGCTGGATTGCTGCTTGTTTGTGTTTATTATTTGGTTCATTCACGAATTAATGATGGATTTAGTAGTTACTTATGCTGATATGTAGAAAATTTTGGTACATCTGATCTCTAGTTCTTTAGAGAGAATTGTTCAATACTACACTTCCATGTTAGTGCAGGTTTGATGGAAACATCAGAATTGTTCCCTAATTCATGGTTAATCCTCCTGTGATCTTTTTTACAATTTTTCAATGATTTGGGTTATGTAGATGGACAAGAGACTGGTTAAAAGGAGAAAATTGTTGATCAATGTTGCTGCCTATATGGCTGCTTCCATGGTTGTTTTGTATGTACGGTCTCGATTAAGGAACAAGAGAGAACCTATTACTTATGGCCCAATGGTGGAAAGGAATAAGGATAGAATTAAATATATGAATGATAAGATTTTGAAGGATGATGAAACCTGCACTCATATGATTAGACTCAAGAGAGCCTCTTTCTTTCAATTGTGTCAAGTTTTAAGAGAGCGATCTTTGCTTTGTGACACAATAAATGTATCTGTTGAGGAGCAGCTTGCCATGTTCTTGCATACGGTTGGACATAATGCAAAGAATAGGGTAGTTAAAATAAACTTTGGGAGATCAAGTGAAACAGTGAGCCGATACTTTCAAATAGTACTCCATGCCATAGGTGAACTAAGAAGTGAGCTTATGCAACCACCTTCGTTGGAGAGCCCAACCAAAATTGCTGGCAATCCTAGATGGGATCCATACTTTAAGGTATGGCAGTTGACAAACATACCTAGCTGGTAGGCTTATATTTCCTAGGAACTAATCCTTCTTATGTGTTGAATAAATAGGACTGTATTGGAGCCATTGATGGAACACATATACGAGTGTCAGTTAGTAAGTCTATGGAGCCAGCTTTTCGTGGTAGAAAGTCATGTGCAACACAAAATGTGATGGCTGCCGTAGATTTTGATATGAAATTCACATATGTTCTGGCCGGCTGGGAGGGGACAACACATGATGTTGTGGTTTTAGCGGATGCTCTAGAGCGTGAAAATGGTGGCTTACGTGTACCTGAAGGTAATATTATTGTAGTTGTCTGTGTCCATACACTGATTTGCTAAAAACCAATATAAGCATCGTGTTCCTCATATCATAGGGAAATTCTACCTTGTGGATGCGGGGTATGGAGCCAAGCCTGGATTCATGCCACCATTTCGTGGTGTGCGCTATCATTTGAATGAATAGGGAAACAACCCAGTCCAAACTGAGAAGGAACTATTCAATCTAAGGCACTCCTCTCTACGTGTGACAGTAGAACGAGCATTTGCATCACTCAAGAGAAGATTCAAAATCCTTGATGATGCCACCCCATTCTTCCCATACCTTACTCAAGTTGATATTGTCATAGCATGTTGCATCCTTCACAATTGGGTTATTTCACAAGGGACTGATCGTTTCATTCTGCCGGAATCTGAATGTATACCTAGTCCCCACACATCATCTAGTGAACGATCAAATGACCATAGGTTCATGGTTGACAAGAGACAACGTATTGCTGAAAGAATGTGGCAAGATCGACAAAACTATTATGGTCATTAAGTATTGTGTCCTTATGTAATAATGAGTTTGTAATATTTGCAAGCCGGTAACCTTATGTTTTTATCTAAGACTTTTTCCTTATGTTATAATGTGTTCGTATCTGGAAACTTATGTTTTCTTAAATTATTGTACTGATTATTGTATTGGCATGTGACTATTGTTGTTATGAGTTTCAAGAAATTCCATCAATATTATACAATATTTTACTTTCATGTAGGAAATGGACCTTGAACAGCTAAATGATAGCTTTGACAGTAGAAGTGGCGCTGCAGGTCAGATTCAATGGACCAATTCAATGTCAACATTTGTATTGGCCTACTTGTCTCGACTTGTGAGCAATGGCACTCGAACCTCCTCTGGGTTCAAGCAAGTTCATCTTAATGCTTGTGCCAAGGCTTTAAATGAGCATGTAGGTTGTCAAGTTTCCGGATCCCAAGTGAGTAACCATCTAAGGAAATGGAAAAAAAATTTACAAAAAGATCACAAAGCTCCAGGGTCTGAGTGCTGCTCTTTGGGACGAGGATACTTGCACAATCAGGCTTGAGTCGATGCATTACCAGAATCATGTCAAGGCAAGTTTTGCTATATTTAATTATATGTTCCTGGATAAATGTTTATAGCTAATGTTGATTTTTCGTTACATTGCTGCATGCATTTAAATTTGTTTGAACTTGGCAGGTCCATAAGGATGATGCAAATTTTCTGTACACACCATTGGAGCACTACAGAGAAATGAAAACAATATTTGATAATGCTCTGGCAACTGGGAAGTATGCCAAGGGAGGCACTGAACCTCTTGCAACTAACTTCTTTGTTGATTTGGAAAAACGGGATGTAGCTGATGAAGAAGGAGATGCAAGGGAAGCTGCTGCTATATCTAGGAACATTGGTGAGGCCACAATGTCAAGTGATATAGGCGGCCAATCATCATGCAGTAAACCACCACCAAAGAGGACCACATTACGTGCTGATGATGGCGGACAATCAACAAGCAGTAAACCACCACCAAA
Organism: Digitaria exilis; assembly: GCA_015342445.1. Classification (NCBI taxonomy): domain Eukaryota; kingdom Viridiplantae; phylum Streptophyta; class Magnoliopsida; order Poales; family Poaceae; genus Digitaria; species Digitaria exilis. Next base: position 749,338 of record JACEFO010001776.1, on the reverse strand, counting down.
GAAAACCAGGATGGGTGCCGATGATGATCTGGGATATATGTTGCTTAGTGGGCTTGAGAAACTATCTGATGCTATTGTGCAAACTGCTCCTGTGCCAGGTTGATGTCGGTGCCAGGTTTTGAAGAAGCACACCTGGTTCACTATTATGCTCACTTATGTGATAATCCGTCGATAGCAAGGGCATTCAATGGTCTGTCATTGTCAAACAAGATGATATGGATCGCTCGTTATATCAAGACGCACATTTCAAGTTTGTGCTAGTTGGTTTCACCAATCAAAACCAAACCTATAGTGGATTAGTATATTTTTAGTTATATGGTCATTATGCCATATTTTCTAGTTTAGTGCATGGACTTGTTTGCGTGTTTGGGTTGTCCTTGTGCTGGCAGCCAAAAACTTTTGGTTATGCTTTTTTTTTTCCAGTCCATTCTATAGACTTGGTGATTGAACCAAGAACTATGTAGTGACATTGGTATATTATATGCATATTGACACTTGAAATTTTGGATCATATGAGCTCTTTGTATTTTGCAAGCAATGTGAACTGGATAGTGCAGCTTGACACGGAAGGAGAAGAACAACGCCAGTATGTATTCTTATTTACGTGGATGTGGCCATCAATGTTGTTTCCGATGATCCGATCCTACCTGCATGGTTTTGTACAGGCAAACAAACAAAAGTACGTATCATCCAATACAGCTAACCAAACTTGATACATGTACCGTCCTGTACCGAACCGTTCCATTCAAAATGAACCAACTCATACATGTACCGTGCAGTTCCACCAACCAAACACACCCTTAGTTTCTGGCAAGGGCCCTTTGCCGGCGACGAGCACCCACCAGGTATGCCCTCCCCTTCCTTCCTGGTGTCCGAAAGGGAGCACCCCAAACCCTGATATAAGCTATCTGTAATCGGATCCCACCTAGATATGACCTAATAGATTCTACTATTTTGTTTGCAAAAATTATCGGGTGGGCATGTGTCCTATGCTGGGTCCGCCCCTGTCGCCGCGTGATACTTTTTTACTAACCAATCCATCATTGATCATCCATCCATGGTTATCCTTCCTCAGCGTGCAAGGTTGAGATTACTTGGTTCGTAATCGAGGCGCGGTGCAATCATCTGTGTGTTCGTCCAACTGAGCGGCCATGCGCCAACCAAGGTCTGGGCCGGGGAAGAGGCGGGGCCACGGGCCGCGGATCCCCGCGACGACGCTTCGGAAGCAGCAGGCCGCGTTGGCGAATGTCGACCAGATCACGGGCGCCAAGATTCCTAAGAGCTTCGTTTTCTCCCGCGGCAAGCTCCCCCCTCCACGCTCCGCCACCTCCAGCATGACCTCCGCAAGGTCATGCTCCCCTACACTGCTCTCAACCTCAAGGTGCATCCTTATCGCTATGCCCAACTAGTTTACATCAGCAATCGATGAGTGACTGACCTTGTTCGGGTGCTCACAAGCTGGAACAATTGGCAGGAGAAGAAGCGGAATAACCTCAAGGACTTCGTCAATGTTGCCGGTCCGTTGGGAGTGACACATTTCATGATCCTCTCAAATCCCAAGAGCCTGCCACACTTGCGCTTTTCCAATTCGCCACAGGGCCCAACCTTCACTTTGAAGATAGAGGAATATGCACTTGCCGCAGACATTGCAAACTCCCAGAAGCGGCCAAGGTGCCCACCAGGGATATTCCAGAACTCACCACTGGTACATGACACTGATGTGGAGAATTTTATTAGGATGGTCTTGACGATGATATTGTTCTCTTATACCTTATTTTTATGCTAAATTCATGGGTTGGGCAGGTCGTGCTGAGCGGGTTTTCAGGTCTTGGCAACCCTTTCGAGAGTTTGGTCGAATACTTTGAGCATATGGTCCCTGCTGTTGACCCAAGCACTGTAAGTATCGGGTGATAACTTCCTGATGGAACGTAATGTCTTGGTATGTTATATTCTGATAATAATACTTTATTGTGCATAATAGGTGAAATTGGCAGCATGTCAAAGGATTCTGTTGTTAAAGTATGATAAAGAGAAGGAGGTTATTGATTTCCGGCATTATTCCATCAAGCTCCAGCCTGTTGGGGTCAGTCGCAAAATTAGAAAGCTCATGCAGAACAATCAAGTTCCTGATCTAAGAGACCTTAAAGATGTTAGCGATTATGTGACAAAGTAAGTGACGCGTTGCCATTATACTGCAATGAGATGATTTTAACTTTCTAGGAACGATGAATGTCACATAAAACCATGAAAGTGAACAGCACAAATTTAAACTTGTATATTGGTGTATATTTGTCATAAATTTAAGTACATTCTTGCGAACACCATAGAAGACCCACATATTAGCTGCCAGATGTACAAATGGTTTAGTAAAGTAACATGAAACAAACATTTTTTCTAGGTCAAAGTTCAGCCATCTCAGAATTTATAGTATTCCCTGTAAAAGTTTGGGAGACATGCTATGTAATATTGTATTATGATATGTCTGTATCAAAGCGCAACCAGATAATATGTGAGTGCTTTATTTTTTGCTGGGGGCTTATCCAAATAATATTACTAATATTTTCATGACGTTCAGAGTAGTTAAAATAATTAGGTGCAAAAAGAAGGTTATTGAAAGGAAAAAATTGTTTGGGGTGGGGGTGGGGGAGTAGTGAACTGCTAGAACTAGTAGCATAGCTGACTATAAGAAAACTGATGGCATTGCAACCAGCCACGATGGCTACTGGTAAGTGTTATTTAGGCTACAAGTTATAATGGTACAAGAAGGATTGCATGGTAGTATGGGACTATCTTGATACTGTGCAAACAGATATTGATAAAATCCTACCAGTTTATATGATATATGATGGTGAATATGGGTGAAAAAACAGGGCTACCTAAACGGTGTAATGTTTAAGCACTCGGGATCCAGAGAACAATGTGAAAAAAATGTAATCATACAAAAAAAAGGCAAACTCAACCTTTAGGCTTTAGCAGGTCTTCATGGGTTCAGTATGGCAGAGAAATTGATCATAAGTGAACTTAGAAAGATCATCAGAAGTTTGGGAAACACTACCAGCTCTTGTCCAATTTTGATCTGGAATCTCTCTGATTATGACTTGTGAGCCTCCATAAAATGTCTTATGTTTCACCTGGAATGGTCATGTCCCTCCCAACATTTTTGTTAGTTTGCGGCGTCCAGATTATTTTACTCAAAGGACTGCTTGCTTTCAGATTAGGTAACTGTACTGACCAAATAGTAGCGCAACGGTTACCAAATATTGGTTGCTGATATTGTGTTTTTATAAGTAATAATGCAATACACTTCTTTGTTGCTTGTATTTAGTTTTATGTAATAAACCTTTGTGTTCACATCGCCAGAGCTGGATATGGATCAGAAAGTGAAGCAGATGATGAAGCAGCAACGGTAAGCTTACCGGATGATGTTGATAAATTAAACCGGGCATCAAGAAAAAGCGCTGTCAGACTCAGGAGATCGGACCACGGATGACTATGCGCTTAGCTAGGGTGCGTTTAGTTTCACCCACACCTACCTAAAAAAACAGTATTCATCCAACTTTTCTCTATTCATTCCACCCCTCCTACTCACAGAATATTATTCATCTACAGTGTATTTTTGGGTCTATAGTGTTTTTTCGGGGAATCTTTCCCAATCTAAACACACCCTAAAGTTGAGGCTGGGCTATTTTCAGGAGATGTCTTGTACCCTTGGCCTGGTGAGTTCCCTCTGATGATTTAATCTCTGCTTTGATTTTTTTTTTAAATTGTCAATATTGATTTTTTTTCTGATTTCCTTTTTGTTACAGTGGCAAAGGAATCTGTGGGAAAGGAAGGGGAAGTAACTGAGGATGGTTTGGAGGATGAATCAGAGGACGAAATGGAGGACTAGCAATTTAGATGAGCTCATCAGGACACTATCACCAGGCATCTGCGTAGAAGGATAGTCAACACTGCGAAGCCACCTCACTCTTAAATACACTGAAAGTTCTGGATGTTCCATGCTGAATTCAACGGGCTCTGAGCGCTGCAGCTTGTTGCATTGTACAGTCCTACTCCACATACTTGCAACAGACAACAGTTGAATATTACTCTGCGGATAGTTACAGTTTATAAAGTTTTTTAGTTCTTGTTGGGAATTCCAATTGATTGGTATGAGTCCTCACAATGCTACTGGCAAAATGTACAATTTAAGCAATCGGCAACATGAGCCGAGCTAGCCTTTTTAGAACACAAGCAAATTCGGAATCCAGACACCATGGTATCCCCCGAACTACTGCTTCCTGCGCGTCTGTTCTAGTTTTGGTTCAGAGCTTCAGTCCCAGCACCGACCTTTTGGCTGCTGCTGATCGGCTAGCGCTTACGGCGACCTTCCACGACATGAGCAGCATCGCGCGCATGGTCGGCGTCGCGTACGACGAAGCTCCCTCGACCGACATCCTCACCGGCGAAGCTCCATTCGATGCCCTTGCGCCGCCGCCTCCCTGGTGCACACGTGCTCATACGGCGCGCGTAGAGCTCGCCGACGGCGACCGAAGCGGCGCTCCCATCGTCGTCTACGCGGGCGGCTCTCGTACGTAACTGCCGGCTCTTACGGATGCGAACTCCGTGATGCTCGATACGGATGCGCGCCCCCCTGCACTGCACCACGACTGACGACGGAGAGCAGCCCGCTGATGCACACGGTTTGAGACGCGTCCTGCCTGACAACCGCCTCGTTCTCTCGATGGACGAGAACGTCCCGCCCGGTGCCTCGCCGACGACGTGCATCGCTCGCGGTCACGCCGCGTCGTCACCTACCCGGCGGCGCTCGACCCAAGAGCGTTGGGCCTGGGCCACATTTTGACGACCGATGGATTTGGGCCTCGCAAACCATATCTGAGCGAACGCGCGGCGGAACATTGCCAAACGCTGGCAAATCTACATCCCAACGTGATGTAGTCGAGTGTGCTTCCACTCGCTCGTCGCACCGCGCACAACGTGCGAACGGCCGGCGAGCGGATCGGAGCATGCAAAGTAAGCACTAGCTCGCCGGTCGCCGGATCGTCGTCTGCTCGTCTAGGTCTGTGTGGCCAGTGCAGGGTAGGGTGGCTGAAATGGGGGACAATCTGGGTCCAATCTAGTACGAGGCTATCCGCACTCGTCAACCTCTATTTCCAACCTCCAGAGGAATATTCTTGTCTAGTTATAAGATTTCAACCTCTATCCAAACATCCTCCGCACGCGTCAATCTCTATATCTCAACCTCTATATCAACTAATCTGTATTTTATTCAACCATCCCCGACCACAATCTCCTCTCTATCTCTCCTCACTTTTTCTTTTTCTTTTCATTTCTTTGTTTCCTCTCGTTTTTTTTCTTTTTTTCTTTTTCCCATCTTTTTATTCTCTTATTTATTTTTTATTTCTTTTCCCATTTCTTTTCTCGTTTTCTCCTTCCTTTTCTATCCGTACGTCCGTCATCGAGAAATATCTCGATCTCTTCCTTCCTATCCAGCGTATCCGCTGCGCCTCCTCCTTGGCCCTCCGCCTCCGTCCTCGATCCGCCAGCGTAGCAGCAGGAGGAGGCTATGGCGGTGGTGGAGCAGCAACAAGAAGCCATGGGAAAAGCAGGAGCTCCCGCGCGCGGACCTCGAGCTCGGCGCAGCTCGTCGTCCCTGCTCCAGCTCCGCGAAGAAGCTGATGTTGCTCAAGCTCGAGCACGCCTCCGATTCGAACGCCGACGAGAGGAGAGGAGGAGGCTCGCGGTCGCGGCGACGACCCCGGCGGCGGCGAGCTGCTACTGCTGCTATGCGAGGACCTTTTCCCCTCCATGACCACCTCCTCCTCCTCTAGCTCCCCATCCATGGCCTCCTCCTCCTCCTCGAGCTCCCCATCCATGGCCGTCTCCTCCTCCTCGAGCTCCCCATCCATGGCCGTCTCCTCCTCCTCGAGCTCCCTATCCGCGACAAGGACGGTGGACCAGATCGAGAGCTGGCGGCAACGCAGGGCCAGCAAGGCGAGCAGGGCTCGATTCGGAGCGGTGGCGGCTCGATCCGCAAGTGGAACTGTTGGAAAAAATAGGAAATAAGTTTAATTTCCGAACTAGATTAAACATGACGATAAACAATCCTAGCATGCAATTCTCTACCAGACTAGGCAGTACGAACAACATAATCATGACATCAGAAAACATGATTAAACACAATGTACGTACTAAGAAATTGCCGTAGAGAAGACGAACGACGCAGTTGGAACGACGACGGTTCTACAAACGGAGCGCAGCAGACGATGTTGCAGACGACGGTACGCCGCAGCACCAGACTTGGACGGAGGACGAGCCGTGGTGAAGACGTCTTGAGCAGTCGCGCGCAGTCCAAAAACCTTATTCGCCCTCTCCCGGTGCAGGATCTCGAAGACGACTGGTTCCGGAGACCTGCTCTCCCGTTTGCCGGTGCACGCCGGCGCTCGGGATGGAGTAGACTACGATGGCAACGCAGCAATGAGAAATAGCAAAACCCTAACTCGTATAGACTTTATTAGGGACTCCCAAACCTAGGGGATTCCCGTATAGAGTCTATGGTGCACTTCTTCCATGAGGGAGGTGGTCTCTATTTATTGGGAGGAAAACTCCCACATCCTCATCCATTAACAATATGGTACTAATAGATGACATACCCCCTCAAGTGCTAACGGGCTTTTGAGATTTACTTAGGATTATTCATATGGGTCAAGCCCAATAATCTAACAGGAACACCAGTAGGAGCTCTCGGTCAACGCCGCAGCTCCTCCACGCCTGTGCGCCTCCCTCCTCGGCTCCTGCGCACCCGACCTGTTCCTCTTTGATTTTGTCTTTGATTTTGATGATTCCTCTTCTATTTTGTCGATTTTTGCTTCACTTTTGTCGATTCCTCTTCGATTTGCTCTCTCTGCTGCCTCCCGCGCTGCTCCTCTCGGCGGCAGGCGTCTGCCGTGGCCTCCATGCTCGTCGGTCATCGCCTCTGTTCGGCCGCGAGGAGTCCTGTGGTTGGGCGCGCGAGTGGGCCCCGCACCACGTCGGGCGGTAGCGACCCGCCGCTATCGTCCCATATTTGGCGACCGACAACCCAACCTGGGAGATGGAGTTCGGCACAGCGACCCCCGCTGCAGGAAAAAAACCCGCTAAACTCGACCTGCAGATCGTTGTACCGACCCCGGTGCGGATAGCCTGACACCAGGGATGCATCCGTCACGTGTGATCAGATTGGTTGCAGTGGTCATACTCTATTTTCACTCCCCAAAAGGAATATCCCTGTCTGGTCATCGAGATTCTCTACTCTATCCCAACATCTTCCGCACTCGTCGTACTCTATATCTCATACCCTATACCAACTAACCTATATTTTATTCAACCATCCCAACTATCGTATACTCCCCTTCAGTTTTTTCTTTTTTTATTTTCTCCCTCTTTTCTCTCGTCCGCTCCGCCACCGCCCAGATCCCCTTCTCTCCGCCCGCCCCATGCCTCCTCTCTCCAGCTGCTCTCTCCGCCCCAATGCCTCCTCTCTCCGGCGAGCCCCTCCGCCCCAACGCTTCTCTCTCTCCGACCTCGCGGTGGGCGACTCGATCCTTGAGCTCCGCGGCCTCGAGCTCGCTGTGGAGGCCTGCGCGGTGGAGGCGGCCATGGCGGTGGCGTGGCCCCCGACGCCTCCCCCAGGGCGGCGAGCTCATGGATAGAGCTCCATGGTGGCGAGCTCTAGGTCAGGACGTCGAATCGATGCCTTTCCTTCTCTGCCGCCTCAGCAAGGGGTCGAATCGACCTCCATCTTTTTCTCCCCAATCCACCATGACCGCTCCTTCTCGAGCTCGCCGTGGAGAAGGCCTGCGACGGCGGGCACGAGCAGGTGCGCGACACGGCGAAGCAGCACGGCGAGGAGCTCCTCCGTCTCGGTTTTTTATGTCGATTCCGTTTCTTTTTGTGTCGATTCCGGATCGATTTGTGTTTGGATTCGATTTGAGCTTCAATTCGCTTTGATTTTTGCCTTGGTTCTTCTTCCTCCTCCCCCGCCCTCTCTCTCGTTGATTTTTTGCTCGTCGAGCTGGAGCCTGGAGCGGAGGCCGAGCTTTTGATTTTTTGCTTCTTGGATTTTTGTTCTTCAAATTTTGTGGATTTGGTTTGTTCTTCGATCTTTGTGGATTTAGCTTGTTGGAGTTCGATTTGGTTGATTTCTTCTTCAATTCGGCTCGTGGGATCTCGATTTGGTTGATTTGCGGGATCTGCGGCCTCCTCTTCTTCGCCTCCTCGCTCTTTCTCTCGGTAGCCATGGCGGTTCGTCGATGGCTCTCCCTCCGGCGCGACGGCGGTTGGTTGGGAGATGACGCGACGCACAGGCAGTGGGTGGACCCCGCGCCACGTTGGGCCGTAGCACTCCTGCACTATGGCGCCACATTTGGCGCTCTCGAGCGGATGCTGGACGATGCAGCACCGGGTAGCGAACCCCGCTGCGGGAAAAAACGTTATCCCGGTGCTGCATCTTTGGTACCGCATGATTTACCGCAACCAGTGCGGATAGCCTCAGAGTACATACAACAGTACTAGTGTGCAGTGGTTGCAGTGTCCAACGAGGGATATCCTGCAGGCGCTGCTGCATCGCTGCATATGCGGTCGGCGTCAAAAGATCTGCTCCCTGCGTAGGGCGCCTGCCACTGGCCAGCCCATCACTTCCAAATTCGTATTGGCTACGCCCGCGGGTCATCAGGTCAAAGGGTCAAACAAGCAAGCTTTTCCAAGCTGAAAACTTTTCGCTTGTCAGGTGTTTGAATATTAAGGCCATGTTTAGATTCTCAACTATTCACTATTTATTTTAATTTTTCATTATTTATTTTAACTTTTCACTATTACTTCCTCACAAAATACGTTTCCAGAGAATGCTACAGTATTTTTCTTATGCTACAGTGTTTTTTTTACAATCTAAACACACCCTAATAACAAGTATTATATATATAAATTATAAAATTAATTAGTGAAACGAAACTATTAAATCATGTTTGGAGACGTACTCATCAACACAATACATTACTTGCTCAGCCATGTACTACGGTTCTCACAAGATGTTTGTTGGAGCCAGTAGAATCTTGGAGATGCTCAAGTGAGTGTGAAGGGCACCTACAGTCGTACTAGTACACTCTACACGCTCTGCCTATGCCTATAGCCCTAGAAGAAGCAAAGCCGTAATCTATGATGCACTCAGCAAATCTGCATCGTTCTTCGTTTGTTTGTGCTTTTATAGTATGACCAATGTTTACCCTAGCCCCTGTTCAATTCGCTGGCCAGATGGCCAATCTTTTGGCAAATGCCAAATGAAACCCTGTCGCAAATCTTTCATAGTTTCACCAAAGATGTGCATCGCTATCCTAGGTTAAATTCAGTTAAAGAATTTAAGTCAACTATTCCCATTAAAGGATATATACTGTGCTGTGTTCATATTAGAAGTAAAAAGTACTTTTTTTAGATGAATAGTGTACTGGGAGGCGTGTTCTGTGAGTGGGATGAATAGAAAAAAACTTGTTAGAGAAATACTTTTTTCTAAATCTGAACAAGTGAGTACTCCACTTCTCTACCATTTCCATCAGCCCCCCTATGCCCTAGCCCGCAAGTCAAAGGGAAAGTACTGCCGCAACACACTAGCTCAGCGTCAGCTCACACGCCATGATGTCACGAGAGCGACGGCAGATGCAGGGCACGGCAGATTTCCCTCGGAACTCGCCAAGATCCGCCGATGGCAGCGGAGCCAGGAGCTGCAGAGCTCTCCGCTCACGTACGCCTGCAGGCTGCAGCAAGCCAACCCAGCAACCGAGCTGAGGCGCAGGTATGCAACACCCATAAATGGGCCGCCCAAATCGGTGCAAGAAATCCGAAGTCAATGGCGCGCAGCCGCGGAGCTATGCTGTGTTTAGATTGGAATGAGTAAAAATTAGTTTTAGATGAATAGTACATTAGAAAGCGTATTCTATGAGTAGAGTGAATAGAAAAAACTTGTTAGAGAAATAGAAATTATTGAATTTGAACACTGCCTGGTTGTCCGACGAGCGAGCAAGCGAGCGAGCGCGAGAGGACGGGCGAGCTTGGGTTAGGCGTGATGATGCACTGAACACGGATGCATGCATGACTCACTGAGAGCAAGCCCAACGCAGGCAGTCATGATGGTAGCCTCTGCAAAAAAAAGTGAGAATCCACGTTTGCACTTTGCCTTGAGGTACGTAGAGCCCCAACGCAGACAGGAGTTTCCTTTTCATGTCACTGAACCACAGTCCTCTACTCTGTCTCACATATTCTCACTAGGACCATTACTTTTTCTTCCAAGCACTCGCACCTTCTGCAGGTAGCACTGACACGTTTAGAGCCACCACTTTTTCCATCCGAGCCTAGGTGTCAAGATGAGGCTACTATCCAGGTTTAGCGTTGGGCTTGCCCTGAAAAAGCCTCCTCCAAAGGGACGAGCTATCATTGACGTGTAGCTACAGTACCAGCAGATCAGCATTGGAATCGTAGGGAGTTGTCTGCAGCCGCCTCCTCGGTTTCGCACTATTCATTCATTAAAAAGATTATAACTCAAGAGTCTGCCGTTGGAGGATGGCTTCACCTGATGGCCTCCATGCTAGGGCCTCCCCAGCCCCGGGCCTTTTGTTTGCCATCCTTAATCTATGATTGAAGTTGATATTTTTTTATGACAAGATGCATCAATACGTAGATAAATGGGTAATTAATCTGGATGGAATCTTTTTTTTATGATGGGTACATGTGCACTGCTGTGTTCAGATTGGAAGTAAAAAGTACTTTTTCTAGATGAACAGTGCATTGGGAAGCGTGTTCTGTGAGTGAGATGAATAGAAAAAACTTGTTGGAGAAGTACTTTTTTTCTGAATCTGAACACAGTCCACTTCTTCGTCTCAAGCTCCTTTACCATTTTTATAGCAAGAAGTCGCCGTGTTTAGTTCCCAAAGTTCTTTTTACTTCATATTCGTCCCCTCACAGAACATGCATCTCCAAAAATTTATTTTTTATCTTTCCTATTCATCCTATAAAAAAAGTTTTTTTCTCCACCATCTGAACACAGATCTGGCGTATCAGTGTCCTGAATGGGCTCCTTCAATTGACATTGACGTGAGTAAAAATCAGTTTGGAGGAAGTACACTGTGAGTAGATGTACTTGCATCTATGAATAAAGGAGGTACACTCGTGAGTTACTGCGATGTACCGAGTCCAACAGTGAAGAGCATGCAAGCCAGAGCATACGCGCGCATACTATACGTATCCTAGTATACTGAAGACGCCCTACAGCATTATTACGTAGTGTCATCTCGGTTTGGAAGTAAATGGTGGCATACATCGGCCCTTGAATGGTGAGTTGGTGACGACAGCTGCACGGTGCAGTCTCCACGGTTAATGCCGGGCAAAAGATCGATAGGGATAGATAGATACGGCGTATCTCGAGATACACCTCGAAGTATACTAATTCCAGCGTACACGTACCGTGATTACCGAGATCGCGAGCTTGAACGTGACATCAATGCATCATCACGTACGGCAGTGTACACTGTATTCTCACGTGAGGTATTTGTCTTCATTTGCAATTGGACCTAGGCGCGGCACTTGGTTGTACTGAACTGTCCAGTACCAGTCAGTGTACAACATTGATACGGGGAGGGAGGTACACAGAGCACGGTGATGTATGCTGCATTATATGTGGAACGCATTGAAGACGCAGGATCCGGTGCGTGCCGACGCTTGAATCGCCATGGCTGGCTAGTAGGCAGGCAGGAAGCCCCTCAGTTAAGACACCTGCACGCCGCACCTCTCCGCACTCCTGTTTGCAGCGACAAAAAGATTTCGTTTCGAGGGCGCGCCGGGCGGGTCAGCAGCCAGCTTTTGCCCGGCCGTGCCGGATGCCCCCGGACCCGGATCCCCTGCACCGGACCGCCGCGCCACCGCGGCGCGTCATGCCTCACCCTGGCGATGGACGGATGGAGCCATGGACATGGAGGGACAGCCCCGGATCCGGCCGTATCCGATCAGCATCGCCAGTCGTATGCGTTGCGTGCGTATCCATCAAATCGCTAGCCTAGCCAGTAGCCATAGCCAGCCAGGCAGCCTGCACTGCCTGCTCGGCTACTCGCCGAGACCCCCTGCCTGCTGGCGCCGCGCGCGATCGATATCTCTCTCGGTCGCCGCGCACCGCCGTGATCTCCTCCTCGCCTCCTCTCTGTCCTACTCTCTCTAGCCCTCCACCTCCCAACCGTCCCCTGCGACGGCCGGGGACCTCTATAGTCTATATAAACCACACCCCGACGAGAGGCTCTGACGTGCTCACGTCCACCGGTGTCCTTCATCTCACTCGCAGGCCAGCTAGAGTCCATTTGAGGAGAGGGTGCGGGGTACTAGGTAGCGGTGCGATGGCGAGCCGCATGGGTCTCGGCGGGGAAGGGAGCGCGGCGGCGGCGGCGCCGCACGTCCTCGCGGTGGACGACAGCTCGGTCGACCGCGCCGTCATCGCCGGCATCCTCAGGAGGTCGCAGTTCCGCGGTGAGTGATCCCATCCGGCATCCGCCGTTAGCTCTCCCGGAAATATAGTAAATGCTGCTGCTTTCCCTTCTTTGCTGTGGTCTGTATGTAACCTCAACGCCTTGGCGTTTCTGCGTGCAGTGACGGCCGTGGACAGCGGGAAGAGGGCGCTGGAGCTGCTGGGGTCGGTACGTGCCTTGCCTTCCGCTGAACTGCATCTCTTCTTCATTCTGTTTCGGATTCTTCCCTTTTTGTGTGAGTTTTGCACGAGATGACCGATGTATGTTTTGCTGTGTGTTGCAGGAGCCCAATGTCAGCATGATCATCACTGATTACTGCATGCCTGAGATGACTGGGTACGAGCTCCTCAAGAAGGTCAAGGTACGTGCACGCATGGTTCAGCCGCATTTCTTTTCTTCCAACTTCCAGCAGATCAAAGCAGCGCATCATAGATGCGGATTACTGAACTTTTGAGGGGTCAACTGATGCATGCAGGAGTCGTCCAGGCTCAAGGAGATCCCCGTGGTGATCATGTCCTCAGAGAACGTGCCGACCAGGATCAACAGGTTAAGATCCCATGCCTACCCAAGCATTGATGCCATTCATGCTTGTTATAGTTACTAGTAAAATTGTTTCTGCTGCCTTTTCACATCTGCATGGCTTTGTCAGGTGCCTGGAGGAAGGCGCGGAGGATTTCCTGCTGAAGCCCGTGCACCCGGCCGACGTGTCGCGCCTGTGCAGCCGCGTCCTCCGGTGAGCACAGCGACAGCGGCATCGCGCGTCTTGGCATTGCGTGCTCGGAGTCTTTTGGGAGGGTGGTAGTAGCAGCAGCGTTACAAGTAGTTCTGTATGTTGTGTTCAAGCAGCACGGGGCTCAAACAAAGCAGCATACGGCTGGGTGCCGGTTGTGTATTTTACTGCTTTCTCCGTTTTCTTAGTATTTTGTGGTGGTAGTAGAAGTTGTGAAACTAACGCTGTTCGGCTGGCTGGTGCCGCTGAGCTTGGCTGCTGGGCCCACCAGCCAGCCCCCCGGTCCCCAGCCAGTCCAGCGCGGGAGCAGCCCAGCGAACACCCCTTAGGCAGCGGATGATGCAAGTAATGTGTTCTGTAACCCTGCATGTTCAGTTAATCAGTTCAGTAAACAACTGTCAGTGTTTCCCTGCATGTTTCAGTTGGCATGAGCTACGGTCAAGCTGTGTAATATTTGGTTCATGTGCCGACATGGCGCCATCGGCACGAGGTTTGCATGCTTTGTTAGCAATCGAGCAGAAGTTGTACTAGCATGTCCTGCAGTTCTGGCATAAGCATTGAAGCATCAAGCATGTACTGTGATATCGATCTCACGTGCGAGCATACGTTAGAATATGACGCTGAGAGTAACTAGCAAGATCTGCTACAGATGAAAAAAGATATCAGACTGCGCTTGGTTAGGACAGTGAGTTACAAGGATTTTGGTTGATATTTGCCCTGCAGCCAGCCGAACACGGCCATTACTGCAGGGTGGAAACGAGCCGGCTCGGCTCGTGAAAGCTTATGCAAAGATGGCTCTGGCTCGGCTCAGCTTGGTTTAATAAACGAGCCAAACTTGAGGCTCGGCTCGGCTCGTTGACAAGCTCGAGCTGGCTTACGACCTCGACAATAAAAAAACATGACAAATATTATAATTATTTGAAAAAAGTCCAATTTACTACCTCCAAATATCATCCAAGTCCAAATAACCCTCTAAAGAAACAAAAAGGTCCATTTAACCCCCTGTGTCTCCCAAACCAGTTCAAACTTCACCTTTGGCACATATGTAAAACAAACTTTGCTGATTTGGCAAGTTTTAAAACTGGTTTTGCTGAGTAGGGTTGACAGCTCGGTATCTAACATGACAAGTATGTTCAGGTCTAGGCAATACGACATAACAGTTATGGGATGCATTAATCATATATTCATATATATATATATATATACTGTACGTACAGACCTTTATGCTAGTATAGCTTACCAGCACTACCAGATCCCTCCGTCAACACCGAAGCACCTCCCATCTGTGAGCTGTCCAACCTTTGCCATGCGCACGGTAGGGGCATGCTCTGCACTGAGGCTCGCGAGTCACGAGCCTATGTGTTGCGCAACATATATGGCGGCAAGGCATGGGCTGATGGGCAGATGCTGCGCCGTGGAAATTGGCTGCACGTACGAAAAGCGACGACAGGGCCAGGGCATGGTTGCCTCGCGCAGGTGGAACGCAGGGCACGGGCACCTCGCCGCCGGCGACGGAGCTGGGCACGGACTCAGGCAGCTCACGGCCTGTGCCATATAGGGACCCAAACGTGTCAATCCTAATCAGCTAAACCAGCTTCTAAAACCTGCCACATTAGCAACTGGTTTCAAGTATATGATAAAAGGTGTATTTTGATCTAGTTTACAAAAATAAGGGGGTTAAGTAAACCCTTTTATAGTTTAGGGGGTTATTAGGACCTGGCCTATACTTGGAGGTAGTAAATTGGACTTTTTTCTAATTATTTATAAATCAAAAGTAGGTTCCAAGAGCATTCAAAAATATGTTCCAAGAGCATTGAAAATATGGTCTTACAATAATATGGTTTTAAAATAGTAAAAGAAATCTAAATTTTTGGTTTGTGAAATAATAAATAGTAACATGATACTAAATTGGACACTCAAATTTCTATTCTTAGTTGCCCATGTCACGACTCTCTGACTCGACTCTATATATCCAATTGTCCTTCGTCGGTGGCAGAGGCAAGGGTTTTACCTAGTTGGCTAGTTGGAATATTAGTTTATGGGCTAAGTTAAACTCTTGTTTAATGAGCCACCATCGAGCTTGTTTTAGCTCACGAGCCGGCTCGGGCTCGGCTCATTTCGCAAACGAGCTAAAGCATTGGCTTGGGCTCGGCTCGTTTGGCAATCGAGCCGAGCCGAGCTAGGCGAGCCCGAGCTCGAGCCGGGCCCGAGCCGAGCTCACGAGCCCGAGCTTTTTGTCCACCCTTAACTGCAGGTACATCTGTTTTGTATCTCGTGCTCAGCATAGCCTATAGTCATCTTGGACTGTTCATTTTTTTTTGGATAGTTCGTTTTTTTGCATCTTTTGGAGAGTTCGTTTTTTTGCATCTTTTGGAGAGTTCGTCTGTTCAATTTTCTTGGGCTTGTTTAACAAACAAATATGAATGAGTACTGAAGTCTGGCCCATTTACTTAAAAAAATGCTCTGGTGGCCTCATATGGCCTACCTTGGCCCAATGACTCAAACAAATTGGCCTTTCTCCAGCCGGCCTGTTAGAGGAATGTAGGGAAAATAACCGCCGGCTTACCTACTTTTTAGACTGTACCAATGGAACCTTACCATATTCTCAAAAAAGAAAAAAAACTTACCATGATGCTAAAAAAGCCATTTTAACTTGCCATCATCATCATCATCATCATCATCATCATCATCACTATTGTTGATTTTGAGAGTTCATTTGATATTTTTTGTAAAAGAAATTAAGAAAATAATAGTGAGTTTGATGATGTGATGCAATTGGATTTTGCATTCCGATCACAAAGTCTCTTTCGTCATTCGATATACTACTGCCTCTATACAAACTAGCACAAGACATGTTGCAATTCGCCATGGATCAGGGTATCAGACAAACAGAACACTCATGCGACAAGAACGCCAAAACAAATCAATCCCACAAATTTTCTGGAGCATTGTTCCGTCATCATCATTTCTAAAAGGAAAACAAAAGGGGAAAAATTGCCTTTTCTAAAAAACAAAAGGCTAGAACAGTCAAAACTCAAAAACCTAAACCCTCTTCCGCGCATTGCCTGTGTGCCATCTGTTCCTCCCTCGCACCACCATGGCCTTCGCCGCCTCCCCTTCCCTCTCCTCCCTCGCTTCCTCCTCATCCGCCGCCGCCGCCGCCGCCGCGGTCTCCTCGACCACCTCCTCTTCCAACGCTTTCCACGAGTCGAGGCCTCTGCACCTCTCGCTCAAGCCCGTCTCCTCGATCCCCAAATCCCAGTCGCTCTCCTGCTCCACGCCGCACGTCCCCCGCGCCGCCGCCGGCGACGGATCGAGCGTCGGGAGCCGCTGGGATGGCTCCGGAGGGAACGGCGGCAAGGATGATGGAGGTGGCGGCCGGGGCGGCGAGGGTGACGACGACTACAAGGAGGCCGAGTTCGGCCCGCTGCTCGGCTTCGACGAGGTGCTGCGCCTCGCTGCGGCGCGCGGCGTTGCGCTCCCGGGAGACATGATTGAGGCGGCCAAGGACGCCGGCATCCGGGAAGTCCTGCTGCTCCGGTACTTCGATCTGCAGGTACTCGGAATGCTGTGAATTGGTTATTGGAAAATGTGATCGTGGCAGTTTTTCCCCATTCCTTTTGATGGCGATGACCTGCGCAGGCTGCGCCGTGGCCGCTGGGCGCGATGATCCAGGCCTTCTCGATGCTCCGCAACCGGATGCTCGCCGATCCGTCTTTCCTCTTCAAAGTTGGAACGGAGGTGGGCGCGATTGCCCAGTTATTTCTCAAGTGATCAGAGTAGGAGGCGTTCCAGTTATAGTTCTGTAGTTGCTAAATTGAGCTTTGGTTTTGGCGCAGATTGTAATTGACTCTTGCTGCGCCACATTTGCGGAGGTGCATAAGAGGGGGAAGGATTTCTGGGCAGAGTTTGAGCTTTATGCTGCCGATCTTTTGGTAGGGGTGGCTGTTGATATTGCGCTTGTGGGGCTCTTGGCTCCTTATGTGAGATTCGGGAAGCCGTCTGCTTCAACAGGACTCTTGGGAAGGTTCAACAGGATGGCTGTGTCTTTGCCAAGCAGGTGAATTTTCACTTCATTTGTTTTATATGAGTATTGGTAGTAGCAGCACCACGAGGATGGACCAAACCTGAAAATCTGTTCATTTTGTATTTTATCGATCTCATTACCATTTCTTGATCGAAGAAACTGAAAGAGATGGTGTAGAATGGATATGTTGCTAAATCAATGATAGAGCTTGACAGGAACATGACGCTATGATTTTAAAACTGCAGTGTTTTTGAAGCTGAAAGGCCAGGCTGCAGATTTACGGTTCAGCAAAGAATTGGAACATATTTTTACAAGGTAACCAACCTTACATGGGAAGGTTGCTCTCAATTTGGAGCCGTTGATGTTTTGTTCTAATTGCAGGACCACTGCCATGATGTTTGTATTGGCTTTAACACATGACTGTTAAATTTGCAGGGTGTCCTGTATGGTTCAGTTGGATTTGTCTGTGGAATAATCGGTCAAGGAATCGCCAATATGATAATGACTGCCAAGAGGTGATGCCTTGTTATTAGTGCATTTTAGTATCAAAATGTAGAATACCGTTTTGCAATTGATTGTCTAATTTCGTAATTACATCTCAATCTTATTGCTTGTTCAATCCTATTGAACTACTGTTTTTTTTATATACAATTATATTTTCTTATTGGCATTATGTTTCTATGTTTTGTTCTCTCCCTCATGAATGTTGATGATTATATTACCTGATTTCCCCCCAACTTGTGTGCTGATGCTTGTTACCTCTTCAGGAACGTAAACAAATCAGATGAAGATATTCCTATTCCACCTCTTGTTAAAAGTGCTGCACTTTGGGGTATGCTTATTATCTGCTTCCTTTCATTATCACTTTTACCTGGATCGAGATACATTTTTCATGACTGCAAATTGCTTAACTATTGGTTTCACGTCTACTGAGGCATCTGGCAGGGCATATTCAATATTGACCTGCTGGCACTTTGCTACTTTTTACTAGTATTTGTTCATTGTTTATATGATGTGTTAGATAAGATATTCTCAGAGAATGAAAGTTTTAATCATGTTGCACTTGCACATCTTCTGGTATCCTTTCTTTATTTTTATGTAGCTAGCTGTGTCATTTGTGTGTTCAGCTAGGATATAGTTTCTGTTCTTCCTATTCAGCTGATAAACTCTGCTGGCACAGGTGTGTTCCTTGCTGTATCATCCAACACTCGCTACCAGATAATCAATGGTCTGGAGCGGGTAGTGGAGGCATCGCCTGTCGCAAAACGTGTTCCACCTGTCGCTATGGCTTTCACAGTTGGTGTTCGTTTTGCCAACAATATCTATGGTGGAATGCAGTTTGTGGACTGGGCTCGATGGAGCGGTGTTCAATAATGGTGGGTACTCTTAGTTGTTGCAGTCACTGAAACATCATTAGATTTAGGTGGTGCTTTGTTGTTTGTTTCTTTAGATCTTATGATAAGTAGCGGAGGCTGGAGCTCTGTGAAAGTTAGGAACTTATTTGCTCGGACAAACCTGGAGGCGCATCGCATCATATTGTTGGCATGCATGAACTGAGAAGAATTTCACCTACATTTCTGCTGGGGCAAATGTTGAAGTATGCGTTCGCAATTGATCATCTGCTCTTTCGCCAGACTGAATGAATAAAGACAACCTGAATTACCCATAGATAACTGCTTCCTATCGTGTCCAGCTCTAAGTTGGAAGCTATGCAGAAATGCTATCTCGTGAGTCTTTCTTTCTTTCACCATTTCAGAAACACCAGAGTGCCGCACTCTGGGTGATACAACCTGCCAAGACCATAGTATAGCCAAGGGTGCGTTTAGATTATTCAAGATTTTCTAAAAAATACTATTCATCCAACTTTTCTCTTTCATTACATTCTTTCCACTCACAGAACATGTTTCTCAGCACGACGTATCGTGTTCTTTTTTGGATTCAATGTTTTCTCTCCCAATATACACACACACCCTTCATTTAGCCGGATATGGATTAGCTGTAACAGTAGCATCTTGATTCCTGACACAGCATCGACCTATTCAGTAAAAAATGTCTGCTGACCAGATTCGATTACCAGTGAAGTCGATAAGCCGAAAATGACGTATCCTTGCGATTCTGCGAAATGTTTAGCCAT
This sequence comes from Digitaria exilis, assembly GCA_015342445.1. Taxonomy (NCBI): domain Eukaryota; kingdom Viridiplantae; phylum Streptophyta; class Magnoliopsida; order Poales; family Poaceae; genus Digitaria; species Digitaria exilis. The sequence continues at coordinate 729,911 of JACEFO010001776.1, read as the reverse complement.
TTGTACCAGGTTGCAGAATGTCTAACGAGACGGTGGCAACACAGGATGGGCCGATGGGCTGAGGCTCGACCATGGGCCCATGGCAGCACTCCTGCTGCTGCTGGTGCCGTTCCTGGCCGCAACGGACGTCGCCGCTGCGGGCCGGCTGACGGTACGTACTGCGGTTCGTTCGCCATTTGTTCGAAAACCTGAAGTTTACCAAATGCACGCCATTGAAAGTGAACCTTACCGGTCGATCCACCAAATCATGGCCCCGGACCCCATTTCATATCATCGCCCTTGTTCCGATCGACCTGGTGGATTGTGGTCTTCAGTAGCACCGTGCCGGTCCAACACGTTCCTTTGGTCGTCGGTTCTAATTTCCGGGGGTTGGAACACTTTTTGTAGTATCCGAGTGTGGAAATTCATTTTTAGCCATATGTCATTGGCATGTACACTGTAGCTTCACGCTAGCTAATTATCGTGGCGAGGACCGTCAAACTTGGGAGGCGGAACCAGAATAATTCAGAACGAAGGAGCAATGAGTCCGCTTCCGTTCCGCCCTTTCTTCCTTGGCAGATTAAGGCTCGAAAATGACATGACTACCGTCTACCATTGAGTCGTCTGGGCCTGGCGGCAATGTAATTGCGTGCTATATATATCGGCCCTCTCGATATACAACAGATATTCACACTTCAAAGATGGGCACAGCCATGGCAACGCTAGTGCTCGCACTACTCGCTATGCTGTATCCGGCAGCCGTTGCCGTGAAGGGTGGAGGGAACTGCCCCGGCTGTGGTTCCTTCGATATCCCGTATCCGTTCGGTATAGGCCCAGAATGCTCCCTGCCAGGTTTCAATGTCACCTGTGTGGCTGGCGAAGACAACAATACTTACCTCCTCTTAGGCAACCCAAGTATCATGGTGAACTCCTCGGCCACCTCGATTGATGTCTCCGCCCTTCCCACCGTCTCCGACGCCGCCATCGCGTACTCCATGAAGATCCGCGATAACTACTCCGTCCACTGGACGGCTCCCGGAAGGCCCTTCGCCATCTCTGGCTCGTCGGACATGTCGCTCTACGTCTTTGGCTGCGGCGTCAAGGCCATGTTGTTCAAGGACAACTCGGATGTTGAGATCGGGAACTGCTCCGTGGACTGTGTACAAGATCAAATCATGGACAGGCTGCCCCTAATGCCATGCATGGGCATAGGGTGCTGTCTCATCAACATTACCATGGACCTAAGAGCGTTCACCCTCAACATCTCGCGCACAGGTCGTGCTGCTCGGCTGCAGGAACAAGTGAGCGCCTTCATCGCTGAGAATGACTTTGCATTCCAGTTCCAGCCATTGGAATTCGATTATGATTACTGGTCTCCACCACCACCACTAGCACAGCTGAGCTGGTCTATTCCCTACCAGTGGAATTGCGCACGCGCCATGGAGGACAGAGCCAACTATGCGTGCGTTAGTAACAACAGCTATTGTCTGGAATCGCCGATCGGTGGATATGTTTGCAGCTGTGCAAAAGGATTCAAGGGCAACCCGTACGTCTCCAATGGCTGCACCGCATATCAAGTGTCGAGGCCAGCGCCATTGCAAGGTAATCTCTTTTTGAGCAAACAAATATTTTATAGACATGTCTTTGAAATCTCATCAAACGAGGTACAAATCTAATAAAGTTTAAAGGGAAAAGTCTATTTTTTAACCCACGACTACAAAAACATACACGGCTATTCAACTATCAAAACTGAACAAAATTGACTCTTTGAGTGGTTTAAAAAATGGTTTTTTGTTCCTCCAAAATCTATAAAAAGTTATTTTATATTAAAAAATTCATAACTAATTTATTTTAAATTAGAAAAATATGATTCGGGTACCAAATTGTTTTTCTAAATATGTGACCTATATGTTGGTGCATCATTTGGAGTTGTTTGCATATTATTTATTTTTATTCTAAATACTTTTAGAAAAAATAAAACACTAGCAATATAAATCTATAATACTAAAGTAACATTAAATAGTAAAATCTATAATACTAAAGTAATATTAAATAGTATGCCAATAGATAGGTTACATTTCAATAAAACTTTTGACACTGCTTTTTTTTATTTCAAATGATTATGATTTTTTAATTTTAAATAGTTTTTTATATTTTTTATAAAATAAAAGCCACCTTCAAAACTATCCAAAAGGGTCAAATCTAGTGGTTTGGGTAGTTGGATGGTATTTAGTGTTTGGTTTTGTAGTTGTAGATTAAAAATCAAATTTTTGTAACAGTTGAAGGGTGAAAAACGGACTTTTCTCAAGTTTTAATCATATAACCATAAGTACATGGTGAATCTTTGGTCCAAAGAACTTTTCAGAAAGATAAAAAATTCTACCTCATTTTTATGGATTTGACCATGTAAAAGTTGGGATATGAGAAACACATCTATACTACAAAGAAAAGAATTGAAAATGTTTTCCATCAAAGTTAGACCCACCCTACAAGGGAGGTGGGAGGGGTGCATACACATCAAAATTATGAGTCGAAGAGTGTTTTTGTTGAATACTAAATATTTTTCTCTCCGCTCCTGAGCCTTACCCCCGACTATACCATTTGTATCATGTGTGTGTCGCACGTGCACCTATGCTAGTGTATATGTAATATTTGGTTACAAAGTTGTTATATATTGATGCTTTAGTATAAAATAATATTTTAAATAAAATTATTATATTTATACCTCTTAAATACTATTAAAAACGTGCCATTTCAACTCTTTTTCCTGGAAGCATATATTGTTTGTTGTTATTGTCCTTGATACTGATATTTATTGCATTAAGTGTTTTCCGTTATTTTTGTTTCGCCGAACAGCTTGGGATACTATTCAGCCGAAGGCAAATTGTCCGACGTCTTGTGGGAACGTGACTGTTGCATTTCCCTTTGGAATTGAAGAAGGTTGCTTTGGAAAGATCCAAATGTACCTGATTTGTGACCCAGGACCTCCCGTCGTCCTTCGAATGCTTGTTGGATCAAACGTCACTAACCTATCCATTGACGAAGGTACCCTTCATGTTCTCAACTGGGCGGACCCCAGCTCTAATGATACTTATCCTTCGATGTACGCTGTCTCTGGAGAATGGGGCGGGGTGGTGCTGAAGTGGGCAGTCGACAACTTGACCTGCAAGAATGCAATGGCGTCCAAGGTGGTTTACAGATGCTCTTCTTATAGTGATTGCGTGGATGTCACAGACGATGTCATGCACCGACAAGTGGGCTACCGGTGCAAGTGCTCTCAGGGGTTTGGAGGAAATCCCTACATTAAGGATGGATGCACAGGTATGGTCTCTGCAATATTCCAACCAGATAATGCAACCCTCTTAATTTGTAATGATCAGCGTTGTGGTATTCAATTTACAGATATCGACGAGTGTGAGGAGCCGGATAAATACATATGTCATGGTATATGCCAAAATACTTTTGGGGGCTATACGTGTACCAGTTGTCCTCGTGGAACAAATTTCATGAGGGTACAAGGAAATGCAACCCTTCTACTGTGATATTAGGTAACAACCAATTTCGGCTGTGGCAATTATATAATAGTATCCCAGATTGTTAAATCACATAGTTGGATTATGGCTTCCGTATCTCAAGTGTCCGCGCCATGCAGGTGTTACCATCGGACTAAGCAGTGGTGGTGGCATTCTGTTTCTTGCCGCAGTTGTTGCTATTCTTTCACGGAGATGGAAGAGAAGCGTTCAGAAACGGCTTAGAAAGAGGTATTTTTGTAAGAACAAAGCCATTCTCTTAGAACAACTGATCTCTTCAGATGAGAGCGCAAGCGATGGCACAAAGATATTCTCCCTTGAAGAACTACAGAAGGCAACAAACAACTTTGATCTCACCCGTGTGGTCGGCCGTGGTGGCCACGGTACTGTATTCAAAGGCATCCTAAGTGACCAGCGGGTGGTGGCTATCAAGAGATCAAAGCTCCAAGAAAGCACTGAGATCGAGCAGTTCATCAACGAGGTGTCCATCCTCTCACGGATTAACCACCGGAATGTGGTTAAGCTTCATGGGTGTTGCCTTGAGGCCGAGGTCCCTTTGCTTGTCTATGAGTTCATCTCCAGTGGCACATTGTATGATATACTACACCGTGAACAAAATGGCATATTGTTACCGTTGTCTTGGGAGGAACGACTAAGGATTGCTATTGAAGTTGCTGGCGCGCTCATGTACCTACACTCGGCGGCTTCAGTGTCAATTCTTCACAGAGATGTCAAGTGCATGAACATACTTCTGAACGAAAGCTACAGGGCAAAGGTCTCAGATTTCGGCGCTTCGAGGTCCATCCCAATTGATCAGACGCATCTGGTAACCGCTGTGCAGGGCACATTCGGGTACCTTGACCCAGAATATTACCACACTGGCCAACTCAACGAGAAAAGCGATGTTTATAGTTTCGGAGTTATACTTGTGGAGCTTCTAATGAGGAGGAAACCGATCTTTGAGAACAAGAATGGCGAGAAGCAGAACCTGTCCAACTACTTCCTTTCGGCTATAGGCGAGAAGCCCCTCAATGAGATAGTGGACCAGGACATAGTAGGCGAAGCAAGCGAGGAAGCAATCGCGGGCACAGCAAGACTGGCAGAGGAATGCCTCAGTTTGACACGAGGAGAAAGACCTACCATGAAAGAGGTGGAGATGAGGTTACAGATGCTGAGGGCCCGTATAGCTGTCCCTCTAGGGCTGAGGAGGGGTGAAGAAATGTGCCATGCTCACAGTGAAGCCGCAGCGAAAGTGAATGGGACTAGTGCCGCTATTCCTGTGCCGGCTGGTCACCACGGCACACGCCAGTACAGCCTAGAGCAGGAGTTTGTGTCGTCCGCACGTGTGCCGCGGTAGATTGCTGGAGCCGCGTCTCGGTGCTATGTATTTGAATTGCTTGTTGTGCTCCTGTAATAATTTTGTATTCCAAAACTCATACGGGAGAGAACACATGTGCGTATACTCTTCAGGACTGTTATGATCCGCTTAAATAAGAACCTTGTAGTAGGACCCTACCTAACAGCACAATCACACATTCATGTGCAATTGTGCACTCTCCTGTCGAGCGGGGAGCCTGTAGTGGCATTTATGTTTTATTTTTTTTTAAAAAAAGACTTTAGTTTTTTTTTAAAAAAAAGAGTAGTCTTCAGCCACAGTGTACGTGATTATAAAAGACTACGTAAATGATAGGAATAACTCAAAAGGCAAAGTCTATACTTATTTGATTATTTCTCTATCCATTACTGGAAAAGACATCTATAAGGAAACAATCTGCAATGCGTATCTTGCTAAACGGACAGGCGGACGCCAGAGTGTATTCTCATGCTGTATCAGTGACCTATCGCGTAGATAGTACGATCTTTTAAAAACAATCTCCATGAGAGAGAAAAATATCTTTTTCAAATACAATAATCCACACAAGAACCGTGATTTCCAAAGTTTATCTTTTTCTTATATTAATTATGCTCATTAACTAATTAATTTCCAAGCATATGTGCATATTGGCTTTGTTCGATACAACAACTTCAATTGGATGAGTCTCGTTACTGATGGATCCAGACAGGACAGAAACATATGTCATCATAGTTTGTAAAGCAACCTGTACATGACTTTAATATAGTTGCTATTAATCTCAGAACATTTGGCTTCTTGCTAACTTACGGATTACTGAAGCAGAAGATGGCTTAACCCATTGCACAGACATCAGATGAGAAGCAGAGTAGCAGACTGAACCTTTGCTTCATTAGTCATAACTCATAACTAACATATTTCATTTCCACCAGACGTTATATGATAACGTTGGAAAGTATCCATCTTGTCATTTATTCCTCGACAGAAACTTCACGCATATCGGAGACCCTAGGCAAGAAGCCAGCACCGACAGAGGCAGAACCAGTCATGCCGGGCGCAACTACAGGTGCTATTGTGCTAACGCGTCCGCTTTATCACCGTCTCGACGAAGACCAGTCGTCGCCATCCTCCCAACCTGGTGGATCGTCCTCGTGAGTTGTGAGTACCTTTGAATAACTTTTTACATCTTTAGAAAAAGGACTAGAAATGGGATACCCTTGACTTTAAAAAGGAAGGTAGCAACGATTTTGCAGTGGTACTCGGGAAACACTTCTGGTGATGGAGAATACCCCATCCATAGAGTACCAATATTTATCTCGACACGGTTAGGTCTGGTACTAAGGTGGGTAGTAATAGCCATGCAAGTCGTCAGAGTTAAAAGCAAGTAATTAGTTAGCGATCAAAATCTTCCACATAACCACTTGTCTTTGGATCCGTCCAGCTTATTATTATAATATGCAAGAGCTGAGGGGAGCCTAACTTTTTAAGCTAGATGATTGGATAGTGGAAAAGTAAATTATGGGCCGTTCGGACTAGCTAGAGCTCGTTTTATCAACCTTTAAAAGGTTTAGCTGATATATAAACGGAGCCTAAGTATATCAGGCCTAACGACCCACTCTTACCCACTAGTGAACGTAAGTGGATACAGAATAGTTGCCTTTGGTTTTGACAGGTCAATTGGCCCTTGATAGAGCGGTCCATGTAAGATCATCCTTTATTTTTTGGGTGGAAATACATCATTCATATGTTTACCAATAAGCCTTCCTCTGGTTCTTTAAGATACACCATGCACCGATATAGATAGGCATTATTGTTAAATACCTTGTCATCACATTTGAAGCTGTGATTCTGTTATATCTTGAACGTAATATGTTTTTTTAAATAATAGATGAAATCTGGCCTCTACAAGCGTACACAGCCACATTATTACAAGCTTTGATCACTCAGCTTTAATTGTTGATCATTCAAGAAAACTAAGCATTTTACATTATGCAATATAAGCAGTTTTGATGAATGAGCTGATCATGAATCTAACTCATATTAAGCCCTCAAATCCCACTCATCAAATTAGGGGTGAGATGATCCGTCAACATCCCACTCATCAAATCAAACACTCAATAGTCTGACGCATTTTCCACCATACCAGTGGAACTTTAGTTAATTAGTAGCCCTAGCTATGTAGTAGTGCATACTGAAGTACTGAACTGACCCCCAATTGCTATCCCCGAAAATGACATAACTGCATTCCACCATCTTCCACCGCAATTACATAAATATTCGGTCTTCTCACCGGTCAATGCAGAGCTAACTAAATGTGCTGTGATATATGTAAGTCGAAGGACTAACATTCCCTCAATACCCAAAACACATATACGTACTCCAAACATGAGCATGTCCATTGCAATTGCAACCATGGTGCTCGGACTACTCGCTGCTGTGCTGCTGTCTCCGACGGCTGTCACGGCGAAGACGAGCGGAAGGAACTGCTCCGCCGGCTGCGGCGTTGGCTTCGACTACTTCGAGATTCCATATCCGTTCGGCATAGGCCCTGAATGCTCCCTGCCGGGCTTCAACCTCACCTGTGCAACTGGCCCAGGCAACACTAGCGTCCTCCTGCTAGGCAACCCAAGCATCATGGTGCACGACTTCGGTGGTAGTTACGATCACTCTCCTACCATCGGTGCAAGCATCGGGTACTCCGTGGAGATGGCTGCTGGTGTCCGTGACTACTCCATCTACTGGGAGGCTCCAGGCAAGCCCTTCGCCATCTCTGGCTCGTCCAACATGTCGCTCTTCGTCGTTGGCTGCGGCGTCGAGGCCTCGCTGTTCATCGGCGACTCGGATGTTGAGGTCGGGAACTGCTCGGTGATGTGCGTACAAGAGATCATGGAGAGGCTGCCACAGGGGCTCTGTGTCGGCATAGGATGCTGTTACATCGACATTACGGTGAACCTAAGAGCGTTTACTCTCAACATCTCGCGCACAGGCCATGCTGCGCGTGTCCTGACACAAGTGAAAGCCTTCATCACCAGTCAATCTTACTATCAGTTCAATCCATCGGACCTCGGATCTCATTCTCATATACTAACTTGGTATTACCGAGCTGATGTTATGTGGACTATTCCCTACCAGCCGAACTGTAGACACGCCATGGAGGACAGAGCTAGCTATGCGTGCCTTAGTAACCACAGCAAGTGTCAGGAGCCACTGATCGGTGGGTATGTTTGCTACTGTATGGAAGGATCCTATGGCAATCCCTACGTCAGCAACGGCTGCACAGCTGAAGACGAGGACTACAAAGGTCCACATCATCTCTCTTATACTCCTTTTTCTTGTCTAGCTGGAACACCAAACTTCTAGTAGTTTTGATTTGAAATACGTGGTGCACGTCATTTGATTTTGGTAGTTTCATTCTGCAAATATTTGCTGTGATACTTTCTTTTTGTATTGGGAAACAGTGTACAACTCTATGCAGCCCAAGGCGAATTGTCCAACATCTTGTGGGAACGTGAGTTTACCGTTTCCCTTTGGAACAGAAATAGGTTGCTTTGCAAGGTACGAACTGTACCTCGCATGTAACCCAGGGCCTTCTCCCATCCTCGAAATGCCTGATGGTTCAGTGGTCACTGGCATATCCATAGATGAAGGTATCGTGCGGGTTCTCAAATTAGACCCAAAAGGTTTCTTGGCTCATATGGATACCCCGCTCTACGCCGCCTCTGGCGAATGGGGAATGGTGAAGTGGGTCGTCGATAACATCACCTGTAAGGATGCAATATTAGCATCCACGGAGGTCTATAGATGCTTCTTTAATAATAGTAACTGTGTCGATGTGATAGACGATAATACACTCGAACATGTCGGTTACCGATGCAAGTGCACTCAAGGGTTCGAGGGAAATCCATATCTTAAAGAGGGGTGCACAGGTACGACCTCACATATTCTTTGAAAAGCATTCACAATTTACATTTTGCAAGGATCTACATTGTGAGTATGTACATTATTGCAGATATTGATGAGTGTCAACCAGACAAATACATCTGCAATGGTATTTGCATAAATATCCCTGGGAGCTATATATGCAAAGGCTGTCCTCACGGGACATATTTTAGTAACATCACAAGGAGTTGCAAACCATCTACTATAATAGTAGGTAAGTACCTTTAATTGTAGTTGGGAATCCTGGCAGTAAAGATTAGCTAGCTCATTCCTACATAGATCCCATGTTAGCCTCGTGATGTTAACACATGGAATAACTTTTTATAGCCAAAAAATTAACTAGATGATTCGATCTGCCCTATTGTAATTATAACATCTCAGATATTGCTTCGTTATATCTTGGGAGCTAAATTGGGTTCACCGATGCAGGTGTTACAATTGGATTAAGCAGTGGAGGTGGCATTTTATGTCTTGCCACATTTTTTGTTGTCCTTATACGGAGATGGAAGAGAAGTGTCCAAAAACAGCTCAGAAAGAGGCATTTTCGCAGGAACAAAGGCATTCTCTTAGAACAATTGATCTCTTCGAACAAAAATGCAAGTGACGGAACAAAAATATTTTCCCTTGAAGAGCTAGAGAAAGCAACCAATAACTTCGATCATGCTCGTGTAGTCGGACATGGTGGACATGGCACTGTCTACAAGGGCATCCTAACTGATCAGCGCGTGGTGGCTATAAAGAGATCAAATATTGAGGCAAGAACAGAAATCGAGCAGTTCATCAATGAGGTGTGCATCCTCTCACGGGTCAATCATCGGAATGTAGTTAAGCTCCATGGGTGCTGCCTTGAGGTCGAGGTTCCTCTGCTTGTCTATGAGTTCATATCCAACGGCACACTATATGACCTCTTGCATAGAGAGCAAAATGATACCTTGTCACCATTGCCTTGGGAAGAGCGCCTAAGGATTGCTGTTGAGATCGCTGGCGCTCTCACATATTTGCACTCAGCAGCTTCAGAATCAATTCTCCATAGAGATGTCAAGTGCATGAACATACTTCTGAATGACAGCTACACAGTGAAGGTTTCAGATTTTGGGGCATCAAGGTCGATACCGATTGATCAGACTCATCTGGTTACAGCTATGCAAGGAACATTTGGATACTTAGACCCAGAATACTACCACACTGGTCAACTCAACGAGAAGAGCGATGTTTACAGTTTTGGAATGATACTTCTCGAGCTATTACTACGGAAGAAACCAATCTTTGAGAATGAGAATGGTGAGAAGCAGAACCTGTCGAACTATTTCTTGTGGGCGATAGGTCAAAGGCCCCTCGAGGAGATAGTGGACGAGCGGATTCTAGGGGAAGCAAGTGCGCAGGCGATCACGGCTACAGCTCAGTTAGCACAGGAGTGCCTCAGCCTCACACGAGGGGAGAGGCCTACCATGAAAGAAGTAGAGATGAGGCTGCAGATACTGAGGAGTAGCCAGGTCATTGGTCCAAGGGCGAGGATAGACGAAGTGCCCCGTCCTCATTGTGAATTCGTGAAAACCAACAGAATTGCTAGTTCTGTTTCAATGGCTGCTTGTCACCATGGCTCGCGCCAGTACAGCCTAGAGCAGGAGTTTGTGTTGTCCTCGCGTGTGCCGAGGTAGATGAATTGTTGGCATAGCATCTCTCTCCGTGTGTATTTAAAATTTTTAATTGCTTGTTGTGTTGCTGTAACTTTGTATAGGAACGTCATACAAAGGAAATATATGTATCCTCTTCAGAAGTTAGAACTGGTATAATAAGGAATGAATAGGATATTAGTGTCATAGTGCATCTGGAGCTTCTACAGGTCCCTGAGACCCTTACTGCTACACCTTGCACAACCTATTTTAATCTTGCTCAAGAATTCAAGATTCACGTCGGTAGTTCATGGTTCAAACCGGCCAAAGGCAAACTGTCCAGCGGGACAATGTGTGGGAACATGCGGATCCCGTTCTGTACCTGACCTGTAACCCGGTCTATAGATGTTCAAACGGGCGGCCCGGCTTTGGCCCAAGCTCAACATGGCCCGGGTCATCTCTGTCCGGGCCGTACCCAACATTGTGTTGTACCAACCGCCCAGGCATGAGCCCATGGCCCCTTTTTCATGCCGAGCAGGCTGGGCTAGCACAACGCTTCCCGTGCCCGGCCCCGCACCTCCCGCTCCTGCTCCCACTGAGACCCCTAGCCTCCTGCGGTCCTGCCCTCCTCTCAAAGTCCTACGCCCGCCAGCCCCACTGTTGCCTGTTGGCCACGCCGCCGCTCCTCCTCCCACTGCCACACCTGCCCTCCTATGGTCCCACCCTCCTCTCATAGTCCTGTGCCCACCAGCCACACTGCCGCCTGCTGGCCACGCCGCCGCCCCTCCTCCCCATCACACCTGCTCCCGCAGCCGCCGGTCGTGGCATCAGTGCTCCTCGTTGTTGCCAATCTAGCACTAGCTGCTCATCACCATAGTTTGGGTGGGGGAGGAAGGAAGAGCAGCAACCACCGTCTGACCTCAAATACAAGCGAGGAGGAAGCAATCAAGAAAGCGAGGCCGGAGAGCGGCAGAGCTTGGGTGGGCGAGTGGCGGCGCTGAGGATGGGGCGAGCCACGAGCACCGCTGCCTACGGTGGGGGAGAGAGAGAGAGAGAGAGGGGTGGTGGTGGCATCGAGGAGAAGGAGGAACGTGAACTAGGGTTTCTATATTTATATGGAGGTGGGGGTTTGCGGCCCTAAGCCGGTCGACCTATTGTGAGCGTGTCAGGATGGTCTGCCCAGCGTGCTAGGGTGCCAACCCGTGCCTGGGCACGATGCAGACTGGGATGAGCCGGTTTTGGGCTGGGCCAAAGATCTGTGTGCTCGGGTGGCCTGTCGGGCTACAGGATTTTCGAACATCTATACCCGGGTCCTGTCCCTCCCAATTAAGAATTGGGGCTTCACAATTACTAGCCAATATTTCTCTCATGCCTTTTCTCGTTCATGGTTCGATATTCTGGTGTCCTAGGCGTAGAGGAACCACACCAATCCATCCCGAATTTGGTGGTTAAACTCTACTGCAGTGACGATATTGTAGGGGAGGTCCTGCGGCAAAATAGCTCGATGCCAGAATGATAAAAAGCTTAACACCTCTTATTTGACTTTTTCACTATTTTGAAATACGAAAAAGATCCAAATCCAAAACGCAAAGGTCGTCTTATTCAAAACCTCAATCATCACATCCCCTCTCTCCCACTTCACACCTCAGAATGCACTGTTCTTATAGAGAGAAAGGCGCTTTCCCATCTTCTTAACCCGAAATGAAATGGCTGAGGAAAAGAAGGTTCCTTTTGGGGGGTACCCCCGGGAAGAGATCCAGTGGAGACGGGGTGGGCCTGTAGCTCAGAGGATTAGAGCACGTGGCTACGAACCACGGTGTCGGAGGTTCGAATCCCTCCTTGCCCACAACCTTCCAAAGGGGGAAGGGCCTTTACTTTCTCCATGAGGGTAGGAAAATCATGATCGCAACCATCGAAGAAGGCATATTGATAATTTAGAAGCTCTGTAACCCAGACGATTTTCTGGAGGATCAAGAGAAGGCACATTCTACGTCTTTTCTTGATAGTCGGAAATGGCGAATAAAAAAAAATGAGCCCATGGGGTGAAGTCCCTAACCTTCTTCAGATATAAGAAAATCAGCTCCCAAGAAATTGAACCTAGGCCTACTAGTTCGGCCATGCTACTCCGCCCTTCTAACCAACTAGACTAAAGTTCCTTTTGCAAGTGGGTGTGAATAAGTCGAGGTGTGAGGATGTAATATATTGGCGAATAAGAACCGGTATATGTGCGGGGATGGTCAGAGCGTGTGCGTCAATGTGGCTGACAACAAGATGCATGATTGAGCAGGCACGTGAGAGTGCAATTTTTTTAACGGACGGCAAAAGTTTTTTTCGAATTTTTATTCATGGAATAAACGAATTAAAAGGGGTTACAATAACTGTACAAACACTCATGACTCCCGACTCACCACACACAACTGACCGCTCACGACTCGCGAAAACAACGAAAACAAAACACAACTAACGACTCACGACACGTAAACAAAACAACCAGAAGAGAGAAAAGGGAAAAGCTAGTCAGCACTTAGGTGTTTCTAAGGGGCTAGCATCCAAATTTTAAACCACCGTATCTAAGAATTTATGGCTCAGATTCATCTTCTCCCTCCATTTAAAATCCCCCCCAATAAAGGCAACAGGTGGGGCCCATCAGTGACGGGTGGTGGAGAAGAAGAGGATAGAAAAGAGAGAGAAAGAGAGATGGGAGAAAAGGTGAAGGTATGAGCCATCCATTTCTAGATCCAGTGGTCTAAAATTTGGGTGCTAAGTGCTAACCCCGTTAGAAATACCCAAGTGTTGGATAGATTAGACACTCCTGAGAGAATACCATTCCATATATACAGCATAGTGGAGAGCTATTATTGGAGACAATCCGGAGATAATTATACGCTAAACTAAATTATTGGAAGTCTTCTTTTACTAGCAAAGCCACTTCTTTCGGCCGACTTGTCGTGGGAGTGCAAAAAGGTTTAGAAGGAAATCGGTGACTCAAACAACATATTTTTTTACTCAACAGCATTGGATCATAACTTTAGATACTCAGCCCTGATTTCACTGCATGTTTTTTTTAGATAATGGAAACAGAGTTTCCGGCCTCTGCATAGCACGCAGCCCGGTTTTTTGTTATTATTATTTCACTGCATGCTTGTGTGCTATTAATCCTATTATGGATGGGAGTCCTAATGGTGTCGTGTCGCAAACTAGCTCTGTCTGTATATTGCAGATTTGGGTGAGGGTCTTGCAAAAGTGACACGCTTGTTCTTCAACTTTTTATTGCAGCCACGAGTAGCATCTTGATGTGCTTGTCGCTTCTGTTGTGGTGGGAGTGATCGGAGCAAAATAGTATATGGTTAACGGCCTAGTGTTCGCGGGAAGCATGCTCCCAGCCAGAACGGCTTAAATGTTGTCGGCAAGCCCCGACGATAGTCGCAAAAGGCATCCACGTCTCGGTCTATGAAGGAAGTAGGTTGTGGAATGTGGATACAGCATGGTGGACTGATTTTTTTTTTGAGAAAAAAAACATGGTGGACTGATGATGGGAAGACTGATGACTACACTACCTCTCTGAGACTCTTGTCCACAGTCAGTAAAATTCATGCAACTGGTCCAACACGTTTTGGCCCATGCGCGTTGTTGGGTAGGCTGTCCTGTCGTAGATGAGTTCGTCAAACTTGGAGGCTGCCTGGAGCATGCCTATCATGCATTTGCCATCCAGAAAAGGACATGAGTATAGTTCCCTTCTTCCACGGCAACTGAAGAAAATTTTCGTTCGTCTCACAGCTCACTGACCAATGTATATAAGGGTAAAGGTTGTGCTAAGGTGCAAACAATGGAGCCATTGCTATCTGATTTTTATAGAACAGGCGCCATGCATACTCCAAAGCTGAGCATATCAATGGTAGCTACTCTTATGCTTGCACTGTTCCCGTTGCCGTTGCCCACCGCTGACGCGATCACAGCAGGCAGCACAAACTGCTCTGCCTCCTGTGGTCCTAACTACGAGCTCTCATATCCGTTCGGAATAGGCAACGAATGCTCCCTGCCGCTGCCGGGCTTCAATCTCACCTGCGTGCAGAATGCAGACAACACTACCACCCTCCTGCTTGGCAACCCAGCCATGGTCATCGATGGCACTGCCAACAACGGCTTCAGCTCCCCATATTCTGCCATCGGCGACCCTTCCGAGTTCAACTCCCCCTACTCAGCCATCGGCGACAGAGCCAGGTTCAGTTCCCCCTATCCTGCAATCGGCGCCAGCATCTCGTACTTCTTCAGCATGACTCCTGGAGTCCGTGACTACATCGTCCATTGGGAGGCTCCAGGCAGACCCTTCGCCATCTCCGGCTCATCGTCCATGTCGCTCTTCGTCGTTGGCTGCGGCGTCAAGGCCTCGTTGCTCACCGGCGACGACTCGAATCATGAGGTTGGGAGCTGCTCCGTGATCTGTGCAGGAGATCAGTTCATGGATCTGCTGTCAGACAACGAGCCCTGCGTTGGCATCGGGTGCTGCAGCATCGACATCACGGTGAACCTGAGAGCGTTCACTCTCAACGTCTCGCGCATAAGCGGAGCTGAGCGGGTGCTGGAACAAGTGAACGCCTTCATCACTGATCAGTATGGGTTCCGCGAATGGGACCTCGGAGCTGATCTAACTGGTAAGTATAAGGCCATGCTGAGCTGGGCTATTCCCTTTCAGCCTGACTGTGAACATGCCATGGAAGACAGAGCCGGCTATGCGTGCTATAACAACAGCAAATGTCATGATTCACCCATTGGTGGATATGTTTGCAACTGCACGGGAGGATTCTCTGGTGATCCTTACGTCGTCAATGGCTGCGTAGTACAAGGTCAGTTCTCTTTACTCTTTCTGCATAATTCTATATATATTGTCTTAATAACTAGCGCGTGTCCTACACGCAAATTGCGCAGTTGATCATCATTGATACCCTTTGCATAACACCTTTGTCCTGGTGCAGAGCATGTGTGTAGCAACACTTAATTGAGATTCCAATTATGTAAACCCAACCATGAGGCCGAGCGATCTTTTTTTTTTAAATAATTATAGAAAAGTAGAACGATTTTTTCATCCTCCGTATACAGATATGGTACCAGTTCGTTATCAAAGCCTTCACTATAAACAGGAAAGGAAACACGGCATCCATATTAGGGTGAGTTTAGTTCGCCCAACTTCTCCAAAAAAAAAACACTATTCATCCAATTTTTCCCTATTCATCCCATCCCTTCCACTCACAGAACACGCTTCCCAGCACGACCTACAGTGTTTTTCTGGATCTACAGTGTTTTTTCTCCCAATCTAAACTCACCCTTAGAAGTGTTGTAAGCTTCAAAATCTTTGTGCCAGTACTAAATACCAACAATTGTGTGAACGTCAAAATCTTTGTGCTGATATCCTTGCAAACAAAAGTACATGACTTCTACTCCAACTTTTATTTTGGCCAAAAGTCTACTGTTTAAAGAAATTTAAAATTCTAGGCCCTCTAACATGGCTAGCTAGCCATCTCTCAAATCTTCAAATATCTCTTTTTCATCTTTTCACTTCTTTTTTATCCAATCTGAGCACCTAATATGTCCAAAATATTTAAACTTGTCCCTGAGTACTTTTGCAATATTTTTTTAAGGCTTAAACATCATTTTCTTAAATTTGGACAAAATTCATCCAAATTTAAATTCTAAATTTCAAATTCTCTTAACTCCAACAACATGATTAACTCCATAATTCCTTCTTAACCTTACAAATGAGCTAATGAAGCTTCTAAGTGTTGAAATTGGTACCCTTAAAATCGTTTGCCTAGAAATATTCATTTATTGTCTGTCACCGTGTGTTTTGATATTGATACTGCATTATATTTTAAATAATCCCTATTATCTTTGTCGAACAGTTCTGGACTCTATGCAACCGATGGCGAATTGCCCAACATCTTGCGGGAATGTGAGCGTCCCATTTCCATTCGGCATAGAAGTAGGTTGCTTTTCAAAAGTGCAGCTGTACTTGACATGTAACCCCGGGTTATCTCTTCCCTTCCTCCAAATGTCTGATGGATCAGTGGTCACGGGTATTTCCATCGACGATGGTACCATAAATGTTCTCAAACCATCGAACTCTAGCAATGCCATGGCTGATACTGAAACTCCTCTGTACGCCTTCTCTGAAGAATGGGGCGTGGTGAAATGGGCCGTTGACAGCATGACCTGTAAGGATGCAATGTCGTCCGAGGGTTATAGATGCTTCTCGCATAGTGACTGCGTGGATGTCACAGAAGATAAAACACTAAAGCAAGTCGGTTACCGATGCAAGTGCTCTCATGGGTTTGAAGGAAATCCTTACCTTAAAGATGGATGCACAGGTACGATGTGGCAAGGTTTGGAAAGAATGCAAACTTCACATTGTGAGGACATACATTGAGTTTATGCAAATTGCAGATATTGACGAGTGCCTGCAGCCGGATAAATACATCTGCAAGGGTATTTGCCAAAATACTTTTGGGAGCTATACATGCAACGGCTGTCCTCATGGAACAGATTTCAATGACATGTCAAGGAAATGCAAGCCATCTACTATAATATTAGGTAAGAAGTAAGCTCTAAACAACTTGTAATTGCGCACTTTTTGCAGTAAAATGAAGTTTATCGAATTGTACCATTGCCTACTTGGGTCATTGCTTCCGTGACTTAGTAGGTTCAACTGATGCAGGTGTTACCGTTGGACTAAGCAGTGGAGGCAGCATTCTTTTTCTTGCCGCAGTTGTTCTTGTTCTTACACGGAGATGGAAGAGAAATGTTCAGAAACGGCTAAGAAAGAGGTATTTCCGCAAGAATAAAGGCATTCTCTTAGAACAACTAATCTCTTCGGATCAAAGCGCGAGTGATGGCACAAAGATATTCTCCCTTGAAGAGCTAGAGAAGGCCACCAACAACTTCGATCATGCCCGTGTGCTCGGTCATGGTGGCCATGGTACTGTATTCAAGGGCATCCTAACTGACCAGCGTGTGGTGGCTATCAAAAGATCAAAGCTTGAGGAAAGCACAGAGATCGAGCAGTTCATCAACGAGGTATCTATCCTCTCACGCATCAACCACCGGAACGTGGTGAAGCTCCATGGGTGCTGCCTTGAGGCCGAGGTCCCTCTGCTTGTCTATGAGTTCGTCCCTAACGGTACATTGTATGACCTCTTGCACCGTGAGAAAAATGGTATCCTGTTACCATTGTCTTGGGAGGAGCGCCTAAGGATTGCCATTGAAATCTCTGGTGCTCTCACATACCTACACTCAGAAGCTTCGGTGTCAATTCTCCACAGAGACGTCAAGTGCATGAACATACTTCTAAACGACAGCTACACAGCAAAAGTTTCAGATTTTGGCGCGTCAAGGTCTATCCCAATTGATCAGACTCATCTGCTCACAGCGGTACAAGGAACATTCGGATACTTAGATCCAGAATACTACTACACCGGTCAACTCAACGAGAAGAGCGATGTCTATAGTTTTGGAGTGATACTTCTCGAGCTATTAACAAGGAACAAGCCAATTTTTGTGGATGAGAATGGCGAGAAGCAAAACCTATCGAACTATTTCCTATGGGCAACTAGCGAGAGACCCCTCAAGAAGGTAGTGGACAAGCAGACTTTAGAGGAAGCTAGTGAGGAAGCGATCGTGGGCACAGCTCAGTTGGCAGAGGAATGCCTCAGCCTGACACGAGGGGAGAGGCCTACCATGAAAGAAGTGGAGATGAGGCTGCAGATGCTGAGGACCTGCCAGGGCGTTGCTCCAAGAGCGAGGATGGACGAAGTACCCCGTCCTCGCTGTGAATCCGCGAAAACCAACGGGATTGCTCGTTCTGTTCCGGTGGCTGCTGGTCACAACGTCTCACGCCATTACAGTCTAGAGCAAGAGTTTGTGCTGTCCTCGCGTGTGCCGAGGTAGATAAATTGATGGCATAGCGTCTCGCTGCCATGTGTATTTAACATTTTTTTATTGCTTTTTTATGTATCATCTTCAGAAGGCAGAACTGGTATGATCAGGATTAACTGCCTTCATGCTGATACATTTTAAACGTATCACGTTTTGTAAACCAAAGGAAGGATACATTGTTTCACCCAACCTGTACATAATTTTTATCTTACATTAATCTCAGAATATTGCCTTCTCTCTGACGTACAGATTGACAACGGAAAACACGATTCCCCATTACATGCACAGCAGATGAGAAGTAGGCACAACTGTTAACATTCCATTTCCACCAGACGTTCTACGATTAATTTCCAAGGAAAGCGTCCACTTTCTCATTCATCGCCCTCGACAGGAACCTCATGCAGATCGGAGGGTTCACCTTGGCAAGAGCCAGCACCGACTGAGGCAGAACCCATATCCCATCGCCGCAGATCATGCCGGACGCGACAGCCGGCGCGAACGCGTCCGCTTTGGCTCTGTCCAGCCTCTGCCACACGAACAGGATCGCCGTGCCGACGAACATGTCCACCGCGAAGTACGCCCCGATGTAGAAAGGGATGGCCATCGCCATCGGGATCGGGATGAACCGCGACACCTTCTTGGGCGCCAGGTCTCTGATCAGGTTGATGGCGATCGCCGCGGCGAAGAACACGTAGCAGAGAGTGAGGCAGTGCTTGGGGAGCGAGGAGAAGCCGTCCACGCCCAGTATCGCCATGCTACGGAAGACGGCGGCGTTCGGCGCGGGGTACTCGCTGCCGTCGACGCCAATGTTGCCGAAGGCCTTGTAGAAGAGCCAGAACACGCAGGGGGATATGACGCAGCCCATCGCCGTGCCTATGACCTGGCTGATGAACATTGACCTCGGTGAGGCCAGTGTCAGGTATCCGGTTTTGAAGTCCCCCATCAGGTCAGCAGCAGTGCCCACAATGTTCATCATCACGCCACAGGCAGCCAGGCCTGCTAGAACACCACCATGGGAGGCGCCTACCCATGCACCGAATGCGAAGATCGCAAGCTTTCCGTATGTGGTAACTAGAGACCAGTCAGTGAGGCCAGATCCGTAGGCATTGCAGAAGGCAAGCAGAGGAGCAAAAATGTAGGCTACCAGGATGTGGTACCACTTCAGCTGTGGGAATATCTGCGGGACAGTACCGATGGATATGGCAGCAATGACAACATAGCCTCCAAGTGCGACGTACCATGGAATTTGGTCTTTGAGGAACATTTCATTGCGCCGCTCCTCGTCGTATGAAACGGGTGTGGTTTCAACTATGCCATCCTCAGAGATAGGAAGTGTAGCAGCATTGCTTTTCTTTCGTTGGGATCTTAATGAAATCACTGTGAGAATGGATATCTTTAGGACGTTGTATATACCATCTCCAAGAATCAAGGCAATGGCTATGAAGACCTGTAATACCGTGACAGAATTTAATAGCTCAAAACAGAACTGAGTCATCAGAGAAAGAACACACAACATATTCTTACCCGGTAACCTTGCATTCCATGAAGGTTAGTGTCAGCAAGATCTGCGGAGAACCAAATTCCCTTTTTCTTGGCTATGAGGGGCCACATTATTCCCCATGAGAGAATGGCTCCCAGGAGAATAGATACATTGACAATATGTGAGCAAATCATTCCCACTCCAACATACGTTGGAGAGAAGTCAAAGTAAAACCTTGGAAAATAAAAGAGTATTCGATTAATGGAGAACATAGAAAAATGTGGTCTGTAGAAGAAAGAAACATCAAATGTAGTAGTTGAATGGACACTAATGTTTACCTGTTATTAAAGGCTTGCATGCCTAATGATGGAAATTTCTGGAATCCACATTCATCTGCATTAGCAGTATAGAACCACTGAAAGAAACCCCAAACAAAGCTAAGGGCGAAGAATGTACCCAATTTCTTCACTTGCTTCCTGTAGATGACAAGAACAATGAGCTTATCCGTTTTTCTGTCCTACTAGAATATAGATGAAAATTGTTGTATATTCACCTTGCAAGCTTGGCACCCTGGGGCGTGTGAAAACCGTTTATGAGGTAGGCTGTTGCAGTGCCACTGGGATACGTCAGCTTGTAGTCAACAATCATAATCTGAATAATTCATAGTAATTTTGTTAAAATAATGTTGACAGGAATGACTAGCAAAGAGGGTTGGTCGGTTGGATATAGAATGTGACCTTTCTCAGTGGCACCAGCCCGAAGAGCCCAATGAAGCTGACAAGAAACAGGAAACCGATTATCCATCCAAGCTGTGGATCTTTGATATTTTGAGCATCATTAGCCTCAGTTGACGTGGCAGCAATTTTAGCATTCATGGACAATAGGTAGCTACCAAACCCCCCTGTAAATTCAGCATGTGAAAACTAAGAATGTCAGCTATAGCTACGATCAATTTAGCATTTTTGCAATATCATCAGTTGGTGGGTAACCCTAAAGATAACTAGCATGCAGTCCCTTATTCGCCAACATAATGAGGTATTAAGGTTACACTTTGCCACTGTCTATAGAAAGAGAATCACTGTTCTACCAGCTTGCCACTAATTACAAATAGAAAAGCAACATATTTGACAACAAAAATTCTTTTATGATTTTACATTTTTCTGTTTTTGCCACAACATGTTTCTGACTTTGCCATAAACAGCAAACTATCATGGCAGGTTAACATGATAATAAAACTTAGGCGCTACTGAAAATGAAAATTAATAAGAAATTATTCATGCGCAGGTTTACGACTTTTTGAACAAAATGCATACCATTGTATATTTTGGCTGTATTGTTGATACAACAGAATTGCAAATGAGCTATTCTCCATCCAAACTGGACAAGCCGTGCTGTTGTGTGTTGATGTGAACCTAACCTTTTAATTCTACAGCAAAAAAGCTTGAGTTGCCCTAAGATTGTGACAGCTAGATGGCAGCTTCGGTAGTCTACATTTTGCCTATCATTGTCAATTTTGTCATGACTCATGAGAGATATCTTACACAGTCAAGTTGGCCATTTTGAATTATAAATTGCATTAGCAAAATATAAAAAATGATAATCTCTGGCAGTTTCAATAATAGTAGCTGTAGACCAGACGAATCTTTTGAGCCTAATATTGACCGTCATTAGCACATTTTTAATGACGGAGTTACTGTAGCATAACAGTGTCTAATGATGGATTAATTAGACTTCATAGATTTATCTCGTGATTTATAATCTATTTGTGCAATTAGTTTTATTTTTAGATTATATTTAATACTCTTAATTAATAGTCAAACATTGATGTGACAAGTTCACCAAGTTAGCATTTGCCAACTTGATGAACTAAACAAGCCCTAAGTATAAAGCAAGAAATTGCGGTGTCCCTTCCACAGTATGAAAAAGAGCTACCCAGGTACTATTTTAATTTGTGTCACTTCCAAGCATGCTCTTCCAAAACGTTGCCCTATACTATGCTTCCACTCTATTTTCTTTATTCAGCCATTGACGGGTTCGTAAAAACCTTGAAGCTATATTGGTACAAAGCCCTTTGTTTGTATACATGGATTCTGACATGATGCAAGGAAGGCAACAGCCTTGACAAGATTCACATTTCGTCATTTCTGACAGCCTTACCTTAGCTCTCACGTCTCAACAGGTTCCCAAATTGCCCAACAAAATACACACACGGACAGAGTAAATTGGTGCTACTGGAATAGCTGGATAATAAGAACTACAATAAAGCCTGAGAATATCCTATTAAATGCAGAAAATAAGTACCATAATCCGCCTACTATTACCCGCAAAAAAAAAAGATCCGCCTACTATTGTCATTACTAATCCGGAAAATTAAAGATTGCGCATCCAGACACTAGCACACGAACGAGGACACGTAGGATTATTTTCCAGTCGATTTTGTCGATCTCTATATACGACATGATATATGTATAAACGAAATCACAACCATAATACTCTACTAGCGTGTGGCAAGAGACACCGAGAACTGTGAAATTGATATACTAGATGGGGAAAGGGTTGGTCACCGCTGAAGGCGATGTCGTAGGCGGCGACGACGCATGTCTGGATGACGGTGTTCTCCTGTCGCGTGAAGGGCTGCTTGAGCAAGCCGACGCTCTCGATGGCCTTGGTCCAGAGGCGGAGGAAGAAGAAGCCGAGGAGCCCCGCGGAGATGTTGAGCGACGGGATGATCCCCGTGGTGAGGCTCAGCTTCATGACGATGATGCTGAACAGGACGGCCAGGAAGAAGCTCACCACGAAGGCGCGCACCGTCAGCTGCTCCCTCCACGACGGCACGGGCTGGCCCGCGAACGCGAGCTCCACGGACGGCGCCTCCGCCGCCGCCTCGGCGGCCGTGCCGGCGGCGGCCCCGTCGCGGGCCGGCGGCGCCGAGGCCGCGCGGCCGTCGTCGGCGCTGGGCTTGTTGCCCCGGCGCCGGAGCTCGTTCGTCGCCTCCACCATCTCGACGCCCTCGGCACCGTTCGAGCCCGCGGCCTCGCCGTGCGTCGCGGTGGTCATCTCGTCGGGGACCAGCGGCTGCAGCGGAACTTGGGAGAGGCGGCGGTGCGCACGAGCGCGACTCTGATGCTCTCCTGTTTCTTGGCCAGAGCACGCGCGGGACGGGGAATTTATGGCCTTCTGGGCTCCTAGCTTGCGACCGGTCGGCGGTCGGGGCCTCGGGGGTGGGGTGACTGTGGGCCGAGCCGAAGCCGACGAATGGTCGAGAGGTTGACGTACGTGGCCGTTGGCTACGGACAGACACGGGGCTCCCTGGCCGCAAGTTTGACTGGGGCTGACGTCGGAGCCAGACTGGCATGACGGCTGGTGCTGCAATGCATGGTCAACTGTCAGCGGGCGAGCTGTTTGGCAGATTAGAACCGAGGATGTTTTTGTTTAGGATGCGTTTAGTTTCAAAACTTTTTAAAAAAACACTATTCATCTAACTTTTTTATATTCATCCCACCTTCCCACTTACAGATCAAAGTCAGCCTACAGAAACCGGATGTTCCGGTTTGGAAGTCGGGGGTTTCGACGGAGTAGGTCGTTCGAGAGGATAACTACCACACTTACGTGGTGGAGGACGGCTATGTTTACGAGCAAACTAGCAAAGAGATAACCAACGCGTTTACGTAGCGAAGAATGACTAGTTTACGAGTAAACTAGCAAAGGTCGTCGATGCTTACGCCCGGGAGGGACCCCGTTAGGGCGTGGACGTCGCCGGACGTGCCCTAGGTCGACCAGCAAGCCTAGAACGCCATCAATGGCAGTGGAGATCACGATAGACAGCAAGAGAGGTTGGAAAAGTTTAGGGTTGAGAGGTAAAAAGTAGATGCATAATGTTTGATTCGATTGGGATTAGCTCAATCGGCCATGACCCTTTATATTTATAGGGTGGGGAGGTCTAGACCAGTAGGAGTCGACAATTATACAAATCCCGTGCCTAAATACAACTCCTAATTCGGAATAGACTGCAAATCACGGAACTTCCGGTTTCCCGATCCGGAAGTTCCGATTTTACCCGGGTGCAGTTACTCCCGAGGTCATAACTCTCTCGTCCGAAGTCCAAATCGGGCGTTCAATATATGAATTTTGATTGTCTCGGCGAGGCCTACGCATTGGTGAGGTCCAATCAGCATTTGGAGAACTTTATCAGGACCGGAAGTTCTGGTTTGAGAAAACCGGAGGTTCTGGTTTTCCTGGACTGACAGCAAAACCAATAAATACCAATTTTGGTTGTCAACACTTTCCCAATCTAAACAGGCGAAGCCCTACGTGTAGGAAAAAGAGAGAGAATGAGACAGCGTTTAGCGAAACACTTGCTCGGAGCCGGTGCAGATCAATCAAAACGCTCTATGGTGTCTTTTAACGGGCTAAGATCACTGCTAGGCATTAAATGCCAGTGTAGCCCACCACCACGCCAGGCCACCTCACGGCCTGAGATGCCCGTGGGCGGACACACAGTAATGATAATGCAAAGGTTCTCTTACCTGCCTCCACCCTTGAACCACAAGGTCATGTACGTGTACCATTTTATCTGAGCGTGCTTATTAGACTTGCTCTTATGGTCTCGCCTGTTGCCGGCTAGGTGAAGGCCGGAGTGGAGTTGTGGACAACATTTAATGCACATGCAAACAACACCAGAAAAGCAGTGCAGAGTTGCCCGGCTAATTAAAATCGTCAAGCACAGCGGAAAAGTCTTCTTCACCACCTTTGCGTCGGCGTCTGACGAGTCGCTCACTCTATTCCTTTTCTTGCTTTCCCTCTCCTCCATGTGAGAACTCGCCCACTCCTCACCCATTATAATACTTGCTCTAAGTGGCGACACAAGCAAAGAAAAGGTATTTATAGGTTTTATAAGAGTGTTTTAGAGATAGGCTTTTCAAAAAAAAAACGTGTTTCATCTGTTGGTTTGTTGAAAATCTTCAGTCAGCTAGCAGGTATAAGTGCCTCACGCCGTTCTACACTTACAAAACCAACTGCTAGCTGCTCCCCCAACAACTAATTGTGCCTCTCCACTTATCTTGGCACCAGACAAAAGTGGCCCCGAGACTGCTAGCTGCTCGAATTAGAATCATGGAGCCAATTGGACACTGCTAGCTGCTCGAATATTCAGTGTTCATACATATTTTTGGCAAGGGCAGCTTGGAGTACTAGTACTCCAAGAAATGCACATATTTTTTCCTTATATCCAATGGTTTTGTATACTAATTTCGATGATTCTGGTGGAAGAAACAAATTATCAACCAAGAATCCTCAACCGCAATTTTACAACAAAAAGAACACCTAAATAAATTCATAAAAATTCTTGAATAGACTAAAAAAAACCCTTGTGTAGTTGAGAAGTTTTTAAGAAAAATAATTAATAACCATCGACCATTTATAAAATGCACTAAGGGCTAAGGTTTGTTAGGATGGACAATAGAAATGGTAATGAGATGTAATGTACGTTTTTATACAAAATTTATTTGAGGTTTGTTACAATGCTTGAGGGGAATCAGTGGTTCCTCTTTACCCAATTATTGTAGACCGTTGATCTTCAAAATAAGTTTTTTATTAGATATGGGTAGTTTAGTAATTGAAGTCTTTCGCCCACGTACAGGGCAGTTGCCGTTTCACGACCTGCCGCGGCAAAGGCACTCGCCGCCCAAGGGGTCACGCCGCCAGGGCCTTGAGCACGCCGCTATGCATCTGGTGCTCGATGGGCCACTTGCATGGTTGGCAAGAAGGGGAACCGGGCAGCGCTAGAGAGGAGGATTGGGCGGCGGAAGTCACCGTGGACAGAATCGAGCTGGTCAGGGCGCCACCGCCGACGTCGGGCTGATTCTGTTCGACGACTCCTGCTTTTCCGCTTCTCACGGATGAAACTACCAATATGCCCTTTAGATACGTTTTTAGGTTTAGTTCCTGGCCCACGATTTTAGTTTCTCATAACAGGTACCTTTTGATATGTAGCCATTAGATCTAGGCCAATGAATTGCTGAAACTATTTTCAAGCACCGTAAAATCTCTCTATTTGTAAACATGCCTTAAAAATGGGGCCTATATAGTATTGATTTTGGTAGCCTTAATTGATTTTTTTTAAAAAAAACTCGAGTGGACTTGTTCACATACCTTTCAGTTATGGTGAATAATATTTATCACAACTCGACTATTAAATTTTGCATATATGTTATTTTCTTTATATATATATCGATGTTTTCACTATCAGAATCTATATGCGGCCCCATCAATCTCTGACATATAAAACCGTGATATTATGAAAATCAAGATATCCTCCTACATAGCTGAATCAGAACCGTTTTGACCAGAGAGGACTGTAGTATCATGACATCCTCCTCTACGGACTACTATGTGTAACACCCCGTCTCCCAAGGCCGCACCGCCCTGCCCTTCCGTAGGGACGGACACGCGTACACATAACACCCTGCTTACACTTTCGTCCTCGCTTCGTGTAAAAGGGTCAACCCGAAGGTGCTATGGCTGGAGGACAAAGGCTTATAAGTTGGCTCCACCCTCTCTAAACTAGCAAGGTGGTACTAAACTCCTCGTCGGTCCAACTCACCCGTCCAGTGCCGACCCATATGCCGTGTGTCCTACACGGCCCACACGCGCCATATGTTCGCACATTGACCCGAGCAAATGTCAAGGAACATTCCCTCTTAGCGCACGACTGTACGTCCACTGCCGACCCATATGCCATGTCGTGTGTCCTAACTGGCACACACGCGCCATGCGCCCTATGTCCGCACACTGACCCGTACACGCAACCGCGAGGGTCGGTTCTGATACCACCTTTGTCACACCCGATTCTGATAGCAGAACCAGATGCCTTACATATGTGCGCCAGGATCATTTACACACATATGTTGATAATAAGTGAATAACAGAAACAATACTTTATTCGATAAAAGAGAAATATCGTCTTTATTACACTCACGATATAGGCGCGAAGGCCTATACAAGTTCACAACGATAAGTAAGAACAAGTCTTCAGCAGCGGAACGCCCACATGCATCTGACTGGTGAACACTCGCCTAGAAATCATCTAGCTCTTCAATGTATTCCCCATCATTGTTTTCTTCTGAATCCAAATTTGAGCAAGGATGAGTACTCTTATAGTTAGTACTCAGTAGGTGGGTGAAGATGCAGGGCATCAAGGTAAGGCTAAGCTATGAGCGGTTAGCATTTTAGTTGGTCAAGTTTTATTAGCAAGCACCTAATTACTAAGGTAAAAGTGTATACCAACCCAAAATTAAGCATGATGAGAGTGAACATCATAGCTATATGCTTCCATAGCCATAGAACCACGATTTAGCTTTCAATTCAATCATCTTATCATGTGAGGGTCCGGGCCGTTCATGACCGTGCACACGGCTATTGCCATAGATTTTAACACTCTGCAGAGGTTGTACAGCTTTACCCACAATTCGTGTCTCCCCTTTCGCCCGGGTTTGCAAAGCCCTTAAACACTTCCGAGGTGAGTGTCGAGGGATTCACTACTAGGCCTTTCCAAAGAATTCCTATACGTGGATGCTTGATCCCAAAACATGCGGTCCCTCAGAAGCCAAAGCTTCCATTCACCGCTCCCTCCATACACATGCTCGAAACCACCCTCAAGCAGTTCAAACACCACGCATAGTTCATCTAATTACTTGGCCTAGGTCAGAGCCATATGACATTGTGGTTGTACGGGAAATCCCGGGTGGTTCTCCATGTTCCAATTAAATCAAGTGTTCTTGCTTAACAAGACCAACATATTCCATAACCATCAAGTTATCATAAACCTCCATGAACTAGTGGTAAGCAGCTAGCCTTTATTCTAGCATGTAAGTGAACCAAGGTAGTTCAAGAGTGTGGGTAAAAGTCTAGTTGTCCTTATTGGCTCCCATCATAATTAATGCAGTATCAACATAAAGTAAAAGTGTATGTGGCATGGTGTTTCATGGGATCAAAAATAGAATATGCTGAGGGGGAAAGTCACTTGCCTTCCTCAGCGAAAAACTCCTGTTCTTCTTCAACAAACTGCCCCTGGTCCTCTTCTTCTCCAACCGGTTCGTTCTCTACACGGCAAAACAACGAATGAATGGCTAAACAATACACCAATTCTTATGAAAAGTCGTCAATGTGTTGCTATATCTACTATTGGTGCAGAGAGGAATGCGTGAGCGCAAGAATCACTCAAATCGGGCTTAAAATGGTGAAAATATGTTTAAAACAAGGTTCAGGGGCTTCTCTGCTATAAATCTAACCTCTCAGGGGCTAAAACGGAAGAAACCGAGGACTTTTACGTAATTTTGTATATAAACAGAAGGTTCTACGCGCAAAACCGGCAGCTCGGACTGCGGGTTCTATATTTCAAAAGCTCAGGGGCTTAAACGTAAAGAAAAGGACTGATGTGGAATTATTTTTGAACGGGACTGGACCGCGGGTTGATTTCCAAAAAAGGCAGGGGCTCTTTAGCAAAAAGGCTCGGCTGACCGAAGTCTTCCCATTTGACTTGGTTCGGGGTTGACGTGGACCGTCCGATCAAGATCCAAGGGTCGCAAAGGAAGGGGGCAAAAGTGGTCGCCGACGGCGAGGTACACGGCGGAGCCGCGGCGGCGTTTCGCCAGAGCGACGTCGTTTTGGCGTTAGGATACATGGTTTTGCTCGATTTCAGGTCCTATAGGGAGCTGGAGTCACGGCGAACTCAACAGTGAGATCGACGAGGTGTTTCGGGCGACGGGGATGGCCGGCGACGAGCGGCGGCGGGTGGCGAACCACGGCGTGGTTGCGCCCGAGGCTAGAGTGCACGGTTTTGAGGGGTTTTTGGCTTAGAGGCAAGCTGGCGACGCAAGGAGCCCGCTGGTGAGGTTTGGGGTGCAAAACCCGCGGCAGCGGCTACCGGCGATGAGCGGCGGCGGCCGGCTTTCCACGGCTAGGTTGGAACTAGGGCTAGGGGACACGGTTCGCGCTCGGGTTAGGCCCTATAGGAAGCTGGGTTCAAGGTGGAGCTATTGGGCTAACTCTCATCGAAGCTCCGGCAAGGGAACATGCCGGCGACGAGCGGCGGCGGTCGGCTACCCACGGATCACGGCAAACCGG
Organism: Digitaria exilis; assembly: GCA_015342445.1. Taxonomy (NCBI): domain Eukaryota; kingdom Viridiplantae; phylum Streptophyta; class Magnoliopsida; order Poales; family Poaceae; genus Digitaria; species Digitaria exilis. The sequence continues at coordinate 700,970 of JACEFO010001776.1, read as the reverse complement.
GGTTAGTAGCCGTCAGGGACCCAAATTGAAGGCTAAAGTGTTGTCTGGGTTCTCGGGATTGCTATGCGGGGTTTCAAAAGGAAAGACGAGCTCCGGTGAGGCTCCACGGCGAGCGGCGGCGAGAGTCGATGTCATGGTGGAAATAAAAACAGAGGGGGGGAGAAAGGGAGATGCTCACCACCTTACTCAAGATGGCGACGAGTTGACAAGGAAGTGGCCGTAGAGGAAGTAGGGGTTCAAACGACAGAGAAGCAGGGCGAGCTCCGTCCGGCGGCGACAATGGCGACGGCGAGCTCCCAATGCGGCAGCGTGGGCGCGAGCGAGTGGGAAACAAGGTGGGGGCTGAGCTCTGGGTGTGCTTGAGGCTTTATAGGCCGGCCAAGGTGGTTGCCCGTGGCGCGCAAGGGCCTTTACGGCCTTAATGGCCTTGAAGGTGAAGGAATGGCGGTTGTGGCGGCTGTTGCGGCGGTCTACGGCGGTTGCGGCCGAGGGAGTGAAGGAGGTTGATGATGGCGCTTGATTAGCATTGATTGGGGTTAAGGCGGAGTAAAGAGGGAGGCGCTACGTGGCGCGGAAGACCCGCGAGGCTCGGCTCGGTCGCGGGCTGGAGGAAGAAGACGAGCCTGACTGGTGGGGCCACGCGGTCAGCGGGCGCGAGCGGAGGAGAGCGGCCGCGAGAGAGAGAGGGACGGCTGACAGGCGAGCCCGGCTTGTCAATGGGAGTAGGCGCGAGCGCGGGCGCGAGTTTGGGCCGGCTGGGCCGCTTGCGCGGGGAGAGAAGGAGAGAAGAGGTTTTGGGCCGGCGCGGGGAAAAAGAAAAGAGGAAGAGAGTATGGGCTGGCCGGCTAGAAGAGAGGGGAGGGAAAAAGAAAAGGTTTAAACATTTTGCAATTTTTTTTCCAGCATTTTTCAGATTTAAAACTTCACTCAAAACACAATGCACCAACATGTATGCACAAAATTTAGTATGTTCACTATAAAAGCTATACTAACATGTTGCTTTTTATTTTTAAAGTGATGGTCTTTTAGGGTGTTACACTATGATTTAGGCAAGTGTTGTCGTAAACCTAAGTAGTGTCCGTTACACTCTGGCTCTCTGGGAATCTTAATCCGTAAGCTGACGTGTGTACACGTACGCAAGAAAGGTTATACTGTATATACCGGTATAATATATGATATGTTCCGGCCTGTAGTCAAAGTCTTCGCATTAGAATCCAGGGAATCTCGCCAAGGATAAGAGATGCATGATGATACGCATTACCTAGCGATGTCATCACCGGCGCGTCCACACCCAGTTTTAATAAGAGATCGCTATCAGCAGCGGTGTAGCGCTACATCCTTGATTCCCAATTATCGGTGCTGCATGTTCACACGTACTAGTACGCCGGCTGTGGTATGTGCACGCGACCACGCGTGCCTTCACACGGGGACACGAGACAAAAAGGAAACTCGAGAGGAACCCACGGAACAAAGCTAACGGTTTTCAGAGCTGTTGCGTAGATTTCTGGGCATTCAGGTAGTATCTTAATTATCGCATCACGCGAGTCAGCGCCGGCGTGTGATGGTTTCAGCAAATCCTGGTAGGCTGTACTCCTTCCCCCATGCTTGGTTTTGATCAGCGAATAAGGCTTGAACTGCTCTTGCCGGTATGTACGCTCGGCCTCGGCTGGCCGTTCCGCTGCGTGTCAATTTTGTTTAGTACTCCAGTATTCAACTCTAGCAGGATAGTGATATGATGGAATCAAGCTCAGCCGACTTTGAGGCTTTGTTTAGTTGAGAAAGTTGGAGCTGTGAATAGTGTATTGGTAAGTGAGAGAAGATGTGACTCGATGTGACTAGAAAGTTGGTAAAAGTTAGCGATCTAAACAAGCCCTGAATTAACAAACTGCAGACTAGCTTGGGAATAATGATCCAGATTTTGTACTTACGTGGAAGGATGATCCTGTGCACTACCAGCAATCAGTTCACGCTGGCTGCTGCAGGGGAGCTCGGCAGCGCGCTGATTCACACACTACTGGCGGCACACTTCAAAAAGCGCTGCTTGTTGAACGGGAATTCTTCTTCCTGTCCCTTCACATTGCACACGCGATGATCTTGAGACAGCAATGCCGTGACAGGGTTTTAGGTTAGGAGGAGGGAGCTCTCCTCTGTCGTAGTGTCATCTCGGTCGTCAAAACTTGGCCGTAGCTTAACAATGGCCACTTGAATATTCCAACACCAGTTGGAAAACTTGGAAGCCGTTACGATCAAACTCATTGCCGTCGACAGAAAACAACATCCAACTAGACGAAATTAAATACTTCTAGAATGCATATACATCAAGTGACACAGAAAAAAGAAAAAGACAATGCATGGCCGATTGGCCGGAGTCGGAGAGCAACATCCAATGAGAACGGTCAGCAAGTCAACGGACGCCCGGATGAGCCAGCCAGCCAGCCAGCCTGTACCACACTCCCAACGCTGGAATGCCATCTCCACCGTCCGATTCAGAACGAACGGCGACGAGGTGTGACCCGAACTGTGGGCCCCAATGCACACGCGCGCGGGACCACCCCCCCAACGTTCCAACCACGATAAATACTGACACCACCTCAAATGCCACGCTCCATTCAGTCCACACAAAGGTAGCCGAACTCAGAAGTGAACAGTGCGGCGTCTGCCAACCCGAGACGAGATGGCGCCGCAGACCACGGCAGCCGGCTCCGGCGAGGAGGAGACGGTGGAGGAAGCAACCACGCTGCGCCACCGCCACAACGTGGCGAAGGGCGGCGGCAAGGAGGAGGGGCAAGCCAACGGGACCGCCGGGGGGGCCACCCGGCAGCAGCTGGTGGGTGAGGGAGAGGACGAGGCGGCGGCGGCGGGGGCGCTGTCTGTGGAGCAGGCGTTCGCCGGCAAGCCCGTGCCGTCGTGGAGGGAGCAGCTGACGGTGCGCGCCTTCGTGGTGAGCTTCTTCCTGTCCGTCATGTTCAGCATCATCGTGATGAAGCTCAACCTCACCACGGGGATCATCCCGTCGCTCAACGTCTCCGCGGGGCTCCTCGGCTTCTTCTTCGTCCGCCTCTGGACCTCCGCCATCGAGCGGGTGGGGCTCCTCAAGCAGCCCTTCACCCGCCAGGAGAACACCGTCATCCAGACCTGCGTCGTCGCCGCCTACGACATCTCCTTCAGCGGTATGCTCTGCTTCTCTGCAACCTGCTTGTAGACTGCAACCTGCTGCAGGCTTGATGCAGAGCAGCCCATGTTCAGTACACTACTCGAACTGTAGTGTAGGAACACGTTTGGTACACGGTTTTGTGATTCCCTGTGAGCACTTTTACAAGGGTTTTTGCGGCGGGATTTCTTTGCTTAATCATAGTAGTAGTAGTAGTATTAGTAGTTAATTATTGGCCGGAGTCAACTTCGAAAGGAAAATATCAGTGCCGGTCACCAAAATGCCAATTTATAATCAGTAATGTCATTGGGGGGCATTGATTAATTCTATTATGTAGCTATCAAGATGGTACAGGCAAGTTGCACCTTACAACAAGCGTCTGAATTCACACACCCCAGCTGAAATAAACGATTTATTGGAGGATGAAGTTATGAACAATTTGAGTCAGCTTTGAAAGGGATATCTAGTGCTAATCACCAAAATAAATGTTTATGGAGTTTGTCGAGTCTTACACTCTTACTAGCTAGCTATCATCATGTCACACGCAAGATACAACTTGAAACAAGTCTGATTTAGGCGACCTCGAGCTGAAATAGATGACCTAGGATCCAGAGGAGCTACACCCTGTAATAGATTGCTTTGAGTTGTTGAATATACTACTTGCCATGACGATGAGATGTGGCCCAGGGGTATGACGTTGTTAACTTCACAGAAGCATCTACATATTGTTAGTTTGGACCTAATTACTATCAACCATTCCGCTGCTTTCTGCTTAGCACGTTTCCAGACTTCATTTCCTGTAAACAAGTGCATAACGAATTTTAACTAACACACGTGCAATATTGCTTGTTACAAGGGACCTAGCTTGTTTTTTTGAAGTATTTTGTAGTAAGGGAGGCAGGAGCTATGTGGTGATAACATATCCCTGTATTTATGTGAAAAGTAATGTGCTAAATTGTGTACTAATCCATTCTGTCTTATAGGTGGGTTTGGCACCTACTTGTTTGGGATGAGCGAAACGATTGCCAAACAAGCCACAGAGGCTAACAATCCTGAAAATGTCAAGAATCCTCACATCGGATGGATGATAGGATTTCTCTTCCTTGCTAGTTTTATTGGCCTATTTGCTCTTGTGCCTCTAAGAAAGGTAAACCTTCAACTTGCTTCTGTGCCTAATACTCTTGCAGCATCACTAGCATATGCCCTCTAATAATCAGAAAGTGTTATATTTGTACAGATTATGATTGTTGACTACAAGCTAACCTATCCAAGTGGCACAGCGACTGCTTATCTCATCAATGGTTTCCACACGCCAGAGGGTGCCAAGCTTGCAAAGTAAATTATTTGAGTGTTGTTTTGTTTGCTGTTCAAGTTTTTGTGTGTGGCACGTGGTGTGAAGCAATGTCATTTACTGCGTAAATTTTATGTTCCAGGAAACAAGTAAAGACACTGGGAAAATTCTTTTTGTTCGCCTTCCTTTGGGGATTTTTCCAGTGGTTCTACACTGGTGGAGATAATTGTGGATTTCAGAACTTCCCTACATTGGGCCTCCAAGCTTATCAGAACAGGTCAGGGCATTACATTATCTTAGTATTTTAGGACTCTAAATTTGAAAACAGTTTGGCTAGATTTGCTACACTAAAATTGGTTTGAGTATTACATGCCTGAAAAAAGCTTATTGTAAATTTATTGGTTTGCTTAGGAGAATGAAATGCTTCCATTACTGAACCTGAACTCCGTATTTCCCCCTTTCAGGTTTTACTTTGATTTCTCTCCAACCTATGTTGGGGTTGGGATGATTTGCCCACACATTGTGAACGTATCTGTTCTACTGGGAGGTATTCTCTCCTGGGGAATAATGTGGCCTCTAATACGCAATAAAAAGGGAAGTTGGTATCCTGCCTCTCTACCAGAAACTAGTCTTCATGGGCTGCAGGGCTACAGGGTAAATATCGTCACAACCATCCATCTTTTTAATTTCACTACTGACTACTTTCAACCAAGCAGCTTATTTGGTGTTTCTGACTACTGCAGGTTTTCATATCCATCGCTATAATCCTTGGGGACGGCCTGTACAACTTCGTGAAGGTGCTCATTCGGACCAGTGTGGGCTTTATATCCATGATGAAGAAAAACAGCACCCTTCCTGTTTCAAACGACAGCAGCCCCATCACTGAATCTGTTTCATTCGATGACGAACGCCGCACCGAGCTGTTCCTGAAAGACCAAATCCCCAGATCAGTTGCCTTTGGAGGGTACGTCGCTGTTGCTGCCATCTCCATTGGCACCCTTCCTCAGGTGTTCCCGCAGCTCAAGTGGTACTACATCCTGGTCGCGTACATCTTTGCGCCGGTTCTGGCCTTCTGCAATGCCTACGGGACTGGCCTCACAGACTGGTCCCTCGCTTCCACCTACGGCAAGCTCGCCATCTTCATCTTCGGCGCGTGGGCTGGCGCGTCTCACGGCGGCGTCCTCGTCGGGCTTGCCGCCTGCGGTGTGATGATGAGCATCGTGTCGACGGCCGCCGATCTGATGCAGGACTTCAAGACCGGGTACCTGACGCTGGCGTCGCCGAGGTCCATGTTCATCAGCCAGGTGATCGGCACGGCGATGGGCTGCATCATCGCGCCGTGCGTGTTCTGGCTCTTCTATAAGGCCTTCACCGACATCGGCATCAGCGGCAGCGAGTACCCCGCGCCCTTCGCCATCGTGTACCGGAACATGGCCATCCTCGGCGTGGACGGCTTCTCCTCGCTCCCCAAGAACTGCCTCACCCTCTGCTACATCTTCTTCGCGGCGGCGATCGCCGTCAACCTGATCAGGGACCTGGTGCCCAAGAAGGTGGCCAAGTTCATCCCGCTCCCGATGGCCATGGCGATACCGTTCTACCTCGGGTCCTACTTCGCCATCGACATGTTCATCGGCACCGTGATCCTGTTCGCGTGGCAGGTGATCAACAAGGCCAAGGCCGAGGCGTTCGCGCCCGCGGTCGCGTCGGGTTTGATCTGTGGCGACGGTATCTGGACGCTGCCGCAGTCGATCCTTGCGCTTGCCAAGGTGAAGCCGCCGATCTGCATGAAGTTCCTGTCCAGGTCGGTGAATGCCCAAGTGGACAACTTCCTGGGAAATTAGCTGCGATCGTGTCATTTGAAGTATTGGCTTGGCTAGGAAAAGGAATTTATTGGGTTGATGCGTCGTGCTGTAATTGACGCTGTATCATCAATCCATCACGTTGTACTCCTCCTATCTGCTAGGCTGTACTATGAATAGGAATGCCAATGTAAAGTTTGCCATCGTATAGTATATGGATTTCGTCACTATCTCGTCTCTATCTGCATAGTAAGGATAATTTTTTTGGCATGATTTGAATCTGAATTCCAAGGATATGGAGAGAAATTTCCAAAATATCCTATCAGATATGGGGTCAACAGTAACACCAAAACTACCCGCAAAAAAAAAAAAAAGTAACACCAAAACGAATTTCTCTTCTCCGAGCGAGAGAACATGTCGACCGTGCAATTTTCCTATCGGAGGGCTGGAAATCCGGAGCACCCCGCCTGCCTCGGTTAACAACACAGCACCAGCCCGCAACAGATCGTATCCTCCCGGATGCCAACTGCCCTCCAATAAATACGCCGGCTCCCAAGTCCCAACCATCTACCAATTCACGACTCACGAACCAGAGAGTCCCCATGGCGACGGCCGCCAGCGCCTCCGGCGGCTCAGCCGCCCACGACGCCGCCGACGCCATCGAGCAAGGGTCCAGCCTGCTCCGCCGACGCCACGGCAGCGGCCGCGCGGGCGACGCCGGGGTGGGCAATGCCGGGGAGGAGGAGGCAGCGGTCTCGGTGGAGCAGGCGTTCGCCGGCAAGCCCGTGCCGTCGTGGAGGGAGCAGCTGACGGTGCGCGCCTTCGTGGTGGGGTTCCTCCTCGCCGTCATGTTCAGCGTCATCGTCATGAAGCTCAACCTCACCACGGGGATCATCCCCTCGCTCAACGTCTCCGCCAGCCTCCTCGGCTTCTTCCTCGTCCGCCTCTGGACCGCCGCCATCGAGCGGGTGGGGCTCCTCAAGCAGCCCTTCACGCGCCAGGAGAACACCGTCATCCAGACCTGCGTCGTCTCCGCCTACGGCATCGCCTTCAGCGGTAAAAAAAAACTCAAATAAACCCCCCACACCCGAGTGTTTCCGTTGTTTAGTTTCTCTTTATGCGCTCTCTCGCTTGTCAACTTTCTGAAATCAACGTGTTTGGTACATCATCTGGGGACAGGCGCACCCTTGTTATTTTTGGCTCTTAGGCAATTGGATAAATGTAGATTAGATCTATGTCATGATGATGGTATTCAGTACTTGTACTTATCAGAAAATAATTTTCACGAAACGTTCTTCATCAGATATTATAAACATGGTGGATACTTCAGAAATCAATTTCTGATTTCTGAGTGGGGGCAAATCATTATTCATCTACTTCCTGCGAATATATTATGATTTTTTACACGTACTGCTTGATGATCCCAACGTTTCTTGTTACTTTTAGAATGGTGAGATAGTAAAACAATATAAAATCTCAGATCTGTGATTCACAAATTTCAATTGAGCAGGTGGGTTTGGCAGCTACCTATTTGGTATGAGTGGAACTATCGCTAAACAAGCAACAGAAGCCAATGATGCTCAGAATATCAAGGATCCTCACCTAGGATGGATGATAGGGTTTATGTTCCTCGTCAGTTTTGTTGGCCTTTTCGCTCTGGTTCCTCTGAGAAAGGTAAATGCTTTCCCTTTCCCCCTCTAGCTAGTTTTTGAGTGGCAACAGTATGTCAAAACAATCTTTCAATGGTTATCAACTACAAGTCTGAAACATATGTTTTCAGATTATGATCGTGGATTATAAACTGACTTACCCTAGTGGGACTGCGACCGCTTACCTCATCAACGGATTCCACACACCTGAGGGTGCTGAGCGGGCAAAGTAGGCAATCTGAACTATGCTAGCCTGTCATTGTAAACGATCGGTGTGCATTTATTGATAATAAACATAACATATTTCAGGAAGCAGGTTCGGACGTTGGGCAAGTACTTCGGACTTAGTTTCCTTTGGGCCTTCTTCCAGTGGTTCTACACAGCTGGGGATGACTGCGGATTCAGCTCCTTCCCAACACTCGGCCTTGAAGCGTACAAAAACAAGTCAGTATCACTACATTCTGGTCTCTAATTCAAACAACTGTAGATTGCCCAAAAGAGTAGCTCCAAACTTATTTGCTAGATGAGCATGCAATTATTGACTAATTTTAATCGCTAGTGAACTATATAGTTGTCTGCTGGTAATTGATCTTTGTTTAAGCGAAATGTGCCAGTAATTGATCTTATGATAATTTTCTACTGTTTTCCAGGTTCTATTTTGATTTCTCAGCTACTTATGTTGGTGTTGGAATGATATGCCCTTATATCGTAAATGTTTCACTTCTTCTTGGAGGCATAATCTCGTGGGGAGTAATGTGGCCACTGATCAGCACCAAAAAGGGAAGCTGGTACTCTGAATCTCTTCCAGATAGTAGTCTACATGGACTTAATGGTTATAAGGTAAACTGTAATTGGTCATATTAGCATGCATACTTTTGCTTTTTGACAACTATATACCCAGAACTGACAATGTAACACTGCAGGTGTTTATAACCATATCAGTAATTCTTGGGGATGGCCTGTACAACTTCTTGAAGGTATTCATCCGCTCAATAAGTGCACTCATAGCAGTGTACAAGAACAGAAATGCAAAATCGATTCCTGTTTCCGACGATGGAACCCCTGTCCCTACCATTGAAACTGAGTCATTTGATGACAAGCGTCGTGTTGAGCTATTCTTGAAAGATCAAATTCCCAAGATAGTTGCATTTGGAGGCTATGTCGGTCTGACAATTATAACTATTTTTTGCCTCCCTCTCATCATCCCACAGCTCAAGTGGTACCATATATTGGCTGCACACATCCTTGCCCCTATACTGGCCTTCTGCAATGCCTAAGGATGTGGCCTAACAGATTGGTCCCTAGCCAGCACCTACGGTAAGCTTGCTATTTTTATCATTGGTGCGTGGGCAGGTGCTTCGCATGGTGGAGTGCTTGTAGGTTTAGCTGCATGTGGTGTCATGATGAGCATTGTGGGAACAGCCTCTGATCTGATGCAAGACTTCAAGACCGGCTACCTGACTCTAGCCTCGCCAAGGTCCATGTTCATCAGCCAGGTGATAGGCACTGCCATGGGCTGTGTTATTGCGCCCTGTGTCTTCTGGCTGTTTTACAAGTCCTTCGACATTGGTTCAAGTGATGGAGCTTATCCAGCACCTTACACGATTATGTATCGGAATATGGCAATCCTTGGAGTGGATGGCCTGTCCTTGCTTCCAAAGAACTGCCTCACACTGTGCTACATTTTCTTTGCTGTTTCCTTTACGATCAATTTGATCAAGGATAACGTGCCAAACAAGGTTGCGAAGTTCATTCCCATCCCCATGGCAGCAGCCATTCCTTTCTACCTTGGGCCATACTTCGCTATTGATATGTTCTTGGGCAGTGTGATACTCTTCTATTGGGAATGGAAGAACAAAGCAGAAGCAGAATCGTTTGGACCAGCAGTTGCGTTAGGCTTGATGTGCGGTGATGGGCTTTGGGCACTGCCTCAGGCTGTTCTTTCTCTTGCCAATGTGAAGCCTCCCATTTGCATGAAGTTCTTGTCAAGGTCTGTGAATGCCAAAGTGGACTCCCTCCTTGGGAACTAGAGAGGGCAAGAGTTGATAAGAGTAGAAATTGTTTTTTGTTTCGTAGCTGAAGTGGTTAAATAATTCTAGTCATGTAAATATATTAGTATCATTTAGCAGTGGACGTATTTTGTTTTATTAATCAAGCACAGTTGGAGAAGCTGTCTGATTTGTTTCAGTGCTGCAATTATCTGGTTATTCTCTCTGAAATGAATTTTTCGTGGTCAAGATTTTTTTCCTGTGAAGCAAAGATTTGGTGTTTACACTGAACCTTTTATTTGCTATGGTTGATAAATCATGTGAAACAATATTGCAGTATGTTTTTTTTTGTTAAGCCAGGTCTCATGGTAATATAATTCAGACTCTGGAAATAAATGATCATGTTGGGGCCGAGTCTTCAACAGGAACAGCTATCTTTTGGAGCTTTGCAATGTTTTACCAGAGCCAGGCTCATTTAAAAAATCTACCCAACACCATCTTTTGGAGCTTTGCAATGCAGCCAGGTCGGCTGAACTGTCACTGCCCGACTACGGGGGCGAGCCGATTCAAACCTCATTCGGTGGTTCAAGCCCACCCCAAAAATAGAAGAGAAATGCATGCATCTAGGAAACGGAAAGCATGCATGAATCTTAACCAGCAAACATCCGATCCTAGAAAGCATGCATGAATCTCGAACAGAATCTCTCAGCCCGGCGAAACGAACACATATCCCGACTGCAGTTCATATCAAGCGCTACACGCCACTCCTTGCATTGTAGGCTCCACTCCAGTTCCCTACCACCAAGTATCATCCCAGTGGCGCACAGTGAGACGGCATGACGCCGAGCACCACCGCTTCCGGCGGCGGCTCAGCCGTTCACGACAACGCCGACGATGCCCTCGAACAAAGCACCAACCAGCACCTCCGCCGGCGCCACGTCGGCGCCCAAACGTGCGATGCTGACGAGGACGGGATCGGCAAGAACAGCACGGGCAAGGAGGAGGCCGCGCCGTCGGTGGAGCAGGCGTTCGCGGACCAGCCAATGCCGTCGTGGCGGGAGCAGCTGACGGTGCGCGCCTTCGTGGTGGGGGCCCTCCTCGCCGTCGTGTTCAACGTCATCCTCATGAAGATCGACCTCACCACCGGCATCAACCCCTCGCTCAACGTCTGCGCCAGCCTCCTCAGCTACTTCCTCCTCCGCGTCTGGACCAAGGCCATCGAGAACGTGGGCTTGCTCAGGCAGCACTTCACGCGCCAGGAGAACACCATGATCCAGACATGCGTCGTCTCCGCCTATGGTATCACCTTCACCGGTAAGCGCCTAAACCCGAGCCGTTCCCTTTCCCTAATCCAACTACCATATTAAGAGAACTGATGAAAAAATAGTGCTCCAGCAATGTCCTATTACATCTCTCTTTTCTTAAAAATTATTGGGATGAGACAATAACTTTGGGATATGAATTTCGAAGAGTATTATATATGCTATTACTAACACATATAAGTACAGTTTGATTTCACATTGCATGATAATTCTTTTTTTTTAGATAAGGGAACAAAGGTTCCAGCCTCTACATCTTTGGGGATGTACACAGCTGTATTGCATGATAATTCTTACAATTTATTTTGTGGTACTTTAGCACGGTGAGATACCAGAACAAGATTATCATATCATATAGTTGTGACTCACAAATTCTAATTGAACAGGCGGGTTTAGCAGTTATCTGTTTGGTATGAGTGGAACTATTGCTAAGAAAATAACAGAGGCCAACGATACTCAGGATATCAAGGAACCCCACCTCGGATGGATGATAGGCTTTATGTTCCTTATCAGTTTTGCTGGCCTTTTTGCTCTGGTTCCTCTGAGAAAGGTAGATGCTTCACTTTCCACTATTATACAGGCACATTTTGCACTTTCTGTGATCATCAACAGGAATACATGTTTTCAGGTTATGATTGTGGATTACAAACTGACTTACCCAAGTGGCACTGCGACTGCTTACCTCATCAATGGATTCCACGCACCCCAGGGTACCGAGCGTGCAAAGTAGGCAACATGAACTCTGGTAGGTTTCATTATTAAAAGTCAAGCATTTTTTATTGATGAAATCATTTCTGTTTCAGGAAGCAAGTTCGGACGTTGGGCAAATACTTCTCACTTAGTTTCCTTTGGGCATTCTTCCAGTGGTTCTATACAGCTGGGGATCACTGCGGATTTGGCTCCTTCCCAACACTTGGCCTTGAAGCTTATAAAAACAGGTCAGTATAGAATATAGACGTGTCCTTCAAAAGTAACACAATAAGGAATTCTAGTGCCAGAAGGAGTAGGTCCTAACTTATTTATATTGTGATTACACACAGTCGTGAACTAATATGTACATTGTACAACACTCAGGGCATTAACTAACCTCTTTGGCTGAGGAGTTGTCTGCTGGCTATCCTTGATTTAATGATCATTCGATCCTGTATGATTAGTCATAGTCCTATTGATGTTAACTTAATTAACATTTTTCCAGGTTCTTTTTTGATTTCTCACCTACTTATATTGGTGTTGGAATGATCTGCCCATATATCGTAAATGTGTCTCTTCTCCTTGGAGGCATCATCTCTTGGGGAGTAATGTGGCCCTTGATCAGCACAAAGAAAGGAAATTGGTACCCTGAGACTCTACCAGATAGTAGTCTACATGGACTGCAGGGTTACAGGGTAAAGTATAATTTGGTCCTACTAGCATGCGAGCTTTTGCTTTCCACAACCAAATGTATTACCCGGGACTGACGACGTAACACTGCAGGTGTTTATAACAATATCAGTAATTCTCGGGGATGGACTGTACAACATCTTGAAGGTATTCGGTCGCACAATAGAAGCCTTCATATCAAGATACAGGAATAGAAATACAAGCATGCTTCCTGTGTCCGACGATGGCACCCCTGTCACTACCACTGAAACTGAGTCATTTGACGACAAGCGTCGCATTGAGCTATTCATGAAGGATCAAATTCCCAAGAAAATTGCACTTGGAGGCTATGTCGCTTTGGCAGTTATAACAATATGTTGCCTCCCTCTTATCATCCCACAGCTCAAGTGGTACCATATTTTGGTTGCATATATCCTTGCACCTGCCCTAGCCTTCTGCAATGCCTATGGATGTGGCCTAACAAATTGGTCCTTCGCCAGCGCCTATGGTAAGCTTGCCATCTTTGGTTTTGGTGCTTGGGCAGGTGCTTCGCATGGTGGTGTGATTGTGGGACTAGCAGCATGCGGTGTGATGATGAGCATTGTGGGAACAGCTGCTGATCTGATGCAAGACTTCAAGACAGGGTACCTGACTCTGGCGTCGCCAAGGTCCATGTTCATCAGCCAGGTGATAGGCACTGCCATGGGTTGTGTTATTGCCCCCTGCGTCTTTTGGCTGTTTTACAAATCATTCGACATTGTAGCAAGCAATAGTGCTTACCCAGCTCCTTACACCATTATGTACCGTAACATGGCAATCATGGGTGTGGACGGCTTGACCCTTCCAAAGCATTGCCTCACGTTATGCTACATTTTCTTTGCTGCATCCTTTGCCATCAATTTGATCAAGGACCTGGTGCCGAAAAAGGTGGCAAAGTTCATCCCCATCCCTATGGCAATAGCAATTCCTTTCTATGTTGGAGCATACTTCACTATTGATATGTTCTTCGGCTGTGTGATACTATTCATATGGGAATGGAAGAACAAAGCAGACGCAGACTCATTTGGACCAGCAGTTGCATCGGGTTTCATGTGCGGTGACGGGCTCTGGGCACTACCAGAGGCTATTCTTTCTCTTGCAAATGTGAAACCCCCCATTTGCATGAAGTTTTTGTCAAGGTCTGTGAATGCCAAAGTGGACTCCTTCCTTGGGAAGGAGTGAGTGCTAGTTTGATAGAATAGAATTATCTTTATGTCATAGTAGAACTACAGTAGTTAATAATTCTAGTTATGTAAATTAAGAGTGCCATGGGGTAGCAGTCATGTCTTGTTTTAGTAATGAAGCAGATAAGCACGATTGGAGAAGATGTCTGATTTGGTTAGTCCTGCGATGTGCTTTTAGGGTTGAGTCCTAAAAGAGGAATGGCCATCAGGTTCAGGCAAGGTATCCTAGGTGGATGCCAGACGCTTGGAACGAGATGCAGAACGCAAACGTCCGGCAGGTTCGCACCCCAACGGCCCCACCCGTTCCCCTGATCCCATCGCCACTGTTTCCGCGACCCTCCGTCCCAAAAAATATGCAATTCTAGATTTCGTCACGTATACCAAGGAAAGTGTAAAAAGACACATGTGCCCCTATAGAAAAGACAAAATAGATCTCACCTAAACAATATAGGACCCACATAAAGACTATACGGGTCCCACGTGGGTCCCGCGTGAACAATAAGCGGGTCCCACGTGGGTCCCGCCTTAACAATATGCGGGTCCCACCTGAACAATACGTGGGTCCCACGTGGGTCCCGCCTGAACAATACACGGGTCCCACATGGGTCCCGCATTAACAATAAGTGGGTCCCACGTGGGTCCCGCCTAAACAATACGCGGGTCCCACGTGGGTCCTGCCTTAACAATAAGCGGGTCCACCTACGTAGAATGTTGGTCCCACATGGGTTCCGCATAAATAGTACGTGGGTCCAGAACTAATCATTGGCGCGTCCAGAACTAATCATTGGTGCTAGAGTTGCATGTTTTTTGGGACAAAATTTGAACTCTAGAGTTGCATGTTTTCTGGGACGGAGGGTGTAGCTCTCATCCTCTTCTAGGAAACTGCCACTGCAGTTGCAGACTTGCAGGAACCAGATCTGCGAGCGGGCAGGACGGAAGTGAACATAACCTGGATGCGAAGTGGAACCGATGGCTGGTGGGCTTATTTTCGTTGGGCCTTACGAATGGGGCAGCAACGGAGGCCCAAATATGATGGGCCAAAATGATGGATCGGGTCATTTTTGTCTTGGCAGAATCGGGGAGGCCCAAATGCTTCACAGGCACATGATGAACGGGGTGATGAAACTACACGAGGTCACCGTAATCCTCGCCCCTAGCGTCTCGGTTCCTCAGCTGCTTCGTTGCTTCTTGCGGCACAACAAGCCGCAGCATTTTGTCGTCACGTAGCAGTGCTCCGAGCTTCACGATGCATAGCTCGGCGAAACTACTGGATGCTGCGGCCGGCTAACAATTATCAAAGCTTGAAGCTTCAGCTGTCACCTCTCAGGACTCAGGTTTCCTGCAATCACGCACCAAAGGTGTCAGCGGCAGCCGCGATGCGCCGATGAAAGGACAATTCTACTAGCTACAGCCTGCTAGGAATTTCAAGGCTCCTGGCGGGTTCTCTGTCCGAAGCTCCAGTGTATATATGCTCGTTGGTTCCTGCTTTGTAACTGAAGATCAGCTCATAGCACTCAAAGGTTTCGACCGATCGTAGCAGAGAGGGAATCGGGAAGCAATGGCACCCCCCTACGAGACGGCGCAAGGTGACGTCGCCTGTACGGGAGGTGACGTGGACCTGAGCGAGGTGAGGCAGAGAGGCAGCAGCAAGCCTGAGAAGAAGCCGGGCACGGAGGCGGACGACCGCGACGAGGGGCGGAGCGCGGCGCCGGCGCCGGCGGCGGGCGGGTGCGAGGTGACGGACTCCATCGAGCGGGTGTTCGAGTCGGAGCCTGTGCCGTCGTGGCGGGAGCAGGTGACGCTCCGGGCACTGGCGGTGAGCCTCTTCCTTGCCGTCGTGTTCAGCCTCATCGTCATGAAGCTGAGCCTCACCACGGGCATCATCCCGTCGCTAAACGTCTCCGCGGGGCTCCTCGGCTTCTTCCTCCTCCGCGTCTGGACTGCGGTCGCCAAGAGCACCACCTCGCGGCCATTTACGCGGCAGGAGAACACCGTCGTCCAGACCTGCGTCGTCGCCGCCTACGGCATCGCCTTCAGCGGTATACGACACGATACACCGCTGCCTCTGCTCTCTGTTCAGCGTTCAGAGATTGAAATTTGGGTTTGACTTTTCAACCATGGATTGGTGGGGTCGTCAGGTGGATTTGGTAGCTACCTGTTTGGCATGAGCAAGACGATCGCTTCCCAAGCAGCTGAAGAAAACAATGCGGATAACATCAAGGAACCCAAGCTGGGGTGGATGATCGGGTTCCTCTTCCTTGTCAGCTTCGTCGGCCTGTTCGCTCTCGTTCCCCTGAGGAAGGTGATGATCGTTGACTACAAGCTCACGTACCCGAGCGGCACCGCGACTGCTCACCTCATAAACGGTTTCCACACCCCGGACGGCTCTGAACGCGCCAAGTACGGAGACATATATGCTTTTACACTGATAGTTTCAAAAATCACCAGCTTCGATCCGTGATGACAGACAATCTGTTGCAGGAGCCAAGCGCGAACACTTATCAAGTTCTCCATGGCCAGCTACCTTTGGGGGTGCTTCCAGTGGTTCTACACTGCCGGGGAGGGCTGCGGATTCGGGCAGTTCCCTGCACTAGGTCTGATAGCCTATAAGAACAGGTATCACTGAACAACCTATCCCTTGTCTTCACTTCCTTAACTTGCAACTGTCACATGAAACGGCTCTACTACTGTCTTCGTGTTGTCAGGTTTTACTTTGATTTCTCGACGACCTACATCGGTGCAGGAATGATTTGCCCACACATTGTGAACATCTCAGTCCTGCTCGGAGGAATCCTCTCGTGGGGCGTCATGTGGCCTCTGATAGCCGAGAAAAGAGGGAGCTGGTTTGGTGCACAACTTCCAGACAGTTCACTAGAAGGCATGCAAGGCTATCGGGTAGCTGTACTAGAAGTGTCTTGCCTGCCTCGAGAATTTATTATCTGTTTGAATCAATCTGATTTTAGCCACGCTGTCTGAACTTCCGCAGGTGTTCATTGCCATTGCCATCATCCTAGGAGATGGCGTCTACAAGTTCGCCATGGTGCTCATGCGCACTGTCTCCGCCATAGCAGCGGCGTCAACGGAGAAGAAGAAATTCTTCGGTGCACTCCCCGTGAGCAGCGACGACAGACCAATCTCCGGCAAAGACGCCGCCACTCCCACGCCCTCGTTCGACGACGCTCGCAGGACGGAGTTCTTCCTCAAGGACCAGATCCCAACGTCGGTGGCGATCGGCGGCTACGTGGCCATCGCCGCCATCTCCATCACCACGGTGCCCCACCTCATCTTCCCGCAGCTCAAGTGGAAGCACGTCCTGGCCGTGTACCTGATGGCGCCCGTGCTGGCCTTCTGCAACGCCTACGGGATGGGCCTCACGGACTGGTCCCTCGCGTCCACCTACGGCAAGCTCGCCATCTTCATCTTCGGCGCGTGGGCCGGCGAGTCACACAGCGGCGTGCTGGTGGGCCTCGCCGCGTGCGGCATCATGATGAACATTGTGTCCACGGCGGCGGACCTGATGCAGGACTTCAAGACGGGTTACATGACGCTGGCCTCGCCGCGGTCCATGTTCGTGAGCCAGGTGGTGGGCACCGCCATGGGCTGCGTCGTGGGGCCCAGCATGTTCTGGCTCTTCTTCAAGGCCTTCGACGGCATCGGCACGCGCGACGGCGCGTACCTGGCGCCCTACGCGCTCATCTACCGCAACATGGCCATCCTCGGCGTCGACGGCTTCTCCAAGCTCCCGAGCTACTGCCTCGTGCTCTGCTGCGCCTTCTTCGCCGGGGCCTTCGCGCTCAACGTCGCCAAGGACGTGGCGCCGGCGAAGGTGGCGAGGCTCGTGCCGCTCCCCATGGCGATGGCCATCCCGTTCTACATAGGGTCCTACTTCGCCATCGACATGTTCCTGGGCAGCGTCGTACTCTTCGTGTGGGAACGGGCGGACAAGGCGCAGGCGGACGCGTTTAGCTACGCCGTCGCGTCGGGACTCATCTGCGGCGACGGGGTGTGGACTCTGAATCAGGCGCTGCTGTCTCTTGGCAATGTCAAGCCGCCCATCTGCATGAAGTTTCTGTCCAGAAGTGTCAATTACAAAGTGGATGGTTTCATCGAAAAATTGTAATAATTGAAGCCTCCTTTCCACCACGCACACTCTGATGTCTGCTCTAGCTACAAAAAGAGAAGGGATCGGAGAAGTCCGACAAATAAAAGGAAATGTATAAATCTCGAGGCTGAGGCAGAATCGCAAGATCAAATGCACGTGCATTTGTATTCATGTGCTAGTGCTCGAACTTTCATATCTTTGATTCTTAAGTACAGTATATACTTACTACTGATACGAATATGACGGCAAAATTTGATACTTAGGCCCTGTATTTCTTCAGTCGCCGCAGAGAATTGTTACGGCCACAGGGTCTGACACGGCCATGAGGCCATCGGACTCAGAGTAGGCCAAAAACATCAAAGTCGGACATTAAAGTTAACCGCACGTGGCAAGAAACCACAGTTTCAGGATCGATGAGCTTCGAGTCCGAGTCGGGTATCTTCCTTGCTTCAGGGTCGGACACGCCGACACCATTCAAAGTCGGACACGCTCGCACCCGCCCATAAATATAGGAGAGCCCTCGCGGCAGCAGCCAACCCAACCAAACCAACAACGACCAGATCGCTTCTTCGCCTTCCGCGCGATGACCGCCGCCGTAGCCTGCCGGAAGCGCTCCGCCCTCCCCTTCCTCGACGACGTGATCCCGGAGCCACCACACCTCGCCAAGCGCACCCGCCTCTACCAGTGCCCGGCGCCGGCGGGCGTCGCGGCGCAGCAGCAACCACCGCTGCCGGCCTTCGCCTTCGACCCGCTCGACGCCCCCCTCCGCGTCTTCCCTGACGCCGATCCGGCCGAGGTCGAGTCCTGCTTCGCCGCGTCCGGCCGCGACGTGCACAAGACCGTGGAGGCTTTCCGCGCCCGGCAGCGCCTCGCGAGGGAGAAACAGGCGGCGGCGGCCCGTGTCGCGACCGCCGCGGCGCGCGACGGCGGCATGGAGGAGTGCGCAGGCGTCCTGGTGGAGCAGATGTCCGCGGCCGCCGACGTGGCGAACGCCAGGAGCCGCGCGTCGTGGATCCTGAAGCTGATCGAGGGCGCCATCGCCCAGCGCGCGGCGGCGGCGGCGGCGACGCTGCGGGAGGAGAACGCGGCGATCAAGGCGCGGGCGGAGGAGCTGGAGCGCGACAAGGGCGTGCTGATGCGCGGCGTGGCGGCGCAGCAGGGGAGGCAGGAGGAACTGGAGCGGGAGAACGGGGTGCTCAAGCGCGCCGTGGCGGTGCTGCACCGGCGGCAGGAGGAGGCGGAGCGCGCGGCGGAGGAGATGAGGAAGAAGGTGGCGGAGCTGACGGCGGCCAACTACGCGCTCGCCGTCCAGGCGCGCGCCACTGACAGCTGCCGCTTCCAGGTTTTCCGCGGCCCGGATGTGTTTTGAGGGCCGACGACGACGATTCGGCGAGATCGGTCAGTGCTCGCTTATCTTCTTGCCATCCTGAAGGACGACGGCAACTCGACGAGATCGATGATTGCTCGATGATCTTCTTGTCGATCATCTAGGGCTTAGTGCTAGATAGACTTCAAGTCTGAAACTGTTCTGTTATACCCTGCAATGTGAAAGCAGAGGAAACTGTACTGGATATAAGGGTGTGTGCCAACAAGTATTGATTTCAACATATATGTTCCATGAAAAAAAATATTGATTTCAACAAAAACTGCTATCTTTTGTTCTCTGATTTTTTTTTTCTCTCTTCTCTTCTCTACAACTAAAAAAACACGTAAGGGGTCAAATTCTTCGTGCGATCTCGCCCCCAGCGTTCGACGTCCGCCGCCTGTTTTTTTTCGTTGTCTGCCGGTCCGCCGGTTTTTCTTCGTGGTCACCGAAGGGCAGCACGTCCGCTGCCTTTCGCCGCAAGCAGGACAGGAGAGGAGCGGCAGGCGATCGCTGCCGCTGCTCACCCGTCGCCGCCGACGTCGTGAGCTCGTGGCCATCTCTTCGACTGATCCCTCGCGGCCGTCGAAGAACGACAACCGGCCTCGCGCGGCGCTCCCCCACGCGTCCACGGCGACGCCGTTCACGACGCCTACACCAATCTAGCCGCCGGGAAACGTCGATCAACGGATCACTCGTGTCTGCTTGAGAGGAATCGGTGTCTGGCCGCACACCCTCCTTCTCACTGTGGTGCCGTGCAACCGCTTCGCCAGGACCCAGGAGGCAGCTACCTCCAATCTGAGTAGTCAGACGCCGCATCTCTCCACTATACTGTAAAGATGGTTAAAGTTCCAGTTATGATCATGTTCTCATTGAAGCAGTCATTATTATCTTGCATCCTCGGATATGATTTGTTACTGTCATGGTTTGTTGGAGGCCTTGTAATTTATTATTTGCCTTGAAATGATTTGTTCATGTAACTGGACCAGTAAATAATACATCCATAGCTCCCTGTCTGATTTAGTAGTTGATTTTGATGTTTCTGCGAGTACTCTGTAACTGCAACTCCTTACACTACTACAGACCAAAGTATGCAGCAAAACCCAAAAGAATTGTATATCAGTTAGTTGTATGAGTATAATGTGCCAATGAATCTTAGGCGAAAAAATAAGAGCATGAGCCGTTGGAGCCTGTCATGTTGAACTTAAGTGTAGTTGTTCATTGCACATTTTCAGCCATCAGTATGTACTGTTGTTATCTTTTTTCAATAAAAGGGAAACAATTAATAAAAAGAAATTCTGAACATGCTAATAGATGAAGCAGTGGAAGTTGGTGCTTGGTAGCAGGGGGTATGTGCTCATCAGAGAAAGGATTTAAAGGTTGGGGTTATATATAATTATTATTAAGCAAATACACTTTTTCACTTAATACTAGGCTCTACAGTCAAAGGTTAAAAAAAGTAATAAGTATGATAGTTTTGTAACCATCTTTCCAGTAAAAAAAGGTTTTATAACAATAACTATGTACTTGATTAGGGTTACTTTAGTCGAACACCAAGAGTGTCATGTTGGCTATTTGTCTTTCTGAATTTGTTCAAAAAATGTAGATGTTACTTTATTGTGAGCAGCACCAGTAGCAGCAATAGTTGCCTCAAGTTGTGTTTGGCAAAACTCACGTCTGCTAGAAAATGTTTATAAATTTTGGGTTTGAGGAAGTAATAGGCGAGAAGATTCAATCAGTTGGTTTCTGGACAAATCATACCTGCAATGTTTGGCGTCTACTGCCATTGTTGCCCACCAAAGATAGATCACTTCGAATTGCTTAGATCATTCATGCTTTTATGGATATAATTGAAATTATGGTATTATACACCTTTGGTTGGACTGTAATATAATGGATGATTTGTGTACTTTTGACATGATATATATGATTACGACATGCACACAATTGTTTCTTCACCCACTGATCTATTTTAGTGGTTATGTGTAGTCTATTTTCCTGTTTAGTAATGCACATAATTGTTTTTTTCCTACACCATCCTACATCTAGAGCAGGCTATGATAAGCAGTTGCAATCATCTAGGCAAAACATTGAGACCATTGCATCTGAAATTGAAGTTGAGGATATTATCTTCAAAAGCACGGCTGATAGAGTGGAGCTGTTGTACACATGCAGGTGTAGTGATTATTTTTCCATCACTTCATATGAACTTTGGCTAGTTGGGAATTCTGGAAAGGGAAGATGGTGAGGTAGAACACCATACGCCTGATTTTGCATCAACTTGGGTTCTGGTTCTGGTTCTGGGTTGTGGCTCTTGTTCTCTCACAATATAGTTGGTTAGAAATAAGACTTTATGATACATTTCGGACTGGTTGTGCCAGTATGTAGCAAGGACATGTTTGAGCAAATGGCCACATATTTTCGGATGAATAAGCCTCTTGATGTCCCAAAAATAGTGCTTAAAGATTATCTTTTGTCGTCCATAGCAACGCAATAGTGCATATAGATTACCTTTAGTCACACGTAGCAACTCACGGGCATGAAGCTAGTCAAAAAAGTGTTATAGGAACATCTCTCTTGTCTTTAGTGCAAATGAAAAACCACAAATAGTTTACAACATTCCAATATGGAAAACATAAACATTCCTCAATTAACACTCCCCCCAATGTCACCTCTCTTTTTTAGACAGCAAACACACATAATGTACTAACCGGAAAAACTTCTCAGAAAGAATAGAACATGCAACAAAAGGTAAATTGGTTCTTTCATCACCCTGCTACAAGCTCTTTTTCATCGCTGGAGTCCATTTCATGTCATTCTATCTTGCAGGTTTGTCTTCGTGACCACGTGCCCCTGGTAGGAGGATGGTTTTAGAGCATCTCCAGCAGTCTCTCAATAAATATCTCCCAATAACATGGTATTGGGATGTCCCAATATCACTTTCAACAATTATTGGGAGAGGTGCTTTTGCAGTTTTCCAATACTCTCATCTCATTAGTAACTACCATATTGGGAGAGACTAAACTCTCCCTTTATTTGAGGAGAGTTGGGGTGATTTATTGGTTTGTCCCAATAATTTTTGGGGAATGGGAGATGTAAAGGGATTCTGCTGGAGCACGGCTTTCCCAATACCTCTCTGTGACACCCGGCCCAAGTTGATATGGCCCATAGTGGCCCATGAGCACGGTGTGCGCATGTTTAGTACCACCTTGCTAGTTTAGAGAGGGTGGAACCAACTTATAAGCCTTTGTCCCCCATCCATAGCACCTTCGGGTTGACCCTTTTACACGAAGCGAGGACGAAAGTGTAAGCAGGGTGCTATGTGTACGCGTGCCCGCCCCCACGGAAGGGCTCGGCGGTGCGGCCTTGGGAGACGGGGTGTTACACTCTCCTCATATGGTAGTTGGATTGGGAATTGGGAGACTGATGGAGATGCTCTTAGTTTTAAATTCTCTGAACTGAGCATAATAAATTATGTCGTCACGCATTTGATTTCTGAACATTACCACAATAATGACTAGCCATGTCCCATGCCAACTATTTATTTTTATATTACAAATGACTATCTTAGATTCTCACTAGATCACAAAACCATCAATACATCTTCTGATCGAAGCAAGTGGTTGTAACCTTCAACTTGCACAGCAGCATCACTTCGGAGTAGTATCCGATGTGTGGAACACATTGTATGTATTATCGTAGATAAAGCTCCATGATTCATCTGTGATTATAATTTACTTAGGCGCTTTATACAGGGTCTTCTTCAGATCAAGAAGTTTTGACCACCTTTGGTTCGAACTTCTCTTCCTCTGGTTACTACTATCTGTGATTTAAAGATAAATAATCATGATAAAGATCTCGATAGTGTCTACATAATCAACTGAAAAAAGTGCGGTTGATTTTAGGAAACCTCAAACTAGCACAATAGTACTATTGTTAGCCTTGAATTACAATATCGGACATCAAAGACCATTCATTTGTTGAAACTTTACAGATTTAGTCATTTGAATGGTTTTAAAGGCATATTTTGTTTTTTTTAAAAAAATTAAAATTGTTATATGTAATCTAAAAATTCACATCTATTTCCTTTTAAACTATAAAAAATATGGAACGATTATCGATTGTTTTTTCTTCTAAATGTGTAACATATATGCTAGTTTTCTCAATTTTCATTTTTGCTCAAGCTTTAAGAACACATCAATAAGCTGCATTTTAGAATTTATAGATTGAAATTAATTTTTTTTAGAAAAAGATAAGACACCTTTGAAACCATCCAAAGGACAAATTCGTCTGGTTTCAAGAATTGGATGGCTTTCATTCTCAGTGTTCGACGTTATAGCAATGGGTTGAAAATATATTTTCTGTGATAGTTGGAAAGTGTTAACTAGCGCTTACATTGCCATACAACTGTAGACTTTTCACATGCCTCCGAACAGGAACTCTGCACATGATGTAAACATACTAATTGGTAACATGGCAGGTGGCTACATTCCAAAAAGAAAAGGAGTAACATTGCAGGGCCATCGCTTCACCTTAGCCGAAGCCGTTAATCGTACGGTCTCTTGGATTACCGAGTCAAGATCAACTTCCTCTCCTGGTCTCACATAGATGACCTATTAATAGTTGAAATAAGTTGTGACGATATGCTCGTACTGATGTGTGGATGCAATTTCGTTCAGATGTTAACACTGTAAGAACAGAAATGTGAGTAGTGCTGCTTCAGAACTCGTACCGACGGATCGCTGACACCAAGGTCAGGTAGTCCGCTCTGATCTCTCCTAGATGAAGACAGAACCGTGAGATTGAATTGCTCGTCAATCTGCGGAATGCGGAGCAATAGCATGTCAGTGGTTGTACAGTGTGATCTGATGCTGCTCTGGGTAATTGCAATATCATGAAAATGGAGAAAATTTCAAGCAATGACAGTACAGTACGTTTGTGCAGTAGGTCGAGGAGCAGGAATCGCATATTTTTCTGAACGATGTGAGGACTCGCCCTTTTATTGACATCCCAAATTGAGTATGCTGAAACCAGGCAGCACTATCAGTTCATCATCTCATCTGGATACCGACTGAATACTTCAGGAGAGAAAGACCACTCATGCCGTAATCCAATGCGATTACCTGCTGAACTAGAAGGTGCACGAGCACATCAGCGTCCCTCGGCCCGTCCTCGATAAGATCATCCAGGTGCAGCTGCCGCATGGTCAGATCGAAGTCGTCGCTCCACTGATCCCCTCCGCCGCGCGCCGTTCCGACAGAGACCAAACTCTGCCGCGCGCCGCTGGTTCCCCTCCGTCGGCTCCTTCTGACGCTCTGGATCGAAATAAACAGCGCAGAGTGAGCTGCGCCGGATCATCCGAACAAATTGTCGTGGGCGAACGCTGCTGTGCTATGCACCTGTGTGACTTGCACTTTCTTCAATGGCTCCGTCGGGTAAGCATCATCTTCGGTCTGAACCTGAGCGTAAACGGCGAGGTTCCTGCACCGGGCGCCGCGGCTTCGGCTGCCTGTGAGCGGCGCCGTGACTGGATTCGACAGCAGCCTCAACGGGTGGTTGCAAGCTCTCGCCATGATCTCGGGCTTCGCGGTGCCGCAGAGCTTGGTGCCCTGATCAAGGCTGCACTAGCGCTCTCGAGTCCCGAAGCTGAAGATACTACGACTGTTACCTTATCGGCTTATCATTTTCTCCACCGTGGCGTTAGTGACATGTGGCGGTGATTCAGTAGGTTTGTGGTCCTACGGCAGTCACCACTGAGCAGCCAGGCACTGAAATACGTCGTGATACCCTCAGTTTTAAACGAAATTAAATATATACCCTCGTCAAAGTCCGCGTAAAATATAATCGTATACATCAAAGTAATCTTTCTTTCTATTGTCTACGGCGAAACCGGTACGCGTCCAACTGGGCAACTGGCACGTCCTTCTATTGCCGCATGCTACAATTGGAGGTACCAATCGACACATTGCTCCCTTTGTCCTGTTTTATGTGTCGCTTGGGAAGTGGGATTCCTTCACAATTGTGCTTCCTAAGCGACCAATAAAACGGGATAGAGGGAGTATTGTGTAAGATAATACGTTTGTTCTCTTGCAACTTAAAAAAACAACTTGAAAGGAGCAACTTTTCTTTCCAAGACGTCTTCCAAGTCATGGCCAAGAAATGGACAATTTTTTAAGTGATAAACGGGCGATTGAGCCATAGCAAATAACACAGGTTTGATAAGAGCAAGTATAATAAGTTGTATAAGCGGACTAAATAAAGTGTCAAGTCATGTTTACGATGAGTTAGAAGGAGAGCGGAGATGAGAGAAGAGAATCGGGTTATAATAAGTTTGCTCCGGTTGCAACACTTGATAGAAGAGATATACAACCAAGTATCAATGGTGCACCCTAAATATGCAACCAACTTAGTATATGGGTGGGCTATTAAAATGGCTCAAGATGACATGCAACATCATCATACAGTATATGGGCGGGCTATTACCTATTCCCTCCGTTCCAAATTATAAGTCGTTTGATTTTTTTCCCAACTTTGACCACTCGTCTTATTTAATTTTTTTTGCAAAATATTATTTTTTTTGTTATGGCTAGCTTTAGTAATAAAAGAAGAATGACTTAAATTTGACTACATTTGCACAAATTTTTTGAATAAGACAAGTGGTCAAAGTTGAGGTAAAAAGTCAAACGACTTACAATTTGGGAGGGAGAGAGTATTAGCTTGCTCTAGTGGTTACCAGCCTTATACAGAGGCAGGCTATATCTACTACCAACATTCGTTCCAAAATAGCTGACAACTTTGATTTACTAATCAAAGTTTGACCATACATCTTCTATATAGATATGTAAACGTATTAAATTGATGTAGTACTTCTTGGGTGTGTTTGGTTGGCTGTATCACTTAATGCATATATAGAAAGATTCAAAATAATAATGACATTATTTTCTTTGTTCGGTTGGTGAATTATACCATCTCATTTAATACATTATTATTATACTAGTTAGATTGAACCATGTGGTACAAGCATTGATTGAATCATCCCATTAGTATCGTCCATACATGTTTCATGTGGTGCATGTAACAAACATAATAAATCTAATGATGCTTATTTCTCTTTAAGCAATTGTATATTCAAAGAAATATTATTAGGGAAAGCTTAAAAATAAAGCTAAAGTTGTCAATTAGTTTGAAATAGAGCTTAGCAGTGTAATGAATCCGAGAATTTATTCCTACTTGCATCACGACGGCCCAGCAAGTACTCACTCCATCTTAAATTGTAAGTCAGTCCAAAATTCTTGGAGAGTCAAACTATCTCAAGTTTGACTAAATGTATATAACAAAATACTAACATTTATTATACCAAACAAGTACCATTAGTTTCTTCACTAAGTATATTTTTATACTATATCTACTTGGTTCCATAAATTTTTATGATCCACTCTATAATTTTAGTCAAACATAAAATAGTTGACTCTCCAAGAATTTTAAAATGACTTATAATTTGGGATGGAGGGAGTAGAATTAAGCAGCGGAGCCGGGCCTAATCTCAAGTCTAATCCCGAGCATCTCAAGTCGTGTCACTCAAACGGTGGGAGAAAGATGGATCGTACGGCCACGATCCGTCTACATTGGGATTCCTTACCTGCCTGAGTGACCTCCCCTGGCGGCAGAATATACGGACCCTGGGATCCTGCCGCCTGCTTGCTGCCGGGCAAATTCTGCATCTGGCTGGCCGCGTCGCTTCGAGCTTGCGAGTCAACTCCAAGCACATGGTCGCATGAAAAACGCCAGGCAACCAACCTGCAATGTGCCAATGTTTATGTGCAATCCCTGCCCGTCGATTCAGCGCGCATCTGGCCGCATCACACGTCGTCCTAGCTAGTCTACGGACTCTGCACCACCGGGCGCCGCTGCCTTTTTTGAGTTTTTGGCGCCGTGGTGCGCTCCAGTCCCCGTCGTCACAACTTCAAGGTGCCCTGTGCCCCCATCAATTTTATTCAGTTTCAGTCTCCTTTACACTTTCCGGCCTTCAGGAACAGCCTCGCTCCGGCGATTCTTTTTGGCCACCATTTGGACGCGTCGCCCAATCCCCGATCGATCTTCTAGCTCCCAAGTCCCAAGTTCCCAACCCAAAGGATATAGTAGGTATCACCACATGGCCTATAGCAAGTTACGTGCACGAGGCCACCAGCCGTGCTTAGTAATTGTTACAGGCACTTGTATATCCCCAGTTCAACTTCAACCACACGTCGGAAACGCCGGCTTCTGCGATCCTATTCCTCGCGCACTGGGCGAACTGAGCACCTCACGGCCGGTTCTTCTGATTGATCTGCGTGCGTGGCGTGGTGTGGTGGAGTGGAAATGCACCTTCCTGTCATATATTGGCGGCTGAACTTCCTGTCGGGGAGACGGTCGTCGATGGGTGCAGTGAATCCAGTCGCGGCAATGCACGTTGCAGGAACCGGACGTGGAGGGAGCGAACTGGGAGTTCGCGTTCTCTCTCTGTGTTGTGGGATGACAGCGCCATCACTTTGGGGAGTCAGGTTCAGAAAGTACTAGCTTTTGTTTTCGTCATGTCTCATCCAGTCATCGTACATTCGTACTCCATGCTTTTTAACTTCACGTGCGCTTTGCTGATGGCCGAAACGTGGTGCCGTGCAACCCAGGGTGTTAACCGTTTGCATGCTGCACTGGATTGCGTACGCGCTCTCTGCTTCTGAGTTCTGACGGGGCCAGGCAAGTGCAATGCTGAATAGAACTACTGAATGAGCATCATGGCGCGGGCACCATCCAATAGAATTTGTCGTGATCGATTGTTTCAGCTCGATCGCTGCCTGCTTGCTACTACGACGAGATTCGGCCATTGATCGCTTGGCGTTTGCCATCATCGATCACACAACCATTTTAGCCATGAAGATAAAATTAACAGAGGAAGATACCATATTTCCATTTCACACTGGCATAGCACTCGTAGACCACTAATAAGCTAGCTACAACACGCTGTAGATCTGCGTCAGCAGCGGGTGGTGATCCCTCCTGATGTCGTCCACGAACGACCTGACGTTCCGGTCCGCCGCGCGCCTCGCCTCCGCCGCCACGACGCGCTCCCGCAGCGCCCTGACCTTCTCCCGCAGGCGCCTCCCCTCGCCGCCACCGTCCTCGTCGTCGCCCATGACCCTCCCGATGCCGCCGCGCACGTCTTCCCTCCCCATCGCGGCGCCGAGCCTGAGCCCGATCCCCCACGGCCCCGTGATGTACGCGCAGTTGATGAACTGGTCCCCGGCGACCGGGTAGCACAGCAGGGGCACCCCGTGCCGGACCGCCTCCATCGTGGAGTTCCAGCCGCAGTGCGTGAGGTAGCACCCGACGGCGCCGTGGCGGAGCACGTCCTCCTGCGGCGCCCAGTCCACCACCTTGCCACGCCCCGCCACGCGCGCCGCGAAGCCGTCGGGGAGCCCCGCGCGCCAGGACGGGTCGCGCTTGAGCGCCCACAGGAACGGCCGGCCCGTGGCCTCCAGCCCCAGCGCTAGCTCACGGACCTTGTCGGGCCCGATCGACCCCACCCAGCTGCCGAACGAGACGTACACCACCGACCCGGCGCGCTGCGCGTCCAGCCACGCGATGCACGTCGAGTCCGCGCGCCACATGCTGGGGTTCTTGTCGCCGCACGGCCCCTGCTGCTGCTTCGTGCGCTCGGCGGTGGCGAGGTCGCCGCCGGGTAGCAGCGCCGGTGCTATGGGGAGGACATGTGGGCCATGGCGAGCGATGGCGACGAGGCGGTGGGCGTCGTCGTCCGCGGCGTTCTCGTCGGGGAAGGAGTTGACGAGGACCCAGCGGAAGTCCCTGGCGCGGTGCAAGGTCTGGAGCCAGAAGGCGAACCGCGACCTCTGGGTGGCCGAGTCGCCGACGAGCCACGGGAGCTCCCCGGCGCGGAGCTTCACCTGCGGAGGGAGGATCTTGAGGCCACGCATCGTCGGGTCGCCGTCCTGGTCGTCGTCGCCGTCGTCGGACGGCTCGCTCGACGAGATGGGTGTACCTTCACGTCAGAAAAAGAAAACACGCACGAGGGGTTTGCTTCAGTGAGAGGGAACAGAAAAAGCGGCAACAAGTACATACATGGTGACCGTGCGAGATTCCTAGGCTCATGTGGGCAAGTATGTGTCCGTATGCGCTACGCGACGACGCGCTCGATCGCGACGATCCGCGCGCATGTCGCGAGGCACCAACAGCCGGTCGCCGGAGCTGCAGGGTGCCAGCCCCCGGTCACCTCCGCTCCGGCCGGAACGTGTTCAGTTCCGGGCCAATCGCCTGGGGAGGGACAGGAACGTGCCAGTTGACGTCTTCCGTCAGTCCAAGATGCCCAAGGGCACTTCGCAGACTGATATTGATAATGTGCCATTATTATACTCCCAGTAGTATAGGAGGATTATTATACTGCCTCTAGAACTCCCCCATCGAGGAAAGAAGCCACTTGTCGTGAACTGTAGGGCCAGGACCACATTGCCCCTCGTGCCACGGCAACTCTGATCCGCACCATGTCCATTGTCCATGGCGATTGGCGGCATGGCCACCGAAGCACCAAAAGGGCGGTGAAGATATTTGTCATCATTTTTTTTAATGTCTGTGTGTCCCCGTGTGACACGAACTAGTCAGGTCCGAATTATTCTTCGTTATCCCCTCTGGATCGACGTGCAGATGCCGAGACGCATTGCAGCATTGGTGCACGAACAGAATATTTTTTTTTCAAAAAGAAAAAAAATCATGCTGGAACTGTAAGGTAGATGTAGGAGCACATCACGTGTCGACTAGCGCATGAGAGATAAGTCAACTTTTTGCGAGATGTGATCCTGCTGGGCCAAAACTGAGCCGGGGGCGCACCTCAAAAATGGCAGAAAAGAACGTGCGTGCGACTGGCCTGGGTTGCAGGGATGGACCGGAAACCGGATTGGATCGGATCCAGAGACCAGAGGGCAGTGGTTGGATGAAGGATGGGAGACCGCAGCAGCATGGAGGGGCCGACGCCAAAAGAAGAAAGGAAAGATCGGGTCCCTCCCTCTCGCCCTGGGCACGGCTGTCTGAGCATTCAGCTCAAGGAAAGAGGAAGGCATCTGGCACGAAGACACTTGGCAAGTCTAATCATGCGACGTGCCACTCCACACATGCTATAAAGCTCGCGTGTGGTCACGCAGCTGGCAGGGAGGCCGCCTCCGACGGTTGGCTCTTAGCTGTCTCGTATATTTTTTTATTCGTTGAACAATGTCAAAGTGATATGACTAGTTCTTGATGAAGAACTGGCTTGCTCTACTTCTTAAACCGAGCTCTCTCATAGCACGCTATTCAAAGCTCATATGTGATATATCATGTGCATGTCCCTCTTCTGTTGTATGAGCTGAGCCAGCAGCTGGCTCTTGCTATTGGACAAGACTTAAAATGTCCAAGTGGCTGGCCCTTCTATTCTTATCGCCACATGCTATCATTGGAGGTGCCAACTCTATCTCGTTACATATAGTAAACGGTACTGTAAGTTAATGTTTGTTTTGTTGTTATACTTAAAAACCAAGTTTGTTTGTGACCTAATGATCAGCATGCCAAACTAATAGACAAAAAATTACATGAAAATAAAAGCCGTAGATTTTAAACTTGATGGATTAATTAGGTGCGTGTAATTGCATGCGGTGGCTTACCCTATTCTTTAACAAAATTGTAGGCTTGCATGTGTGATGTGTCGTAGGGAAGTAACATTTTGTTAGAAAAAAGAGGCATATTACTTTACTTTGTTGTTCATCGTTTTCATTAAAGGTTAGCAATTTCCACTTGTTCCAAGGTGGATATACACTTCTGAGTTGTTTATATTACTTTGTGATGATGCCTAATGGATTGTGTTAGTCAGTGGAAATCCCAGGTGAAAAGGAAAGAGGCGCACTTTTATCTGAGGAAAGTTATGTGGCAACTAGTTATTAACTGAGATGATGGAGTTTTCACTACAGTTTAAACGAGGGGGGTTTCCTCCTAAACAATGCATGGCAACATTTTAAACGTCAACAATAAGAATCCATGGTATAGGCGTATAGCCCCACCTGGAGGCTGGAGCCTATGATCCAGGATCATGCCTCCCCTGCAAGGTCCAGATTCCAGAAGGGCCTGAACTAACAGTTGTTGCAGCATGCATGAAAACCCCTATGGCCGCACGGAACTCAATTGTTTTTGGTTTCCTCCATCGCAAGGTCAACTTTGCCATGTTACGTGTCCACTCCAGTGTAGCTCGGAACAAAGGGGAAGCTGTATGGATGTAAGGCGCGCGCGTGCGTGCGGATATGCGTGTTGTTTATATGTATAATCTTACCGGATTCCGAGATGAGGCCCCTCTCGATGAGCTCCGGGATGGCAGCGACGACGCGGTAGCTGGCGAGCATCGCGGGCCAGAACCCGGCCGCCGGAACGCCGCAGCGCGCGGCGACGGGGACGGCCCACGACGCCAGCACGTCGACGACGACGCAGGCGACCGCCGGCCTCGCCAGCAGCAGGCGCTCGAGGTGCGCGGGCATGTGATGCTCCATGGAGTGGACGATGGCGCCGAACCCCGGGGGGTCGCCGTCGTCGGCGTCCAGGACGACGATGCCGCTGGGGATGGACGCGAGCGCCACGCCGCCGTTGACACCGGCGGCGGAAGCGATGCGGCGGTGGATGAAGTCAGGGACGGCGACGGTGGCCGCGACGCCGTGCGCGGCGAGGGCGCGGGCCAGCTGCAGCATGGGCGTGACGTGGCCCTGCGCCGGGAAGGGCACGAAAAGGACGGCCGGGTGGGTCACCACCGGCGCCTCGGCCCCCATGCGGGCGACGTCGCGGTCGGGTGCTTGTAAGAATGGCCTACGAAGGCGAAGGCTTCCTTTGCCTATAGCTCACCGTGGTCTGGGATTGGCGAGCTAGGCAGCTGATGCTGCTGTTGGCCACTTGGCCGGGGAGTTTTATAGCCGCATCGGCGCTGTCCCGCTGGCTCGCTTACCTTCTCTTTCAGGGAGAGCCTATCACACCGGTTATTTCTGACTAGGTTATCATCCCGTGCTACCCCACGGGCTAATTAGAAATAGTTAATATTTATATATCTATATAAGACTTTCTTCCATCTATGTTAAATATTCCGATACTAATATACATAGTTATCATTATATATTTATATTGAATTTAGTTACTAACATTTGTTTTTCATTTTGCGTCACATTGTTTGACATGTAGTTAATTGGATCCTTTATTTGAGCTATGTAAACATGAAAAAAAAATTTAATCTCCCTCCTCAAACATGAATGCATGGTGACAAATATTATTGGCATTATTTTTATATAATAATAACATAAATAAGATATTCAAAACTGGAGAAATAGTAATTTATAATTTTATATTGATACTTTTTAAAAAAAATTTATATAATTTAGATTCGGATATAGTGGTTATTTAACTTTTAATAATGACATAATTGGTATTAATTTTAGGGGGGTAATTGAAGTTATTTTTACGATGGCATAGCTGGATAATATACATCAAAATTAGAGGGTTATTTAAATTATATTTATAATGGCAGAGGTGGGTAATT
Organism: Digitaria exilis; assembly: GCA_015342445.1. NCBI lineage: Eukaryota > Viridiplantae > Streptophyta > Magnoliopsida > Poales > Poaceae > Digitaria > Digitaria exilis. Next base: position 668,141 of record JACEFO010001776.1, on the reverse strand, counting down.
TGGGCACATATTTAGGAGATAATTTTAGCCATATTTATTTTATTAAATAAAATAATTGATGTCCACGTAGGATCCTAGGTGGATGTTTTGATTTTTTGAGAGATGTTCTTGGATTTCTTTGTTTTTTAAGGTTGTCCACCTAGGATCCTAGGTGGCATCACCTGGAGCCTTTAAAAGAAGCCTTCAATTAGTAATAGTAATATACATCGAAATTAGGCGGTTATTTAAATTATATTTATAATGGCAGAGGTGGGTAATTTGGGCACATATTTAGGAGATAATTTTAACCATATTTATTTTATTAAATAAAATAATTGATGTCCATGTAGGATCCTAGGTGGATGTTTTGCTTTTTTGAGAGATTTTCTTTGATTTCTTTGTTTTTTAAGGCTGTCCACTTAGGATCCTAGGTGACACCACCTGGAGCCTTTAAAAAGAGCCTTCAATTAGTAATAGTAAGATGGGGCTAGTATCTTGATTTTATACCACTGATTTTAAATTTGTGGCTCAGATCTCCATATTTCTCCCTTTTCTCTTCTCTTTTCCCTATCATTTTCTTCTCCACCACCTACCCTTGACAGCCCCATCTGCTGCCCTTTTAGGGGGAGATAAGGTTGAGAGAGAAGGAGAAATCTGAGCCATCTATTTTTAAATCCAATGATCCAAAATCTAGGTGCTAGCCCCATTAGAAACACCCAGTTGTTCATTACGGTCTGCAGAACACTCCAGCATTATTTGCGCAACTAGCACTCGAATCGCCAATCGTTTGATGAGGATACAATGGTCCCTAGTCATATCTTCTTCCTCTCGCATGGTATCGCAAACCTACGTGCGATGCGCTCACCTGTGGCCTCCACGTCTGGCCACCACCACCTCCGCCGCTAATTGATTGGAGGTTGAAGCCCCCACTGCCTCCAGCATCCAACCGGCGATCCACCGCAACATGGATCCAACGCCATTGTCGTCCCGCCTCCACTCCTACGTCGTCTCGATCGTCGCCACCGCCCTAAAGCCTCCTCTAGATCCGTCGAAGTCTCGAAGCCCTCCAACCTGAGCTTTAAGCTCCCTGGAGATGAGGATGAAGAAAACCAAGTACTGTGATTGTGAACAGAGTAAAATACTCAAGTGTTCAAATTTGCCTTTTATTTATTATATTGGCCGGGCTTTCTCCACCCTCCTCTTAGAGCATCTCCAGTGGGGCATGTAAATTTAGGCTCCCAAATCCTATTTTACAAGTCCACATGTAAAATTTGGGGTCCAAATTTGCATCCAACTCTAGTGGGGCATGCATCCATACACTAGCGAGGCATGAAAAATGGTGGGATCCATGGTTTGAGAAGGAGGATGATGGTTTGAGAAGGAGGATGAGAGGCTCCCAAATCTAGGGGCTTAGAGGAGAAATTTGGAACGGCATATAAAATAGAAGGGAGCTTAGGAGCCTCACTGAAGAAGGTTTTTTTTTCTTTAGCTTCTAAAATCTAGAGTAGGAGGTCATTTAGGAGCTCCCACCGGGGATGCTCTTACGCAGTTTAATTTACAAACACGAGCTCGTCATCACAAACTCGATCACAATGCAACTCGTCAGGTAACAAGAGTGTGCCGTGTAGCGCGGCCTCGGTATGTGTCGCATCTCCCCTTCGTCGTGGGTTCTTGGTTCGTCTACTAGAAAGAACAACGAAAACCAGCACAAAAGTCAAAAGACTCCGTCGCGCGTTCCTGGCCTCTTCCGTCCGGCGACCGCGAGCTTGGCGCCGGTCTCTGGATCACCTGCGCGCGTGTGTCTCGCCGACGGCGTGGGAGTCATGTTCCGAATTGTAAATGACTCGACTACGCCAGCTGTTTGGATATAATATGGCCGTGTTGTTGTTTCTCAAAGAAACGAGCACGAATCATCTGCTGGTCGCGTCGTAGATATTGGGGCATGGAGATCGCGCGCGTCGTAGTACATGCAACAATGTCTACGTACGACCAAATCAGAAATCGTTCAAAAATATAAACCTGGCTCGTCAGAAATCATTCACAAATAGTATATACCTGGCCAGTTATCTACGACTGATTTGGACATTTGGTCGTAGACATTGTTGCATGTACTACGCTTACGCTGATCGATTTACACATTCACAGATCCCGTTCTCATCCACCGACTGTATAACTTCAATGCTATATATGTTAAGGAGCTAATTGTGTCTCTGTTCAGCATTTACGCGGGAGAATATGCCACGAGATGGGACAACAAGCGGCTGATGATCAGGCAGGACCAGCGAGCTCGATGTGTCAACTTAAAATAGCAAGCCACTAACTGTACGTACATGCTGCGCGCCATATTGAAAGGGCCACCACAGGCTCGATCGCGATGCAATTGCGCTTGTGCCAGATGATCGATGAGCCTTTCGCTTTAATCAGCCAAACGTCTCCTGGTTTGGTACGGAAATTGCCAGATTATGTGGTCGGAGCTCGGTTTGTGCTCTCTGGCTCAGGCGCCACCGTGTGCCGACCACCGTTGGTTGCGAGCGCAGCACCATCTCCATGCAGGATCCTGTTTGTATATAAGCCACTTTTGTTGTAGGCCTCGCTGTAGCATGTAGGCTAGTTGGTGCACGGTTTGTAGCCTTTAGAAAGAAGATATGGAACGTGCTTAAACGAAAGCAAGCTTTTTCAACAGAGAGGTGCAGATATTGTTAATAAGCAAAGCTAAGGATCGCTGCATCGAGACAGATAATAAGGCTGTTTCCGGAAGGGAAAAAAAAAAGAGCGCGGCAGATAAGGCAGGGCGTGAAAACGCACGTGTGAACATGACTGGCGGCGGCTCATGGAGTCTCGATGAAGTGGGCACGAGCATGTTGGTATGGTACACGACGTACGATTAAATTCAAATCACAGCTCTCATATCCGCGATTAATGTACTGTCATATTTTTCTTTGGCCCTCTTTTCACAGAATTTTCCATGTCCAAATCCGGAGCTTGCTCAAACTAGGACAAAGTTTGTGGCTGCTACTCGTGTTAGCTATATTTTTCTCAATCCACACAACCTGTGAGCCCCCAAGAGCACGAGAGAGCACAGCTCTCAACTCTTTGTTGAAAGTAGCGCAATACACCATTTCAAAAAAAAAAAAGTAGCGCAGTACACTGGATTCACACAAATCAGAGTGATTTGGACTGATGTGACAAGATTTTCGAATTCATACCGTTATTGGACATCTAGCTGTAGCGTTAGGGAACACTCGCGACATCTATCAGTGTCATGATCAATGACCGAAAACCCTCTTTCATCACTTTTGTCCTCTCTTGTGTGGCATATCAACAATTTATTCTGCAAAAATAAAAAAAATATGATAGGAGTACGGTTTAACACCCTTTGACAATTTTTCAATAATCACATTTTTGAGAAAAACATGATCAATAATCACATGCCACGTCAACAAAGTTGCCACCTAATAAAATGCCACAGGGCCTTGGAAAAATAGAGTACACCAGCAATCAATGTCATGAACCAAGAAGGCCGAAAGCCCAAGAACTCCAGAAATCTTCACTAGATTATTCCAAAGGAAAAAGTCCTTTTCACCTCCCAGTACAATGGGCTGAGTTTAAATTTTCTCCCCAGACCACAAAACTGTCTAACCAGCCTCCTTGAACTTTTGAAACCGTCTATTTCACCTCCCCGAGCTGGATATAAGCGGTTTTGAAGGCGGTTTTCTATTTTTCCATTTTTATTTATTTTGGTTGAAACTTTGAAAAATTATAATAAATAAAAGAAAAATCATAAAATCGAAAATTCAATTTTGTTGGACTCCATATAAGTATATAAACACATAAAATATATAAAATAATATACTTTAGTATAAAGTTTTTTTATTATAGATTTAGATCTATTTTTAACTATAGTTAAATATAATAATTCATAAATACAGTTTTTATGGTACAATCATGGTAAAATTTTTATGGTGAGATAATTAATGTATACTTCAATAGTATTAAGAATTTATACTCATTAGATCTTGTATAAATTATTTAAAGATTTATTTAGGGCAAAATATACTCTAAATAAATCTAAAACCAAGTTATAAATGTTCTAGTGAGTATAAAATTTTTAATATAGTTGAATCATACAATAACTAGGCTACCATAAAAATTTTACCATGATTGGACCATAAAAAATGCATTTATGAATTATTATATTTAACTATAGTAAAAAATAGATCTAAATCTATAGTAAAACATTTAATACTAAAGTATATTATATTATATATTTTATGTGTTTATATACTTATATGGAGTCCAACAAAATTGAATTTTAGATTTTATGATTTTTCTTAGATTTATTATGATTTTTCAAAGTTTCAGTCAAAATAAATAAAAAAAGAAAAATAGAAAACCGCTTTCAAAACCACTTATATCCAGCTCGGAGAGGTGAAATAGACGGTTTCAAAAGTTCAAAGGGGCTGGTTAGACGGTTTTGTAGTCTGGGGAGAAAATTTAAACTCAGCCCATTGTTCAGGGAGGTAAAAAGGACTTTTTCCAAAAAGCCCCAAACTCCTCTTAGGAAGGGCCTAAAGTCACCACGAGAGAAACAAAAAGGCCCAGCCCACGAAACAACCCAAACTAAACCGCACCCATCCGCTTACATTTCTCTACCTTGCGGTTAGTGACCCGCAAAATTTTCGCCTCCTCCTCCGCCACCGTTTCACCCACAAGCCTTCCTTCCCACCACCACCAATGGCTTTCATTGGATCCCTCTCAACCCCACCATGCGCCCCCTTGGCCCCACTCGTCTGACTCTACCCACTTCCTCCCCGTCCCTGCCTCGCCTCGTCGCGGCCGCGCCCAAACCCAATCCCCTAAACCCTAGCGCCGCCGCCGCCGTCGTCATGCTGCGCCGCCTCGCCGCCGCCGCCCCTCGGGCCTTCTTCTCCTCCTCCTCTCCGCACGCGGCGCCGTCGGGCTACACCCCGCGCCGCGAGTATGGGCTGGTGCCCATGGTGATCGAGCACACCTCCCGCGGGGAGCGCGCCTACGACATCTTCTCGCGCCTGCTCAAGGAGCGCATCGTCTGCATACACGGCCCCATCACCGACGACACGGCCTCCCTCGTCGTCGCGCAGCTGCTCTTCCTCGAGTCCGAGAACCCCGCCAAGCCCGTCCACCTCTACATCAATTCCCCCGGCGGGGTCGTCACCGCGGGCCTCGCCATCTACGACACCATGCAGTACATCCGCTCCCCGGTCACCACGCTCTGCATCGGCCAGGCGGCCTCCATGGCCTCTCTCCTCCTCGCCGCGGGGGCGCGCGGGGAGAGGCGGGCGCTGCCGAACGCGCGGGTCATGATCCACCAGCCCTCCGGCGGCGCGTCGGGGCAGGCCTCCGACATCGCCATCCACGCCAAAGAGATCCTCAAGGTGCGGGACCGGCTCAACAAGATCTACGCAAAGCACACGGGCCAGGCCATCGACCGCATCGAACAATGCATGGAGCGGGACATGTTCATGGACCCGGAGGAGGCGCACGATTGGGGGCTAATCGACGAGGTTATCGAGCACCGCCCTGTCTCGCTTGTGTCTGATGCTGTTGGCAGCGATCAGCAGAACCAGGGTGGAGGAGGTGGAAATGGGGCGAATAAGGGAACGGACGAGCCATCCTCGGCATAAATTGGATGGTCAAAAGGTGCAAACATTTTCTCGTTCCCCTTAGCTGTCCTGTTGGATTTAAATTTTTACATGAGGTGAATAACTTAATTTTCTGGCTGCTCGGGCATCCAGTATCTACACTGTTGTTTTGTCACTTGGATTAATCTGTTGCTGATAAAATGCTATCTGGTTTTAGCCCTTATCTGTGGTGAGCTGGTAATAAATGCATTGTTAAATGCTCAAAATGTTTGTCTGAAATCAATCGGTTCTATTTCAAGCATAAAAATCACAAGATGACAACATGGCGCTGTATTTTGTATGGGCCTAATTTGGAGTGCCATGTGACATTTTAAACTGCTGACTATCATTATTCAATATTTTTGGTGTTTCTAGTTTTGTTATGCCTCTTAGCTTATCCGATATTAGTATGTCAGGTAAATTTATAATTCACCAGTACTGTGCCATTCTCTAAGAATTTTGCGAGCAGTCTGAGATGTTGACGGTCACAACAATATTTTTTTTTCTCGAACACGCTGGAGATAGGTAGGTTTTTCTTTTTAGGGGGAGAAAGAACCTGAAAGAAACCCCACCCACACTGTATACTAAAGCACCATTTCACAAGACAGTGAGACCTGACCAATACAATCCTCCTAACCATTAGGCAGCAGGGCGAGAAGGTAAGCAATTCCTCGAGCCCCAGCTATATATCCCACATTTGCAGCTCATCCCTTATGGCGGACGGAAGGCCACTGAGGTTAGGCTGTAGACCATCGAACACACAGCGATTTCGGTGGTTCCAAAGCGACCAAGCCACTAAGATTATAATTTAGCTCAGCCTTTGTTTAACCTGACCATTCACCATGCTACTAACTCTGTCCCACCAGTCCTCAATGGAGGAATCTTCAATTTGTGGAGCAAACATTTGCAGACCCAGCCTTTGCAGAACCTGAAACCAAATCTGGTGTGCGAAAACAGAAGACAGCAGCAGATGGTCAATTGTTTCCTCCTCTTGATCACAAGACAGCAATATTTATTTCATTAGTGCTTAGATTGATCCAATATTTCCATCTAATCCTGATGTCTGTAGCAAGACCCAAGGACCAATCTAATAGCTCTCTTAAAGCGCAGCATCCTCTGGCTTATGTATGGCTTCATAGCAGACGGCCTGCATTTTAAGCCACCTTTCTTATGCCTAGTCTTCTCACTATAACTATCAGCTCCCATATCATTTGGCTTGTGTACTCATGGATTGGTGATATGTGGACACCACATCCTTTTAAAATCTGAAACTAATTGGTGTCTTGCCTTCTTGTTTGCTTTTAGCTTTCTATAACGAACAGACTGCATGCTGTTTGGTGGATAGAACAGTTTAACTTAAACACATCAACTTCATGGCATAATTGTAGTTGAGGAATATGTGAGCACCTGACTAGATGTTCAATTATTGATGATATATGCTAGAGCCTAGAGTCCAGATGGACGAGGTGATATTGATTCTGGAGATTTTGACTTAGATTTCACCTGTCAATATACTTAAAAGAATAATCATGAGCACTGATAGGATATTACATTTTAAATCTGTCATTGCTAATTTTAGTTTGAGCTCCAGGGCTGTTGTTCTTATATGACAGTTTGGAGCGCAGTCTGAATAGTCATCCCCCCGCCCCCCTTGTTTTCCCTCCAACTTTTAGAACTCTGGTGCTTGATTGATGTGTGTTACACAACCAAGCTTTTGAGTCTATCGTTTGCTTGTGTTTTTTCTATGTTCCAATGGGGGCAGTTTCCACACTCCATTCTGTTGATGAAGAAACATTTTGAACTTGGGGTTAAACCACACAATTTAAGACCCCTTCAAATAAGAATATTTGTTGACGGTTGACACCATTGAAATAGGCTACATGCTGTTTGGCTGGTAGAAATGTAGAATAGTTTAACTAAAGCACAACCCCTCCATGATGTTAATGCAGGGATATCTGAGCACCCAACTACATGTTCAATGCGGCCAATGATCTATGCCTGGACCCTGGAGTTCCAGTGGATGATGTGCTTTTGGTTCTGGTTCTGTGAGCTGGAGATTCCACCCGTCTAACAAAAAAGATGAATCAGTGAACACTGATAGGAAGCCTTTTTTTTTTTAAACCTGTCATTTCTGATTCTAGTTTCAACGCCAGGGATTACAGTACTACTTGCTGCTTTGTTCTTATAACAGTTTGGAGCACATAATCTCAACGGGCTTTCTTTTTTCTGTTTTAACCTCTCCAATGCTTTGGCTTTTGGAATCTGGTGCTTGTTTGATGTGTTTCATAAAGCAATGACCATGATTGCATTAGCTTGTTTGTGTTGTTTCATCAGTCTACCAATGGGTCAATTTTTGCGCATTATAATTGCTGATTATTCTACTATTGTAGCTTGTGGCGATGTCATTGTTAGTCTTCCGATGCCGCTCTGGTCGATGCACTCGCATATCGTCCTGGTGGGTTTCTGTGTTTATAAAACGATCAGAAGGGCCTGATATGAAAACCTCCAGGGACGGCCACGGATTGTGTAACCACAGTGAAACGTATTCCTTGTCCCTCTTCTCCCTGATGACTCTGATGAGGGATTTGATCAACCAGATCTAGATGGTACTTGTTGCACTTGCATGTACGAGGCGCAGACACAATTCCATAACTTCCATGGAGGCGTTTACATCTGCCTCTCCATTGCAGGGAGTACCACATTCACGCGACACAGAGGGCCATAGCATTGCCTACCCAATCAAGCTCTAGCTTTTTAGCTAACCAGAACGATCTGTGCAGGGCCAGCCATGCATGAGCCCAGCCAGGAGGAGCGCTCGCCGGCTAGCTAGCTGGAGCGCGCGGCCGGCAGTGCCTGGCCCCGGAGGAAGTGGTAGAGCATGGCGAGCGAGCGAGCCGGCGCGAAGAGCGGCACCTGGTGGCCCGCGCCGCGCACCGTCACGAGCGTGAGCCCCTCCTCGTACTCCACCGCCCACCCGGCCACCTGCTGCCGGAAGTACCACGCCCGCCACCCGCCCCACTCCGCCACCAAGCCGGCCGCCGACGCCGCGGCGGACCGGTTCCCGTTCGCCCGCCTCTCCCGTGGCCGTAGCCCCATGGCGTTGATGCTGTACCGCGTCGACGTCACCGGCACCCGCCCGTCCGTGTCGCCGCTGCAGACGTGCCGTGGCCGGGTTGTCAGTTCAGCGACATGGGTTGAACGTGTGTGTTAAGGATGGAAAGGAATTGCTCGCTCGAGTCGTGTACCTGTAAACCCAGACGCGTAGCCCGGCGGCCATGAGCTTCTTGAGGATGGGCAGGATGGTGGACGGCGAGTCGTTCCATTTCCTTATCACTTCACTGCAACACAATTACGTTCGGTCAGAGAGGACGCGGAAGCCCGTGCGTGCTTAAGCTACAACAGTAAAAACGCACGGTGGTCCGCCGTGCGACGCAGAGGAGTCAATGCGTCGCGCGCAACTTGCAGTCGCAGCCGCGCCAGATCTGGCAAGCGGGGCCGCGTGAAGGAACTGGCCGGTGCTTGCTGCTGCTGTCAACGTATTCATGGTGGCAGATGGGTGAGCGATCGCGCAGTGCACAGTGGTTGCAGACGCGGTGGAAAGGGACTGGCAGCAGGTGCAGGGGGCGCGCAGAACCGGGGCGTGCGTGCGGACTGACCTGCAGGGCGAGTACTGGTAGGGCAGGCGTGTCCGGTTGGCGTGCAGCGCGCGCTGCACGTCCCCGCGGTTGAAGTACTTGGTCACGTACGCCTCCGTGCACGGGTCGTATCCCGCCGGCACACGCTTCAGCCTGTGCCACTCCTCCTGACCACGTCACGGGCAGGAGAAAAAAAAGAACTGATCAGTCAGACTGTCAGAGCTTTTGTGCCTGTTGTGTGGCGCTCCGTTCAGAGAGCTAGCCAGGTTGGACAACGTACATGCTTGGAGAAGAGCCGCGGCGCGGCGACGAGCCTCGCCGCCGGGCGCCGAGGCGCGGCGGCTGCATCGGCGCCGGTGGGCAGCAGGCACGTCGGCGTGTAGATGCTGTAGATGTCGATGTCGTCGTAGGCGCCGAGGAAGGCGCGGAGCGCCGGGGTGCAGCCCTTGCCGGGGCGCCCGCCGTCGGCCTCCTCCTTGAAGGAGTCGCACTCGCGGCGCACCGCCGAGTAGAGCTCGTCGGAGATGATGGCGTGGCTCCACGCGTACTCCACCATGCCCAGCTGGTCCGTCGCGTCGTTCAGCACCGCGTTCCCGATCTGCACAGAGCGGCATGAAACTTTCAGTTTTTTTTGCTTTTTTTTTTTAAGCTTATGACGAGCATGCGTGAAATTATTACTGCCACAAGCAGGTAAAAAAGGGTTTTGACGCAAAGCCAGGCTTTTTCCCATGTCGGTTATTGGGCGATTAAAAACAAAAGCGGTAAAGCTCGAAGGGCTGGGTATATCCGCATCCGCATGCACGCTTATATGTCCGTCATCTTTAGAATCATCTACTTTTACTACTCCTGCGCAGCCAGCGCTGATTCACATATCTAGAGCTTTTCCTTTCCTTCGTCGCTTTATCTTTCTAGAACACTAACTAATGTCCGGTTTGCTGAGCTAATGCTGCTTAGCAATCCTAACGGCACGATTGCAAGCACAAGGGGTCCCAGCTTTGCTGTCAAGTTCCCTTGTGTAGGGGAGCTCAGGCAGAAGCTTACCATGAAACCTTTGATGTTGATGACCTTGTCCTTGCTGGCCCCTTTGTTCCCGTCGTAGATGAGCTCCGCGAGCTGCGGGACGTAGTGCCCTACAAAAGCGGATCACGGCAGACGCAAACACAGCGGCGGGTTATTGATATTTTTTTCCTTGTTCGCAGATCACGATGCAGCTTAAGGTGAAAAAAAAGAGAGGTTTTGGACCGTGTGATTTACCGGCGTAGCTCTCCCCGGCGATGTAGAAGTCACGGGTCTTGAACTCGGGGAACTTGTCGAGCCAGTTGAGGAGGAAGCTGTACGAGTCCTGCGCCGTCACGCGGTCGCCGAGCCGCCGCAGGTCCGCCGTCCGGTTCGTGTAGGAGAACCCAACGCCCACCGGCGCCTCCAGGAACAGCAGGTTCACGGCTGAACACACCCAATTGCAATCAAACGACCAGTCACCACAAAAGATTCATGGAGAAATTCAGAGCTCAAACCAAAGCTCTTGCTTGCCTTTGTTCCACGCGTAGGCGTTGCGGGTGAGGTTGGCGTCGTAGCTCCTGACGAGGAACGGGCCCAGCTCCTGGGCGGCGCCGTAGGCAACGGAGGAACACCCGGGCCCTGCAATGGCGCGTCAGCACCGTAGAGATGGTTCATCAGATTCTTCAGAGACCACAGTCAGAACGGAAATCATCGAGCACGGACTTGCTACAGTGCATGTGTATCGATCGACGGATCGAGTGTTCTGCCACCCGGGCAGCCTTATCCGTAATTCCGTACCCTCCTCCATCGCCCATTGGCCGCTACTGCAGTTCTCAGATGCGCCTATGCGAATTGTTTTACAGGCTATGCGTAGGCTTTTTTAGTACGGTCCATATCGTTTCGAGTAGCTGTAGCAAAGATTAACCGGAGAAAACAAATGCAAAGGTGAGGACAGACGGAGAGCCGGGAGATGAGACGGCTGATTTGCCAATCAGAAAGGCCACTCTGCACTTCCCTCACGGTCAAAGCGTCAATGACTCCTACTTCCATGTGATTAAACAAGTACTAATGGCTACTCCTACTACTAACTTTTTCGGACTGACATGATAAAACAAATAAATTAAAATCTACATGCAGTCCACATCCTATATATCTACTGCAAATAAGAAGATTATGAGAATATCACTTGTCTGAAAGATACAACAAGTAACTCTGACAGACAACTGATCCGCGTGAAGCGTCATGACAAATGAGTACTTGATCCTCTCTGACCGAGTCCGTAACCTAGATTCTCTGGTTTGGTTGCAAACGAACACATGCACACATACTCACCCCATGTGCAATTGTGCATTACTAGTATAATGACTATAATCTAGGATTACTGCTCATAATCTCTCTCTTTATCTTTACTGTGGCCATCCTTCGGTGGTGGTGCCCATTGGCCTCCCTAGAGCCATGTGAAGGAATGCTAAAGGACACGCGAAAGAGGGCCGAACAATGTCTGTTCGTCTGATGCCTAACAGTGTCACCAGTGCTGCATCGCAGGTGCGCGGCGAGAAACTGCATCGCACTCGGCACTCGCCATGTCCCTCAACTCTCCAGCAGTCCAGCTTTGTCCGTGTCGCCGGCCGGCCGGCCGGAACAGCGAAGCTTTCTCTCTTCTTCCAGGACCAGGGCGCAGGACCAGGACGTGCTCCCGCTCGTACGGCGGCCTCGAGCCTTCTTTTGCCCTTTCGCAGCGTCTTTTTTCCCCCTGTGCTGGGAGGGAAGAAAGCTTTGCTCTCTGCAGTCTGCAGAGATCTGAACGCATGCTCTCGGTTCTCAATTCTAATCGTAGATCCTACCCTGTGCATTCTGGATTTCTGGTGCTTTGCTTTGGGGAGCTTTTGCTGACGGAAAGCATCGTTCTTCCGTTGCAGCACAACACGGTGGTCACACGGGGCCATGGCCTGAAGGCCTGTGCTTTCCAACTTGCCGACGCAGTTTTTGTTGGTGGAAAGAAGAAAGGAGCATCGCAGAATCTATGGTTTTTACTCGGGCTTGTGTCATCTACTGCTATATGTGACAGTTTATGAGTTTATCTCTCGCGTTGGACTGCAACTGTAATTGCAAACAAACAAACGTAAAACGTTTGATTGGAACGCCACTGCCTTTAGTTTGGGAGATTAGAAACAAATGCAAGAACAAGAGATGGGCAGCAATCACGGGATGTACAGAGCTCGGGAAGAAGCAAACCCAGTGTGGCTAAGAAGTCGAGCGTACCTCCGTTGAGCCAGAGCATGAGCGGCTTCTTCTCCGGCTCCCGCTCGGCCTCGAAGAACCAGTAGAAGAGCGCCTTGCCGCCGCCCGAGCCGACGTCGACGTAGCCGGCGTAATGCCTGAACCCGACCTCCGGCTGCCCGGGAAGCCCGGTCACGAGGTCGGCCTCCGGCCGCGGGCTCCTCCGGGGTGCTCCGGTGGCCGCGTCCGACGCCGTGGCCAGCGCGAGCATGAGCACTGCCGTGGCCGTAGCCACCGCCATGGTCTCGTCTCTACGGGTAAGCGCGGCGTGTGGCAATGTACTGTCTGCTCTGCGCGTCTGAGGAAGGGGGAATGGTGAAATGGGGAAGGGAAGGGCGGTTTTAAAACAGGGGAGGACGCGGGACATGGATTCAGTCTCTTTGCTCAAGCAAGGCACCGCGTACCTTTGCCGTCGGTTCCAAAAAGACAGAGGAAACACTGTAACGACAGCACTGTTGAATACACTGTAGCATGGGTACTGTACATTTTACTGTTTGCTTGATGCACTGTAGCACATGGATCTGGCCGTTACTCCCTGATTGGATGGCCTGGAGAGGGCCGAAAGGCACGCTGTGACTTTGCTTGACAAAGGCACTGAATCTCAGTCGGGACGCGTGAGGGGGGCTATAAATAAAGTGGAGGTGAGGGTGTCGGCAGTAAATGATTCATTTTTAGTGCCGTAGTGGGGGGCAGTTAGGAAATGAATCTGCTAAACTGCAGAATCGTGTCACAGCCGCAGTGAGTGATTGGTTTTTTAGCTGACACTCACATCTAGTAGAGTTTGATTCCTGTACCACGTACTAAGTCAAAGCAGTTGTTTATACGAAGTATGTACGTGGGGTTTTATGTGATTTCTGAATTCAGAGTGTAAGAGACTGCGATTTGATTTCTTTTAATCTTTTATCTTGCACTGAGCGCGCCTACATTTCAAAAAGGTCGACTAGCAAGGTGTGTTTAGATTGGGGAAAGATTCCCCGAAAATACACTGTTCACTAAAAAAACACCGTAGATGAATAGTGATATGTGAGTAGAAGAGGTGGGATGAATAGAGAAAAGTTGGATGAATAGTGGATTTTTGAGGAATATTTGGGAAACTAAACGGAGCCTAAAGCGACTTAAGTTAGTTGGCAGCTCGTGCGTCAATGGGATTGGACTAGTAGCGGGATGTCAGCGCCCAGCGGCTTGGGTAGCAGTGAATCGGATCATTCTTATACAATTTTCTCTCTCCACACATGTCAACATTAATGGGCCCACTTACAACATAAAAAAATTAATTCTCTCCTCCCTTTACTCCTTTACCGTGCGTTTTCTCTCGGGCCATGTTCAGATTCCCACCTTTTCACTATTCATTCCAACTTTTCACTATTCATTCTAACTTTTCACTATTCCTCCCTTACAAAACACGTTTTCCAACGAATGCTACAGTGTTTTTCTTATGCTACAGTGTTTTTTCCTACAATCTAAACACACCCTCCCAATGAGAGTATGAATCGGATCAATAAAAACGACTCGATTCTTTCTCTCTCCTATATGAATCGGCTCATTCTCCTGGTGCTGAATCGATTCACTGGAGACACGTTGGATGATGCACCGGCCAGTAGATAAGCCCTGCCAGGCGCTGTTGTCAGCAGTATGAGGCCCAGGCGCTGTTGTCAGCAGTATCAAACAGGAACAGGCACGGACATGGCAGTATGGCGAGACCTTGGGGAACGAGGATGGCCAAAAAACGAACGATTCCGCCGTTCATTAGGGCGTGATTGGTTTCCGTATGCGGGCAGCCTGGCTCGCACCATACGTCCAGGCCCACGTTGGCCAGGCCCGCTAGATGCAGCAGACTCTTGTTCGCTTAACTGCACCGAGACGGCCAGGCCAGATGCAGTATCTGATTGGTTGCATGTACCTAGCTGAAAGCCGGTATAGTTTGTTTCACTAAACACTCGGCCCGGCTTGGTTTCCTGCATTGCATGAGCCAGGCCCATGGGAAACGGCCGCTCGTTACGTATCCAGCGAGCCAGTCTCTCGCTGCCTTTTTGCATATCTGGAGCCTGGCTCTGCCGTCACACAGGCAACCAATCAAGCACGGACTGCATCTGAGGAGCCTCGCCAAAGGCATACGCAGGTATCCAATCAGCCCCTTAGTATCTACCTGCTCATCCTAAAACAAACTTTGACTTAATTTTAAAAAAAACAAACTTCGACCAATTCAGTTTGAGATTATGAGATGCTCCGATCGCCCAAGCTCCAGCAAGATCACGGTTGCTCAGAGAAGAACACGTTCAGGTAATTAGGTGATCCGATCGATCTCCCCAAAAAGCCTCGTCTTGGGGCTACTCACCTGCACCCGTGTGGGCCAAATTCCTGCGTCGGATGAAATGCACATCAACATAAGTTAATTCACATGTTTCTGTATTTTCATTAATATTCTATGAAGTGATACGACGATGTTTTAATTTCATGAAAATATTTTTTAAAAAAAGTCAAGAAAAGATATTCGGATTTCTAGAAAGAAGAAACACAGCATCATCTGTTATCCCGATGATTTTTACATACACACAAGCCATGTGTATTTACCTCATGTTGAGCTCGTGTCAGATCCAACAAAGACCTGATGTTCGCACAAGCAGCAGCATAAACGAATGCGATGCAGAAGCTCACGCAGTTCAACGGATCACCTCACTCACTTGGCCGCCTTCCCGAGCGCCGCCTCGAGCCGCTCGCAGTCGACGATGTACGCGAACCCATAGGCCATGTTGGCGAGCGTGGCCTCGTGCAGGTCCCGGCTGGCCGTGGCGGTGGCGTCCGCGGAGAAGAACACCCGGAACCCCCTCACGAACGCGTCCCGCGCGGTGGTCTCGCAGCAGAGGTTGGTCATCACGCCCGCCACGACCACCTCCTCGGCGCCCAACCCCCGCAGCGCCTCCTCCAGCCCCGTGCCGGCGAAGGCGCTGTACGTGCACTTCTCCACCACGAGGTCGCCGTCGGCGCGCCCGGCGCCGGGGAGCAGCTCGGCCGCCGCCGTCCCGGCGTCGATGCGGTCGCCGGGCCACCACTCGCGGAGCGGGCGGGCGCGGCGCGGGGCGTCCGGCGGGTCCACGTGGCGGGTGTACACGACGGGCATCCCGGCGCCGCGGCAGAGCGCCACGGTGGAGGCGATCGCCGGCATGATTGGGGCGGCCAGCGACGCGAAGTGGCCCTGCACGTCGATGACCAGCAGCGCGGCCTTGCCGGGGTCCGGGTCCCGGCGGCGCGTCTCGTACCTGGTGTAGGTGGTGGTGGTGGCTGGAGGCGCCATGGCGAGTCGGTCTGGGCCGCGGAGGGATGGGCGAGCGAGCGAGGCTGGTAGTACAGGCCAGAGCAGAGGGCTTTGGAGAGTTCCAGACGGTACAAGGCCAGTGGCACCGTGGCGTGGCAGGCTGGCAGCGCACGACATGGCGCAAGCGGCCGAGCCGATCGCGATCGCGATCTCTATCTCTACAGTACGTAATCATCTGTATCTCTATCTCTTCTCTATTTTTTTATAACGAATCCAGCTCAATATACTCTAGCCTCTCTTTCGGCCACGTCGCTGGTAAATTTTTAATATGTTATATTTTGATCGGACGGACGTCAACAATCGCACGCAAGTTTGAATATCTGCTGGGATAATGCCGGGTCTACTGGTCATCCAGCGCTTGGACAGGCAAAAGCACCAAAGATGAGAGAGGTAGTTAACTTGATTAACAAATTATTAAAAAAAACATAACTGGTTGTATGGTTCTCTATATCACAAAAACAGGAGTAACAACTTGCAACATAATTGTAAACATTTAACATGTGCATATTTTAGCAAGGGTATCTACAAACTAAACAAGAACGCGTATGATATATTTCAAATCGACAAATCTGAGAGAGAGTGTGTGTGTGTAAGGCCTCTTAGTTCCTTCGGACTGAAAATTAGCTCGACTTTTGAATGCCAATTAGAACTAATTAAATTTGAGCTAATGGTAAAACTAATTGTATAATTCGTACCAAATTTACATGTAGAGCTCATTGTTACTAATTGGCCCATGTTCATCGTAGATCATATGAGCTATTTAAAGGTTTATTATGATCAATGGGTTATACTCGCCAATTAGTCGTGAAATATTCAATTAGTTTTGCAAAATTGCACATTTTAGATTTTCTATAATTCACATCCAAATGTTGAGACAATTCTTCGCTTGAGTGAGCCAAACATCCCCTAAGTAATTATTATTTGTCGTCTTTACATTATTCCTTCGCCAGCAGTCATGTCCTATCATCTCAAATAATAGAAGATGCATGATGCAAATTAAGCGAATATTCGAAAGAATGATTTTTCATGTACTTATATCGCATTGATGATATATTATAAAATCTAAATATAACCCAATTATATAGATTTTTTGATATAGGGTCTCATTTTGTATTTTGCACCAGGGTCTCGGAAAGTTTGGTACGAGCGTAATAAGACCATATCTCATCCATACTGGCATAATCCGGTTGGCGCGGCAACGCCATGCTCAAAGTTTCTAGTGGACTCGCGACGCGCGCCACCACCAAGGGCACGTAGCAATGGTCCTAACCCAGCGCTGGGATTAAAATCAGAACAAAAAAATGACCCAAGGGCACCCTTTCACACAGCTCCGTTTCCAATGCCTTCATATCCAATTGAACTCTTAATTCTCACAATCGGATTCTGGTGGAGACGAAAATAGGGTGCGAATATCTTCCTCGATTCCTCTAGTGTGCGCTTGTTCTTCATTTGTTTTTGCTCCCGGTCCCAGTTTGGCATTCCCAAGTATCTTTTTTACTTCCTTGCACATGCATTTGTTTCCCTGCTGTCAGCCCTTCTCCTCTGAAAACTTTCTCGTTTCTCCTGCTCTTGATCCTTTTTTTGTTGCATCAGCTCCTGCTTCTCCTTTTTTTTTTCTCCTCTAGGCAATACATCAGTTTCATTATCACCTTTGCCCTGTTGTCCATTGTCTTGCTCATACATATCGTATAGCTTCTTGATCAGATTCTCCACAGTAATAGTAATGTCTATGAAATTAAGACAAACCCTGACATACAATGGCTCTTCTGTAAATTTGGTTGGGACATTAAAGTATTGCTCTGTGAAGCTAACAGCCATTGTAACAGCACAACACGGAAGGATGAAGAGAATGTCACCAAGCTGCACACCAAGCCCATCGACATGAGATGTAAATCTGTAATAGAGATGCCATCACCACTAGGCAACGTCCTGATGAGTGCGACCTCCATCAACGGCACATCAGAGCCCTCTTTGAATACCACGACCCCATTTGGACGCCAAAGCTTAAGGTAATTCATGTCAATTTGGTAGGACAAGGCACCTGGATGTCCACCCTCCCCCGCGTGCTCTAGAAGCCGTGCAATCCGCATGGCGCAGGTGTATCCTCTTCGCTCAGGTGAGAAACGAGATTTCTTCTTCTTCCACCACGTGACTTGCCCACTCTTGATAGACGCCTTGATCATGAAGAACTCTACCTTCAACTTTAGGACCTTTCACCGTAGTCCACCGAGAAAGGTGAGGATCTTCTCCCCGTCGATCGGAGGAGGAGAGTAGTCGCACGAGTAACACCTCCTTGCCAGTTAGCCGCATGCATCCGGATGACAACGGAGAGCAACTCGTCTACCCTCTTGCCTGGGAGAGGGAGAGACAGGGAGACGGCCTCAGCCGTCAGCTCGCCTTTGAGCGCTTGGAGAGGGCGTCCTCGGGCGACAACTTGCACACGCCAATCCGCGGCGAGAGCCATCCGAGACGAATCGGGAACGCTCCCGCGCTAATCGCGACTTATGTACGCCGCCCTAGGCGCCGACGCTGGGACGCGAGAAAGGTTTGGTGCTCGGAGTCGGGACAGAATTGCTCGCTGATTTGGTCTGGATTCTGGAATCGGGGGAGAATTGCGAAAGCTGCTGTCAAGCCTTGGCTAGGAACAGAGATCCCTTGCAACAACACTGACCGCCTCTTATTTGCCGCGGCAACCACAGTCACAATTGGAGATGGAGGTAAATTATCATTTTGGAATAGTTCATGGATGCAAGGCCAAAGGCCAAAGGATGTGGCTCCCTCAGTATATAAAATCTCAAGAAAAAAGAATAGATCGATGCGTGAGGCCCTGGATGGTAACACATGGATTAGAGACATTGACTTGCAACACCCATCTTTCTCAGCTCGTCACTTTGTTGAATATGTACAGCTATGGAGAGCAGTACAACAGGTCCAGCTGCGACCATTTGTTCAAGATGAAATTGCTTGGAAACTCAATGAATCAAAACAGTACACATCGCGCTCTGCATATCAGGCTCAGTTCTTCGGCGCTGCACACACAAACTTCAATGAAATTATATGGTCAGTTTGGGCACCTCCAAAATGCAAATTCTTTGCTTGGTTAGCAGTCCAGGACAGGATTTGGACGGCAGACAGATTGAGCTCGAGAGAATGGCCACATAATCCCGTTTGTGCGCTCTGTCGTAGAATGCCCGAGACAGAAAACCACCTCTTCTATGAATGCAGATTCACAAAGCGCATTTGGTCTGAAATAGCTACATGGATTGCAGCGCCGGCAATACACCCAACAAATTGGGACCCCGCGATTTCGGTCCACAACTGGTGGTCGACTATAGCTTTGACACCCGGCATACCACGGAAGGGGCTTAGATCGCTCATCATCTTAGTTTGCTGGGAGGTGTGGAAGGAACGTAACGCTCGGATTTTTGACCGTTCAGAAGCACCTTCGTTTGTAGTCACAACAAGAATCAAGGAAGGAGCATTGGCATGGATTCAAGCTGGAGCGAAACAGCTAGCTCGTCTAGTTGGTAGAGAGTGAGCGTTTTTTAGTCGAGATTGTGTTTTCTTCCTCTCGACCTTGTACACATGTAAATTTGGCTCATCTGGACTTCCCTTCTTTTTAATATAGCAGGCAGCTCTCCTGCCCGTTCGTTTCAAAAAAAAAAGAAAGCTGCTGTCAATCCGTCTTGGACTCTGGCATCCTGACCTAACAACAGACCATGGGCCGGCCTAGCACCTGATGGGCCTTTCCCACGATCCGGAATTCCACTGTCATGGCTCAAGCCTTTTCCTAATGAGGCCCAAATTTGGTTCGGCCGGGAACGGTCAGATGGTCTGACAAATACAGAGGTTAAAATTCGTGGATGGCTACTGCACTCGATGCTCGAGCCGATCAACCATCAAATATAAACTGGACCATCTCAAAATTTCAGCCAGTTAGGTTAAGAAAGCACACGATTTGGTGAAGTAGAGTAGAAGACAAAACATAGAAGGAAGGTAGAGTAGGTGACTTTGGCGTGACTCCTGGAGCTCCGCGGCAAACAATTTTACGTCGCCCTACTCCGTGATGGTGCAAGCGCATGGGTTTCCAGGGGAAGAACAGCGACATCTTTCGTGTCCAGAGCACATATCTTTCGTGCAAAGATCGTATGCGGCTAAAGCAGCCCACCACCACACCGGCGATAATCTTTGGAGACGGCCCTCTTTTATCCTGTCCTCATCAAAGTGTGGCACACCTTTCAAACTTCAAACCGAACATTGACGGCACGGTCCAGATGCTATCTCCTGGCTAATAGGCACGTCCCGAACGGAAGTGTGGCACGCCTTTCAAACTTTAGCCTGAACATTGACGGCACGGTCCTAACGGCACGCAGTAGATTGTTCAGCGCCGCAGTAGCAACCCCGAGCTACGTACTGGCTCAAAGCACTGTGAAAAAAGTGTTGCTTCAGGTACTGCGGTTTCTTCTGTACAGAGCTGTGTTCAGATTGGAAGTAAAAAATATCTTTTCTAGATGAATAGTGCACTGGGAAACGTGTTTTATGAGTGGGATAAATAGGAAAAAATTGTTGGAGAGTACTTTTTTCTGAATCTGAACACAGCCTAGTACCCACTGAATTTTTTCTGATAAAAGGGCACTTGAACACGTTCTATTGACAGAGCAATCGCGCGCCGCGGATTATTGGATCATGGAGTTGGAAGACAAGGACAAGCAGGAAAGGGACAGTCTGCTACTGTTTGGCTTTGGCAGCACCAGCCATTAGGAAGATCCCGAGCTGATGATGCCTCGAGGTATGATTGGGATTTGGGAATGAATAATTGCAGGATAAGAGCATGAACCGAGTAGGTTGGGGCTCAGTGGCCGGCATCACAGCCTCCCCCAACAGCTAATCTCTCCTGTCGAATGGTCCACGGCCGCAGCAGGTAAATATATAATACGGCTCGGCAAAGAAAGAAAAAGCGGCACAAAGAGAGGATATGTTTGCCCCCAAGCACCAACTTTGTGAGCCAGGCCCACAGGCCGGAGGCCGCGCTAAATGCTTCCAAAACACAAGCTCGGCCCGGCGACTGCATGCACAGTAATAACAGTATAACACAGAAGATGACAGTCTATTTGACAATCATTGCACCAGATGGGAAAAAGAGTGGCACTCGATGCATGGGCAAATTACTGTCACAGCCTGTCACATGACGTGGAAATTGAATGGAATCTTTGCCCACTGAAAAAAAATCTGAATTCACAATCACACACGTTTTTTTCTCTCGAAGAAAAATGCGTTCACAATAATGACTATATTTAACAACTCCCAGCTACCCGCCAGAACCGCGCATTTAAAAAGCGTCCAACTATAGTAGAGCTCCCAACGCCAGGTAGGCCGCCGGTCCATGAGAGCCTGGTCCACGCGCCGTGTACCCCGACGTCCACTAGCCCCTGTCCCCCTCGTTCCCATCGAGCATCGACACGCCGGTGCGGCGGGGAGGCCACGGCAGCGTGCGAAGCGAAGCTGTGGAGAGGAGCACGGCTCGGGGAGAGGAAAGAATCTCCTCCTACCAGCCAACACCCAGCAGCCAGCAGCCGTGCTCCCGTAACCTACCTCCACTTCCCCTCAGCCCCACGGCCGCGCGCGTCGCCTTCCCCTCCGGAACTCCCAGCCGAAGCCACAACGGCCTCTTGCCCTCTTCTTCCTCGTTCCAATATCCACCGAATATTCAGCTCGGGTGATCCGCTATAAAAACAAGACCAAAACCAACCCGCCCGCGCGGCACATTTTTCCGTTCGGTTGGACCCATGAGATATTTCGCTGGGATCCCGACGGTGCACGGGACGAATTCCGTGCGGTGGTGGTAACCGATACAAAATCCTAAGTCAAATCAGCCCCATATAGAAAAATTTTATGGGCGGATCACCCGTCGCCGCCCAGGAAGCGAGCGACGACGGCGCCCGAGTCGTGGTGGTAGCTGCCGCGGGATCGCCCGTCGAGTCCGCCTCCAATCCCATCCCGCCGCCGGCTTCGGCGGAGGAGGGCGGGCAGGAGCAGTCCAAGCCGGAGGCCCGTGCTGAGGAGGCGCCGGAGGAGCTTAAGCAAGCGGCGGCGGCGCCCGTAGAGGCTAAGCAGGAGGCGGCAGGCGTGCAGGCCATGGCGGTCACCGTGGTGCGGGACCTCGAGGCAGGCCCGGAAGCGAGCAGCAGCGACCAGGGCGGGGAGAAGCCTTCCTGGTTCACGCCTAAGAGGTAACCCGACCCGTAGAGGAGCTCGATTGAGTACCACTGTCCCGTCGTAGACTCGGCTGTGGTAGCTCGTAGACTCGGCTGTGGTAGCTTTGATCTGTTTTCGTTGCATCTGGTTTGCGGAGCTCTGTGGCGGCGTTGATCTCCGCCGGGGGTTGTGGCGATTTGCTTGCTTACTTGGTTTGAGGACTTAGGAGTAGACGTCCAATTGAACGCGCTGGATTTGGTTGTTTACTGGTTCTGAGAAATTTGGGTTCTCTGAAGCTCCAATAGTACGTGTTGGTCCGTAGGTCGCAGTGCGAGCTATGAGATTTCTGCCTGGCATTGTGTTTGAACTTTTGAGCTTATGGCGATGTTCGACCTGCGGTGGGATCTGCGCAGGTCAGTAGTTCGATGGAGCAATAAATCATCGGGGCCGGCGTGTAACTATGCTTCATTAGTTTATTCGAACTTTGCTTGTCGCGCTGGTTGTTCCATTCGTGGCTTGGAGTTTTCGAATTTCTACGTTTTTCTCCTTGTTTGCTTGCTCTCGTGGTATGGATCTACGTTTTTAGTCCAGTGTTGGCTCGATGCACTTTGTTTATTAGGCAACACCTGCCGACCTTTCCAGTGAGATGGGTACTGAATTTACTTTGCTGTGCATTGAAATCGGAAGCGACCTGGAGTTTGGTTTGATCACCTGTAGCTTTTATTGGCTGTTCTATGCTGGGGCATGGAAGCACTTTGGATCTATAAAATCAAATGTTTGCGAGATGGAAGCTGGAGAGTTGTTCTTTGGCTGCCCAGCCGGTCATGTGCCTCGTCCATAAAAATGAGGTTCTGGTGTGGTGTATGGTCAGAGACTCACAGTTGATTCTCTTGGTTCATCATAATGTACCTAAATTTTATCTCAATTTAGAGGGGAGGTTGTAGGGGGTAGGATAGATCCATATGATTTATTGCCAGAATTGTGTACAGATTCTTCTTTATGTAGATTGCATTACCATGGGCTGCTCGGGTGTATTAGATGTTTTCCTTTTTCTTTTGCATTGAGTTTGATTATTTTTCTACTCATGCAGATTACTTGTCATGCTCTGCATTATCAACATGCTAAACTATGTTGACCGAGGAGCAATAGCAAGTAATGGTGTCAATGGTATCGGCAGAAATTGCTCTGGTGGCACATGCACCTCAGGTTCTGGAATTCAGTAAGTTTTATGAGAAACTTTTCTTAAACTGTGTTTTTTAAAATGATCTTTCACATGCTTGGTTGTTATCAAATGAAATGAAAGCTGTAATCTCCAGGGGAAAAAACTATGCAATTTTCTTTTGCTGATGTGATCCCCTCCATTTTTTTTATTACTATTAGAGCATCTCCAGTGGGGGTCTCTGTCCAAGTCTCTAATCTAAATTTTAGGAGGGGAGAGCAAAGACCAACTCCAGTGGGGATTGTAAATGGGATCCTATTTTCCGTACCCTCCTAAAATCTGATCCCAAGACCCTAGAAATAGGACCCTCCTATCCACCCTCCTACCCATGGACTCCACCACTTTTATCATTTTCCTTTTTCTTTTTAATTTGAATGGTGGGTCTCATAGGGAATAGGAGCCCATATAGAGATTCCCACTGGAGTTGAGAGCAAAATTAGGCTCTCAAATTTTACAACTGGGCTTGCAAAATGGGATTTAGGAGCCCCATTTAGCTACTCCCACTGGAGATGCTCTCTACTTTCTTAAGATGCAATATGTTTGCTATACTGTTTCCATTTACTCATTATTTGTCTTACCATGCTGGCCTCTATAGGGGAGACTTTGATCTTAGTAATGCCCAAGATGGTGTGTTGTCCTCAGCATTTATGGTTGGACTGTTGGTGTCTTCGCTGATATTTGCATCCCTGGCAAAAAGGTTAGCTCTCTTTATTCTTCTATTTATTTCATGTACTGCAATATTTTATTAAGTACTCAACTGACAACTTATTCTAATTTTTATTTTTTCTCTTTGTCTGCAATTGAGTTTTGTGAGTATAGAATTAATACCTGTAACATGTTGTCAGAAAACTTCATGATTGTAACCTCTATGCATTTAGCTATATTTCTATAGTAATTTGCATGTTGTTATTGTAAATACGTTTAGGAATCTTGTTTGTGGCTAGCTTTTTAATTCATCAACTGAATACCAGAAATTATCGTGTGCTTGGTTTGGGGGCAAGGTTGCATGGGATATGGTCATCCATGTGTTTAGGGATATGGACATCTGAGGTTGGATGGGACAGGATAATGAAATGTAATTGCATGATATAGCTAGAGGTTTAAATAGCAATTCCGTTTTAGAGCTCTCATACTGCTTGATATAGTTATATTATATATGGAAAAGCTAGAAACTACTATTACCAATAAGAAAAGGAGTGTTCAAATATACTACAGATTAACAAATAATAACAAGTACAGTATATTTTGCGAATTACATGGAGGTGACGTAAGTCATGTTTCATATCCCCCAACCTTTTGAAGTGCTATTCATTTTCCCATGTGACCAATTATTTTCCTTTCTTGCAGACACAATCCTTTCAGGCTTATTGGCGTTGGCTTGTTAGTGTGGACTATCGCAACAGCTGGTTGCGGGGTCTCGTTTGATTTCTGGTCAATTACAATATGCCGCATGTAAGTGCTTTTTCATCGCGTTCAAGCATCTGTTAAGAAAGGCTCAATGCTAATCTTCTCATTGCATGGCAATTATCCAAATTTTGTTACTCAGGTTAGTTGGTGTTGGTGAAGCATCGTTTATAAGTCTCGCAGCTCCATTCATAGATGACAATGCACCAGTAGCTCAGGTTCTGCTATCACACTACTGCCTTTGCTTTATTGTAAACATCTGTCCAAAATTAATAGTTACCTGGGAATCCAAACTTGATAATTCTGTTTTAGCCCCTTTTGGGCAAAACAAGGACTGACGTCCAATGTACCTGGTAGTTCCTCTGCAGTACTGCAGAAGGACTATGATCGGTTCGGTGTTTGAAAATTTCGGTGTACGAGAAATCAAAACCTATCGATGTAGAAGAAAAAGAGAAACCGACGAGTTCGGTGTCGGTGTGTTCGGTTCGGTTTTTGGTTTTAGCCGAACTCCACCGAACTTCGTCACAAACTCACAATAGAGATTGAGGGCATCCAAGCAATAGAGCAAGCAAAGATTGAGAGCATCCAAGCAATAGAGCAGGCAAAGATTGAGAGCATCCATGCAATAGAGCAAGCAAGGAGAAAGGCATAGGACATATGCAGCGTCGCTTGTCCGCAAGGAGAAAGGCAATAGAGCCTGCAAACCGTTGGCGTGCTGCTTGCCGAGCACTGTCTCACCCCAGCTCGGTGGGTGACGGCCTTGCTCGCCGCGCGTCGTCGTTCCTCGTAACACCTGTGGTGGCCCGTTTGCCCAGGAGTCGCTTCGTCATTACAGCTGCTGGAGGCCTAGAGCTTGAGCGAATGAAGGAAGGGGGCAGATTGAGATTTACTGGAGACAAGAGATGCGGCGGCGGAGGAAACAGAAGGGGTGAGGAGGAAGACGGAACGGAAGCCAATAATGGATCACGATAAATTGAGAATGATATGTTGGCCTGTTGCTCTCTGTGGAGTTGGGGATAGATGGATGGGCCATGGACCTAGATGGGCCTCACGGTGAAGTTAACTGGGGCACAGCACAGGAATCGCAGAAACTTGTTTTTCTTCGGTTGTTCGGTGATCGGTTCGGTTCATCTCCAAAACCGACACCCAACACCGAACTAGAAAAAAATATAAACCGACACCAAACCGAAAAAAACGACAATTATGTTTGGTTCGGTTCGGTGATCGGTTTTCGGTAAAAAAATGCCCACCCCGGGTCCCATCAGAATAGGACCCACAGATCAGTGCAATGAGTCTCTCTGCAGTACTGCAGAGAAGACTCATCCTGCATAGGCCTCCCAAAGTCGGGATTGGGCCGTGGCATATATGGATTTGTGGGGCATGACATTTACCATAGCACCTAGCTGCGTGCATATTCAAACAACTCTGTCATCAACCTATGCTATAAATTGTTTCTGATGGTTAATGCTATTTATAGTTCATGTCTTTAATCAGCCAGTAACTTCGTGCTACTTATTATGTTACCAGAAAACGTCATGGCTTGCTATGTTCTACATGTGTATACCAACTGGGATAGCACTAGGCTATGTTTATGGCGGATTGGTAAGTCTTATCATAAGCTTTGTTTTCCTTCCTATTCAGTTTAGATTAAAGTTCAAGTAATATGCGCTCTCAGCATAATTTTATACGCAGCACCTGATCCTTGCAATCTTGTCTCTGGCATCTCTGCCCACTACATACCCATCAAGTGGCAATTTCTTTCCCATTGCTAAGGCTTCGTTATTTATGGAGTGTAAATGGATATCCACTATGGAATAACTTTTGGAGTCAAATGACGCCATAAATTATCCTCTGTTATTATGCTAAAAAGAATGGAACTCCTTCACTGTTGGGCTTATTTTTTATGTTCTGTCAATTAGTATGTACAGGCTAAAAAATATTTTGTTACTCTCATCAGGTTGGGAAATTATTGAACTGGCGTGCTGCTTTCTGGGGAGAGTCCATTTTGATGGTTCCTTTTGTTATTCTAGGCTTTGTGATAAAGCCACTAGAACTGAAAGGTAACACTCGTGCGGTTATTGTTACCTAAGCAAACAACACTGCTACTTATGTAAATTCCAGCGATTTTGTATTTGTTGTTGCCTGATGTTTTTCACTTTTTGTGCCTCTTTTGGGGCTGGGGATTTTGCTTACCAGGATTTACTCACAATGGAGTAAAAGAATATGGCCAGATGCTTAATCCCGATAATCAAGATCCGATAAGTATGTGCCTTGTATAAACTTTTATCCTCCCATTGGACAATTAACAGTTCTTTATTTTTTGGAAGAGCATAGAAGCATTAGTATCTATCGCAGTCAATTGTTCTTGATGTTAATATTCCTCTGGGTTCTCATATTCTTGTGCTTCTATTCATCTTTGTTAAACAAACAATTGTGAGTTCATAACTGATGCATAGTTTTACAGGCATGTCTAGGCGTTTCATGATTCATGTTAAGTAGAAGTTGCCTCAGTTATGGTTAATGCTCCCTTATTTTTGCTTTTCTGTTTATTTTTGTCTATTCCAGACAATAATGGGACAAAGCATGTTATGGCTGGTGGAATCGATGATCTTGCAGGAAAGGTCCCACAAAAATTTTCCTTGTAAGCACTTCTAGAAATCTTTGTTTTTTCACTTGTTAAATCATTGATATGTTTTTGTCTATTGCCTTTATATTTCAATTTTTTATATGATGATTTAAGTTTTCATGGGATAAAACTAAATGTTTTAGATATTTAAAGTGATTACAGCTATAGATATATATGCTTACTTGCATTTTCTGACCCTTTTTTTAATGATACAAAGGCTCATTACACATCTCCTGTTTTGATCCTGCAGCTCCAGGTTTGGCCAGAGTCTGATGAGTGAAATTGGAAATTTCAGCAAAGATATGAAAGTACTACTACAAGAGAAGAGTTATATCGTTGTTGTCTTAGGTTAGATTCTCTTCTCACTATCTCATGTGTTCCACAGTTTCTGTACCTCTGCTATAATTCTGGAGTTTCCTTTCCCTATATTATTTCAGGTTACATCGCCTACAACTTTGTCATTGGTGCTTATTCTTACTGGGGCCCAAAGGCAGGGCAACAGATCTATAATATGGTAGAGATCCTGTCTGTTACTCACATGAGGCAATGTCATAGCATATTACATATATCATGTATGTTCATTAAACATTGGAGATAAAATTTGGTTATAATAATTGCTGAATGTGTGACCATTGTACATTTCTTATTGAAAAAAGGCTGTTTAATCTCGATGAACAGTTTAAGCCCAGTTTAGTACTGATCTAGAATATTAATGTGTTTCATAGTATCACAATATTCAGTACAAAATCTGTGCACTGTGTGACCTTTCTCATTGATTTTTTTTCAATAGGCAAGTGCGGATCTTATGTTTGGTGGAATAACTATAGTGTGTGGAATCTTGGGAACTTTAGGAGGAGGTTTCGTGCTTGACAAGATAGGATCTACAATACCTAATGCCTTCAAGGTAAGAAAATCTGTATATATTATAATATGTTCAGTACTTTTCCGTTAATTTTTGTCATTGTACAGTGCAATGCATGTTTGTTATTTTAATAACCATAATATCAGTGTTCTTGTTTATGCTCGAGTAAAATACACCCATGGTCCTAAACGTGTCTTGCGATGTCATCTATGTAGGTCCTAAAACTGCTGAAATGCATACGAGTCCCTAATCTTCTCTTTATTCTTTTTTTTTTCTATTTGGTTAGTCTATTTTTCTCTTGAACACATTGGAGAGCCGTGTGTCATTGCATTGAAGAAAGTATATGATACAAGGAAAGGGTGTACACCCTGCAAAACACACACCAACTCACCCACACAGTGAGAATTAGATTACAGGAGTGGTAACTACAGTAGTATAGTGACCAACCTGCACTGACTATTTGGTTACTTATCATCATGATTACGTTAACTAGTAAAAAGTGTATATGTGAATCAATCGTTTGGGGGTAATATAGCTTAACTAAGTCGTTCCATGTACTGCTTTCAACCATCATAAGTAGTTATATTATGTTTGCTTAACCATGAGATTTTCCTTGCAGCTTCTTTCTGGTGCAACATTTCTAGGTGCAATGTTCTGCTTTGGTGCCTTTTGTTTCAAGAGCCTTTATGGTTTCATAATCTTTTTCTCAATTGGGGAGATTTTGGTTTTTGCAACTCAGGTAATTCCTTTTCTTCTGTTCAACAGTTTCATCATACTAAAAGACCTACATCCAATTGCCTGTATTACCTATAGTGGTAATTGCTGCATGAACAATGGATGCAACAACTGCTTTATTTTGCAAACTCACTTCTATCTTAAATTGATTTTCACGCCGTCGGGCAAATAAGTCTTCAGTGTATTTTGATGCATGCACCTAGCTAACTTTGCGTACACTTAATTCTTTTGAATTGCAGGCACCAGTAAATTTTGTATGCCTTCATTCTGTGAAACCATATATGCGGGCATTGTCAATGGCTGTATCCACTGTTTCGATCCATATATTTGGTGATGTGCCTTCATCACCTCTTGTTGGGCTTCTTCAGGTACTTGTTCGTTTTTTTGTTGATGGTGTATTTAGTCACTAGTCAGTCAAAACCAACTATCTCAGCAACTTGCCATTTTCCTTCAAAGTGCTTAAAATATAGGTTCGTCGTGTATATTAGTATTAATATTGGCTATGTAGTGATTTTTTTTAAAAAAAAAAATTGCTCTATTGGATTCTCTATGAAATATATTATTTCACATCTCAGTGCTTCTGAGCCTGGTCTCACCAGAATGGGTTAACGTTGCATATATGTTTTTTTTAATCCTTTCCTGATATACGTTTCTAACCTTGATGCAGGACAAAATCAATAATTGGAGGGCTACAGCTCTTATATTAACATCCATCCTTTTCATTGCAGCTGTGTTTTGGTTTATTGGTAAGTTTCATTCATGTTATGAAAGCCTACAATGTCACAAAGTATATTCTCCTTTAACATCATTGTCCACAGTGCTCAGTAGTCAGTAGTATACTGCTGTCTGGATTTGTATTTTGTGATAATTCAAATGAAGTTGAGGCGATCTATCTCTTTGCAGGCATATTTGTCCCCAGCGTCGACCATTTCAATGAAGAGAGCGAGCATGGTCTTCCTGCCGCAGAGAGGTCAAACCTCAGGCCACTGCTTGATGACAACGGGGCACGGGCATCTGACTAAAATCCGTGCAAGTGAGAGCCCTTTACCTTTTTTTTGGAGGGTAATCTTAGCCGGATTTCCCATTGTGCTAACCACATGTAAAGTGTAAATTTGCATGTCCGTTGGCTGTACCATGTACATATTATAGGCCAGTTTGGTTTGCAGTCTTTTTCTACTTTGTTAGTGTACAGACTACAGAAACAGGCAAGTGAATGTCAGGATTTTTTACGATGTGAAAAAATTCAGCTTGTGCCACGATCTAACTTGGCGAGTTAGAGTTCAATTATGCTGGTTCGAACACAGAAATCTGGCGTTGGGATTGTAAATAATAGTAGAGAAAGGTCTCCTATGGAGGCGCCAGAAGAATCAATAGAGGACACCGCTGGTGATGTCATGGATTGTCCATAGATGGATCTGCAACAACTCCCTTTCGTAGGTGGCGGCAGTGTGGCACAGTGGAGCATGTTCACTTGCCCAGCAGAGTAGTAAAACAAAGTTTTTACTTCATCCCACTCACAGAACACGCTTCATAGTGCACTATTCATGTAGCAAAGGTATTTTTTACTTCCATTCTGAACACAGCATTGATTTATATTCAGATAAAGATAAGAAAATAAATTAGTGGATGCATAGGAAAGAGGAGGCTCGACACACAGCCATGGTCCCTATCATTTCAATCCAGCTAGTACTGGCACGGAAAAAAATCCAGCTAGTACATCCCGGTAGGTCACCGGAATAAAAACGCGGGGTCAATTCCTGACTGGAATGTGGCGTGTACCCTACACAAACGCGCGCGGGCACCGCACGACGACGAGGCGCAGCGCAGAGCCGCAGGAAACCACAGGAGGTGGTCCAGGCTGGGCTCCATCTGCAACTGCAACCTGTTGCGTTGCGTCGGGCCAGGTGAGCCGTCAATCCTCCCGGTGATCCAGCGGTCCAGCCGCTGGGCGCTCTCCACGCCGCAAGCTACAGAGAGCGTGACATGTCCGCAGCTCAGCTCTGCGCCCCTTTCTCACCGTTTCGTTCGCCGGACCGAGTTCCTGATTCAGCGGTAGGGGCTATCCCTTCTTTGATCTATCGCCTGTAGTATCTCGCACCTCGCTGCACGCGTATCCCAGCCCTTTTTTGTTTGAAAATGACCTGTGATGACGGTGTGAGGTTGTGAGCGTCAGTTTGGTCCTTTTCGAGCGAAAATGACCGCTGTTTAGCTTGGTCGCCATCCGCTGCCATCGATGCAAATCTTTGCTCTCGGTTTCTCTGCATACTGTCACCAGCATGGTAGGGCTGGAAATTTGAAAAAACAGCTCCGCTTAAGCTGATGCATCACAGTTCGTAGTATAATTGCAACTACGATGACATGGTTGGTGATATGAAGTGAGGCGCAATGAAATCGTGTGCTGCGCCGCTAGGCTTTGCCAATTGCGAGAGGCCTGCGGGGTTACCAGCAAATCGAGAGCCACCGAAGCTCCTACAGAGCGGACCCAGGCACCCAGCGTCCTCCCATGTGCCCTGCCCCCCGGTTGTACAGTACATAGCGCAGCACTACTGCTACAGCACTGCATGCATGTTCCTGCATCGCCACTTTATGTTCACGTTCAGAAAAAAATATTTCTCTAACAAGTTTTTTCTGTTCATCCCACTCACAGAACACACTTTCTAATGCACTATTTATCTAGAAAAAATATTTTTTAGTTCCAATCTGAACACAGCCTAGTCTAGAGACAAACACCAACGTTCAGGCCCCGTTTAGTTCCCAAATACTTCAAAAAAAAAACAATATTCATCTAACTTTTATCTATTCATTACATTCCTCCCACTCACAGAACACTATTCATCTACACTATATTTTTAGTGAATAGTCCCCAATCTAAACACACCCGGCTGTGGCGCAACTGCAACTCTTTTACTTCCCCGTCAATAATTGCGTAAAGAGAGCCCCTGAAAAGACCGAAATAAAATAACAAATCCAGCGTATACGCGGATATATTTCTTTTGGATATACTTATCAGGCAAGATTATGAAGAGCCTCTGTATTTCTAATCGTTGTTCAGTGACCCTCAGAATAATCTTATGGAATAAGTGCAAGTTGCGGATGTTGCATCCTTCCAAGGTTCCACCGTGCAGGAAGAAACTTGTACTCAAAACACACCTGTGCAAATGCACAAATTATCAACACCCTCGCTATGTTTTCAGAAAATGTTTGATTAAATTTACTGACTCTACGTGAAAACTCCTATTTCCAGGTAAGTCAGCTGCCGATTTACCTGGTATCCAAAAGTATTTGGCTGGACTTTCCAGACACAAGTAATTATCAATTTTTATTACAAATAAATGTTAACCTTTTTTTAAGGATGAACACTATCACTGTGCATACTGGCAACCAAAAATAAAGGGAAAGAATATACAATAAAATGGAGAAAAAAAATCAAACCGCTTTATAAATGGTTCCACCCGGGGTCCAAGGCCTGGCACGGCCCTATCCCTATCCGGCTATCCCCATCACTCCTCCCCACAAGCCCTGTCCACCACCAACAAACTCGTACGAGAGAGAGAGAGAGAGAGCGCCATGGCTTCTCGTGACGCCGCCACCTTCCAAGTCTACCGGCCCATGCCCGCGCCTTCGCCGTCGCCAGCTCCGGCGCCGATGTCCCTGGTTGCTACGACGCCCGCCGCCTCCGACGTCGCGGCGCCGGCGCCGAAGAAGGCGAGCCCCGGCGCCGGCAAGGACCGGCACAGCAAGGTGAACGGGCGCGGGCGGCGGGTGCGGATGCCGATCGTGTGCGCGGCGCGCGTGTTCCAGCTCACCCGCGAGCTGGGGCTCAAGTCGGACGGCCAGACCATCGAGTGGCTGCTCCGCCAGGCCGAGCCCTCCATCCTCGCCGCCACGGGGTCCGGCACCACCCCCGCCGTCTTCTCCTGCTCCTCGGCGCCGTCCACCTCCTCCGCCGGCGGCGCCCACGCGCTGCTCGGCAAGCGCCCGCGCGAGGACCAAGAGCCGGCGCCGCCGGGCCCCGCGCCGTTCTGGGCGACCCTGCAGGCGCGGCCGGTGGCGGCGGCGTGGGGCCTCTCGCCGGCGCAGGAGGCCGCGGCACAGGCGTACGCGTCGGTCGCGGCGCAGCAGGGCCACCACCACCTCAACCTGCTCTCCGTGCTCTCCGCCGGCGCCACGAGGCCGTCAGAGGAGGAGTCCCGGTGACTGTCGCCGCCGCAGCATTACTACGTAATGGCACGCTTCGTGGCGTGCATATCCGGGGTGCACTGCGTGTGTGTTTTTCATGTGCTTTTGGATTGCGAAGGAGGAGGTCGATCTGAACTGAGATCAAGAACGCGTGATCGGATTGGGTGTAGCGATTGTAGATAGATAGCATTCGTCAGGTTCTGTACTTGTACTGTTCTGGGTTTGTGCTGTGGTTCTGTGATGTGATCATTGTTGTGCATGCCGAGTTGTCAACTGATCTGAGTTCTATCACAATGCTCAATGCCGGTGTGTTATTCCTGTATGACATTGGCAATTGGCATTGCTCTCTTGCTGTTCGAATAGAACCCTTGAGAATTCAGAAGCTATGCCTTCAGTGACTTCAGGTCTCTAGTCTCTTGATGCATAGTAGATCGATAATGGCTAGAGAGATTGGCTTCTCCTCCTGCAACTGTGAATGATGAATCACCTCCAACATTATTTACCATCTCATATTTATAGTTGGCCATGCAGCCCGAGGCCCGCCGGCCCACGGCACGGGGTTTTGGCCTGGCCCATGGCACGGCACGGCGGCAGCGGGCCCGGGCCGGCCCGGCACGAGCCTCCGTGCGGGCCATGGGCCGCCACCTCGGCCCGTGGCATGGCACGGGCACGGCCCGGTAAAATGGCCGGCCCGGTGCCGGCCCGGTACCTCCCAACGTGATTATGTGAATATCAGAATATGTGATACTATGAATGTCTGAATGTGAATATGTGATTCTAAAATCTTACATTCTTGCTTGAAATCTTGAATGTTGAATACTTGAATGGAACTTTTATGTGATTGTGTAGTTGTAATTTGTGAATCTTTGAAAGTTTGAATGTTGATGGGCCATAGGCCGGCACGGCACGAGAAAAGCCCGTCGTGCCAACGGGCGGCACGGCACGGTCAATCGGTCTATGGGCCGGGCCGTGGGCCGAGGCCGCGGCACGAGGCACGGTGGTGGCACGGCACGGCCGGCACGACGGCACGGCCAGACACGGCGGGCCGTCGGGCCGGGCCGGCACGGCCCGTTGGACATGTATACTCATATTCATGGCAGCTTGCTGCACTTTCCTGCACCCAGGCCACAATGCCACATGTTGTTTAGTCGTTGCCAGGGAACAGGGTAGCCCATGCTATCCCCTCCTTTTCTCTCGACTGGAGTACGTGAATTTGCTTCGTCTCTGCACTGCAGCAAAAGCTGCAGGTCGAGCCCTGCCCGTCTGCGACGGCGCCTGCACTTTGCCTCTGAAAGTTTCAGGCTGTAGGCCATTCGCTCTGTAAAAAGGCGCACGACCTTGTACAAACTTTTTGCAGTCCCAAGTTATCAACGGTTCACTTTGTTCCAAATTCTCAGATTGATCTTTGATCTGTTAGTACCTGTATTACCTGTGCAAGTACAGCAACTGCAGATTGTGCTCGTTGTATAGTTATATGGCTAGGTGTGTTTAGATTATAGGAAAAAACACTATAGTATTAAAAAACAAACGAATAGTTGGAAAACTGAAAATGGCCTTATCGAGATTCATTCAAGTCCATGGACATGCTGAGGGAGAGGCAGGCAAGCCGCTGCTGCGGACCTCGGGCTCAGACTGGCCCCACCTGGTAGTAGGTTGGTGGCGGCCAGCTAGCGAGCTGCACGCTCTATGCATATTCCTTCCAATGGCTGTTGGCGCTGGTCCTACGCGACATGTCAGTAATGCGTACTGTGATGGGTCCTGTTTGGTTCGAGACTTCAAGGTGAAAAGATCCGAGTCTTGCTTCGGTATGCCATGCTGCGCTTAGTAAAAAAAAAGTATAACCGTATTTTAAGTTTATTTTGTTCGATCGCATATCTAGCGGGGATAGCTCAGTTGGGAGAGCGTCAGACTGAAGATCTGAAGGTCGCGTGTTCGATCCACGCTCACCGCATGTTTTTTTATTTCTCTTATTTGCTATCTTTTTCCTTCCTGAATCATGCTACTAGTAATCCTCCCTTCAAAATAGGCTAACCATTCTCTCTGCAAAATAAACAGAAAGAGGGATACGCTTGCACACAGTCCTCCACCGAAGAACCTTTTTTGTACGCCTCTTTTTCCTTTTTGTGATATTTTTCCTCCTATCATCCTCTGCAAAAATAAACAGAAGAGGGATATATGGCGCTCCACCGAACACTTTATGCACTAAGATCAGATTTGTTGACACGATTTTCCTTTGAGTTCATTTTGGCAGGGTTTGTTTGTGTTGTGTTAGGCAAACCATGTACACGTCCTGAGCAACAATTTGATATCATTCATCATGCATTTGTAAGAGTTATCGACAGGCCTTGCTCCTGATCGATGGTAAGACTATTCTAGCAGTCTAGCTGATGCCATGCCCATGTCAATGACGGCTTTTCTTTGTACAGTATATCAGATTTTGGCAATGCAAAAATTAGCATAAATGTTTCCTCCCTATGCTACAGATTGCTGATAGGAACTACTGGCACCTTGGTCCAGCTTTCTTTCTTTTTTTTTTTTTTTTTTGAGACGGTGTTATTAGACTATCTAGCAGTCTCGCTGATGATGTGCCCATGTCAACGACAACTTGCTTTGTTCAGTGATGATATAGGATAGCAGGTTTTGGTGCCAATGCTTTGTTCAGGGACGATACGACAGGAGGTTTTGGCACTGCAAAATTAACATAGTTTTCTTTTACTCATATTACAGAAACAAGGGGAAAAAGAAAAAGATTAAAAAAAAGTGCCCCCATGCAGGATCGAACTACAGACCTTCAGTTTACAAGACTGACGCTCTACCACTGAGCTATAGGGGCTAAGATGTTGGATTTATTCATAATCCTTTTATTACCAATATTTTTGTCCATCCAGTACAACGATGAAGTACCGGTCGCATCGCGTTTCGCAGTTCACACCCCGTTCTCAAACAGTCTGTCCCCTTCAGCATAAAAGCAGTCTTGAAGCCTCGATCTGTGGCTCTGAGTTCGGGCAATGGCTGCGGACACCGGACTCACAGGAGTCCGTATCATCGACCAAGGTGCTTGTAGTTGTAGCTGTGGAGGCGCAGAGCACCGGTCTGGAGGCAGAGGCGGGCAGGCGGCGACGGCGGCGAGGATGTGTTAAGGGCCGGAGAAAGGGAAAAAAAAAAGAGGACGTAGTGGGCTGCAATGGGCTACTCGGTGGTGCTTTGGCGTTCGGCCCAATTTCGCAAGCCTTCCGCCGCTGCTCTCTTGCTTCTAGCGGTCGCGGACGCCTGCTCTGGTTTTTTTTTTTTTTCTCACAGAAAACACGAACCCTACTTGCCGGAGCTTGCGATTCGAGAAGGGCAACCCGCCGACAGGAACCACGACGGGAGGCACGGTGGTTGGTGCCGCGGAGGCAAACGCGCGGTGGGCTGAGCGGGCGGGCTGGCTGGCAGCCGCCACGGCACGGCCACTCGGAAAGGCCACCGCCAGTGGAACGACCCGGAGCGGGGGACGAGGCGGCGGGCGGGCGGGCGGCGCGTTAGAGCATCTGACGCCCGAGGAGCAGGGGAGGCAAGCGGCAGACGGCGGGGAGCCGGAAGCGTCAAGGTAAATTCTTGGGCGGAGCTGATTTGTTGTATTTTGTCAGCGTATAGCACTAACCGCGTGTTTATTTATTACTGCTCGTCTTGTTCGTAAATTTATGTAAGAAATTTCGGTACGTTTTTCGATGTTTGACTTTCCGGATTGTACGCACTCTGAATTGCAGAGATGAACGCGGCGGTGCCAGTACCGCCACCACCACATCTTCGCCTATTTGAATTCGCCAAGACCGCTCTCATCAAAATTTTTGCCTTCCCTTATGCCACGGTCCGTTACATGCTCCTCTGTTTCATGACATCCACTTTCGCTCCAAATCAGCGAGAAACTAGGCAGCGGAATCCTGAAGCTAACATTTCATTTTGTGGCTGAACAATGTATAAGGTCTGTGACTTGTATTGCAATGGCGGAGTTGATACCGACAAGTGGTGCGATGCACAGGTTGGACACTACGTAGGAATCGGTAGGCTGCTTCCACTAATCTGAGCTCACCATGGTCTATTGCTTACACTGTCAACAAGCTAATTTGGTCAACATGCCAATTTCTACAACAGATGCCTCTGCATCAGGTGTCAGCGATGCTCGTGAGCTATGGGAGAACAAGAGGAAACCTTTCACAGCTGAGTTCATCGAATTGGATCCTTCTGATGTACAGCCTCCCTCCATGCCATCCTAGTTCCTACACACCAGGAACTTAAGTGCTGGCATAAACTCTTCCGCGCTGACAGTTAGCTTTTGTTACATTTCATGGCAGGATGATTTCGAAGCTCAAGTGCAGGAAAAGGGCATCCAAGCAGATATAGTTTGTTGTATGCAGAACTTGCAGGCGAGTTGGTTGTTCTGAAGTTCTGGAATATGATATACTTATCAGCTTTGCTAATGGTCATACTCTATCATTTTTGAAAGATAGTTATGCTTTGGGAGTGAAGATCGGGCAAAGAAGCTTCTGAATAATGTATCATCACTTCTCAAACCTGGAGGCTACTTTTTTGGCATGACTCCTGATTCATCTACAATATGGTATAGTCACCACATGATTTTGTGCTTACGTTCTAATGTCTTCTCTTTTTTGCTTTAAGTAAGTGTTATTCAAATAACTCGTCTTCTAAGCCTGGGTGTCCATGCACCAGTGACCAACAAAGTAAAATATGTATGCTGACATTTATGCTTAACTCCAAGTAAAGCTTAATAACTGATCTTATACAAATTTAGCTTGCAACGCATATTTTTGAACTCTGTTCTTATTCTCTATGAGCTTTCGATATTTTTTTTAAAAAAAATTATGTAGGACAAAATATCAAAAGAATGTTGAGGCTTCACATAATAAGGGTCTGAAGACTGTTCCAAATAGCATTCGCTCGGAGAATTATACCATTACCTTTGAAGTTGAGGAAGAAAAGTATGAGCTGACATTGAATCCTAAATATACCTGAAAACTTTTGTTAGATTGACTTCCTGAAGGGATCCTTTGTCAAGTGGTGCAGGTTTCCTTTCTTTGGGAAAAAGTACCAACTCAAATTTGCGAGCGAGTCAGTGCTTGAAAATCAATGCCTGGTGCACTTTCCCAGTCTTATGAGGTGAATCATTTCCTCATTTATTTTCAATACTCTGTTATGTAGCTTCGTTATCATGATAATCTAGAACCTCTATAAATTCAAACAACTTGGGTGATAAGAGTTTTCACAGTGCTAGGCGATGCTGAAACAGGTTAGCAAGGGAGGCTGGACTTGAATACGTGGAGATCCAGAATTTAACCGAATTTTATGATGATAACAGGTAGTTATATCTATGTCAAGACCTATGACATTTTCATGTAATCATAATATCACGGGTTATTCATTTTCATCACTTTGGTTACTCCATTCATCACCTGCTATTACAAAGAAATGCAACATGGTGATTACGAACCCATGTTGGATCTCCTCCAAACCGTATTTGACTTTTGTTTCTGACTGCTCCAGAACACAGTTTGCTCCAATGCTTGGTGGTTACGGTGCAAGCTTTTTGGATGCTCGTGGAAAGCTTGTTGCTCGTTCCTACGACATTTTAGGTGCTGTAGAGTTTCTTCTTTTTTGCTTCACTGGATCCTGAGGTCCTATACTACTTAATGTTTCTGTTGCATTTCTACAGGCTTGTACTCGACTTTTGTATTTCAGAAGCCTGACCCAGATGCAATGCCACCTATTGTAACACCCGACTTGCATGATACTGACAACGCTCACGAAGAGGTATGTTTGTTCTGCTTAGTAGCGAGCTGTAGGTTTTTCTTTTCTCTATCATTGGAGACTGTTGTTGGTCTCACACTTTGTGCGAAACAATAGGAATGGCTGCGACAGCAGCAGGTATCAGCAGATGATGGGAGGCACTCGCATATGGATGTGCTTCCCTTGGATCATGAAAAAGGCATCCTGGGTCCTGGACCTGCAGATATGAGGCTTTAGCTGCTGGTAACTCAATCCATGCTTGAATAATTATTGTTTTTACTTCCACTGATCCCTGGTGCCTCCACTAAGAGTTCACACACACAAAAAAAAAAACAAGGCTCACCAGTCCTGGCAGAGACACAGGTTTCCTTTGTACATTTTTGAATTTGTCCTAATTGCCTGGCCACAAGCAAACTTGAAACTAATCCATTGTAAGCCCTCTTCACCAGAGAGAACATATTCTCATTGCAAGAGCTTATTTGTTGTAAGTACTGGATTGTTACTAATGATGCACTAGAGGAGTATTTTCTTCATCAGATGATTTTGCTTCCACATTTTTCTTGCCACAGTGTAACTGTCTGGATCCACTTCAACCGTTTTGTACATCAGCTTCACTGTATGAGTAGTAAATTGCACCCAACGGAGACAGGAAGCCTTCAACATTAACTTCCATTCAAGGCTATACTGTTGTCCTACACTATATTTGCTCATACTATTAGCTAATTGGTTTTTTACTAGAACATTCAGAAGAGCTATGAAGCAAAAACTTTCAAACTACAGAGATCAGCACGGCAACTTAATGAGATTCTGATTGTCTGACGATAACTTATGGCACCCAAAACAGAAAGGATGTCTTTTGCGATCGAAGAACTGACACTGAATTTAAGTGCTGTGTCTGCTCAGATTTTAGTAAGTGCCTACACCCTCCAGGACGTCAACTAATACAGATCATTCAGCACAACTTGTTCTTAAGTTTTTCTCTTCGGTACATTTTTATTGAAGAACCAACCTTGGGCTAGGACACTTAAGATCATCTTTCTAATATAAGTAGGAGTATTTGAGAGCTGCATACGTAAAGAAGAGCTAGTTGCATCTATATTTATTTACGTGCACACCATCTGCATCATACCATGCGGAGGGTGTGGAGTTCGTTGTCTTCATTTCGTATGTGTAATTAAAAAGATGCTGTTTTCCCCGTATGTGATAACTACAAAGATGCCCTTTTTTCCTTATGTGATGACTACAAACTACAAAGACGCTGCTTTGGGAAGGGTTCCCATGCCCAAACTCACCATCTGCGACGCCATCATGTGATGTCTTCCTCTGTGCAAACCTCTCCTCCCGTCCACGCTGAACCAAAAGCCTATACAGAAGGCCAAACCAACCCAGAGCTCTACCAGCATTTTGCCAACCTCGTCTCCTCCTCGCCCACCTCGCAAGGCTTGTCCAACAACCAATTACACCGCCATGACCAAGGCTGGTACTCCAGCCAGGTGCCCCTTGTCGGAGCCATGGTCGCCGACGCATGCTTCGCCGCGCGGCCGTCGGACATCATCGTGGCCACCCTGCCCAAGTCCGGCACAACCTGGATCAAGTCGCTCCTGTACGCCACCGTGCACCGAAGGGAGCATCCCGTGGACGCCATCGACCACCCTTTAACCTCCTTTGGCCCCCACAGCTGCATCAAGTTCTTCGAGTACCAGCTCTACACGAGGAACAAGATCCCGGACCTCGACAAGCTCCCGGACCCAAGGCTCTTCGCAACGCACGTCCCGTTCGTGTCTCTGCCAAGGTCCATCGCCACATCGGGCTGCAAGATCGTGTACATGTGCCGTGAAATGTTAGCATCTAAGTATGGTCGTTAGGTGCGGCAACAATACTAGCACCGTAAAGTTGCAATTATACCGTGTGTGCACGCCCTAAACATGGGTTGATACGTGCAATCGGTATTATTTCTTTCCTTTGAAATGTTGGGTTTGAAGGTGAAACTGAGCTTGAAGGTGATTGAAACCACAACTAAAAGTACTTGGTATTTTCGTAGCATGCACAAATGAAGGGATTTCTATGTGAACTTTCAGGCGCGGACATCTTTTTGATAGTTTCAAAAGTGCCGAACTAGTAATATTGCCGGCTGGACCTACCGCCAGCTAGATGCTAATAAGACCGGACCCCTTGAACTTCCTCGCCGTAATAGCATCGATGCGCCGGGCTGTCTCCGGCGAGAGATGGTTCGTCCAATCCCCCACTGCGCCACGCCGGAAGAAGGAACTGTTCTCCACCGTGCCGACAACAAGATCAGTCCTGCCGCTCTTGGTCACCTCCATGCCGCTCATGTGCTCGAAAGAACACAGCCTCACAATGGCATCCACCACGCCGTCTTCCTCCTCCCCAACACCGAACGGGTGGCCAACAAACTCCGCCAGCCTTCGGACATGCTTCGCAGGGTCCTTCTGCATCTCCTCGTACCTGAAGAAGAGCACCTGCTGGGGTCGCGCCAAGTGTGCGTGCCAGTACCCGAGCACATGTTCCCAGAACGGCCCGAACGGTGACAAGCCGCTGCAGAACAGCTCGGCGGCAGCCTCCACCGAGAGAGGCTCGAGCTGGCTCATGACCCTGAACTTGTTTGCAAAATCCCACTGCGAGATCAGGTGGTCCTTGGGGTCGCGGCACACGTACACGATCTTGCAGCCCGATGCGGCGATGGTCCTTGGCAGAGACACGAACGGGACGTGCGTTGCGAAGAGCCTTGGGTCCGGGAGCTTGTCGAGGTCCGGGATCTTGTTCCTCGTGTAGAGCTGGTACTCGAAGAACTTGATGCAGCTGTGGGGGCCAAAGGAGGTTAAAGGGTGATCGATGGCGTCCACGGGATGCTCCCTTCGGTGCACGGTGGCGTACAGGAGCGATTTGATCCACGTGGTGCCGGACTTGGGCAGGGTGGCCACGATGATGTCCGATGGCCGTGCGGTGAAGCACGCGTCGGCGACCATGGCTCCGACTATGGGCACCAGGCTGCAGTACCAGCCTTGGTCATGGCGATGGAATTGGTTGTTGGACAAGCCTTCCGAGGTCGGCAACGAGGAGACCAGGTTGGCAAAATGCTGGTAGAGCTCTGGGTTGGTTTCGTCTTCTGCACAGGCTTCTTGCTCGGCATGGATGGGAGAGGTTTGCGTAGAGGAGGACATGGCGTCGCAGTCGCAGATGGCGAGTTTGGGCATGGGAACCTGGCCTTTTCATCTTTTGTAGTTGTCACATACGGCGGTCGCTACCATGGTGTTGGTGTGCACGTAAATAGAGGTGCAACTAGCTCTTCTTTACATATGTATCCTACACACTCCTATTATGTTAGAAAGATAAGCTTAAGTATCCCTCGAATCGCTCAATATGACTCAAATCAAAGAGAAGCAATTTTTTTTAAAAAAAAATGAAGAATTTAAGAGCATGAAGCCATTCCGGTAGTAAAAGATGCATCTGAATCTCTTGAGGTTTAATGCCGTTGAGAGACGAAGCTTTAATGGAGTAAAACACTGGTGCAAATTAAAGCGTACCACTGCTGGTTAAGAAAACTAACCAGGATTATGTTGCTTGCATTGTTAGAGTTCAATGTTCTCACTCATTTCTTGTTTGGATGGATTGATAAATGAGATGGGTAGATCCATCGACCATCATCGCGACGACTTCGATACTCATGTTCAAGTGATTGGTATGAACAAATATCTCGAAAACATCAGATTACCTGGCGTGTTGTGTTTGAGACATAGAGTGATCCATCCTGCTATTCCCATTAAGTTTTTGTTTGGTTATTAGAGGAATAAAATTACAGGTTGTCACCACCATCACCACGTCATCATTGACAAA
Organism: Digitaria exilis; assembly: GCA_015342445.1. Taxonomy (NCBI): domain Eukaryota; kingdom Viridiplantae; phylum Streptophyta; class Magnoliopsida; order Poales; family Poaceae; genus Digitaria; species Digitaria exilis. The sequence continues at coordinate 625,416 of JACEFO010001776.1, read as the reverse complement.
GGCATACCACCATCATAAACGAAATGAGCTCATAATGAACAATTTCATATAGAAAAAAATGATTTCTAAAAAAACACACCCTAAGCTCCAACGCCTAGATCTGGTGTCTCAGAACATCCAGAAGAACGAGACAATAAATATACGCACTGTAATCATCAATGAAGAAATGTATATCTTACTATTCCTCCAAGTAAATTTTCTGTTAAAGATCATATGCAACCCACAATATAATACAACACCGATTAAAGAAAAATCCGTAGTAGCTCAAATTTAATCAAGTGCGCCGCTTAACTAAACAATTCAGGAATCAAGTAGTCTGGTGTCAAGATTTTGTCGGTCGGATCTTGTTGCACCTTGGTTCGGTCTTCTTATCTTATTACTGTTATGAACTAACTTATCCCCAGTTTAGTATTATGCACTAGATAATTTAAAATAAATATGATGTGACAGTTGTATTCATGTCATTAATATAATTGTAAATATCGTTACTGCATAAGCTATGAAGACAGACATCGACGTGGATGATGTTGTCGCGGTGGAATAATTTTCTCAGGTCTCTTATTCATTTTGTTGTGGTCAGATCTAACCATGATGAAGGGCCAGTAAGAATAAATCTATCTCTCAAGCCAATTGCTATTGGTTTTCAGTTGGGAAGAATTGGCTCGGTTTTCCATACTCTTCGATGGCACAAGGAAAAAAAATGAAGACATAATAAAGAAGAAAAAAAGTATGCTCAACTCCTCCTGCAGGAACGTTGACCACCGTTTTTTGGCACATCTTATCAGCATATTTGCTGAGTGTTTGCTCATCCATATGGATTTTTATATGGATTTGATATTGATATTTGGAGTTATATAATGCATGTGTACCATATACTTCAGAGTGCTGGTAACGTAATGATTTACTCAGCTACAATTTAATATATTTTTTTTGACTAATAAAAGCTATGCCAGCTAAGTGGGCACACCGGCCTGGTATGTCAACTGATATTTCGCGATCTCATGCCTCACGCGGCCAGCGAGGCAGCGACCATTGCAGATTAGTAGGTAGAATTAGCTAGGTAAATTAGTTGTAACCACGAGAATGCTACGTCGCCAAAGAAACACACACACACAAAAAAAAGAAACACAAATTACAAAGATACCAGGGTCATATATGAGAGCCCTATTTTCAATTCTAGCGTCCCCCGCCGTCACTACAGCATAGCCATGTCTTCTTCCTCCGTCCGAACCTTTCCCAGTTTCCCTCACAAGCCGAGCAAGAAACCGACGCGGAAACAAAAATGAACAACCACCAAGAACTCTACCAGCGTTACGCAAACTCGGTCTCCTCCTTGCCAAGCGTGCAAGGCATTTCCCCACCTCCGACTCTACCGCGACCACCAAGGATGGCATGGCAGCCAACGTGCAAGTGTGCATAGCCGGTGCCATGTCCGCGGGTGCGTGTTTCACCGCGCGCCCCTCGGACATCCTTATCGCCACACTGCCCAAGCAATTCCGGCACGACATGGATCAAGTCGTTTCTTTATGCCACCGTGCACCGCAGAGAACATCGTCTCTCGGTGGAGACGGCCGTCAGGTTGTTCTGCGACGGCGTGTCGGCGTTCGGGCCCTACTTTGGACCACGTCCTCGGATACTGGCGCGCACAAGTGGCACGTCCCGAGCATGTGCTCTTCTTCATGTACGAAGAGGTCTGGAGAGACCCTCCGGGATATGTCCGGAGACTGGCCGCGTTCACGGGTCTCCCGTTCGACGTCGAGGAGGAGGAGGAGAATGGCGTGGTGGACGCCATCGTGAGACTCTGCCTCGTTCGAACACATGGGCGGGCTGTAGGTGAACAAGACGGAGTGTTCGTGGTTGGCGCGGTGGGGAATAGCTCGTTCTTCCGGCGTGGCGGTGTGGGGGATTGGGCTCATCTATCGCCGGATTCTGCACGACGCATCGACGCTATTACGGAGGCCAGGTTCAAGGGGGTCCGGCCTCAACGTTTAGACAGGGAACAATGTTATATATTATGCGTATGAAATATGTGTGTATGTTGTTTAATAATTTTAGCCCTGTTTGCAACAATTTAAATGCGTCTTACGATCAAAATAAGCTAAAACTAGCAACGAAACAGTGGATTTTTTCGGGTTATTATGGCAACCCTTGTTTCTATCAAGAGCAGAGACGCCACTGCATGCAGGCCGTAAGTCATGCGAAATAAGCGCATGTACGGTGCATGAAATTCGAACCCACAACCCTTTTGCCTCGTGTGTATCCTCCCTAGACCTTACCTTCTCACCTGTAGTACAAATCTATCAGGAAAAGATATGTTTTTCTTTTGAATTTACCTATTGAGACCATAATACCATTTGGTAACACTGACAAGTCTTAAAGAGTCATTTTAAGTATCGATTGGTATTTTCAACAGTATTAAAGGCTGAGGGATTGTTAGTACAGTTGGTAACAAAAGAGGTCACCCTCATATGCAGGCGCTCGTGGAAAGAAAAAAAAAAAGAAGAGACACGAAGGAGCGGACGTGAAACGCGAGCGATGTGAATCACCATCTTGCTTATACTCCCTCTGGTTTCTGGTTTAGTAAAGGATTGTACTAAGCCAAATTTTTGGAACTTTGATTACAAATATTTCTTTATATGTTAATTTTAGAAATATAAAAAAGATATGAGTAGATTTGTATTGAAATATAGTTTCATAGAAGTATATTTTAAATATATTTTATAACTGTTTATAGCAAAAGGTATTAGATAAAATTATGTTTTGGAGACCGTGTCAATGTCCTAAATGAATTCCTTTACCAAACAAGAGGGAGTACGAAATATTTGAAGAAAAATATACGAAATGAATTCAGAGAGCAAGAATATATAGTATCCTCACTTGAAATTTGAAGCATTTATTAAGGTTTCTGGATCAGATCCAGATCTTGTTAACTTGCTTATTTCATGTGGGCCTGGACTGGTCACGTAGAAATAGCAGCGCTCAATTACAGAATCACTTAGCATACCGTAGCACGACAAAACACCCAAAGTTCGTCACTAGTAACGGAAACATATCCATAATTAACCTCCCACACATTATTCGGCATGCACGCGCACGCTACAAAGCACACACCACCTCACGCAGGTATGGATGGCGCCTTCTCAAACACGACCACATGAGCCTGTCCGGCGCCGGACGACACGGCGAGCCACGCGTGGCCCGTGTCGTCGTCCCTGAACACGCCGAGGTCCTGGCACGAGGTTGGGACCCCGCACCACACCAGGATGTACCCGTGGCTGTGCCTCTCGATGCGGAACACCTTCTCCCTCCCGGCCGGGGTCGAGTCCATGACCGGCCCGGTGACGACTTGCCGGCGGCCTTCTTCGTCGCCGGCGTCGACGTGCCACTCCGTGGTCTGCACGCAGGTCGTCATGGCGGCGAAGTGGACGCCGACGTCGAAGGAGACGCGCACGGTCCGGTCGCCGCCGTGCCCGTGCAGCGGCGTGAAGCGCACGGGGAATCCCCTCCGGTGCGGGTCGGGTTCCTGGGCCACCAGGAGCGGGCACGGGCGGAACACGCCGGGCGCCATGGTGAGCCCGCCACCGCTCTCGTGGCCCACCGGGAGCACGTAGTAGTCCGCGTCGGCGCTCAGCACGTGCCCCTCCGTGTCGTACACCGGCGACGGGGCCGCGCCGCCGGGCGGGAGGGAGACGGAGAGGAACACGAGGAGGATGCGCACGGCGCCGGGGCCGGGACCGGCCATGGCTGAAACCGTGGTTTGCTTGTTTTGTTTTGATGAAGGACGAGTAGTGTGATTGTGAGTGACAGTGTGTGTGTGTGTGTGTGTGTGTGTGTGTGTGTGTGTGTGTGTGTGACTTCGGAGTTCGAAGGTTGTGGTTTGCACGAGGACCTCGAGTCCGCATTTTATAGGTGCTCTGGAGTGGAGTCGCCGGGTTTCCTTCCTCCTGGATTTTTTACGTGACGTGAAGCCATTTTGTTCTCGTCAGGTCAGATCAGGTCACCCCGCGCAACGCATGCATACGGCGGCCACGGCGGTGCCGATCTGTACCCCGCTGGGAAACTGCAGCGGTGAGCGATGCGATGCAGCATGGCATTCGTTGCGCATTCATTCGGGTGGACTTGGGTTGAGAGAACTCTACCATCTTGGTTTGCTTCCCAACCAACCTAGATTGGCTCCTGCGGCGCGGCAAGAGGATGCGATCGATCTGGACACAGATCGAAGCTGACCAAGCTCGCATACTGGGTAGCGCTAGGCTTTGCTGGGCTCGATTCGTTTGCATCACCAGCCGCGTGGCCGCTTCAGCCTTCTTCCACGTGGGTTTAAAGGGGAAAATCCGTTGCGGTGGGCACCGTGGCCCATGGGCGCCGCCACAGCGAGTGCCGCAATACAATGTACTACCGTTTGATGTTTGTACGCGCGGCACACCGCTACCTTTCTCTGTGGGACGTGGCACGCTCTTGTTGTTTTGTCAGTAACCTAGTTGGGCCGGAGAAAGCAGCCAACCATATGAGAATTTTCTGGCCCAGGTAGACATTGCCCAGTAGATCAGTGTGCCTCGACCGAACGCGCGATATTCGGCCCTTCCTCCAATTCTGTACAGTTTACAGGACTGGGCTTTGCGATAACAGGGATGCCAGAACAGCTTTTCGGTACCATGTATGAGCCCATGTGACTGGCAGTTGTTAACATCAACAATATATTTTATTGCCAGTAATTTTCTTCCGTATTCGCAGTAAACCGTGGTTATTAAACTGATCCAACTACGGCAATACGGTCATTGTCTTCCGTATTCGCAGTAAACCTAAATATGCAGATCAGAAAAAAAAATGTATGAACAATTCGTTCTGAATAATAGTTTCACAATTTCCAGGTTATAAATCTTGTGCCACGGCACATATTAGTAGACAGATCAGGAAGACACAGGCGAAAACAATATGAAAAGTGAAGCTCTCCATTCAATAGCAAGCACAAATGGTTAATTTCTCGGTCCCCGTTACAAAGCAACCGCTTGGAACAACACAAACTGGATCCAAATCGTACGCGGAAGGAACTCAATTGCACCGATCCGAAATTAGACGGGTGCAATCTTTAATCAGCTACACGGCTACACTTCACAGCCAAAAGATGGCGAAGCCGCAGCCCGTAACATCCTCTTCTCATCGTGCCGACCGGGCAGCTAGCCACCGGACCTCCCATCAACCTGCATGCCCCAAGACCGGCCGTGCATGTGGTCATTGATGCAGCTCCGACACGGCCTGCTGCATGTACCTGCACGACCGCTGGTAGCTGACGAACCCCATGAACCAGAACTCGAACCCGTCCACGGTGGCGACGTGGATGTACTTCTCCTCCGGCCTGTCGGCGTTCTCGCTGGGCCGCACCTTGCCGATCCTCCGGAGCGGGATGGCCACCTTGTAGGTCACCCTCGCCGTGTCGCCCCTGGGCGAGGTCACCGTGATGGGGCGGTCGCTGCGGAAGGCCACCTTCTTGGTGGAGACGAAGAGCATGCCGGCGATGGGCCCACCCGTGGTGTAGAGGTAGCACTGCAGCGCCTTCACCAGCCGCTCCCCCTTGTCGGCCGAGAACGCCTGCCGGAACACGCGCTCGACGCCGCCGGCCTGCAGGATCCGCGCGCCCAGGCTCAGCTTCCCCTTCACCGTCTCCGACAGCTTCGGGCCCAAGGTCACTGCAACACATGATCGATCGTGTACGGGTTAATTATTGGGATCCACGAATTATTAGGACGTGATGTTCACGTGATCTTGATTGATCAACAGTTCTTGGAAAGAAGCAGCCACCCGGAAATGGTAATAACTCACCATGCTCCCTGAAGCCTTGGGCCCGCCTGCTCAGCTTGCTCACCCAGTGGGTCACCTGACCCTTACTGCCTGCAGAGATACGCAAACAGAAAAGCGAATCAGTATCAACAGTTCGTTTTACAGAGAAATCATGTTCTGATCAGCTAGAAATAATTTCATGGCATGATCACGATCGACACTTACTGTGCTTGTAGCCGAAAGACGCGTAAGGGCTGGGGTGCGTCAGCGAGACAGCAAGGTGATCGCCGTCGCTAGTCTTCCTGAACGACGGCGGATCGGTGGACGCCTCCTCTATCCCATACGCCTTGGCGGTGACCGGAACTCCGATGACATGGCCGTTGCTCGACTTCCTCGTCATGGCCGCTACTAGTGCTTGCTGACCACACCACAATGCAAGCGCAGCACAAAAGAGCAGAGAGCTGCTAGGAGCTGATCTCGCCTGCGAACAAGTGAGAGGATGTCTTAGCGTGGAAGGAATTGCGGATTGGTACCGGAGTGCAGCCGTCGAGGGCGGCCATTTATAGGGCGCCGGCGTGGTAGTGGAATATCCTTCCTTGGACCTTTGGCGAATTGGCAAAAAAGCAAGTGGATTTGCGGAGTCAGCAGCGGCGCAGGCCGACTCACCAGCGGCTCAGAAAAGGCGCGGTCCACGTTCGCCTAAAGCATTCGTAGACCCCGTTCCCTGCCTGCCTGCTGGTTTTTGCAGCCAGTCAGCCTAACCCGGCGGCCATGTGAAGGCCAGGTGCGTGCGGTATATTCATCTGCTCCAAAGGGCAAAGGCAAAACGATTCTGGATTTCTCTATCTATGGGATCTGGAGCCCCGGTGATGAATGGTGGGGCTCCTGCCCTGCCTCGCTCGCTGCCGCTTTCCGAGAAGCGCCCCATGTGCTCGCACATTCTCGCTCGCACCGGGCTCCATGGGCAAAAGTGGTGGCGTGGTGTCGGGGGGGGGGGGGGGGGGGAGCAAGGGTCCCGGCGCGCTGATGAGGCCACACGCTTTTCGCGGGGCCACTAGCGTTTTTTTTGTGTAGGTAGAAGTAGTAGAGAAGTTGAGATCGTTCGTTCGTGCGCTGCACTGGGACAAGTGTTCTGTAGCTACGAGTAACATGCGTGGCCGATCCAGTGACGTTGACATGGCCCAAAGCACGCCGGGGGAGCGAGCGACACAAGACACCGTTGCTGCTGCCGAAATCGCGTCCGCAGGCGATCGATCGGCAGCCGTGGCCCCAGCCGGTGATGTGGAGGTAGGGTCCGTCCCGACGTGTAAAACGGCCAGCTTTCCAAAGGCGATGGATCCGGCAAGGCAACACCAGCTAGCTCTAGCTGCTTCCCTCCCTTCACTTCCCGTCGAACTGTCGAGGTCGCCATTCCCGGCTGCCGAGTCCATGCGTCCTGGTCACCTCCCACGCAGCGCCGCGTCGGACGAACCGCGACCGCCTCACCTACCGACGCGACGCCAACCCCAACCGTCTTGTACGCTCGTGCGCCCGTGTCCATGCCTCATCCGGTTGTGGCCGGGCACCGTGGCATGGGCCGGGTGTGTGTGTGGGGGGGGGGGGGGGGTCCTTGTCGCCCGCAATAAGCCCGGCAGCAGGAGGGGGCGGGGCGAGGCGAGGCCGGCGGGGTTGCCGTTCGTGGACGCCCGCGGGGGATGGCGCGGGGCGCGTGTGTGTCCCTGCCCGTGGCTTTGTGCGTTGCTGCGTTGTCAGATGGGAGGGAGGAAAGGAAAGAAAAGCCTTGCATGCAGCTACCACTCCGATATCAGAAGCGGGGGATTTGATTTGCCGGTGGGGGCTCCTTCGATCCTCCGCTCGTTTCAGGGTCGCGCATCGGCGTATCGTATCTCCGCCGTGGCATAGTACGTGTCGATGCGGGGATGCATGGAGAGACGTCGCTAGGCCGACGGTACCTGCCGGGTGGAACCAAATCGTTTTCTGGACGACGCGTGTGGTGTCCTTCCATGAAGGGAGGAATGCCACAGGAATACACAGGCGCGATGTCCCTGGTTCGAATTTAAAGAAGTTTCTGTTCTTCTACATTGCTAATACCGAATACTAGGACCAAAGACATGGCATTGCATCTGTGTAACTCAGGTGGTTTCAATTTTTAGTGCACTGTGCACTCCTAATAATAATTGAACGGCCAGTTACTAATTTAAATGAGAAGGCTTCGTTCCTGAAAAAGTAACAATGATACCTCTTTCGATTATTCGTTTGGAGACACAGAACAATAACGAACGGCCTAAACATAAATGCATGCTTATACCAAATGATACAGCAACTACTGGTATTTCAGGATTCCAAAGTATTGATTCAAGAAAAAAGGGATTCCAAAAGTAGAACACCGGCTCCAACCAATCATTCCAATCTTGGATGAAAACGAATAGAAAATGAACCTGAAAATGTTTGTGCCAAAGCACTAAACTAACAAAGTGGCATCGTCACTTTTCTTTATGACCACAGACCAATGAACATAGCTGGTGCTTCGCTGTTAAGGCCAATCGCTGTGCTGTCTATGTGGTGTTGATTAGATTCTGAGCTTCACTTTGTACTAGCTAGTGATGCTGCTTAAATGTGCCAAAAGAAAAGGGCACCAGTTATACTTCCCGTGAAATCGTAGATTGATACGACTTAATCATACTTCCAAAAACTATTGTTGTAATGTGCCATGAAACTTAATCATAGATTGTTTGTGTGTTATACCTGCAAGATCTCTGTAGTTTAGGTGCGACAGCGCGCCGCCTGCTTTGATCCGCATTAATAAATACACTGTTCAGAGTAAAAAAACATTTGAAGAAACATTTATAGGTCATGCCTATTATGTTTTGTTAAGGCAAGATTTTGACAGACAATTATACCTCGTTGATGCATACGTTTTATGACACAAACTTATAACACACTAATAGACTAATTGTTAGTCAAAGCCTTGTACTAACAAAATGAAATGTGTCTTCTAAGTTGTAATTTCAAGTATAGTACTAGTATGTGATTCTTTTCCACACTTTCATTTCTCCCAGATGTTCCTAAACATCATGTTTGGGCCTAACCTGTGAATGAAGTGTATAGATGTTAGACCAAGTGCAAAGTTCTTGGTGCAAACCTTGACAAACTAATTAAATCCATGAGTATGGAAAACTTACTACTTCCTTCGTCCTTACATTCATGTCTCTTAGAACAAGATAATTAGTTCAAAAACAAATTAATTTATTTGTTCAAAACGGCAGATATTCAAGGATAGAGGGACTATTACCTAACTATCCGTCGATTCCAGAGGATGAATATTTACATGAACATGCAAATACAAGGTGCACATTTGAGGAGAACGAAGATAAGCAAATAAATAAAGGAGATCACTAGGCTGATATAAAGCTTTTCTTCTAGTGTTTCTCTCCATAATACAATATAATCAAGGTAGAATGTTTGTTAATCAGTTGTGTTTTTTTTTTTTGCATAGTCTTGTGAATAGCACACCTATATACGTCCACAAACAACCTGGTAATATCTTGAGAGAACACACTTAACTGGCCATGGACTAGTAGCTAATTAAGTTGCTAGTTGTAATATCTTACGAAGACCTCACTCGTAAAGGTAGAGATTCCATTTTGGCACAATAGCTTTAACTGGCCAGGGTAAAAGAAGATTTTGTTGGGGGGGGGGGGGGGAGTGAGATCAGAGAAGTCTGATGAGATTTCAGTTCACAATCTTGGAGTTGCACAAACAATTTTTTTTTTCCATTCCATTTGCAGACCGCATACGAGCCACTTTTGCCGTGGCACCATAGCAGAATTACCCAACGCCACAAATCTCTTGACCTAAGTTTTCTCCTACTCAAGTAAAGTATATCGGACTTGCTCCACTGCCAAAAACGCCAAGCAATCCACCAAGAACTTTCTTAAGCCTACTACGTATACACAACAGATCGATCGATTAAAACCGGACCACGAACACAACGCCTGGTCGAACACTGATCGAGCCGAGCCGACGGCCGGCCCGCCTCAGGTCATTGCGACTGCGCGATGGCCTTCTCCAGCTCCTGCAGGGACACCTGGTACCTGACGAAGCCCATGAACCAGAACTCGAAGCCGTCGTCCGTGACGACCTGCACGTACTTCTGCTCCGGCCGGTGCTTGTTCTCGCTGGGCTTGGCCGACTTGACCCTCCCCAGAGGGATGGCCACCTTGTACGGCACCCGCACCGTGTCGCCCTTGGGAGAGCTCAGCGCCAGCGACCTGTCGCTCCGGAAGGCGATCTTCTCCGTGGATATGAAGAGCATGCCGGCGATCGGGCCGGCGGTGGTGGACAGGTAGCACTGCGAGGCCTTGAGGAGCTTCTCGCCCTTCTCCACGGAGAACCACCGCCGGAACACCTTCTCCACGCCGCCTGCCTGGAGGATTCTTGCCCCCAGCGACAGCTTGCCCTTCACGGTCTCGTACAGTTTTGGCCCCAGAGTCACTGCAGCAAATCAGGCACGTTCAGAGCCGAATTCATCATGAACAGGAGAAGATTGTCAAAGGATGATCCAAAGTTGGTTGGGGAAGAAAACTTACCATGTTCCTTCAGGCCTTGGGCAACCCTGTCTCCGGTCCTGACGAATTTCCCAGACCGTCCTGCGGTGGTTGTGTTCTTGGCATCGCCGTGATAGGCATTCCCTTTGCTAGGGAAATCCGGCTCCTCGATGCCGAACGCCCTGTTGCTCACTGGGATGCCGATCACATGCTCGCGCCCGGCCTTCTCCATCTCCTTCTTGATCGACGCGGTGACCGAGGGACAGACCCGAAGACTTGTGTTCCCTTTGCTGCTTGCTGAATCCGCGGCTGAGCTCCCGGACTCTGCGGCGAGGTGGTTGCGGGGTGGGTGGGCTGTTGGTGTGCGTGGGTTGTTTGTTGCTTGCTGCTCGAGCTCCGTGCTCCGAATGGGAAGAGCAGGGTCTCTTTTATAAGCTGGGAACCTGTCAATGAAGCGAGGAAAATATTTTCTTTTGCCGCTCGATCGATCACAAATTCACAACGATCGAAAGCTGTGGAGCCTATCTAAAACTCGCTTTTGAATGGAACAGTCATCATCTATCCAGTCCCCCCATGAGGAGTTGAGGATAAAAGAAGGAGATTTCCAATGTGCAGTTGGACCCCTACCTAATGCCCGGCCTCCTGCATGTGCAAGGCCCCCCTGCATCCCTCTGTTCATGTGCCATGAGTGGCATCCACGCATGCACTGAACCGTGGTAGTATATTCATCTTCATCCAACCTGTTACGTGCATGCATGCCGTTTGGAGCCTGAAATATCTAATGCCATTATGTGGCCTAAAAAATGGCGTGATTCCGAACTGACAGCAAAAGAAATTGAAATCAAAGTACGATCGGATGCAGACAAAATAGTTCAGAGCTAGTACCGGTTTGTGATTAATGGAATGCACACTGCACTACGACGCCATTAAGCGACCGATAGAACCGGCACGTCGCGGCAGCTTATTTGACGCCGGGGATGACGTGGAAACAGGTAGAAGGATCCATGGAGCGGATGGCCACGCCGAAGGTTCCCCTCTGCGCGCGTGTATGGAAGACACCGTCACACGTTCGGTCACAGGCACAAACACAAGCACAAAGAGGGGTACTCTGCTTTTCGCTTTCTCCCCGCTTTTCTTCGCGCCCACGGCGGCCCTGAGTCAGCGTCGCGTCCGACTCGGCGCCGAGTCACTCTCGACCGGAGGATCCACCCGCCGGTCGCCAGATCGACAGCACCGATGCCACCGTGGGTTGGTCGCCGGTGCCGGTCGAGCCAGCCGGAGCGAGCCACAGGCACACAGCACAGCTCGCTCGCCCCTTGCTGCCTCATGTCATTTTCCACCATAAAATCGTGAGCCCCATGCGCTGGCTGGTGCTCGTGTCATCGTGTGTTGAAACTAGCGGAGCCTTTTAACCTTTGCGTTGTCAGCGGTGACGGTGCGGTCCGGCATGGACGCCAGCCAGCTGGTTTGGGCTGATGCGCGTCGAGGCCAATCGGAGATCGTCGTGGTGGTTGGGGTTTCGCAATGTCAAAATGGATAAGCTCGATTTGGCTTTATTTGCATTGACCCCCAGCTAAAGCTGTTGTTGCGGCGAAAGGCCATGGCAGCACGGAAAAGGGCGAGAAATCAGGGTATGTACTCGAGCTCGACCGCCCATCGAATATTTTTGGATGCTCTACGTTGAATACCTGAGTAGATAAGGATCAGGATATAGCTAGGAAAAACGTGCTTCCACATATATAGTGCCCTAGTGTTCAGTACTTTATTTCTGTCGGAGCTGAAAGCAGCGTGTGTATGGTGCCAAATTGGTCCATGAATGTAGCGGCGTCTCAACTCTCGGTTGAGCACAGACCGTCATTAGATACAGCACAAGCTCCAGCATGAAAACGTGGTGGCGAGTAGCATATAGCGAGGGATATAACGGGTGATAAAGCATATAGCGAGGGATATAACGGGTGATAAATTTTAATGATAATCCTTACAAAAACATAAAAATTTAAAAAGTTATGCAACTTTCTAGCGTGTCGCTTGGATTTTTCAATAATCGACTTGCACTCCATACGAGAGGATAATTAAAAAAACAGAAAAATGATATATAAGGTTTGTATAATAAAATAATGTGCCTAAACGACTGTTACCATAACAACAGATGCTATTTGGTGACTTTGGTTTTGCCCAACGGAACCTGTAGTGATTGTCGCAAAAAAAAAAAGGAACCTATAGTGAAGCAATTTTTTTTAATACTGCTCTAGATCAGAAGCCGGAGGCGCCATAGCCATCCTGCCGTCACAAGTGCTACTACACCTTGCATTAGTATTGTTGATATACCCAAGTACTGAGATTGCGGCTACAAGCTAATGCAGTGCCTTTGATTAAGATCAAGGAATGGATAAGCTCTCACTATTACCATGACTCATCCTGTGATCAATATGGCTGCACACGCGAACTGCATTCAGCTTATACGTACCCGCAAGTCCGAGTGCTCTGAAACTTTTTGCATGAAGTGATTAGCATAAGCACTATGCGTAAATAAACTACCATCAATGCCCCACTGGCGAGCACCGAAATGAATCAAACCTATTCAGGCCCGCTGGATGTATTAAACTTTTGCATGTGGAGTTAAGGATAGGACACACGCGATCGGTTCTCGTTGTCGATTCAAACTCTGACGAGCTCTCTTACTGTTCTCTTTTCCTAATCTGCGAGCTCAGTTGGCTTTAGAGCAACTACCCAACCAAGTTACTGCATTTTTCTATCTTCACCATTTGAATAGTGTCACTTCTTTGGCTCTTTGCTTAACGGGGCGCATATAGATAGGGGCCGTCTAAAGTTCGAAAAGCGCCATACTCCAATGGGATCGATCGTCCCGTCAGATGGCAAATTTACAATCAGAAAAAGGCAATGCAACATTACTATAAATTATGACATGACCGTAATCAAGAATGGGTCTCCACCATGTGGCGTATGATCAGGACCGGCAACTGCACGCATCATGCTGCACTAGGCTTGCACGCATTACGAGCGCATGAAGCTTTTTGTTTATGTTGATGTAGAGAAAAGGGCTCTTTTTGTTAGGCTATGCTATTTGCTATGCGTGTTTGCTTCCCAATCAAAGCTTAATTGCTTGCCGTGGCTTGGCTTGATGGCCTAAAACAAATGAGATGAAGTTGACAACGCGAAAGCAGTTTTTTTGTTGCCGACACGGCCTGGTGGTTCAGTTTGTTTGGTTTCCTGTTGCAGTTTGTATCACCGATGAATCAGCTAGTGGTAACCAACTCTTTGATTTGCTCTTGTCCTCTCACATGGGTGCCTATTGCGGGATCTTCCGTGGAGGACATGATCATATATGCATGTCTGTGTCTTTTTTTTCCCGAAAACATAGAAGAGTTGTGTATCATTGTATTAAAAAAAAAATTGAGAAACCAGACCACAACACATTGGGAATTTGGGATATGCATGTCTGTGTCATGAACGTGTTCATAAACTAAGTGATTTTATTAGTTTTACTATTTCATTTGCTTTGGCCTTTGACATGGTTTGAAATTGTATTTAGAATGCAAATATACTTATCATGCTGCATTTGTCAAGTTCAGTGAAAAATCTGAGATTTTGAAATAAAGAAAAGAACCATGGGCAACAGAACTAGTAAATGTGTAATCGGAAAGGGTTAAAACGATTTTTTTAAATGAGGAAAAGGTCAATTAATTCCTGTAATTATTTTAAATTCTTTTAAAATACAGATACGTGTAAAGCTAGTATAAACTTGTGAAGAAACCTTGGAGTGAGTAGAAAGACGCAATAACTGTTTTCCTCTCCTTTTGCAAGATTTTTTCTTTTTGGTGGATAGTATGGGCGACGGCGCTGCATGATAAAGACCAGCATGACAGCAAAACAGCAACGAAAAAGGCCCTTCCTCACACTTTGGAGTACAAATAAACCATGACTAAACTTAAACAAACAAAACAGTGCCAATCAGTCATCAGCCGAGCTGTCACAACGATGCTTGTTCCATACTTGTTCATTAAAGTCGCAAATCCCGTGCACCGACTGGAGTGTCAAAGCATGCTACGCGGGAAGCAAAGTTAATGGCGATTAGAAAGCTCCCAACTAATAAGCCGTGTTCCTCTTGATTTTGTAATGCAGGAGGCCGGTGGGTCACGGGCCTCGCGGTACACGGGCGTGGCGACACTTGTGGCACTCTCCGGCTTTGCTGCACGGAGATGGGAGTAGGACGAAGAAAAAAGAGGATCGCGGAAATCTTTCGCTCCATTACAAGGAATCTGCCGAGTTCGTTCCGTGGTCAGTTAGCAGAGTATACTGTACTACTATCGCGGAACAATCTGGATGTATGGTTCTTTCCTGGAAGGAAATTGTGGCAGGCTGATGAATCATGAAGTCGGTGTTTACGTTGACTAATCATTGAGTCATATCCGCTTCCTCCTCTAACATAATCACATAAAGAAAAGGAAATTGCCAGCTAGTGATAGTGAATAGTCATTAGATGGTTTCGACTTTCAACAAATATTGGTATGTTTCAGCAACTAATAATGGATCTTAAATTAGCATTGACCTAAATCGAGCAATTGCTGAGAGGATTTTAGAAGAAGAATGAATTTGATTCACATATTGTTGTGTGGTTTTCAAAATTTGTAGATTTGTTTCTAGCATAGCCTACATAGGCCTCACAAATGCTATGGGTATTGATTAGGTAATGGACTTTGAATTCTTTGTTTGTTGAAAAAAATATTAGAAGTTCTTTTAATGAACGGACTTGGGCTTATATTACATTTAGCAATTGCTGAGAGGATTTAGAAAAATAAGCTATATCCATGTACTGTTGTGTGGTTTTCAAAAACTGTTGATCGGCCTCACAAATACTAATACTTATGGGTATTACTAGGGAAGGGTCTTTAAAGTTTTTTTTTTGTGAATTTAGAAGTTTTCTTTTGAATATTTTCTATGAATAGATTCGGGAGTGGCAACACAAAAGTTCCCTGGGGAGTGGGGGCATATGGCCCACCTTTTGGCAAAGGAAGCCAAGGCCCAGGACGAAAATTCATCATTTGGCCCATATTTGGATCTGCACATCCACCACCCACTTGTTGGAAAGAAATGTTAAGCCCACCTGTGTTGCGTATAGTTGGGCCATCTACGAGAGTTTTAATAGTTATTCAAAATCTTAATTAAAACGAAAACGACAGGGGATGTAGCTCAAATGGTAGAGCGCTCGCTTTGCATGCGAGAGGCACGGGGTTCGATCCCCCGCATCTCCATTGATTTTTGTTTTTATTTTCTGAACTAGGAGTATTGATTGGTTTTATTTTCTGAACTAGGAGTATTGATTGGTTTTATTTTCTGAACTAGGAGTATTGAGTAGTCTGGGCTAGCCATTTTGCCACTCGAACTAATTTTCATGCACCATTTCCTAACAAATCTCCATTGATTTTTTGTGTTTATTTTCTGAACTAGGAGTATTGAGTAGTCTGGGCTAGCCATTTTGCCACTCGAACTGATTTTCATGCACCATTTCCTAACAAATTACATATAAATAGCAACTCATTCCCCCGCAATAACAGAAGTTACATATAATGTTAGCATTGATTTTTTGTTTTCATGTAATGTTAAGCTCTGGCGCTCATTAGCAGACAGAATGCGTGGCAAAAGGAAAAGATAAAAGCAAAAATCACAGAGGTCCTTCCCCCCCTCCCTTTTGTGCGATGGAATTCCCCAGATTCAACCACCACCTAGGCTTTGCCCGCGCCCCGAAGAGATCACGATTCGCGTCGTTGTCGTCGCCTTTGACCGGTGCGAACGTATATGGATGGACTCATCAGAAGATGGAAGATGGGCGAACTCGCTGGTACAATGTCGTTTCCCACGAAAGAAAATGCTTCGCCAAAGTACTTCAGACAGATGGGCACTTAATTACTGCTCAATGAAGCCGATGTAGGAGGGTTCAGAGCCTTCTTTCGCTGAACTGCTGACTAACGATCGTGCTCTCAATTCCTCTCCTTATAATCTGCTTCTTGTTCGTACGATAGGCTTTTGTATCAAAGCTCATCGTGTTCTTGGCATACCACAATGAAACAACCAGAGCAGCTACAAGATACGCAGCACGGCGCAACAGAGGCTACAATAATCAAGAGCAGATGATGCGTCGTTGACCCGATCCGAAGGAATGAATGGCCATTAAGCAGCTAGAAACGGCGACGCCACCTGAGCACCTCCGACTCACTACCCCCTTGTTGCTCCATTGGTTTTTGGCTAAATACTAGTACCTCCACCACCGCTAGCTCTACAAACCGGCAGCTAAATACTACTGTACGTACTCAGGTCCACCGCAAGGTGAGTCGCCCGTGTCACCGGCGCACGGAGTCGGCGGAGACGTGGCCATCGTCGAAGTTGAGCGCGTAGCTGAGGGCGTCGTAGTGGAAGCTGAACCTGCCGCCTCTCCGCCACCTGCCCGCCCGCTCCGACTGCAGCCTCCGAAGCCCGGCGCGCAGCCTCCAGTAGAGGCTCCTCACCAGGTACGCCCTCTTGCCCCTGTAGGCGCCGCTCGCAACCGCGGCCTCGACGGCCACCACCACCGCAGCCATCCGCCGCGGCCGAGGCTTGGAGAGCAGGAAGGAGATGGATGGCAGTGCCGAGAAGGCGAGAACGACCGGTGCGCGCAGCCACTAGTAGGCGTGGCGAGGCTAGCTAGCTCCGTCTGCTGCGGACTGCTGCTCTGCCTCTAGCTCGACTCCATTTCGCTTGGTGGTGCAGCCTTGCCGCAGCTTTGGTTTGTGTGGGCGTGCAGATTGCGATGCGGGCAAAGTGCGGCGAGGGCGGTGGAATATATAAACTCTCCTCTCCTCCGTCTGATCAGACGGAGCCTGTTGTCTTCCCTCGTCCGGGTTACGCCCGGGGCAGGGTTTAACAGCACTGCAACCGATCCTGGGCTGGACGCAGTCACGCAGCATTGGCAGCAACCGATCCTGGCCGAACGGATCTCCCCGACCCCCGATCGGCAACGAGGTGGCGGATTGTTATCTGGCGGACTACTGGCTGGGCCGTCAGCCGTGTGGATCGTCGAGCCATGGCTCGCGGCGCTGCCACACCACATGGGGGGTGGGCACGCCGTGGATCTCGTCGTCATGTCTCTCATGTGGGCGGCTGGGCAATTTTTTGGCCCTGTCTTTCGGCCGCCTGCTTCGGGCGTGGAATGTTGGGCGAGCGCGCGGATATCCGTGCCAGCCGGTAACGGAGGCGGCATGGGCTCGTCGTGTGCCCTAGCAGCCTAGCTACGGCCGGCGCCAAACTGCACGCGCTCGGTGGGCTGTGTGTCTTCGGGGCGCGAGAGACCGTGGAAAAACGCGAGCGGCATTGGGATTCCTGGATGAGCGAAGCGGTGTACAGTTTCTCCACGTTCTGCGTCTTTGGTTTGAACTTTGAAGCAGCAATGAGCGCTGTTCTTGCATCGGTTGGGAGGCACGCGGTCGGAGAATGGAGATTGCACATTTGCATCGTACCAAAACACCGGAGCTGAATGTACGTACAGTATAGTATGATTGATATACCACGCCCATGGGCCATAGCAGCTTGGTCCAAGAGGGAAGCACAGTACAACGTTGAGCCTGGACTAGTACCAGTCGATCATGGATCTGAGTACGTGTGTGTGTGAGTCTGCAGACAGTAGTCCTTGTGTGTCCTCCATCGCTCCACCATCGTGCTATTCCACGTCAGCTCGTGCTGTAGTCTTTTGGATGCAGGTATCTGAACTTTTGTGATTGTTCAGCACCACCCCCGCGATGCGCCGTCGTGTCACGTCGAGCCACAGCGCCACGGCCATACGTACGCCCATACGTGCAGGACGGCCGCTGCCGGCGCCGTTGGTACCTGGCAGTACAGTGGTATGTAATAGTACGTACCAAGACACAGTAAAGCAAGCAAATTTGTCTACAGGTTCGACGCGACAACTCGGCCCTTTGTGGCATTGTCCGATATCTCTCGTTCGGGACCGAGGAGAGGCCAGAGGCGCAGATGCACGGATCGAAGACCACAATACCCTGCCCTGTGGGCTGTGGCTATGGTGAGGTGAGCCCCAGCCGGCCAGCCCCCAGCCCTGGAACTGACGAACTGAGAATCTCGATGGGGCGCCTAATTTTCATAGTACTTCTTCGATCGGTTAGCATGATGAAACGCATACCGAATGCTGCGCCTTTTCCGTGACCGCACCCCGGAAGCTGCGAATTGCACGCCGCAAGAGTGAGGTTTGGGTAGCCGCTGCTGCGGATTGAGATCCTCTGACATCACCCTTTTTTATGGCACTCTGCAGTCACCCCCTCTGACCCGTCCGTGTGCATCCTACGGTGACCAGCTGCCACATGCATTCCACCCCTCCATCGCTGAGTTTAGGCCCAAGAAGAGCACGGCCTGCTTCATTCTTCACGTCTGCATGTCCTTTTTTTTTTTACGAGTGCGAGCTTTTCCTTGTTTTTTTACAAGTGCAGAGTTCCCCGTCAAATATTCTATTTATCTATATCTCCCACTCACATAATATTATTCATCTACAATATTTTTGATGAACAATGTATTTTTGGGAATCTTTGGGTGAACTAAACGCCCGGTAAAGCACAAACGATGTCGGGCACACGCGCTCCCGCGCCATCCCAGCTTCTTGCCTCGTCGTCGCTAGGTCGCAGTGCTGCTGCTCGTATAGGGTATGAGATATAAACTACGATGGGTGATGAGAAGTTAGGATTTAATAGGAAATCTCGATAACTAGACATGGATATTTCTATTGCGGGTTAGAAATAGAGCACCACAGGTGCGAACAACCAAAGTGCACAGGAAGATACGTGAGTATAGAATAATGGACCTGTTCTTTCACCAATGGCGACAGAGCATGGGCACAAGATGATTTGCCGGCTCACTCGACTCTCACCCACAGTCATCCTCGCGCCAAAAGGACAGAAATAGGAAAAGAGAAAGAAAAAAAGCAGCCTGCGTTTGTTGAGCCGTGATAGAAACTTGGCGGAGGCCCAACACATTGAGAGTGTGATGTGCGTGGGAGGCAACTCAGTTGCCGTAAGATGCGCACGGACGATCAGATGTCCTGACTGCAGAGTGCCATCAAAGAGACTGATGTCAGAGGATCTCAATCCGCTGCGGAGCCAGTGGCTTTGATGGCGCACCATCAAAGAGACTGATGTCATGATTTGTTGGAGGCCCAAAATGTTTGGTCAACAAAAAACTACAAGCCTGCTAAAAGCTGATAGTATGCTTTGCTGAAGGCCCGAGGTGTTCAAAGAAATGGCAAGGAAAAAGTCCTATTAGGTCCCTCAAACAAGGGCCAAGTTCGGTTTAGGTCCTTATAGACTCCAAAACCGGTTAAAGCACATCCTTCAACTTTCAAAACCGTCCATATTACATCCCTAAGGGGTTTGGGAGAGCAATTTCGTTATAATAACAGTGGTTTTGTTTTGTTTCTTCTATTTATTTCTGCTAAATATTATTTGAAAATTATGAAAAACAATAGAAAAACTATAAATAAAAAATATAATTTTATCATACTCCATATGAGTAGATCTACGTATTAAATATATACTATGGTATCTTTTAGTACAAAATTTTTGTTTCACCTTTAGATCTATGCTTTCTATAAATAAAATAACTAAGTTATATATGATACAATAATATAATTTTTAGTAATTAGTTGGAATAATTTATACCTATTGTTTCTATATTCTAATTGTGGTGAAATTTTTATGGTAGACTAATTATTGTAGGCTTAAACTATAATAAAAATTTTATCTTCATACGGGTAAAAAAACTAGATTTTTCATTATATAAATTTTCTATGATTTACAATAATTTTTAAAAGATTTAGCAAAATAAATAGGTAAAAGGAAATGACAAAACCACTGTTACTGTAGCAAAACAGCTATCCAAAGGAAACAGTCATTTTCACCTCCCTGGATAATGGGCTGAATTTAAATTGTCTCCCCAGACCACAAAACCGTCTAACTAGCCTCCTTAAACTTTTGAAACCGTATATTTCACCTCCCCGGTTTTGAAGGCGGTTTTCTATTTTTCTTTTTTTATTTATTTTGGCTGAAACTTTGAAAAAACACAATAAATCAAAGAAAAATCATAAAATCGAAAATTTAATTTTATTGGACTCCATATAAGTATATAAACACATAAAATATGTAAAATAATATACTTTAGTATAAATTTTTTTATTATAGATTTAGATCTATTTTTTACTATAGTTAAATATAATAATTCATAAATGTAGTTTTTATGGTCCAATCATGGTAAAATTTTTATGGTGAGATAATTATTGTATACTTCAATAGTATTAAGAATTTATACTCATTAGATCATGTATAACTTATTTAAAGATTTATTTAGGGCAAAATATACTATAAATAAATCTAAAACTAAGTTATAAATGCTCCAGTGAGTATAAAATTTTTTAATATAGTTGAAGCATACAATAACTAGGCTACCATAAAAATTTTACCATGATTGGACCATAAAAATGCATTTATGGATTATTATATTTAACTATAGTAAAAAATAAATCTAAATCTATAGTAAAAAACTTTATACTAAAGTATATTATTTTATATATTTTATGTGTTTATATACTTATATGGAGTCGAACAAAATTGAATTTTTGATTTTATGATTTTTTCTTTGATTTATTATGATTTTTCAAAGTTTCAGCCAAATTAAATAAAAATAGAAAAATAGAAAACTGCCTTCAAAACCGCTTATATCTAGCTCGGGGAGGTGAAATATATGGTTTCAAAAGTTCAAGGTGGCTAGTTAGACGGTTTTGTGGTCTGGGGAGAAAATTTAAACTTAGGGAGGTGAAAATGACTTTTTTTCCTATCCAAAACCACTCAGGGATGTAATATAAATTGTTTTGTAAGTTGAAGGATGTGTTTTATGCGGTTTTAGAGTTTAGGGACCTAAATCGAACTTGGGCGATAGTTGAAGGACTTTTTCCAAATGGCAACGACTGTGAGGTTGTGGAGAGCCCATGGATTCGCACAGCCCAAACGGAGCCGTCGTCGTTCTCCTTCACGTCTAATCGGTTGGATGGATCGGTCCTGGGGTTTGCCTTCCGTCCTCTGATTCCTCAGTCCTTCTCGTGGGGCCGCCGTTGCATTGCTCCTCCACAAGAACCAACGCGGCACCGTGAACGACAACGATGGACGGACTAACAACAAGCTGTTACGGTTGACAGATGCCAACGGACAGTGATACGTGACGAGGAGCCTAAGAAACGACTTTCCATACGCGCCATACTTCAGATTAGAACAGTGCTTTGGAAGCCCCTACTGATTGAATCTCTGTGAAAATTCATTTGTATCCACTTCTTTCATGTCAAACAGATTTTCGAATTGATGTGAGGCGGAGTATGGCAAAGCCTAAAACGAGACAACATAGATTGGCACCAGAGAATTTATTAGCTGATGATCCTAGTTACTTACTCTCTCCGTTTCAAATTATTAGTCATCATAGCTTTTCAAATTATTAGTCATCATAGCTTTTTACTAGATTCATTGAATATGTTATGAATTTAGACAACTATTTGTCTAGGTTTATATATGTCTAGGTTTATAGATGGTGCCATGAACTTAGACCCTTAAAATGACTAATAATTTGAAACGGAGGGAGTACCACATTCCATCCATGTGAAGCGAAGGTGTGCAAAACCGTCGTATACTTATGTACATCATGTAAGACGCGCTTCTCTTTTTAACTCCATGTCTTCATAGGGACGGGCTATTTCTCATGCGTCAGAAAACAAACACAATTTGTCAAGCAACCCATTCTGACAATTGGATCATGGTCATTTGGTCCTCTGATTCCTCGTTCTTGGATAATCTCAAGTCCCAAATAACTTGTCTAGACACTATGGGAAAAAAAAAACCCAACTTGCCGACATACCATGCATGACATCAAATTCACGTCACGCCTTTTCTGAACAAACAGTTTATTACGTCACACGGTCCAATATCGATTTGTGAAAAATGCTCGCGTGGATTGGCAGCAATTTTCTAACAATCCAGCCAAGCCTGTACCTCTCGTGTTCTGTAGTAGCCCATGTGCAGAACGAGCACGGCCCCAAACACACACGCTGCCATCATCCTTGGGGAGGCTATGGCTTTGTCGAAGCTTTCACATCCGTCCGGCCAGGCGGCCGGCCAGCAGCGTCGTGACAGGATGCACCCGATGGGTACGCTCGTCCTATCGTGCCCGCCGTGCATCCTGGCCTCCTGGCCAGTCAGTCATTCTCGAAATTGAGCCCCTAAGGCCATGTTCAGATTTCCAACTATTCACTATTCATTCCAACTTTTCACTATTCATTCCAACTTTTCACTATTCGTCCCTCACAAAACACGTTTCCCAGCGAATGCTACAGTGTTTTTCTTATGCTACAGTGTTTTTTCCTACAATCTAAACACACCCTGAACCCTAGCCACGCGGCATTAGAGGGCCCGTATTACTGTACTACTCCATACCAACGCACGCCACACGCGGCGGCGCGCCAATGCCATCGCGACAAGCCGTTTGGCCACCCCTTCTCGCATCCAACGGTCGCGGCCACGGCCAGGTTCAGGCCCCCTCCCGCCTCCGGCTCCGGCCAGGCGGTCCATGGCATGCCACGCCAGCCGCCCCAGGGCGGAGGGTCGCGACGCGAGGACGGCGTCGCGCCACGGCCGCATGCACCGGCCCGCACGCGCGCGGCAATCAATGCGCGACGTCGCGGCGCGCCCGGACCGTCGCGAGGAGGCTACGTGGCCAGCGGCGCGCCGGCGAGCGGCCGGGGCGACGACAGGCAGCTACGGGCTACGGCGATGCTGCTTTTGGGCGGTAACGACCCGCTGGCCAGCCGCGGCGCTGCCCTGACGCCGAGGGAACGACGGCGAGCTCGCCGCGGCACACGTGCTCTGTGTGCGCCGGGACCAACATTAACCTGGGCTACCGGACAGACCGTTGCTTTTTTGTTTCCGATATTTTTGCGTGGACGCGGCGGTGTTCTGGCAATAATCTGGCACTGTGGTCATCCGAAAGCTCGGTTTTGGGGCGACTGCCGCAGGTGTACTGTAGGGTGGTACAACAGGCATGCTACGCGGCGCGCTCTGGTGCCTCCGGCGGCGGCCTTTGGAAGCTTTGACGGCTCATTTGACCTCGCCTTCTTTCTCATTGCAAATTTCCAGAATCTTCGTGTGCTTTGCCGGGCCATCCTGCGTGAACGTGTGCGGACAGTGAAATTCAATTGGGGTTGAAGTTAGTACTCGCGCGTGGCTCTCCTCGCCGGTCGTCACCGGTTGATTGCCCCGGCATAGGTTTGCAGGGAGAAGATGGCACGCTGGTTTGCTTTGCCCAGCAACATGGCAACGTTCCGTGCCTATCTCCAACTTCATTTTCCTCAAGCCGGCCATGGGAGCTTGCATTGCTCATTGCTGCCACGACAACGGACGGTCGATCGACGATGTTCGTTTAGGAGTTCTCAAACTTGGTCACTGCCTGAAAACGAGACCTGGTCGTCGGTGATCACGTAGGCACGGGCACGGCCTGAGACGGACGGGACCCCAGCCAGCACAACAGGCCGACCTACCAATGACTCCTGAATCACGTTATACTCATTGACTAGCATCTACTCCATCCTACCTGTGCCAATAGCAGCTGGCGTGGCTGTCCTCACGTCCACACCCGCGCCAGGATATTTCCCGGGCCGGTGCGGTGGCCGTGTCAAGCCTCGCCACTTGTGGACCATCGGTATGTAGCTTGCAAGTCAGCATACGGCCCAGCAGCCTGAGACACTTGTCCGGCCAGAACCGCCCGGCTCCGCATTGTTTATGCACCATCTCACGTGAAAGCGTTCTCCGGCGTGCGGATACTCGCCGGGATCGTGCCATCTGTTGCCTACAACAATGCAATCATGCAACTGTTCATACCTGACGCACTGTTGGAGTGTTGGGTCGCCATTATTGGCCAGTGGAAATTCTAAGGCCCGAGCTGTTGCTTTTTCGGAAGGTTCTAATGCTCGGCGAGCAGAAACGAGTGGAAAAGGCTGTGGGGGTGAAGCTGTTGGAAACATAGGCAATTGTAAGTTTAATTTTCGAACTAGATTAAACATGACGATAAACAATCCTAGCATGTAATTCTTTAGCAGACTACGAAGTACGAATAACATAATCATGACATCAGAAAACATGATTAAAACATAGTGTACATACTGAGGAATTGCCGTAGGAAAGATGAACAGCGCAGTCGGAACTACGACGGTTCTACGGACGGAGCGCAGCAGACGATGTTGCAGACGACGGTACGCCGCAGCACCAGACTTGGACGGAGGACCAGCCGTGGTGAAGACGTTTTGAGCAGTCGCGCGTAGCGCTTCCCAAAAACCTTATTCGCCCTCTCCCGGTACAGGATCTCAAAGACGACTGGTTCCAGAGACCTGCTCTCCCGTTCGCCGGTGCACGCCGGCGCTCGGAATGGAATAGACTATGATGGGCAACGCAGCAATGAGAAGTAGCAAAACCCTAACTCGTATAGACTTTTATTAGGGACTCCCTAACCTAGGGGATCCCGTATAGAGTCTATGATGCACTTCTTCCATGAGGGAGGTGGTCTCTATTTATTGGGAGGAAAACCCCCACACCCTCATCCATTAGCAATATGGGACTAATAGATGACGTACCCCTCAAGTGCTAATGGGCTTTTGAGATTTACTTAGAATTATTTATATGGGCCAGGCCTAATAATCTAACAGAAGCGACTAACCGCAAGAGGAAAGTGCGTGCTATGTCATCCACAATCTTGGTTGCTTTCGTATCGCCCATGTCCAGCTAAAAAGCCATAGGGAAAACGCCCGGATCGCTGCTTTTGCTGCGCTTTTTAGCGAGGGGGTTTTGGCAGGCAACGTGGGGTATCGGTCCTGTATCTTGTGCTAGGTCTGTTTGCCCTAAATGCAACAGTACTTTGTAAGCAGCAGACACTCTTGCGTATGCTGTTGGCACTGTTCACGGGCCTGCCAATCTCAGCAAGACTTTCGGTGTAATCCACAAAACAGATCGAGCTTTAGAGGGCCTTAACTATTTCAGGTATGCTTAGCTAGAAAGACAGTAGTAAAGGTTGACACAACGAAAAGTTAAGAAAAAAGGCCATTGACTGAAGTAGTATACCAAAGATCAGACCTTGTGGGAAATGTGCTCACAGCCTTGCTCTGTTTGTTCCTATGTGCTTACTCCAGATCCCGGTGGCCTAAACTTTGTTTTCAAGCTAAGGGTGCAGGTGATGCTTATCCAGAAATGGGGAAGGCTGCCTGAGCACTCAAGCGGCACCGGCTCCTTTCCCCTTTCGGCACGAAAATGACACACATGTTGATGTCAACCGCAGACAATAATAAGGGGCAGCAGGGGTGGGTGTGTGCCCATGTTCAGGATCCCTAATGCTTCTTCCAAATTGCAACAAAAAGCCTCCGGCACATCTTGCTTGAACACGACCTAGTGTGTGAGCACAGCATCTGCCGCAGATACGCATGGGATCGGAAGCATGAGTGCATCAGCAATGCATGTGTGCAGATTCCGCAGAAACGTTTGGCCTGAATTAAAAGACCGAACGGTCACCATGTTAGCTGTGCGGAAAAAAAAAGTATTAGCAGCCAGCATTACTTCTCAGGGGGCTAAAGAGGATTAGAGCCCAAAGTTATCGAGATTAAAGTTTAATCCATGATTAAGAGAGGTTATGGCTCCATCAGGGGCCTCGCTTGCTTTTTTGTTAACCTCTGTGATTTAGTAAGACCACCAAAACGCTCCAAATGCGTAGCGATCTGGACCTAGCTATACTATGATGAGCGGTGGCGGCAGCGCTTATTTAACCTGATCCGGTGCGCTAAACAATTGGTGTTTATGTCACGCCGTGATCCAGCGATGGAGTTAGTTACGTCGTGACGTCGGGTAGGCCTGCGTCGTCACAGGCTAAAATATCAGGGCTTCTTGTGTACTAGCAGTGTATAAGTGTGTATTATATGTGCAAACCTAACACAGTCGTTATCAGTGTTCCTTCAAACTTGAAAACCACAAGTTAGAACACATCATCACTTCTAGTTCCAAATGCGTAACGAATCCTCCGTGAATTTCAAAGGGGGGTGTTGGAGTGAACTTTTTTCTGTTGCTCAAACCTTCTGAAGGACCAAAAGGGAAAACGTAGACGAAATGTCCGCCTGCCTTGACACCCCGGTCAAGTTTCTTTTAGTATCTGTATCTCTCTCTACACGAGAGTTTCAGCATGTACAAATCAGAATACCAGATGATATTCGCAGCCGGGGGACCGACATCTTGTTATTCTATTCCGGACAGTCGAGACAGCCATACAGGTGTCTCTCGATACATTATTTCCGAGCAAGGAAATGAGGAATCCCCTGGTAGTTCACGTGATAATCCCGGCGGCCAGTTCCGTGCAGCCCGGGAGATCACAGGTTTGAGATCTTTTCTCCGTGGGTTTCCGTGCAGGCTGCCCGGAGGGCCAGAGTGCATTCGCATCGGCGCAAAATCTTCCCCCTTTAAATAGACACAGGTCATCCCGATCGGCCCTGTAGGCCTCTCTCCTCCTCCCTCTCCTCTCGCTCTGACTTCGTCCTCCGAGAGTCCAGCTCACCAGGAGGAAAGAAGTTCCATAGCCTTCTTCGCTCGTCTGCCTGCCTGCGTCCACACTCGAACAGTTGAGTCGTCTTCCTCTTCCTCTTCCCCAAATCCCCATTGTTTTGTCTCCTGATGTTCTAGAACCGTACCCGCGCTCGGCAGCAAGCGCGGGGCGACGTGCTCTGCGTCGTCAAAGGATTAGGTGGCTTCTCGTTTTCCCTGGATTTTGCACCTCGCTTCACGATCTTGGAGAACACCTATCCAAATGTACTTTATCATTTGAATATGGCCGTCGAGGCATCCCCGGCTAGGCGCGATGCATTTGCTCGATCGATCGATCGCCTACTGGTAGCGCTAGCGCAGGCAGCCGCGCTAGCGTTTTGTTTTGATTATTTTTGTTTCCGACGGCACAACTTGCCGCTGATCCACCAAAAAAACAACGCCTTTTCAGGGCGAAAAGTATGCCAATTTGGCCGTACATTACGCCAAGTTGCACTCCTGTTCCGATGTTGATTACTGGTCCCCCCCTTCACGAACGTTTAAAGGATAAGACCTTGCTTCGTTTCGCTCACTTGTGTGTTCGTCGTGGTTTGCGTTGTGCGCGCGTGCAGACTGCAACTGCAGAGACGGGGAGCGGACGGAGGCAGCAGCAGCAGTGGTAGTGGTGGCTCTTTGCCGAGTGGACGGCTTCGATTCGGGCGGTTGCTTGTGGCCTGACGAATCCCGGAAAGGCCGACGGAAAGGGGGAGAACAAAGGTGGGGGGAGCTTTTGTTGGTTTCTTTTCGGTTCTTGTTCGATGGTGTTCTCTCTGATTGGTTTGTGTTTGCGTACAAGCTACAATCTTGCGCGCTATCCTTTTGCCCAAACATTTCTTTGAAAACTGTCCTTTCACTACAAAGTTTTCCACGATCCTCGTTTGTGTTTCTGGCTTTCTGCCGTGGATTCTTCGTGCCAGTAAAATTTCTTCCAGCTTCTTGGATTCAATTCGCGATGTGGTTTGTTGCTGAGTTTGCTGATGTCGTTTGTTGCCTGTCGTCAACTCGCGACGCTTGCAGCAGCCCATGGGGTGCGGGCCGTCGAGCCAGAAGGACGCCGTCGGTGGGCCCCGGAGACGGCCGGGGAGCGTCGGCGACGTGGTCGTCTTCCTCCCGGGGCTCCGGGTGCCGAGGAGCGTCGACTTCGCGCAGGCGCTCGGCGGCCGCCTGGACAGTGTCATCGTGGAGCGGCTGTCGGCTCTGAGAGCTCGCGTCGTCGAGATGGCAATGCAAGAGTCGGCGGCGGCGCTGAAGCCGAGGCGGAAGACGGCGGCACGGCACGGTCTGTAGGGAGGGGGTGGTACAGCGCCTGAATTAGTAGCTAGTTTTTTTCTGCAAGCTGAGAAGAGTTCAGAGAGCTGACCTCGGATGATGGTTTGCTTCTGTGCAGGGTCTAGTACGGCCAATCTCCTACAAGCTCTTGAAGATTACTTGCCAGTTCTGCTAGGATTGGTAAAAGAAGGTGAAGAACTGCTGCAGTAATCTGGTGGTCTGTTCTTGTTTTGGTTCACAATTTTTCCGCTCTGATTCTGATTTATCCACCTGCAAAATGTGCAGGTAGTTTGTTCAGGCACGCAGTGCGATTCACCTGGACTAACCAAGAGGACAAAGCTGAGGTATGTCAAGTCCTGAATATTGCGAACTTATTGCTGCTTTGTTGCTCCTAAGCAAGTATGTAAAATCACATTTTCAATCTCAGGAGACGACCATGGCAGATGCCTGGTACGAGGTGCTGTCCGTGCTGCATTTGATGGCCATGGTCTGCTTGCTGCAGGCAAACGCCCTGCTGCTCCCCAGGTCATACGGCGATGGCTACGCACCAAGAGTATCTGAAGGTGCCACAACTGTTAGCTGTACCTGTACATGCCTAGTGTCCTTGTCTTAGAGATTGTGTTCCCAAGTTTGTGCATTTAAATTAGAATCATAGAAAAATTCCAACGATATGTTGTGCATTGAAGTAATTCTCCCTGTGTTGTTCATGTGCTGATATAGTGACGAATTCCCAATGTGCTACAGAAAGCAGAAGGGCCACTGTTGATGTTTTCTTGAAGGCAGCTGGATACTTAGACTGCGCAATTCGGCATGTACTTACGCAGCTTCCACCAGAACTAAGGTTCTGTATTTCTGTACACCTGGACAACTTGCTGGTAGTGCTTGGCTTCAATTCAAATTTAAAAACATCTACTGAAACATTCCCCTTGAACATGTGGATTACAGGAGGCAACTTCCAGTAGACCTGGCTGAAGGAAATCTCAAAGCTCTAAGCCTGCAAGCTCTGGGTCAGGTAATGTCTTCTCAACTTGGCCAATTAGATTACCTTGTTTTAAGAACAATTTCTCAAATGCTGACAGAGTATGAGCTAACTGCACGTTTCATTTGCTCGTTTTTCTTCAAAGAGAACACAGAGCATATTCTTCACAGAAAATGTAGAGAACACTGATATTATGCATGCGTGATATTTTTAAAAATATATTTTCTCTATAACTTCTGAAGCGACAAAGATAGGTTATGATTCTGATATGACAATTTTACACTACTTTGGTTCATTGGTTACAATTTGTTGCTGGGAACAGCATAAGAAACCTAGTACTAGCATTCTGTTTACCATGATTTATCGATCTGCACTTTGTCATGTCTGATACGTTCATCTTACTTGTTACTGGTACCTGTGTTTTTGCTAGCCAGTACATTTGATATTAATGATTTCATTTTTCTCCTACACCTTGGTGTTCTTCCTACAGGGGGTTGACATGCAGCTTGGTTTGGCTATCGATAGTCCAAAGGCCACTTTAGCAGTAAAACGACGATTAGCCTGTGAAATGGTCAAGTATTGGCAACAAGTTCAGGAGAGCATTCCAGAGCTTCCTGTTTCTGATGGATGGGGGAAAAAGCACCGGCTGTTTATCAAGTGGAAATATGTTGAAGCAAAGGTATATAGTCTAGGCTACCTCTGTCTTGCCACAGACAATTTTTTTTCCACTCCTCAAATAGCAATTTCTCGTCTTAATCAAAGAGACTACATTTTCTACAGATTACATAGCTTTTCATCTCTAATGTATGAAATTTTAAGCATTTAGCTTGTCTGACATCTATATTACATGTTTATCTCAGGCTGCAGCTTACTATTTTCACGGTTTGATTCTTGATGAGGGAAATACGGAGAAAGCCCATGGAATGGCAATAGCTGCACTCCAAGCCTCAGAAGAATTCCTGAAAGAAAGCAAAAGGGTTTCAGAAGCCTTCCATTCAACTCCTCCAACATCAAGGTAAGACGTTGCCCCCTGCCCCCTCCTCTCACTACTCACCATATATTGGAGTTTTCAGTTTCAAAATTTCACATATGGCAAGATAAGGGTTGCCTGACAATCTGTTCGAGGAACAGCTGTTGCTTCTATTTGTAATAACACATTCATAGTAAAGGAGACTGAAGTTCATGCCTTTACTTTGCAGGAGCCCTACTCCATTCGGCACAGCCAAATACCTGGCTGACAAGATCCCGAAAGATGCTTCAAGCAAGGTCCGAATTAACCAGGACCTGTATACTCAAGAAAAGTAAGGACCATCAGCACTGAAACATACTGGAATTGTGAACCCCATGAACTAATGTGTCATTGTCATGTGGAATTTGCAGGGTCATAGGAACTCCACCTCCCTTACCAGATTTTGCATTGGCGCTAACACCTGAAGACTATGATCTTCCACCATTAGATCCACTTTGGAACAAAGATGACAGACGTCAGTAGGTGTATATGCAACAGAGTGGTTTCTTCAGACAAAAGTTGACTTTGAAGAGAGGAGGAACCAAGATCTTCCATGTCAAAGCTGCACATGGCAACAAATGAAAAGTACAAAATATGTTCGAAAAAAATTGGTGTAAAAATATCCAATCAAAATTTAGGAAGGCCTGAAGATAATCTGAAGAGCATTGTACAGGCGATTCTTCTGACAAGGGAAATGCTTTGTCAAAGGGTTTTCATTGACCATTCTCAATCCTGATTCCTGATGCTTGCATTTTCTCAACAATGGCATAATTTTGGGCATGTTCTGATTTATTTGCGGTCCCAAAACAGCTTTGCCAAATTTGATGATGCTTCAAGAACTTTAACCTTCAGAGTTTCAGAATTTCATATGGGTCCAGTCTTGGACCCAAAGAGGCTAGCCCTCAATTCTGTTAGTCACAAACATTTGCAATGCATGTTAAAAGGTTCCTTGTAACAATCCGTTCTAAGCAAAGCAAATTTAGGTGATATGAGTAAGGCTGTCAAATAATCAGCGTGCACAAAAAAAGCTACCCATTTCATACCATTCCGGGATGCATACACAGGCATGGAAAATTGTATTTCTGAATGTCATTAAATCATGAATTTTCATATGAAAAGAATGATACATCTCCATATGGTATATCTCTTCATTCATCTATGAGATGTAATCTGCAACTACATAGTATGATCCGACTAATATAATTGATGCAATCCCACTATGGGCCATTCGTAGTCCAATGCCACGGAACAGAACATTCCTATCAGCAGAAGATATTCCAGTCTTTCTTTCTATCCACGTTCCTGGTGCTTTCCATTTAAGAAACTTCCTCTCCATTGCAATATACTGCAAAATAATAAAAAAAAAGAACAAGTAGATAAACATAAATAAGATGTATCACAAATAGGAAAGAATGCAATGCTAATTTGGAGGCAATAATAGCACATAAAAAAGGAGGATATATTATATAAAGCTCTCAGACAAGCATGTACCTTAGGAACAACAGTACATTCCGAACGACTCTTGGCAGTATCAAACGTGTGCGAAGCAGCAGCTGCAACCGCTCCTGCGAAGCCTGCAGCAACACTAGAAGCAAAAGGGTGTACAGGACCTGCTTCTTCTATATTCCTGTGAAGAGAGGAAATGTTACAATAGACTAAAAAGCCAAGGCATAAATGATAAATATTACCATGCTACCCTAGCTTTACTTACAAATAAAATATGCTAACATGATTCCATTACCTAGGTTCAGGGTTCATATTAACTGCCTTCCAAGTGAGCATCGCTGTGTGTATGAATTGCCAAGTTGAAAAGAACATACCACCAAAGACACAGTCTCGAGCTAACCCTGGTCTAAGTCCTCTCCACAGAGCACCCCATCCTTCCAGTGATATCACTCTAGAAGGTAGATGCACATCAGATGGTAATGGGGGCTTTCCAGAGCCGGTAAGCATCCATGGGTGCTGTTTCAGGGCACCCAACATATCAGGATGATTTGGAGAAAGATGAGATAAAAGGCTCACGGTGTTGCTCCACACCCTCATGTCAGGCACATATCCAGGCAACAGTTTCGAAAGTAGTGGAAATGATTCTTGTGCAACATTTGCAGGCCCCACAGCTCTTGAAGGTATCACAGAACTAACTTGGTTTCGAAGTTTGAAAAGTTCAAATGGTGTGCAGGAAACAGCCTCTACAGCTCCAGCAGCTATGCCAGCCAACATAGCCTCAGAACAATAAACATAGTTGTCCTCTCTTCCATCTGCCGAGACATATACAAGATGATAGTCATTTGATACTTCACCACGAGTTGGACTGAGGATTGAAATAAGTTAAGTGGTACTAGTAATACTAGATACTATTTTCCATTCAATAACTAGCTTATGTCATTATAGGTGGATTAAATTATCAGAAGACATATTGAACTATCAAGAAAGGAGTACAATTCAAAATAAATTGTTGGTTGTAATAACAAAGCAAAAGAAAAAAAAAATCAATGTGACACAATGCTTGAGATTTAAGAACCAGACATGCAACATAAATACTGATAACAAAAGTGATATACTCCCTACGATCCAAAAAGAATACAATTTTAGTTTATCTTAAGTCAAAACTATCTTATGTTTGATCATTTTTTGTAAAAACAATATCAGCATTTATAGCAGTGAATAGTTATACTATAAAAATGCATTTCATGATTTAATCTTATGATACTTGTTTGATGTCTTTTCTATATGTTTTGTCAAACTTAAAAACTTTTCCTTAAGAAAAAACTAGGAATTGAAATCTTTTTTGGACAGATAGAGTAGATCAAATTGCCCTAAAAAAATCATAGGAAAACATGTCTTTACCTTTATAGAAGGCTATTAAAAGTTCATAGGTCCCAAAACGTGCTCCCAACCCAGGAAGTTTTCCCATTACGGACCATCTGATGCCACTGTACAAACCTAAAAGACATACAGCGATGAGGTAATTTCGTACATGCTAGGTAACACATAACTAGATATGAAGCCATCAGACATGTACAAGAAAAATTTATAAAAGGTCCTGGCTTTCTACTACATTTTTCATCCAAGAAAGTTTTTAAAAGAATAGGCACCCAAAGGAACTTGGGGGAATCTTGGTTGTGCATATGGAAGTACAACTACAGTGTCGACTCAATAGACAAATTAGACATTATGGCTCTGGATACAAATTGGATTCATAGTTTCACACAGACTCCAGCATAAGTACATTTGGGTGAGATCTTTTATTCTTTCTTTAGAATTGAGAGCTCTGTCTGGTAGTTTCAACAATCAACGATAAAATAATCAGACGACTAGGCATAACATGGAAATTTAACGTAGAAATCGACAGCTCGCATCTATGTAGAAATGTAAATCAGGATGAAGCACAAGTACTCCAATCACAAACACAGCCCCACTACGAAAGACATGTAGCAATTAAGCAACCAACCAAACCTGCAGGGCCAGAGGCGGCCATGAGCCGGTCCACCACCTGCCGGAGCCCCATCTTCTGCTTCTGCCCCGCGGATCCCAGCTGCAGAGGCAAGCAAACACCGCGCAGATGCGAAATCAGACCTCGAGAAAGCACCATTACAGCAACAAACGGAGGAGAGGCGGGTGGGGGGGGGGGGGGAGCGCTCGCCTGGAGGAGGGTCTTGACCGTGTCGAGGGGGTGCACGGAGACGGTGGAGGCGCTGATCGCCGCCGCGCCGGCGGCCGCATGGCCCGCCAACACGCTGTCCCCCAGCGGCTTGCCGCCTCCCACCATCGCGGCGGCCTGGAAATGGCGAAAAGCGGCGACGCGGAGGTTTGTGACAGCCGAAGAAAAAGTGAAAGGGCTGGTGCGACTGGATTGGAGCCCAGTCACTTAAAGCAGGCCCATGTCCATCTCTCCCATGGGCCTAATTGGAGCCGGCCCACTGACTCACTGAGTCCTACGGATCAGCGACTCCTTGCAATCGAACGGCTGAGATGCGCCGACGCAAGTCCAACTCGGGTCCAAGTTTTCTTCCGACGTTTGGGGGTTCCGCCGGCTCAACTTGACCAGCGTTCCAAACCGTAGCAGCCGCCCGGTCGCTGTCGCTGCCATTGCCGGGGTAGAGACGAGACGAGGTTGGCCGCCGCCCCCTGCTCCTGTTCTTGCTGTTGCTGCCGCTCCCTTTGCGTATCTCCATGGGCCAAAGCGAGAGTCAGCCCGCCCCTCCTCCAGCGGAGGAGCCTTCTCCGCCCGCCGTGGAGCCGTCTCCTGCCCCAGCGGCCTCCTCCCTCGAGGCGCTCGCCGCAGGTATGATATACATCTGTATCCCCCGAATCTCATGTGTCTATGGTGTTTACATCGTCCCGTGCGCCGTACTAGTTGAGTTGCAGTTGCGCTGGGTCTTCGCGTTGCTTGGATTTGGTGGAGCATTGGTTCAAGCGGGGAACTCTTGGCTGGTAGCTTGCAAATTTGATTTTTTTATCAGTAAGGGGTAGTGTTCTGGTACGAGAATAGCTGTATGGGATCGTTCCTGTGATAGTCTTGGTATGCAATAATGCGTACTTTTAACTGATCACGATCTCTTAGACTTATCACATGCTGACATTCTAGTATGTGATATTAGTATTCATTCATGCTGGAACTCTGCAAGTATTCATAGTTGATCTGATGTCAATGATATGGTAAGTTGACTAAGCAGGGGCCTGAAGCCTCATCCGTGCTCCTGAGGAGCAAGTGAATCTTAGGCTAGGCTGCTGATTGACCAATGTGGCAATGTCCATGCAGAATGACTAACCTGATCGATTTATATTGTAGCTCTCTGAGAAGTTACACTATACACTTTGAGGGCATATGCCCACAACCTAGGCTTCTCGATGGCAACCTATAGTATATCGCACAAAACCACAATTCGGACTGTTGTTCCTAGGGTCCAAGTTCAGGGGTCAAAACCAGAATTGAACTTGAAAGTTCACTGCAAACTCTAGTTCCCCTAAAAAAATGGCGGGAAGGGCAGACAGTCCCCCGCTTTGATTTTAGAGGGATGCAGGGCTCGAACCCAGGTCTCTTGACCAAGAGCAAGCTCTGGAAAACCAGTCACTCGCGAGAGCTTCTAACTCTAGTTCTCCTTGCAGCTAGAAAATTCCGTGTTATATGTCTATGCCATAATTTTCTTCTTTGAGCCCTTTCTTAGCTGGATGCTACATTGCTTTAATTAAGCATTTTGAAAAATGCACAGAGGCCATGTCGTTTGATGAGGGTGACACTGAGGAGGTATTTCCCTTCGTTTTGCTTCTAGATAGATGCTTGTACATCACCTATTTGCTTCACTATATCTTGGAACTCTGGGTGCCAGTGGCCAGTCAATTAGCATTTTGCTTGTGCAGTCAATTGATGAGAAGGTGCAGAGAGCTCTGGAGTGTCCATGTGTTGCTGAATTGAAAAATGGTCCTTGTGGAGGCGCATTCGTTGATGCATTTTCTTGCTTCCTTAGGAGCACAGAAGAAGAGAAGGTTGCATTTGCTTTTAGTTTTCTTCAAGTTATTTACTGATTCAACTTAAATCCTCCTTATGCAAATTATGCGAAGTGTGTATGCATCAAGATGATAGCACATTAATAAATGGCTCATGATTCAAAACTTTATTAAACGTGGTGATTTTTCATTAAACCACTGACAATTTACCTGGTGACAAACAATGATATATGGTTCTATTTATTTATTCTGTTGCTCGACATGCTCATTTCTTATTTTCCAGTATTTGTGAGTTGTTTTGGTTGTCTTTCTGTCTGCTACAATGTGTGGTATGAAATTTGTTGGCTAATTTGAAAGGCAGCCATTTAGTTAGTTCCTTAATTAGGTACAGGAAGATGTGTTGTCCTAGGGAGGTTTTCTATGATTCAATAGATATAAACTGGTACCATTTAAAATTTAGTTAGACTTCAATGCTAATGTAAACCATTGTAAGGTGATTCTCTTTAATAAAAAAATCACTAATTTTGGCCTTGTGGATCTCTGTTTACTTTTTAGATTAATAAAAAAAATATGTTCGTGTGCTTGTTTGTTACATCTGAAAGACTTTGAAAACATTCAAGTTTTATAACTTGATTGGACTTAGTTTCCTTTAGTTGTTTCCTATTACAAATTGTGTCTGCTTACATACTTCTGTACTATCTCACGAAACTTGGGTCCTTCATTTGAAATACAAATATCATGTGTATGAAAATAATATCTGACCATGTGAAAACATTAATTTGGTGATCCATTTCTATCTGTTCCTATATTTTAACTAGCGCTAATGTTTGCTATATCTGGCTTTCCAGGGATCAGATTGTGTGAAACCCTTTATCGCATTGCAGGACTGCATCAAAGCAAATCCAGAGGCATTTTCTAAGGAGATTTTGGAGGAAGAGGAGAATGATGACGAAGCAGAAAATTCCAATCTGAAAGTTAGAGCCCCAGCATGGTCTAGAGAATCCAAGTCCAAGGCTTGAGATTTCATAGTATTAACTGATTATACTGAGATTCATCCAGTTCACGGACTTCGCCTTATTTTGAAATCTCTGATAAGTTCTTCAGTAAACAGTTGTACATTGATTTCAGAGAGTGAAGAGACAAAAAGGCTTATGAAATTCATCCTCAGAAACACTAATAATTTTTGTGGTAGAATTGCCCTGCAATATTTTCGTTTGAGTTATTTCTACTGGGCCGACAATCTTGTAATCTAAATAACTGGGAGTTGGGATTTCGAGTGCCAAACGGAGCCATACGAGCTACTAAATTTTCGTAATGAGTCAGTTTACATGATGGCATCTTATGTTAAGTTTTGTGTATTGCTATGTTTTTGTAGCTGTTCTGAAGATCTCGTTTTCAGTATGACCCACAAAAAAGATCTCATTTTCATTTACCATCCGCACCAATTGCTGTCTGGTCTATGAGGTTCTGTCGATTTTTTTTTTTGTGATTTCACGGCGATGCCTGTGATTTTGTCATACATGAGTTGATGCTAATTGCAGATTTACAGACATTGCAAACTGCTTTTTTCCCATAGCATTCTTTTTTTTTCTTTCTTTCCTAGCGCTTGCTACTGTTTCTTAGCACCTGTTGCTTACTGGGCCGCTCGGCCCATATTCCTTGCTCGTCGTCTTCCTCCAAACCTTTCCGTACTCCGGAGTTCCACCTGAACGATAAGCCCTAATCGCAAGTTAGCCACCACCATCTCCATGGCGACAACCTCTTTCCATCCGCTCGCCGCCCCGATGGCTGGCGGCTGCGGTCGCATCCGTCGCTGCCCGCTCTCCCTACCCGTCCCCGCTCGCACCGCGCCCCGGCGGCCGGCGCCGCTCCTCGTCGTCCGCGCCAAGCGCGCCGGCAATCGGGCCCCCGCCGCCGCCTCGCGGCACCCCGCGAATCCCAGCGCGGTCCCAAAGCGGGAAGCCGAGGAGGAGGTGGAGGAGGTCGAGGAGGAGATGCCGTGGATCCAGGACAAGGCGCTGGACCTCGTGGAGTTCACAGGCACCGTCACGCAGGCCATCCCGGGGCCCCGCGTCGGCTCCAGCCCTGTGCCCTGGCTCCTCGCCGTGCCGCTTGCGTACGTCGGCGTCTCGTTCGTGCTCGCGGTCGTCCGCACAGTCCGCAGGTTCACCTCCCCGCGCACTAAGAAGAAGCGAAGGGTAAGTGTCCGCGTTATAAATTTTGCTGTGGTATTATAGTAATTTGATCGCGTGCTGGGATATCAAAATAAAGTGTAATTTTCCTTTCATTCTGAATTTGCACTGTGAATTAGGTTCATCTGGGAACACAGCTTGCAGGGATCAACCTAGATTCTAGACTCACAATAGTGTTCTTTAGGTGTTTGCTTTGTAAAGGCTATGGAAATGACAAATTTCTCCCCTCTTTGAGCAGCATATTATCTGTCTATGTATACTGTAGTACTACATAGCATCTTGGAATCATACCAAGTAAATCATCTCTCAGTTTTACACACATTTATAAGTTCTCTCCACTAAATCGACTAGATAGTTTTAGATATGTGGAGGTGCTGAAACAAATTTGAGCTTCCTTCTTTTGTTGATTACAAGCTTGATGCTTTTCACGAACGGATTTCAATCTTGGCATTAACCTATAATTTGTCAAAAAAGAAGAAGAAGAAGAAGGAATCTTAACATGTCTATATCCTATAACTTCTGTGATCTAGAACTATTTGGTATCTATGTTGTGTTGGATTTTAATAGTAAAGAAGTATTTCTCTGCAGGTGGGTAAGAATATATTCTTGTTGAAGTCACTGGATGAGCTGTTCCAGAAGGGCAGGGATGCAGTAGATTATCCTGCTCTCCAAGACCTCATGCAGAAGGTGTGTATCCAACCATCTATGTCATTCTTGAGAAACTGAATTAGCAAAGTGATATGGAAATAATGGCAGTAGGATATACTTGCTTATTTTCTTTATTTTTAGACTCCAAAAAAATGTATTTCATTAGCTAAGTGTTAGTGAATTTGATGGTATAATAATAATGTTCGTAACAAACTGTTAGTTCTTTACACAGACATGTCTATATATATTGCTATTGGGGGAATAATTTTCTGAGTACATTGCTACTAGAAAGTAGAAACTATTTCTTTCCATTGTAAACAACATACTCATGAAATTGTAAAATGCTTTTATGTGTACCCAGACAGGATTTGACATGGATGATGTAGTAAGAAAGTACATCCGGTACACCCTGAATGAAAAGCCCTTCAGTCCTGATGTGGTCGTGGATCTCATACTTCTGAGGAAGGCATCGATGCTAGAAGACGCAGAAGTTGCTGAAATTCTGAATGAGATCTCGAGACGAATCGTTAGAGAAAAAGGTATAACTATTGCTGCTTATTCTAGTGCTATGAGAGAACACCATTATTTCCACAAATTCCAGACTCTGGTTGATTTTGCTTTACCAATCAAGATCTGTTTCCATTTCTTGCTCCGTTTTAGCTGAATTTTGTGAGCCTTTATGTTGAACTTTGTCAAACTTGGTAATATCAATTTCCATATGCTGTGATTGGGCCCTCATTTTGTTTAAGAATGTGCACAGACAGAGCTGTTTAGTTGATATTATTAAAAATTTTTGTGTAACTCCACATTTATGCATTGTTGAAAATGATATCTATCTTGAGAGTTTGTGCTTTGTCGTCCTGCAAAGCATATCCAAAGAATCAATGTAAAGAACATGGTTGATGGGCAATCACAAAGCAACACAGATGCATCCTTCTACAAAATCGTACTTATTTCCTGTTCTATATCAAGCCACCTTCTGATATGGCATAGTACCATACTACCATACACGTACACTAATTACAATGTGAGAAAAGTGGTAGCATCTACATCGTAATTGTATTTATTTCCTATCATTAGCAGTCACTATGTATTTTATAAATTTAAAATTATTTGGTCACGAAGTCATTCTTAGTCAAGATATTTTGGTATTTGCAATCTTGCAGGGCCAGTAGTTATGGATTTATCTGGGTTTACAGAACAAGGTTTCAAGCGGAAGCTCTCTGTACAAGCTTTATTTGGAAAAATCCTGTACTTATCAGAGGTAAAGATCCCCCCCCCCCACCCCCCACCCCCTACTGACATTATATTCCATATCTGTTTCGAGCTATATCTGTAATTTAAAATAGAAAGGTTTGATAACTTGCTTGCTGTGGAAATCTATAATGGAATGTTTGGTTTGACTAATCAGGTTATTTGAAATGGGTTTAGATCATCATGAGATCATTCATGACAATTATGGGACATCATCATTCTCTTTTTGTGATGTAAATGTCCAAGATGATTTTTATCCATTCCATTTCTCAGAACAAATGAGGTTCATGGCTAGGATCATATGGTCCACTCACCACCTCTGCCTCACTGCTGCTTCTTCTGTATTGTGTGATTGTGTCTAATATCTGAAGATGCAGATAACTGATTACTAGTTTGTAGGAACATTGTCTTTCCGTTCAGTTTGAAATGTTACTTGCTACAAGATTTTAGTGCAACCATATTATTGTTTTAATTCAAATACATTTATCCATTTCACCCTGTGCAATTTCATATTTGTTTTTGTCATGGTTTATTACTGATCTTCTTGCGTCCATAGTCCATACTCCGTAGTTACCATGATGGCTCAGATCCTAATGGAAATTGTTTTTGAATCTCTATCCAGCTTCCGGAGTTCTGTTCACGCGACAGCTCACTTGTTGTCAAAGAAATCTTTGGAGTTACTGAGTATGGCTAAATTTTCCTATGGAGGGTTCTTGTTTTCTTTTTACCCCCACGGCTTTTATGTAATTATTCGTCTTTTTTATGTGCAGTGAGGATGCAGACTCTCTTCGAATTCACACCCTCTCTGCAACTGGTGACATCGAATCTATTAAGAAGATGGTCGACGACTTAGACATAGGACAGGGTCCTTCTGCATCATCTTGAATTATGGTGACAGAATAATGCTAAACACCTTCGTTGATAGTGTTGCAACTTCAGCTTGATGTGAGTTTCTCCAGCCTTTTTGTTTAGATTGTTCTTTTCGGCAGCTGAAGGAGTTGGGCCGAGCGAAGGGATACTTGGCACTTGGCAGTTAGATTTGTAAATGGACTTGCGATTAGGCCAGTAACCTGCCCATGACTTGAGTAAACAAGAAAGTTGCCAATAGAATGGCAGCAGTGAGTTTATAGAAAGCGAGAATGTTTTTTTTTTAATTTTATTCCATTTTGTTTTTCTGGTTCTATCCTGTCATTTAACGAACACACCACCTGCGTTTATGTGAAATTCTCTGATGGTTAAAGGAAGATTTAGCATGTGTGCATGGCATTCCAACTTTGTTTGGCCATGATGCTATCATGTACTCGTGTGTTATGAAGAATGATTCTTATGTCGTGATGCTGCTTTTCGCTCCATTATGTAGCATGAACTGGAGTGAGTGTTGAATGCCTCATCTAACTGAATGCAACCAAATGAATCCTTAGAAACCAAGATTGTACACGGTATGACTGCAACAGGTTGCAAACACCTCAGGAAACAAACAACACGATTTACTCCAGTTTTACTACTTGTAAAAATGGACCATACGCACATTCAAAGCATGCACGGATCGACAAGTGTTGTTACCGTTACCGACTCTGAATTGGAATGTGATGTGATACTCCAGGTCTGCTAACACAGAAGCATCAGGTTAAGAGCCTCCTATCAGGGCAAATTTATAGTTTTTTCCATATTATCCTTAGGCTAAGGCCCTTAGCCCACCAGCGAAATTTATAGTTTTTTTTTTCCCCGAGCGCCGTGCCGCCGGCACCGCCTCCACGGGACCCCTCCCGCCGGCCGCGCAGCGGTGGCGGAGTTCGTCGCCACGGCCATTTTCATGTTCACCGCCGAAGTCTCCGTCTACGGCCTCCCTCTGTATGCCAACCTCAACAGTCAACACGCATATAGCAAGAAACTTCACATGCACGCACCCTGAGGCGTCCACGTTTTTGCCACCGTGGCACGTGCACGAGGCTTGAAGATTTTGCGTTGTCGGATTCGCAGGGAAGGTGTACGACAGTACGAGGACAAGGCAGGAACGCCAGGCAGCCTAGTCGCTGTGGCGATCGCGCATGCGCTGGCACTGGCCGCCGCGGTGGCAGCGGCGAGCAACGTGTCGGGCGAACACGCCAACCCGGCCGTCACCCGTCACGTTCGGCGTGCTCCTTGGCCGGCACATTTCCTTCGTCATCTACTGGGCTGCGCAGCTGCTCGGTGCCGTGGGCCGTGGCCGCCGCCTTGCTTGCTTCTGGATGCTCGTCTCCGGAGGCACGGTATTTCGTTTCGCCTTGCCGAAAGCTCAAAACTGTGGGACAGCAGCACTAGGTTGTTGCCCGTGCCGGCCAACTTTGTAAGTTCAGAAGCATCATTATTGTATTGTATCCAGGTCACACTTTTTTCCTTTTTGTTTCTTTCGTGCTAGCTATATAGCAACAAAGTCAGATATGGTTGCAGGCGTATGTATTTAGTTTATCGTATCCAGGTCACATTTTTTTTTGTTTCTTTCGTGCTATCTATCTAGCAATAAAGTCAAATATGGTTGCAGGCGTCTGTATTTGCTTTCGGCGTACGCCCGCTATGTGTGTAGACGCGCGTACTCGACATGTCCGTCACGTCTCACTCCTCTACGCATGTGTCCTGTTCCTGCAGCGCCGCGTGGGTCTCGGGCTCGGTCCCGACGTTCACGAGCGTCACGCGCTCCTGCTCGAGGCCGTCGCGACGTTTGCCGTTTGGCCTCATGGACGCCGTGTACGCCACCGCGGTGGACCACCGGGGCCGTGGCGGCGGCGCGATCGCGCCCGCCACCGGTTGGAGCTGGCGCCACCACGGGTCTACTGGGTCCGGCCACTGGTCGGGGCCGGGCTGGCTGCGCGCGCTGTACGTGTTTGTCATGGTCGAGCAGCAGTCTGAGGCGCCGGTAGCTTCAGATCCTCGGATGTTCACCGCCGTTGCGGAGGATTACTGATTTGCAACGATTGTACATTTGGATTCATGTCAGAACTCAAGCCAACATAGCAAAATATGTTCCATACTGAATAGAGAGTTGTATAATGGGAAGAGTTACATAAAGCTCCACCTAGTAATATTAAAAAAAAACACGAAACATGAAATGGAAATAATTAGCTACTACAATCTTAAACGACAAGCGGAGGTGCACTAAAAACACCACACGGCGCGCTTGAGTAATCAATGGCTAGAATTTTTTGATTGGTCATGTTCTTGTTGAGGAGCAACTGGCGGAGAAGAAGTTGAAGTCATAGTGGTAGATGCCGTGCTTCTTGAGCCATGACTGTGCAGCATCGTACAAACAAGCAATGTGCTTTTGGTCACCGGAGTTTGGACTAGCCCACACTTTGGCGTCGAGCTTGTATGTTGCAAGGCCAAAAGGGGCAAGCGCCACATGATTGGAGTTGGAGGCATTCCCTCTGTTTAAATGATTATCTACAAGAATTAATACATTACATTTTTGTCAGAAAATTGTTTGGAATTCATTGTGTTGCTGAAATAGAAAGAAATAATATTCTTTAATGTATTCCATTCCATTTCACCACTTCAAAACACATTTTAGTACTACTTTATGCGATATTAATGGACGATTGGAATTTATAGAGATGGAACACATCGAACAGACCAACAACCCTTGATTCTAAAATGAAAGGAAATAAGAACTCCTTAGTCACAATATGTCATTGTTCATACCTTGAGATGTAGAGAGGCTATGGTAAGTCAAAAAGCAAGTATTCAGGTCTTTTCGATTCTTCATGGGGACATGACTTGTTGGATACCTAGAGGGGAAAAGGGAAGAAAGTAAATAATGACGATTGTTTACTTTTGGTGAACTACATGTATGCACTAATATATTTGCATTTCAAGATACAAGATGAGTGATCGTGCAAGTTTACCAAAAAACTGACATCCAACTTGATGGTGAGAGCTCTGCACTGGTCAAAGATGCTATGGAAGGGCAATTATTGTATAACTCGTGCACCTAAATACATAAGAAAGGAAATCAGAAATATCATGTAAAGATTAGGAATTTCAATGGAACCTAGACCTATTTACACTTAAGTCCACACTAATATTTTAGAGGTCCTTTTTTGTGATTTTGCAAAAAATAAAATAAAAAAAAGCATAATCTTTTATCTTAAAAGTAGATATGTCTAGTAATCGTAGGATCAAGATCAAATGGACCATTCCTCGGGTCATTTTCTATATATACACCCCTCCTCCTCCGGCATCCCCACCCCTAACCCTACCCGCTGCATCGCCACCTCCACCCCATCCAATTGTTGTGTATCTGAATTCGCTCCCGGGCAAGATCCATCCATGGGATCATCCCTGGCAACAACTGCTGCCATCCACGGGATGATGATGGGATCACCCCTCATCGCTTCCCATGATGGCTACTGCCTTCTTCACTTTCTCTCGTAAGTCATCATCTCTAATAACCTCATGGAATTGCGGCCCACCTAGATCCAATCTTGTATTCCTTTACCCTTTATTAAAGTGATTCACCGAATTAAAGCTAGCAACATATCTTTCGGTGATGCCCCTACCTTGATCCAAACATTTTTTGTGATCCTATATTTTTGTTTTCTTTGAACCCCCTTGATCTAAGCTAGCAGCATAGTTAGTGATGATGCTCAACTTTAATTTAATTTCTACTTTCTTCCACTACTATTTTTTACACTAGCATATATCCAAGCTAGTGATATCATTGTCGTTGATGCCACCTTGATCCATAGTTTCCATCCCACCAGATCCAAGATAC
Organism: Digitaria exilis; assembly: GCA_015342445.1. Taxonomy (NCBI): domain Eukaryota; kingdom Viridiplantae; phylum Streptophyta; class Magnoliopsida; order Poales; family Poaceae; genus Digitaria; species Digitaria exilis. The sequence goes on along the minus strand of JACEFO010001776.1, from coordinate 580,851 downwards.
CAACTTTATTTCTGGAGATCTACCACCTTGATTTAATCTCTAGTTTACACCAAATTATGCATGAATTTATTTGATTCCAAACAAAATATGCAGGGGGAGATGTATATGTGGAAAGGTTTAAACATGTGGATGGCAAAAGAGACAGCTAGATCTGAAGCTATTGGTACTACGTACTCTGCAAGGGGGTACCTTTCAAATATTTAGAACGTGACTCAACTTATGAATGGACGCCAGATAAGGTATGCTTGCTGAGGTGCATAGTAAAGTGCAAATTATGAAAAAAAAAGCGACTATATGAAGCTATTGGAATGACATACCTTGTCTATGAAAGGTATCCTTTCATAAGGGGAGTCATGTTCAAAATATTTGAAGAACAACTCCCCCTTGCTTTCACCTCCAATATTGGCCATGTGTGATGGTACTTGATGTCCATGAAAATCCACCTGATCTTTCACAAGATGTTGATTGTATTCATAGAACCGTCTATCATATACCATGTTGGAATGACTTTGGGAACTGAAACATCTGGAAATGATAATGCAAGGTATTGTTAGATTTCTTTTAAATACAATTCTATACAAAACATTTATATATATGCCTACCTTTGTGAAGTAGGATCATTTGTCTTGTTGGTGTACAATTCAATGGCTGAAAGGTACGGCACAAAGTATTGCTCTATTGTCTCACATGGAGCAATGCACACTGAAGTACCAACACCACATGCGCTCCACTTATAGAACACATTCCATAGATCTCCAAGGTAGAAACATTTAACTTCATCTGCAACCTTTCCATAGTAGTTGTTTGACTGCAGTCACAAACATGAATTATATTTGTTTAGTTACAATGTCATTACATACTAAAAAAGCGCATCTTGGTAACAGACATAAATATAGCTCTACAAGTGGTTCTTAAAAAAAAACTAATCATGGGATTCTCTTAACTCTATAGTGAATTAGTGTATATGAGAGCTTGTGAACACAAGTGAACTAGTTGATTGTCGATTCTCATGGAATAATTTAATACTTTGTGTATTGTTGTTTAATATTATTTTTGGGTGAATCCATTTTAGATGATCTACTTTGGAATGTTCCTAGTAATTATGTCGGCATGAAAAAGGAATGCAAGTGCATGTATTTTTGGGATACATGGAACACATAGTGGGAGTTGAGACATTTAATTGAGTTGGGTAGTAAGATCTAGAAGAGATCCTTATGACTTTATGATTTTCCAGCTGTCATTTGGGTTCATATTGCATAAATCTATACCTTATAATCAATTAACACATACCTTATGAATATGTAAAAAAAATAAGAACGAAAGGAACAATGATGTGTCATGTGAGGTCATTTTGTTTGGATCTTTTGATAGTAGGATCCAACCAATTCTTACTGTTGGTATGTGGAAAAAAGGGTAAAATATAGATGAAAGAAAGTCAAAAGCAATGAATGCAAAGAGGGATTGTCACAGATTGACCTAAGAAAACTCTTATCATTATCTACAGATTTAAATTGTTTGACAATGAATAATTAGATGACAGTAGTACCTCCACGACACGCCATCCTCATAAAGGGATAACGGATACTACATGTAACTATGTTTCGCGCCTAAAGCATTTTGAATATGAATCTTACATACAAATAAGGGGGAAATTAGCAACCCCGCATGTTATAATACACATAAAAGCAACATGAAGCCTGAATCGAGCATAATCTTGAAGTGGGAAACACACACTTTTGCAATTGATAGGCTCACATATTTTTGTGTTATACGCATAGCCCTTGTAATCAGATACAAGATCAAACAAATGAAGAAATATATCGAAATCAAAGATAATAGAAGGAAGGAAAAAAGGAAATCTAAACAAAAGAACCAATTCACAACAAGATGAGATGAAGGGGATTCTACGACCAAAGATAGAAGTTAGTTCAAGACATGCTTACCAATGGAAGGTAGAATATCATAGGAACCTTATGCGCCTTAACAACTGGTGTCGCATTGTGAAGAAAACACCTTAGATTGGAATGGGTCACCGCCGTCTTATCAAAAGAAGCACAAACTTCCTCTTGAATGCTAGCACTAGAACCCGCCATATCTCGCTCGTATCTCCTATGAACTATGTATGTATATTTAGACTTCGAAATAGAGGTGTGTCCTCTGGTTTTTGCAAGGGAGGAGGATCATAGGCCTAGCCATATTTGCATATCTGCCATCAATGCTTTCTAAACAATTAGTCTATCTCTTGCCTCCACCCCTCCAAGGATATGCTAGCTCTTATTTACCTGCCAACTTAATAGCCTTCCCCATTAATTGTCCTTGGCTTGGGCATATCATTTGGGGGATATTGATGAGGTGGCTATTTTTTTTTTGTCTTTCTTCCAAATTTAGTTTGGGGTTTTTGTCATTTTCTACTATGAGAAGGCGTGATGACCATTGTGCCCTTGCGGACATGCTTGGAACACGTATTAACTCCAAAAGTTTGTTCCACTAGAGTTAATATGATAGGCCATGATTTTTGAAGAAAAAATGTATCCATCTTCCGAAGGAGACAAAATGTGCCATGGGTGAGGATTATGGCATCAGATAAATGCGTGTACGGTTTGTCTTGGTCACATGGTTCGTGTGTGTTTTATGCTTTGTGATATGTGTCACTTGGACCATGGTAGGTGCCTTGGCTATAGGACACACATATCCAAGAGGATGGAGGCGTGTTCTTTTTAGGGAGAACCACTTTCTTTTTCTATTTTGTTTCTTAAACCTGTTGTTCACCGATCTCTTTTGCTTTCCTAAGCTCTAAAAGAAATATACGCTGTGAATTATGGCATGGGCCATGGAATATCTCTGGGATAAGCCAACTTTTTTTTTTCCTGCAAGAAGCGGCAAGCCAGCTTTACACATCATCTTGCAGCCGAGACCCGTCATACTCCTGGTATGATCTGCAGAACCAGCCGACGAGCACCGTTTCTTTTCTCTCCTTCGATCGGGAGAATTGGAAACTGTGGGTGGTCTTTCGGCGTTCCTCGAGCATCCGCAGGCGGCTGACACGCAAGAAACCGAAACTGTAATTAGAGCCGATCACTCAGGAGGGTCTTGCGGAAAAAAAATACATCACCCTTTCTTTCTTTGCTTTTTTTTTTATTGAAACAAAACTCAAGTTTTCCTCCTACCACCAACAGCCCACCAACCAACCTTTCTCGGCCAAGACATACAGTTCAGAAAGAGAGAGGGCCGCGCGACAGGCCCAATCTTGGAAAACTACGGACTCTCTCTCTCATGCGCGTGGGCCGCGACAAAAAAAAAACAATTGGCCCGCTAGGCCCACCTCGCGCGTGTGTGCGCCCGCTCCATCCATTCCCCGTCTGGCCGTCTGCAAGAAAAATATCCTCCGTCGCCAAGGCTGTGGAGTCCCGAGCAGTCGAGCGCTGGTGGAGGCGTTTGCTTGCTACCCATGGCGACTTCTGCTGCTGCTCTGCTCCGTCCAAGCCCTCCAGTTCCCGCCTCGGTAAGGCCATACGCTTAGAACAGGAATCCTCGCGTGCTTTCGCACGAGTTGGACTCATTGCAGCTTTGCCTCCTGTCGCTTGTAGTTGTCGGAGAGGAGGCCTCCCCGTGCGGTTGCGGGGCGGACGACGAGGAGGACAAGAAGTGCGCCGGGGGTTGTGCGTGCTTGCTTCAATCCTCTTGGGGACGAGCGCATCCTCCGAGAAGCCATTAAGGTAAAAAAATTTTGGACTCTTTTTTTTTCGCCCTCTTAGTCCAGGATTGGGTATAGTTCCAGCTCTCAGCTCTGCTTGATTGTATTGAGGTCGATGTGGTGCTTTATATAGCTTCTATGCAGAAATGTGATGTTTACACTGGAAAATTGGGGAGTTTATGCAGCATTCAAAGTTCAGAATTGCTTCGACGTTCAATCGTTCATGATAGTGGAGAAACATAATATTGATCTATGGAGCTAACTCACGATTAAATCTTCATTGAGCTTCAACTTTCCAGTGGCTTCTTAACCATTACGGTCCCCATGCTATGATAATTCTCATTGATGTATGCAAAATCAATAAAATGGACCTTCAACTTGATATTTAGGCATACGGTTTCATACTTTCTTGCCATTTGATCTTCCGGTCTCGTCAGTTTTGGGAATCAGAAATTCAGAATGCTTTGCAGAAATGGAAAATTGCAGGATTTCAGGAAAAGTATATGTTAGTTAGTGGCATTCATCAAGCGATGCTAATGCACTCTTTAGTCTAGAATTCACATGCTTCTCGAAGCAAGAACAGAGTATGATATTTTACTATCCTTGTCTGTAGGAGCCAGTAGCATTCCTGGGTGGGGTGTTTGCTGGCCTCTTGAGACTTGACCTGAATGAGGATCCTCTCAAGGAATGGGTCACTCGGACAGTGGAGGCTTCTGGAATAACTGAGGAAAACAGCTCTGAAGAATCAAGCGAGGCAGATCAAGATGACACGCCTCAGCAAATTGAGATCGAATGAGGTGCACTGGCTTACTTTTGTTTGCTTGACAACTTTTCCATGTAACTTATCCTGAATACCTGTAATTCCCGAGTCATGATATGCTTCCTCAAAATTGAATGTTCTAATTTTCCTTTTAAGTCAAACATTGGATCAGCATTGATAATATCAAACATTGGGGTACCGTTTTGCACTAGCACTCCTGTTTCATAATATAAGGCGCCAGTCCTCTAGACATGTTCCTTCAAAATTAAACTTTGGCAATTAGTAAAACTACAGAATATGTTACTAGTACATGAAAAGTTCTACATGTGAACCAAACGCAAATAGCTTTTTTTTGTTCGATGAACTCTACAGATGGTTGCGCCAATTTATTTCCCAAAGGTTCCAAACGCTTACTCATGCGTATTGGGGCCTATATTGTTAAAAAAAACAATACACAGGGCCTATAACGTGTACTCCGAATGTTTTGGATGGCTGTTTGTAGAAGTAACCTAATATATAGTTCTCCTGGGATCTTGGCCAGCTGTAGGATCATTATTCTCTTTCAGTCTTTCTTAAAAAAACAATACACAGTTCTCCTACATATTCAAGAAAAAAACTCAAACTTAAATAAAATTTAATGGTCTTGACATCTCCATTACATGATTTAGATAGAATATGGGAACCCTAGAGACAGAAATTTTGAGTAAACGAGGTGTCTTACACAGATTGTTGTGGTGTGAAAAAAAGCCATGTGTTCTTGCTGACAAAAAGGAACCTGATCCTTTGGAATGAAATAAAAGGTCCAAGAAAAATATCATTTAGTCTCACTGATCTAAGGCATATTCATGAGGATACTCGGGATGGTTTTTCTTTTGAATGCTAGCAAAGCAATTGTTTATTTTGTTATATTTTACTCTATATTTGTTTATGGAATGGTGCTACATATTTAGCCATGACAATGTTCTTATAATGTCTGATGGCTCCCTGACATATAATGTTAATGCTGAAAAACCTAAGAGTCAGTATCTGAATTAAAAATGTTAACATTCTTGAAGATAGGTGTCATTCTAATTGTCTAATTTGAAGGAAAGATCCCTATTCTAGAAATATTTTTCTTCAACCGCTATTTTAGAAACTTTAGGTTAAGGGACGATAAGGTTATTGAGAAACTGAAGATATTTGTTATGCAGTCCTCTTTTCTCTTCTTTTCTTGAGCAAGAATGGTACCATTCCGTGTGAGCTTGGTGGATCTCATCTTGCCTCTTTTCTCTTATTTATGGAACACTCTTTTCATCCGGTTTTTTCGCAGTGATGAATATCACCATATTATTCTCTCCATCACATACCTCTATGTATATATCTGGACAGGAAGTTAGGTCGTCGCATTTCCCTCTATAACATGTTTTTTGGCGCTTCTCTCATCACTGATTGTCTGACCGATTTAAAAATCCATCAGTGGTTTTGGCTTTGGTACAATAAGTTACTATGTACAGTTATGTACTTGTATGATTCCCAAAAATACATATTTGGCCAGAATTTAGCTATGGTATAAAGTTGAAGGTACTTTTCAAGAAAAATATACATAATACATCGTTTTCATGTGTGCAGACTAATAAATGCTTGATAATACATTAATAATGTTTACAAAGTTTGATTGATTACATGTTTCACTTGTTTGTGTTCGGAGAGGGTGGGTATAAACACCTTATGCATTGACCAAGACTAATGAAGTAATGATGTATGCTACAGTGCAGTTTGTTCTGTGTTTGTTGGGAGATTGGTCGTTTGTGGTTCCAAATTAAAATGGGTGGACTATGTTCTGTTCTGTGCATGTCAGAAGATAATTGTGCCATGCCTAGCGAGTAGTGACAGGTGGTATACGAAGGTTAGGCGGATTTCTTTCAGTGCATGGTGCCCAAAATGAAACTGACTGATACAAACTCGTTTATCTAGTCATTGGATTTTTTTTTACGATTTGAAGGTCACTATAATAAATTATTAAGCCCACAGTTCAGTTTCAAGTTTGACGAAATTCAGATCTGAGTATTTTTCTTCTACCTGCACAATTTATTAATAGCTGCAAATTGGCCTCTTCTTTCCTTCCTCTCAACCGTGCAGGGCAAATCAAACTGTTGGGCGGTGCTTTCCAACTAATCCAATGATGGGCGCGGATCAAGCAGGAATGGCTATTGGAATATCCTTCGCCTGTAAGTCTCCAGCTCCAACTTGCGAGGCGAGCTGTTATGGCTTAAGTATGGTTGGCACTCTAGAACCAGAAGCTGTAATTGTTGATTTGATCTGAAGCCACTGACGTGAACGCGAGTGATATATCAATGCAACCACTAACTTCTCGATGATGACTGGAACGTATTTCCTCTAGAGTTTTTATGCTTCTCACACTGGAACATATTTCCTCTAGACTTCTTATGCTTCTCGCTGGAAAGGGATTGCCCTTTAATGCTGACAAAGAAATGGCATGAATTCAAGTTTAGAACTTTTCCTGTATCATGGTGGGAAAAGTTTCATATGATTTATAAGTTAATAATTTGGAATATAATACTAGTTTGTAACGAAGTGATGAAAATAAACTAACATTAAGATACTGTGCTCAATACACTATTTTTTTTCTTTGCTGCTACTTGAAAATTGGGAGAAAAGCATTCATGGACAGAGCAATCTTTTAAGAGGCAACTTAAATTTATTGCACGTCACATTATTTTTTAAGACGTGTACCAGGAACCTGTACAGATAACAATCTCTCATACTGGTACGCTGAGATTTCAATTATGCTCCCTGTCATGTCGTAGTAAGAATGGCATAATTGAAAGCTCTGCGACACACATGATACATCACTGTTTTTGTGCTGATTAACATTACTCAGCTGGTCATAGAACAAATGCCTTTTTGCTCTAATAATCATGAACAAAATAAGTTTCTCCTTTTGCTTGTATAAAATATGGCAATATAGGTGCCGTGTCACATGACATGTCCCTTTCATTCTGGCGTGTGGAGAAGAATACTACAATTATGCATGCAAGCGACGGCCGCCTCATCAAGCTCCCTGGAATTTTACAAGCGAAAAACAGCAGGGTGGTCTATGGACATGAGGTTCCATGCCATCCTGTGTGTGTTTTACTTCTCCGGTCACCGGCCGGCTTATCTACTTCGATCCAACCCAGAGCTGTCTACCCAGAGCTGAGACAGCGTGTGCTCTCCTCGCCGCTGCATCCATGGCTGCTCACGCTTGACGCCCCCGCCTGCTCGTCACCACGCATTCGACGTTCACTGCAATTAGGTAGCTCATGCAGATGTGTTCCATGCCATCCTGACGACTCTCCTATATAAGACCCAGTGTTTTAACAGTTTCGATTAACGTGAGTCGCTCTGCACGTACTGAACCTGCTTCAACATCACGGTCAAGGCGACCGAGATCAAGCATGAAGGGCTCCGGCGTCGTGCTAGTGCTACTGCTAGCCATCGCCACGGCGAGCTGCAGGCTCTCGCTCGCGGCCGATCACGAGAGCCGCGGCGCCAGCATTCCCGACATCCTGGGGCGCGAGCTGCGCGAGTTCATCGCCAGGGCAGGCAACATCTTCCGGTCGGCGGGGGCCACGAACGCCACCTCCGACGCCGCCGCCGAGGCGAAGAACCTGCGCGCCGTGGCGTCCCGGAGGCGGCGGCCGGGCCCCAGGAAGTCCGCCGCCGGCGCGCGCTGCGTCAGCGCCGCCGCGTGCCGGAAGAGGCGCGTGATCTGCGCCAAGCGGTGCTACCGCGCGTCGCGCGCCGCCAGCCTCACCCACGTCCCCTCCCGGTGCGTCGTCAAGTGCAAGAAGTGCGTGCCCACATGCTAGACAGTAGAGACCGCGCATCGCCGGCCGGTGATGTCCATGGAGACCGACCCGATCGATCACCTCCTCCCCGTGTCGTCGTAGGCTCAGTGGAATAAAGACGCAGAACCCTGTTCCATGGGGTAGTAGCCTAGTAGGTACTAGTAGTGATTACTAGTGAGTAGTGTGATACCCATACTGTATTCGTCTCTATGTAACCCGTCAGCACGTTTTAGAATTTGGATTCATTATTTTCCGGGTCACTTGAATGTTGTTTAGTTCCATGGTGTGGTACTACTACAGTAGAGCATGGTACACTGGCAACTTGTGTAGCGGCCAGGCATGCTTGCGGTTGCGGGGGGCATGGACGCGCATGGGCTTTTCAGGGGTTGATCGGAATCGAACTTCCCTGACGGGAGTCATGGCGAGTGTGACGACCGACGGCCTGACGGCCGACGGGAGGGGCTGAACGAACTGCTAACCGTCGTCTGCACTTTCAATCAAGGAGGGCACGTGGCGAGGACGGTGTCAGATGGGCATGCATGATTACTCCTCAGCAAATACAAGCTCCCGCGCTCATTCGCTGCACCCTTGCCTTGAACACCCCCCCCCCCCCCCCCCACATCTCACCTAACGCCCGAACCTGAAAACGAAAGAGATCAGACCTCGCTCGCTATTACTGTGTGTGGTTTGTGGTTGAGAGTCCGGGCCGTGGCTGTCTGCCCTGCCTAGTGTGTGCTGCCCTGATGCATCACAGCTCCAGCCCCTTGTTTTCAGACACGTAAACCTGCGTGAACCGTACGTGGGAAAACGTCTGTTTCAGTTCGCGGATCACGACGGTAGGAGTACGTACGGACCAAACCTCCCCCGGGCATGAGTCATGCATGACGAACGAACCTACCGTGCGCAGACACGCCGCATTGACCGAACGCCCGTGGCCAGGAGAAAGATTTTCGGTCTATGTATACAGACAACGCGCATTGATTCAGCAGTGATCCATGTAGATGCAGCAGGAAGTGCAAGCAGCACACGTCGACACGTCGGTGGGTGACTGTAGGAATGTTGGAAGTAGGATGCTACGCTACGAGATACTACGCATCATTTTCTGGAGGGAACAGAAGAGGTGGGTTGCTTCATTTAACGCGGGTTTTGGAAGAGCACTGTAGATGGATTTAGACAAGCAAGCCCTCTATTAGCATACTAGTACGACACGTTATAGCATGTATAACTAGGATGTAGCACGGGATGGGCGTATCATAATGGCGAGATGGCGTGTCCAAAAAGAAAAACGTCGAGAGGGGGCCAGGCGCTATGGCCCCGGGGGGGATCCAAGCGGAGAACAGCTAGCTGCCGCCCGCGCAATCCGCCAGGGAAATCACCGTGCGCCCGTGCACTCTGCACCGCACGGGATCGTAACGTAATAGGGTGCCGCGATTGACGACACCCACGCTGCTGCGGCGACAGACACCACCTGTCCCGTTCCACATTTCGCACGCGGCGAGGCAGCGCCAGGACGGCTCGGCCCCCGAGCCGCGGCGCATCGCCATCCCGCGGTTGCGCATCGCCATTCCGTCGTAAACCCGCCCGCCGGGAGAGGAGAAGGGATGGATGGATGGATAGATAGATGCGCGCAGCCGTTACGGATCGCTCGAGAGCGGTTGGAGCTTGCGCGCGCGCGCACAGGCGATCGACAAGGGTCTCATTACTTGCGCGGCGCCGCGCGAGATGGACGCGCAACCACACACCGCACGGCACGCGTCCTCGACGGGCAATGCCACCCGCGTGAGCGCGACCAGCCCAGCGGCGGCAGCGGGGTGGTTTCCTCCTGCCGCCGGCCGGGTCTCCCATTCCCCGCGCGCGGCACGGGGTTTTCTCGTTCTCTCGTCCGCGCGCGCCTCGGCTCATGGTGTCATTAATGGCTTGGTTTCTGTCCCGGCCGGGGGATAGACAGTGTAGCTTGTAGCTAGCCTGCTGGTGCTCTGTGTCACTACTGTGTGTGCGGCATGGTCAAACCCCTGGCGGTCGTCGACTCGTCTCGTTGGGAAGATGGCAGGTGGGGATATCTCAGCTAGCTCTGGGCCTCTGGAGTCCGACTTCTGAACTCTCGGTCTCCGTTGGTCAGCACGGAGGCTCCAGTCATAGGCCGGCCGCCCGCAGAAACAGTCAACCGTACCGTTTGCTTCCGGCCGGCCGTTGAGACTGGAGGCCCTTCCCTTGAACGGAGTTTTGGAGGCAGCGAGCGGAGCGGTACGGTCACGCATGGCTTGCCTGCGTGCCGGTGCGAAACTTCTTTGTGCCAACTAAACGCACATGGTGAGGTGAGGCTAGCACGGGAACCGAACCGAACCGATCCGATCGAACAGCCGGACGGGCAGCAAGGGGGTCGGAAGAAGGGGCCAAGAGCGCGTGGGGTTTTGGAAGTTGGAGGCGATTTGCTCTCGTCAACTTTGTCACCAGCTGCTGCTGCAGGTGTGGTGGTGCTGGATGTGATTATGAGATTTGTACACCGCAGGCACCATTTTTAAAGTCCGTGTGTCCTCTCGCGATTCATCAATTCAAACGTCGAGTACCGCCACGGTAGTGTAGTACTACCACTAGCTACTATACTCAATAATTATAATCTTTTTTCCTGAATCCTAATCAATATAGGTTTGGTCGATCATCAGTCACACATCAAAACACGAACTAGTTTCAATTTTCTTTTTCATTAAGAACTAGGTTTCCACCATCATGCGAGATTTGCTAGGATATATACGAGCCCGAATTAACACTCCGCCGGTGCTAATGCTATGCTATGCAAACGCTATCTGAATGATTGGCTTCCTCTGAATCTGAAACGATCGATATACTCATGCACATCACATGACTGTCACACCAAATTGGCACAACGCCCATACGCCCCTTCATGAGCTACTCATGTCAGGTCTCTCATGCCTTACGCTCGCTCGATCAGGCGAGGTGTTTATACAATAGTCGATCGGTCCCACTGGATGCCGGACCGGATGCCATCGCTCACTGTCGTCTTTTCTGCAACCGGCATCCGTTCCGGCCGGCTGGGTGACTCCCCTGGGAACGAGAAGGGGAAAAAAAATAAAGAACAGAAACGAGAGACGGGCCGGCTTGAATGCTCGCACAAGAACCGAAAATTATGGGGATGAACGGGGCGGGGCGGCCGAGTCGATCGGGAGGCATGGCGATGAAAGGGAGTAGTAGAACGCCAACGTCTACCAGTACCGCTATAAATGCGGCGGCAGCTGGCTGCTGGATCTCTCCTCTCACCCGTCTCCGACCTCTCCCAGTCCGCGCAGTCCCTTGTCACTCTCCTCTCGCCTTCATCATGTGGCCTGTGCGGCCATGTGTGTGGACGGCGCCGCGCCGTAACGTGTTGCCGTCGTGGCCTGCTACCCCGCTTGACTTCTTCGTTGTTCCCTCCCCGGACTATAACCCACTCCAGTTCGATCGTCGACGTCGTTTTTGCATGCGGTAAAACCATGCCCTGCTGAAGACCAGATGATGATGCACGGGTCTAATTTGTGCAATCGACCATGCACGTACAAACGATACTCGTTGGATCGGCAGTGTGCCCCCAGGTGCCATCACAGGCGGCTAGCTTAATTGGAAGTCTTTTAAAAACACCATCAATAATTTCCCGTCCATCACACAGCAAGGCCTGAGCCAGGTGGGTTGTGAATGTGATGTGATAACTGATAAACCTTATTAGGTTTTGCATTATATTTCCAGACTGTTATACGAACTATGAGTAGGACCATACGAAAAACCACAACTACACATACAGCAGCGTAGATCATCAATCACGAAACGGAAATAGTGGCAGTACAGTAGGAAAAGACTGTAGAGGCCGGCCGGGCGCATGATGAATTGATGAGTGGCGACGCCGTGTTTAGTTGAGAGGAGAAAAAGAACTTTTTTTTCTGGGATGTGTGCTATGTGAGGGGGATGAATATGAAAGTTGAAAAAAGAATTTTTAGGGATGCGTGTTCTGTGAGAGAGATAAATAGGAAGTAAAAAACACTTTTGGAACTGGGGCGAGTAGCCGCGCGCCCAAAGAACGGAGACAATTTGGTTGGCAGTATGTTAAGTGGTGTCCTCAGTGACTCACCCTCTGTTGTAATATTTCAATAATAAGTGACATGCTTTCAAAAATAAATAAATTGCATATAACAATAACATTTACAATTCCTTGAGTAACAATTACATTCCTCAGATGATAGACATGTTTATAGATTACATACATGAATAAGTACATTTCAAAGTAATAAAAATATGAGCATACTTTATCCATGGTCATTCTCAAATCCATAAACAATTCAAGTAGATGAAGAAAACAAATCACAGACCAAAACATAAGAAATATGTTTATAAATTTCTCTCAGATAGTGGGTTGCTTTTACAAGCCTTCCAACACTAGGTGTTGTCAAATCCTCGACTAGTGTGGCACTTCTACTCAAATTGAACTTAATTCTATACTTTGATTTAAACCAAAACAGGATTCAATGACAAATGATTCTCAACAGCAGCAAATTCCAGAATCAAGTCTATGCCTGGAACTGAAACAGAATGTGCATGCCTTAGCAACACGGCCAACACTCATCCGCAGTGGACTCACAGAGTTATGAACAAAATCAGAGATCCACCAAAATATGCTACTCAATATTTTCAGTCACAGATAATATCTCAGAGATACAAAACAAGTACAGAATCCAAAGGATAAGCCACACTAGTCTCACAAATCACCACTAATCATCGTCGAGTATATCTTAATCCGTCTGACCATGCAATCATACCCAAAATTGAACTAGCAGATTGCACGATATCAAAATCGAACGAACAGAGAGAGGCAACGAAAACTCACTGCACGTAGAGAGTCTACGTGGGAAGACAAAGCTCAGCGAACAATAGTTCTGTCCCAGAAAACCAATTCCGCCGCTCACGTCCGAGTCGTCGAAGCGGGAGGTTGACGGAGATACTGAGCCGCTGTCGATGCCGACGGGAACGTCGACGGCAGCGACCCGAGAAGAAGACAAACGCCGCACAGCAGAGGACCCAGGCACCTGGCCAAGGTGGACGACGAACAGAGCCTCGAACTGCAGCACGACACCACACATGCGCAGTACTGCAGCAGCTCAAATTCTCCTCACCAGAGAACTCGCGAAACAACTCCGGCGACCACCAGAGGAAGGGAACCAGAGAGACAGTAGACTAGATTTGAGAGAGGAGAAAGCTCAAGTATATTGAGGGAGAGAAATTTCCCCAAATATATAGGTGAGGAGGAGGAGGAGCAGCCAGTAGAGCCAGATCCACGCGCCCGCAAGAAGCTCAAGCACCGTTGGGCGCCACCAGCATCGCCGCCGCATCGCGCGCTTCGCGAGCGAGCGAGCGTAACGCGTGGAGAGGAGGAGCAGCAACCACTCAAGCCACCCACGCGCCCGAGAGGTTCGGGCGCGTCCCCGCTCCCACGCGTCCCGCTCCCGTGGAGGTCGAGCGCCGTTGGCCGCCGCCAGCGCCGCCGCTGAACCGCTCGCTCGCGAGCGAATCGCTCGGAGGAGCGTTGACGAGGAACAGCGAAGGGATAACCCTATCCCTTCGCTGGCGGTTGGCGCTGGCCCTTTTTCGCTGCTGGCGAGCTGGGCTGCTCGGCCCAGTGATGGGCCTTGTAGCGGCCCAGTTCGCCCAGCAGCCAATCTCTTTTTTTATCCATTTACTAAAAAGGGAAAAACCCCTAAAATGACAACACCCTCAACCTCAAGCTCCACTGTGCTCCGCCTGTCCGCTGCTCTCTCTGATTGTTCCATCCATCCATTAACACCCCCCTCTTTATTGTCCATGCATGCTTTTCTCCTTTATAACTCCTGCCTCGCTAGCTGCCCCCCTCCACCGCATCGATCTACCGGAAGCCGCTAGGACCTCTTCGATCTCCCAGCCATCCTTCCCAGCTAGCCCCCAGCAGCAAAGCTACCTGCTAGCTCCGCCGCGCGGCGCCAGCTAGCCATGAGGCCTGGCGGAGGAGGCGTCGGCGACGGCACGACGCCGCGGTCGGCGGCGGCGGGGCAGGCGATGGTGGAGCTGCAGGCGAACGCGTCGGCGGCGGCGGGTGGGGCCATGGTGGTGGGTCTCAGCCCGCTGAGCGAGACGCTGTGGCGTGACAGCAAGGCGGTCCCTCCCGGCGCTGGCCCCGCCGCGCTCATCGGCGACGTGTCGGCGAGGCTGACGTGGAAGGACCTGTGCGTGACGGTGGCGCTGGGGCCCGGCAAGACGCAGACGGTGCTGGACGAGCTCACCGGGTACGCCGAGCCCGGCTCGCTCACGGCCCTCATGGGCCCATCCGGGTCCGGCAAGTCCACCCTCCTCGACGCCCTCGCCGGACGCCTCGCCGCCAACGCCTTCCTCTCCGGCAACGTCCTCCTCAACGGACGCAAGGCCAAGCTCTCCTTCGGCGCCGCGGTACGTGTTGTAGCTGTTGTGCGCGCCCATCCATTTTGCATGCCCCCCCCCACCCCCCCCCCCCCACACACACACACCTGCTTCTTGTTGCTTCATCACATGACCTACTATAAGCTAATAGATGCAGTAGCACTCTCTCATTTGAAAAAGGAAAAATAAAAATAAAAAATCGTTGTTGTGCTATTTTTGAGCACCAAACTTCCCGTACTACCACTTCAGTTTGGATCATCCATATATAGCAAGCTAGCAATTCCGTTAATGGTTTCTTTGTAGGATCTGTGTCGTATAGTAGTTCCAATCTATCGCCCATAACTGGCATCTCGCAACATGCGTATCGTATTTGAAGGGAGGATCAGGATCTGGGGATAACTTGCAATTTGGCATGATATCCACGACACAGTTCAAAAACCATCGTTCCTAAGTGTGGTTGTATTTAGGTTTTCTCCAAAAATAAACATACGAAGTTATGCACATACTACTTCACTTGTACACCTACCAGAGTAGTAGTGCTTAACTTCTTTCCTTTTAGACCTGCGCTTGACTGCTAGTGCTGCGAGCAGATCGTCGTCTAGCCGGCAGTTCGGCACGTACTGTTGCACGGCGTTATTAGCGACGGATACACGTCCAATCGGATCGATTCGGACGGTTTATTTTCGGATCCGTCGGAGATGGCGAGAGGGACGGAGACGCGTAGAGCCGATCGAGCTCCGATCCGGCCGGCCTGTAACGTAATGCAGGTAGGTGCGCGGATTTAATTCGCCCTGGTGGCTCGATGGCGCCACCAATCTCTCAACTCATTCAGACGCTGCCAGAGATGCGCAAATAATTTTGTACTGCCATCTCGTGTTAATAATCTGGGGATAGGGATGGAAAGAAAACACACAAGGAGAGCGAGCTTGAAGATCCACCTACACAACATAAATTCTGACAGCTGGGCTTGCTCTCTGATCCTGCTCTGAATTTATGGTGGATACGAGCCCTTTCGGTTGTGGCCTCACCACCAGCAGTTAAGATATACGGAACGCGTCTCTGTGCTGCGCAGACGGCGAAAGCAAGCTGATTTGCAGCGGTTTTTTGGTTATCAATTAGCGCTGATCTTTCAGTTGATTAGAAACTGGATTGATTTTTGTGTTTATTTGGGCGTGTTTCTGCAGGCGTACGTGACGCAGGACGACAACCTGATCGGGACGCTGACGGTGCGGGAGACGATCGGCTACTCGGCGCTGCTGCGGCTGCCGGACAAGATGCCGCGGGAGGACAAGCGCGCGCTGGTGGAGGGAACCATCATCGAGATGGGCCTCCAGGACTGCGCCGACACCGTCATCGGCAACTGGCACCTCCGCGGGGTCAGCGGCGGCGAGAAGCGCCGCGTCAGCATCGCCCTCGAGCTCCTCATGCGCCCGCGCCTCCTCTTCCTCGACGAGCCCACCAGTGGCCTCGACAGGTACCTTCGTCGTCTTCGTCAGACTCTACTGTCAAAACTAAAAAAGTGGGCGATGACCGGCGACTAGTAAATGTTATTGTTACCTGGGACGGGACATTAACCGTGCGCTGGTTGGTTGTGTGTGTTTGCGCAGCTCGTCGGCGTTCTTCGTGACGCAGACGCTGCGGGGCCTGGCTAGGGACGGCAGGACAGTGATTGCCTCCATCCACCAGCCCAGCAGCGAGGTGTTCGAGCTGTTCGACATGCTCTTCCTGCTGTCCAGTGGCAAAACCGTCTACTTCGGCCAGGCGTCGCAAGCATGTGAGGTAGTTATAACTTTCCTGGGCCCCTTTAGTATCTAACTGTAATTACAGCACACACAGCATAGCAACATCAGACGACTGACTTCTTGCTTGCTCGCCTGCAGTTCTTTGCTTCAGCCGGCTTCCCTTGCCCGCCTCTGAGGAATCCGTCTGACCATTTCCTGAGGTGCGTCAACTCTGATTTCGACAAGGTGAAGGCCACCCTCAAAGGATCAATGAAAGCAAGGGTAAGAAGCTAACTGATCTGTAGACGAATCCAACAAACCTTGCAAACCTCGATAAGCTGTTGTTGTCTGCTGTAAATAAATGATCTAACATTTTGCTTTCACCATGGAAAGATTGAGAGGTCCGACGACCCCTTGGATAGGATGACCACATCAGAAGCCATCAGAAAGTTGATTGCATCATACAGCAGGTCCCAGTATTACTACGCAGCAAGGGAGAGAGTCAATGATATCTCGCGAATAGTACGTGCTCCGAGTCATCAATCGCAACATTGATACGGTGTACCTGTCTTTCGTGTCCATAGTCAATATCAGATGCAGGGCCGCGAAATAACCATCTTGTTCGTTGCAGAAAGGAACGGTGCTGGACTCAGGAGGCAGCCAGGCCAGCTTCCTGATGCAGGCTTTCACCCTGACCAAGCGCTCATTCATCAACATGTCACGGGACTTTGGATATTACTGGCTCAGGCTCCTGATCTATGTCCTTGTGACTGTCTGCATCGGCACAATATACCTGGACGTCGGCACCAAATACACATCCATCCTGGTAAGCATTAAGAAAGAAATTGGTTAGGAACTTCTGGGCTGGACTGATATGAATGCACAATAATGTGGTCACATGAGCAATGCCATGAAACGTATGAATGTTTTTAATGCATTCACTACCATGTCTCTGCAGGCCAGGGCTTCATGTTCTGCATTCGTCTTTGGGTTTGTTACATTCATGTCGATTGGAGGATTCCCTTCATTTGTCGAAGAAATGAAGGTGAAATTCAGACAGTGACATTTCATCTGCATATGCTATATCAATTGTCCTCACATTTCCTTTGCTTCATTTGTACAGGTTTTCCAGCGGGAACGGCTGAATGGGCACTATGGTGTTGCGGCGTTCGTCATCAGCAACACTATCTCAGCAACACCGTTCCTGATTCTAATATGCTTCTTGTCGGGAACCATATGCTACTTTATGGTGCGCCTACATCCTGGTTTCATACACTATATCTTCTTCGTCTTGAACCTATATGCCAGTGTCACCGTGGTTGAGAGCTTAATGATGGCGATTGCCAGTGTCATTCCCAATTTTCTCATGGGTATCATCATAGGCGCTGGAATTCAGGTATGCAATTTTAAACCTGTTTCTCATGCCATTTTCTATGCCCCTACGACCTTCTAGTGCTTGGTGTATATGTTCAGATATATGGATATGGAGAGGATTATAAATAAAATTGTATAACTGCAACCCATTTCATTCAAATTCCCTAGAGTGAAGAGGATTAAAACACCTTGAACAACTGCAAGAGAAAAACACAGAGAAGCTGGTATCTTTTTGTTCAGTTTAGCTGTTAATTCTGTACCTTAATTATGACCTAAGCTAACATATTCGACCATGTGACACTCAAGACGAGTACATGAATCAGCAACCCATAAACTTGGTACAATTTTTTGGGACTAGAATTAAATTAAAGGACTTTACCATGTGCTGATCCAATAAGGCATCCAGCTTGTCATATAATGCCAGTCCTGACCAGTATTGGAGCTTTACTATATATTGGCCAGTACAATATTAGCAATTTTATGATAGATGAGGTCTATTACTGGTAATTTTGTAGTTACTATTAGTGGAAAAAAATACTTGAGTTGTAGTTACTACTGCAACATTGTTAATATGAACAAACATCTCAAACAAAGTTTCATGACTCCATCTTTGGGGCCTAGCAAGCATTTTCCCAACAATTCTGGCCTGCTTTAGCTATTTACTGGATTACTGCAGAAGATATACTATCGGCAGTTCAATGTTTCAGTCATGCCAACAAAACAAACATCAATTTACTTCCCATAGAAGTTCCAGCTTCAGGGCTTGTCGAGAAGAAATTCTCACAAATTTCCTTGGACAGGGAATATTCATGCTGGTCTCTGGATACTTCAGACTTCCGTACGACATCCCAAAGCCATTTTGGAGATACCCCATGCAGTACATCAGCTTCCACTACTGGGCACTGCAGGTAAATTAGGTTCCATACAGGTGCAGATAAATAATAAAAACTTCTACACTTGGACCTGGAACTTGATATCAAAATTTATAATCTAACAGGGCCAATGCCAGAACGACATGAAAGGGCTTGTGTTTGACAACCAGTACCCGGATCAACCCAAGATACCTGGGGACTTCATCCTGAAGTACATCTTCGAGATCAATGTCGATCGGAACAAGTGGATCGACCTGTCAGTTATCTTCAGCATGATCTTCATCTACCGCATCCTATTCTTCCTAATGATCAAGATCAACGAGGATGTGCTGCCATGGATCCGTGGCCACGTCGCCAGGAAAAGGATGCAGAACAAAAGCCCAAGCTCCACCTTCGGCAAGACACCCTCCCTACGAGGCTATGTCGTGGATCCAGAGCTTGGCTCCAGCGAGGGCTAGAGGGCAAAACAATTTGTTTTGGGTGGTAGCAGGAATAGGGCATTTCTCCCCCAGCTCTTGGTGTTATATTGTACGTATTTAAGATGAGAGGAACTGCTATCATACGTTTTGAAACTGAAGCTAATTTGAGTACAGGTATACATACATGTAATGTGAGCAAAGTTGCATCGGAGAGATGCAGAGTGACACATAACTGGTTGTTCAGGATTTATTGGCTGCTTTTGAAAACAGACGAAGAAATTGTCACATTGATTTGGCTGGTTTGAGCATTACACAAAGTAGTAGTACTGCATATTGAAGGAATTGTATATGCGCCATTTGAAATTAACACGATCAATGTGGTACTCTTTGTGATTAGGTAGGTTGACAAGCTTCAAACATCTTCATGGATTCATTCAAGTCCTTTGTAATGACTGACAATTTCTACATGACCAAGTAGTGACACAATCTGGTATATGTTTCAAGCCAGATCAAGACGATGGTAAGCCCTGGACAGTTATATTTTTTTAAAAAAGTACGATGGTACATGATGATTTACTTTGGCCACCCCCTTGTGCCAGGCAAGGACATGGGTTTAAACTGCAAAGCCTATTCCATTTTCCATGCTCCAAGCACTAACAATTCTCCCTAGTTTTCCTGTATTCTATTCTGCAACCAACACTGTAGGCAACCAGCACTAACAAATCTCCTGTTGCTAACTGAATCTACATGTTTTTATGTCTTGGAGCTGTCAAAATAGAGTAAAGGTTTACTAAAAAACACCAGTAGAGAAAACTTGAGATCTGGAACGGAGGTGTCGGTCAGGGCACAGTACAGATATCATGTGGTATGCAGGCAGACACTGTTCAGATAAAAAACGCATAATCAAGCGCATGGGCTGGAGCATAAGCTCTGGTCCATTTTTGGGAAGAAGTTTCTGTTTGTAATTTTCTGCTCAATTTTGTTTCATCAACACTCAGCTTGAAACTAAATTGAGCATCGGAAATAATCTTAAGTTTTCCTGAACTCTAAATTGACTAACCTCCCTGGGGGACTTGAATCACTGTGGAAGTTTGATGATACCAGACCCCAAACAAACTATGAAAACAAATCTTTAGAAAACATTGACTAATGCCGATGCCCTCCAAAAACTTGTTTTTGCCTATTACCAATCTCAAAAGAAAACTCTAATCATACAAAATCCATACAGCATACGGCGTGCAAACCTTTCCAAAATTGGGACCATTTACATCTATACTACTAAGGAACCCACCATCCTTCATGTATTATTTCTTGAAGGCTATCACCTCTGCCAAGTTTGGACAGCCACATCCATTTAGGGTGTGTCTGTTTCCCTCCTATATATATAATCAAGCTAATAGCCTAAGGCTAATATGGCAAAAGATCACCATAGACCATTATAATAATCTGAAATAAGTTGCCCTTAGGTAGCATTCTAGATTATTTTGGTAGTCCAAGGTGGCCTTTCACCATGCCATCCTTGGACCATATGCTAGATGCCTAGATCATTAATGTAGGAGGTAAACAACCAATGCCTTAGTCAACAGACAAACATTCATTACTGATTACTCCAGCATTAGTATTCTAACAATCTAACAGGCACAAATTCAACATGTTTATTGTTCCCAAGCACTGATTACTCCTGCAGCTGCAGGATATGATTCAATTCAAATTCAAACGTCTTCTACCAGTACCTTTCTGTAACAAAGCCGTATTTCAGCAGCCATCATAAGAGCCTTTTCAGAAATCTAGCGCCCACCTGGACCTTTCTCCATCCAGAAAGTCCATGTGGGCGCCAGAGAGAGCATGTATTCGCTTTGCTGCCTTTGATTCTTCCTGAAGCTGAGGCAAACGGTCTGTAGTAGTACTGGGAGTCTACACCATGTTGGCCTATGCAATCTGTACCCCTGGAGTCTACAACAGTACAGAAACGGGAGATGCTACTGCACATTGCTGGTGAATGATTTTTCGTTATGTTCATTCCAGACTTTTGAACCTTAACGTCATCCACCTCTGTTTTCTCTTCTTTCCTGTCTTCCAATGTGCCGGATTCAAACTTGTTGTCTTCCAGTTCCATGCCTTCAAACTCCATGTCCTCTGGTTCCATCTCTTCATATGGCCAATACTTTATTTCATCTTTATCTAATTCCATGTCTTCATATTCCCTCCAATCTTTGCCATCGGCGTATGGAGGAGACCATCTAGCAGTGTTATTGTCCTCATCCTCATCCTCGTCCTCGTCCTCATCCTCATCCTCAGGCTCATAAGAATATCGCAAAGGAACCCTGATTCTGTGCCTTAACTCATGGATCGATTTTACTTTTCCATGCCGACGGTTTATAATCTCTTCAGGTGACCAACCTCTGAGAATATAGTACAGGTATTTCAAGTACTCTTCGGAGTAATGGCCGTATGTTCTGATCCAAAATCCGAGAGTGCTTCCCACTGTATAGACGATCTACTGTATCATCAAAGGATTTTACATACTCTTCGAAGACATCCTGGAGCCTTATAGCTTCTGAACTGCCCACAACAAACATAGCAATAGACCGTACAAGGTCTGTAGTAATTACTCCATTACATTTGTATAAGACTTCAAAACTTCCCATCAGAGCTTCTGGCCCAAATCTCACATTGTCAACTTCACCTTCTCGACAAAGGTCATGATAATTATCCCCTGTGTCAAGAAATGGGCATCTTGGGTCTGGCATAAAGTCCTTCTGTATCTGAAAGGACCCATATCTGTCACCATGCCAGCCCTTCACATACAAGTCAGGGCCATAGATAAATAATGTCAGCGTTCGCCCCTTGTACTCAAAAGATAGATGGAAGGTACCATTGGCAGGTGTGGTGTACACTTCAGCCCCTTGTTCAAAGTGTTTTGATAAATCAATTGGTTGGCTATTTGCACGACACCAAGCTCGAGCTTTTCTTATAGCTCTTTTGTAGCTATACTGGGACGCCACCAAATTATCAGGGTCCAGAACTACAGTTGCTGTATTTCCAGGATACCTTTCATTAGGTGGCTCTCTTTTCCTTTTTGAATTATCCTTATGAGCTTTACTATGCTTTGCCTTGACATTATTTGCCATCTGGAGGAAAATGGGATAAACCTTAGTGAAACAGACTAGTACAATATAAAGATAAGTGAAGAATTCTCAAAAACAATATGATGACTATGATTTCGTCTTAATCAATGAGAAACATTTCTAAAATAATTGTGTATCTCAAAGGACAGTGCAACTAAGAATGAGATATTTATTCCGTAACTTTTTTTAAAAAAATTGATGTAGGATCTAGACAAACACATAACTTGTACAAGGTATTTATTCCGTGAGATTATCAGCAGCACTACTTAAAAGCATATGGAACTACATATTCCTTTTCAAGGCTTAGCATGATAGGCAATCAATTCACGAAAGTATTGGATATGTGGCAGGCAAGGAATGCTCAGTTTAGCACGGAAAGAGAACCTTTCTGGAGTTGAATGCTTGATGAACTTGTTGATTTTCTCCCAGAAATCTTGATCCCAATTGCAGTATTGTGCTTTGCTTCTCCTCCTGCACCAAACAATGCTAAATTATTTTTCAGGTGGCTAACTTCAGAACAACGTTAAAGAAAAAAACTCAATCACAATCTATAGTTTCTCCTGCAACCTATGGCATTTGTCCTCATGCCACGTCCTTAATGCATTTTCTTGAATTTCATGTTCTTTCAGAGCAATGCAACTATCTAAATTTTTATACAGCTTTCATTAATCATTAGTACAAAAACCTCTATGACCTAAGCATCCAGTGGAATTTGTTACTGACCTTTCTCGGTTCATTCTCAGTGCAAGGATGAATACGCTGCAGTTCTTCTTTGTGATAATCCCATAAGGCTGCCTCTTTATGTTCATTATCTTGCTGAATTCTTGCCACCTAAATATCAGAAAACCACCAAAAACAATAGTTTAAAACACAAAGGAGACATTGAGATACAGAACTTTTCGAGGTACTAAGCCTTACGAGAAATTAGCATTATTAAAGAAAGCTATCTGTAGCTGAAAGGCTTGGTTAGATTTTTTTCAACTATTCCACTGGCAACATTTACCAGTGGCATATGCATCATGAAAAGAAACCCTCATTCGTTTTAAATGAAGAGAACCAGAGCTTACCATTGCACCATGCTCCTTCTCATAGTGCATCCAGTAGCTTATGAGCATGGATCTCTTTTCATTAAATTCGCTTCTTAATTGCCTCACGAGATTTCTCGCTGAATTTATAAAGAACCAGAAAAATTCCAGCATTAGAATAACATCAGCATTCCAAATATCTATCATAATACAAAAGAAAAAACTTAGGTTACCTTTTTGTGTTCAGGATTAGTTATTTCTATCTTTTCCAGATTGTACTTCTTACATATGCTATTTATCACCTGTAAAATCCATTTCTGTATGACATACCAAAGTGCTGCAAAATAAGTAGCAGTGCTGCAAAGTAATAGAAACACAATACCTGGCCATGATTGAGAGAGAACTCTTTCAAATACTCGTGTAGCTCTATCTGTCTACATTCAAGCATAAGATCTTTTGGCCCATTAAGCTGGCATTCCGTACTGCCAGGGGATTTCCGTACTGCAAGACCAAACAAAAATTCCAAGGGAAATGAGTAACAATTCATACATTAAGACAGCCTTCCCAAACCAATACTTTATCATATACCATTTTCCAAAATTAACAAGACTTTTGGAAATAAAATAAGTGGGTCTTGTCAACTTGTGGAGTTCCTCATCATATTTCTACTTTTATAACAATTTGCCAATTCTCAGCTGCATATTCCTGTACTTCAGGCGTAGTTTAAGCACACCAACAATTGAGCTTAACACATATAGTTCTATCCATTAGCCTATCAATGTGCACAGAAGTACAGAATATATCAAAGTTTATAGTGCCTAGTTACTAAGTTGTTGGTTCTAAAAAGATCTGCATTAACTTGTACTGGCAGGTGGATCGTGCAGAGACTGACCAACCTGAAATGATCTTTTGTTGTGCACACTCCAGTTTTGTTGACAAGTTATGCAGCAGGCTGTTGAATTCATCCAGAGCTTTGGAATTTTTCCCAAGCATCTCCTCAAAAACCTTCTTACCTTTAAGCTTCAGCTCTTGCTCCATGTATTGCAAGTGGGAATCAAGATATATCAAGCGGGACTTATTTTCATCAACTGAACCCACCAAATGCTCGATGAGAGAATCTGCATGCATAAGTACAGTTGTATTACTACAGAGGTTAGCATTGTTGCACAATAGGCTCAACTCAAAGTGGAAACCACTGAATGAAATATCACATGCCATTTGCACAAAATTCCACCATGCTTCTGGAAATAAAATAAGTGAGATATGGAAACCACTCATCACATATCTACTTTTCTAATGGCTTCCCATTCCCAGCTACTTATTTCCTGTGTACTCCTAATTATCTTTAAGAATATGACCAATATCATTGCTGATTCATCATTTAGTACAGAAAATCTATTGATTACCTTTTTCCTTAATGGCAGCATCATTTGAATACAGTTGTTCCTTGTAGCTTCTATCCATCACTTCCTTTACTTGATTGATCTGCAACATCTCCTGTTTACCTGAATTAAAAGGACGAGAGACTTGTTGTTGTCACATCATGTCAGAAATATTCAGTTTATTGCAGATCTTTCTATTTATTACATATCAATATGCACAGAAGTACATAATATATCAAAGTTTATAGTGCCAATTTACTAAATTGTTGGTCCTAAAAAAGATCTGCATTAACTTGTACTTGCAGTGGATTGTGCAGAGACTAACCAACCTGAAATGATCTTTTGTTGTGTGCACTCCAATTTTGTTGACAAGTCATGCAACAGGCTGTTGAATTCATCCAGAGCTTTGGAATTTTTCCCAAGCATCTCCTCAAAAAACTTCTTATCTTCCTCAGCTGTAAGTGTATTGTTTCACCAGTCGAATTAGAACAGAAAGTATGTAAAGTAAGTGTCACCATTAATATTACCTTGTTCTGTCTGACTAACTAAATGCTGCAGAGTTTCAGTCAATTGGTCACATAAGGTCTTTGTTGAGGAGATTTTTGAATCTAATCCCTGCCAGAGCTTCAAATCTTCATTCTGCTTCACCTTAAGGTTCGCACTTTCATTCACAGCTTGTTGAAGTTTTCCCTCTAAAAGGTTTACCAGTTCTGTTGCTCTTCTCAGTTTCATATGCTGAATCTACACAAAACCATATGTATCAGCAATAAGAAATCTAGAAAACTACAAAAATAACATGTTGGTACATAGAAGCAATGAATATGCTGATCAATTCATTCTGTGCTTGAGCCACCAATCTGCTCTACATCCAACATGAAACGTAGCTGTAGCAATTATATATATTGTGCCACTCTGAATCTAACAAAACTATCTGCGCCAAGCAGATGTTTTTTTTATTATAATACATCATAGATTCCTACAAGAAAATTGCTCATGTTTAATTAAGTTCAGGACCAGCCACATACAGAACAAAAAACGCTGACAAATTGGAAGGTGGGCCTGGGGTGGGGCAGGAGTTCAGGGGTTTTCTCGACTTGCGTGAGAAGATCTTCTCTCTTAAATGAAAGCCGTGGGGGCGGTCTTACCCCCGCAGGTCGAGTTTTTTTTTTTGGGAGGTGGGCCTGGGGTAAACTAGAAGATATCTGTGTCCTACCAAACTATCTAGCACAAGGGATGATACAACTGTCACATTCCCATAACAGGTAGCTTTGGAATTTGACATCGATCAACCAGTAGACAACTTTCCAGCTACTAGGACTATCCAGACAGACACCATGTCTAAACCATGCTTATACAAGGACAACCGGGATAAATTTTAGGAATAACTTCAATTCATGCAATTGAACGATACTAACTATATTGATTCGATAAAATTCGACCCCAAGGCAAAAGAGTTGCAAAATGTTGAGAAATCATACCGCCATTTCTAGATCAGTCTTCACTGAAGCCTCCTCCTTGACCAATTTCTCTGCAACCAAACGAAAATTCCAAGTGAAATCAGCAATAGCTAATGAATTAATATAGACTTATCGAAACAAAGTGAAGGAAACGAATCCAGAACCTGCTATGATCTTAAGATTGGTGAAGCTCCCGTACGAACTGCCTCCAGCATCCGAGGAGGGCTTGGGGTTCGTGGCCTTCATGGCCGTAGAGGTGGATCCAACGAGGGATCGGAACCGCTCGAGGCTCCTAAGCCCCGAGAACTTCTGCATCCTGTCGACGAAACCCTAGATTTCACCGGATGGAAAGGACTGCGGCCAAAGCAGGGGCGATAAGGCATGGGTGTCCAAACAGCTTGCATTAGGGGTCCCGGGCGCTCAATTTCCAACAGCAGCAAGGGAGGGGAAGAGAAGGGGCGAAAGTACCTGGTATATTCTCGTCGCCGGCGAAGGGCCCGACGAAGACCTGGCGAAGAACGGCGCCGCTCGCCTCAGACACCGGCTCACCGCCACCAGGAAATGAAGGGCACGACTCACGAGAGAGGAGGGGCTGCCGTTTGAACGATTTGAAACTTCAAAAGAAAAAAAGGAGTTGGGGCCAGGTGGACCAGCCATCTGCGGGCCGCATTGCACTCCGCCTGGGGCCTAACCCCCCGTCCTGGCCTCGTGCGTTTTCTTTATCCGGCCCAGTGGGCTGCTTTGGTGCATTTTACCGAGGAAAAAGATAGGGAAAAAGTCACGTCCCTCGACTATTGCCTAGATCCAATATTCATCCCTCGTCTTCAAAACCGGGTATCCAACCCCCTCATCTATCTACTACCTCCGTTCTTAAATATATGACACCATTGACTTTTTCCTTCAACTTTGACCAGTGATATTTTATTAGTTACTTTGTTAAATAGCATAAAATGGGTACCACTACATCTATTATTGATAATACTTTGGATTTAACTAGTAGACTTATCTAATTGCATAAATATTTGTAGAAAAGACGAATAGTCAAACGAA
The DNA here is from genome assembly GCA_015342445.1 of Digitaria exilis. Classification (NCBI taxonomy): domain Eukaryota; kingdom Viridiplantae; phylum Streptophyta; class Magnoliopsida; order Poales; family Poaceae; genus Digitaria; species Digitaria exilis. Next base: position 553,710 of record JACEFO010001776.1, on the reverse strand, counting down.
GAAAAAAAGTCAATGGTGTCATATATTCAAGAACGGAGGGAGTAATCCGTTTGAGTGCGGTTTTAGATGACGTGGCGGCGAGGCCCACATGTCAAGGTGGGCTCACATGCCTTCTTTTCACCCTCTCTCTTCTTCCTCCTTCCCTCCCGTGCCTGCTGGCCCACTGTGGCGAACTGCCCCTAAATTAATCCAACTTAAGTGTACCAGGAACCACCGTGAGGCATCCGTACACTTAAATAGGATTAAGCTGGAACGCCGTCGAGTCTAGCTCAATTTAACCACGTACTGTCGATTGAAACAACACGGCCGGACGAAGGTGAGTCCCAGAGATTACAACTTTCCATGGTCCAAATTCAAATAATTCTTAATTCAAATTCTTACAAACTAAGTTCGAAAGACATAAATAAAGTTTCAGAGTTCAAAGTAGCGGAAAGTAAACGCTGATCTAAACGACGATACAAGTAACATCATGACGAAGCCGCCCATGACGCTATTCCTCACGATCCTCACCCGAGGATGGCTCCCAAACGACAGACCAACTAGGAGGAATCCGGGTCGGCCAACAAACACTGGAAACTGACCCCTCAAAAGCATTACCTGAAAAATTTAGCCACAAGCAAAGCTGAGTATACTAATACTCAACAAGTCTGACCCGTCGGGTGATAATTACTTCACCAACCTCTAGACATGCAAGGCTTTTTGGCTGAGGGGTTTGTTTTGCCCAAAAGCACTAGTAATGGATCCTTACTTTCAATATTTTAGCATCCAATTCTAGTAATTTAATTATTCTAGATGAGCATCCTTTCTAAACAATCAAGTAGGACAATACAATTATACTCAAACATCAACTTCATCATTCTCATAGTTCCACTTGTTACTCAATGCAGCGCAGCGGTCAAGCAGTCCCATTAACCGCGAGAAGCGGACAGTTCGAACCGAATTTCACTACTTGGCCAGGGAAACCCAATATACACGAATAATATTTGTTATAAAAGGCACAAATACTACCCAACCTTTCACATCAATCCACAATTCGGAACCGGGGCCAACTCCCTTAGGATACACGGTTATTGGATACTCACGGATACATGCCGGCCGATCTCACGCATGTAACCACATGTGTACATCAAGGGAAATAAATTTCCAAGAAAAGTAGGCAAGCAGTCCTAGCTGTTTCAATCCGGTACCGGGCTTACCGGGTCCCATATGGCAGCATGTGCGTGGTACATTCAAAAACTTAACACACAGATACCACACATTACGACCTTAAGCAATTATCATACACGGACGGGAGATCTACACATACCATCCCGCCCGTCAATCCTTATGATTCCAACATAAAGAAAGGCAATCAACTCCTATATATCGCGAGCGATAGAAGATCACTCGACTTGTAATGAGTCCTTAAAGCATGGCAACTAGCGATCCTATCATACTAGTACATCAAACGAAGGTATAAGATCATGCATCTAGGTTTTCATTTAACTTCTAAAAACGTAAATGCACAAACATAGATTAATCAAGTTGCAAGAAGTTTAAAACATAGGTCATAATCTGGGGCTTGCCTTCTTGCTCAGCCCTAGTCTCTGTCTCCTGAGATGGTGCTTGCTCTACAACGACGGTGTTCAATTCTCCTCCCTGTACGTCCTCGTCTACGTCCGGCACCAACTTGTAGTTTCCGTCAGCGATGTGCTCTTCTACACGTGATGCAACAACATGATGACTTAAATTTAAATATTTCTCTCGACAAAACATAGGGTGCAAGAGTGGCCATATTCACCTAGACAAAGATTTTTAAAGTCTATCATTTCATGAAATAAAGGGGGTTATATGCTTAACATTCTTTTTTCTTTCGATCGTGATTATGTACATATATAAAATTATCACATTTATTTCTTCATTCTAGTAACTCAAATCTATTTGGTTCTTATTTATATTTTTTCCCAATGGTCTTACTTTTATAGCATGTGAAAAGATTTTGGTTATTTCTTTTTCTTTCTTGACTAGGCAAGATTTTATTTCCCCTTTTTTTCTTAATTTCTAATGGTCAGAAATTTATGGTGAAACTTATACTTGCACTCAGATTATTTAACTTATTTCTCTGCAGCAAAAAGAATTTATTTTAACCAGAAATTTTATTTCTTGTATTTAATCAATTTCAGCTGCTAGGAAACAAAATTAAATTCTAGAAAAATAAAAACACAGAAAAACGAGGTTAACTATTTACTGGAGCAAAATGAAAATATGTTTAGCTCATTTATCAACTGAGTGCTCAGTTTTAACCACATTTCATGTGCTAAACAAATGCTACCTTGTTTTTATACCATAATTTAAATAGGCTTCTTAACAGAGCTAAAAATGGGATTTAGCATTTTTCGAAGATTATGGGTAATATAGATACGCGACTGTGCAAAATTTGAAAATTTCTGCAGCACAAATAAATTACTAAAATTCTAGAACATTTTCAGAAGAGATAAACTAAACATTTTATATCTGGAGCTAGAAAATATAACTCAATGCAAGATTGATACAGTAAAGCAATGACAGCAAGGGTAACAACATATCCAAAAACCACATATATAGGAGCTGCAGTTTAGGAGTTATGCCTAAAAGTTCATTTTCAAAGTTTAATTTGTACAGGCTACTCCAAGCATCAAAAGCATGCACATGCTGAAAGTTGAAATAAGTAGACATCATCAGGATTCCAAGGAAATTTAGTTTGCATTTTTCTGATGTTTCAACGATTTTTAATCAAACTTCAAAGGTTCCAGTTTTAAACCTAGATCTGAAGATACGTTTTTTGTTCCGGCCCTTAGAAGTTTTAAACTTTTGCGAACAGGACTTCGGTTTCTTTCAGAGGGAACCCTGGACTTTTGGGGAAGATGAAGTAAAGTCCCCGACAGAGACGGGGGTGGCGATTCTGGCCAAACGCTGGCGAACTCGCGCGGGCCAAGGGTTGGGAAATGGCGAGGGGCTCACCACAAACCGATTGGGGTAGGTCTCGGGGTCGGAAACGGCTCGGGGAGGGGGTCTCGTCGGCAGCGGCGGCAGAGCTCTACTTCGGCTCCGTCTCCGGCGAGCTCGAGTGGTGAAGGCGACATGCGGAGGAGTCGTCGAGCACCAGCGGAGAGCGAGGAAGGTGGTTGAGCAGTAGGTTGACGCAGTGGTGGAGCGGAGAAGCGGCTCAACGTGCGGCGCTCAGTGAGAGCTCTGGTGAGCGATTCCGTGCGCAAGGAAGGTGAAGGGCTGCTTATATAGGCATGGGATGTTTGTGGAGGTGGTGTGAACGCTCGGAAGCTTGCAACACGGGCTAGATGAGCACGGACAACGCGTGGTGTCGAGGCGCGGCAGATCCTGGCCGCCAAGCTCACTGCGACACGCCGCGGTGGGGTTCAAATGGGAAACGGACGACTAGGCGAGGTTGAGCAGCCTAGCAGCTACTGCATTTGTCGAGTTGGGAGGCACATTACCCAGGAGACGAGCTGGCGCGGCTGTGCGGCTGGCGGTGGCGCGTGCGGCAAGGAAAAAGGGGCGCGGCGGAGAGGAGAGAGGGGTACGGCGTGGGGTGGTCTTGGTCGGGCGCGGGGTCAAAACCAGGCACGAACGACCATGGTTTGGTGAGGCGGTTTGGCGGTCTCTAGGTTTCACGCGCCACGTGGCGTTCTCGCCCTGACGGCAGTCAGCCAGCGCTCGGCCGCGGCAGCGACCGTGGCGAGGCGACGGCCGGCGCGAGGGGGCAGGAAATCACAAACGTATCCACAGGCTGGCTTCCTGATGTAGTCGGACATGGCGCCGCGGGGTTGGCGGATGCCGTCTGCCACGAGGTGGCTGGGCGCCGGCGATGACGCGATGGAACAGAGTGCGAACGCCGTGCTCTGGAGCATGTCGGATATTGCGTGGCCACCCACTTGACACGTCTTGTTCGCCAAAAATTTGAACTGCATCAAACTTTCTACAAAAACAAAAGTTGTAGATGGCAGTCGAAAGTTTCTAATTGGCAAGGTCTGACATAGGAAAATATGGATGGTTAGGGTTGTGACGCGATGGGAAGTTTGTGTTGTCATTGGGTTGAAGCTGGACAGAAACAGGGTTGATTGAGCATCTTCCGGCCAAAATTTGCCAAAACTTCCAAAGGGGCATAAATTTATTATAAATTTGTGACAACTTCTATTTTTGGATATTTTCAAGTTGTTTTGTGAATTCAAGAGTAAATTGATGATCTTCAGAAACAGCAGAGAAATTTTGGGTTGAATTTTAATGTTCTCAGAACTGTTTTGGGTTTTAGGCAAAGTTCCCTTCATTTTTTCAACAAAACCTTGAATTAGAAAGTTGTTTGGTTATATTTTTACTTAAACTTTCATTTTAACCAATTTTTGAGTTGTGTTGAACATTTAAGTCTTTGAGAGTGAAAACCATTTCAACTTGTTTGGATTTGATTTATTTAAGTAATTTTCCACAATCTTTGAATAAAATCTTTTGTTTCGTCTTTTCTTTCTCCACTTAATTTCCTAATTAGGATTTAAACATCAGAGATGTTGCACCCACGCTGCCACTGCCTTGCGCCTAACGCCGCGCACCGTGTTGTCGCTGCCGCCTTCGTATCACTGACTGCAACCGTCACCTTGTGCCTGCTGCCGCTGCATCGTGCTGCCACTGCCTCTGTCAGATACCTAGACTAGGGGTCTCCTAATCTAGGAGGTAATCCCCCTAAAAATACGAAGCAAAGAATCCTACTGTTTATCTAACGTATGTAGTGCATATCAACTAACAAAGCCTACCGCCCGGTCAAGGGAAACGACCCACCCGAGGCACAGCACCAGGGCTCTCTCGGGCGCCCCGCAATCTCCGTCCTGCTCGAGGGCACCGGCTGCCCCTGAGCGGGAGCGATCTCCGTCTCGCTCGAGGCCTTCCTGTCGAGCCCTCCGAAGGGCCCTCGACGCCAGGGGCTCCGTCTCACTCGAGACTCCCCCTCGATCCACGGGGGACGCGCTCGCTTCCTCCTCTGACGGGCGCATTTAACGTTTCGTACGACCGCATGGCGTGGGAGTCAAATAACAATCACTGTCCTACGTTGCCTGGGGAAATGACCGCGGTCACTTCCGCCCACGCCGTCCACTGTGCGGACAAGCTCGCACCGTGCAGCGACACTGTGCTGACCATAGTTATTAGGACCGGACCGTCTCCTCCACGTTCTAATAACTGTGGTCAGGCGACGACGAAACATGGGGAAGGGGAGGAGACAATAGTGCCCAAGAAAAATAGTCCCAAAACATTGGTTTTACAAACTTGCTAAAAATTATTGGGAGTGAAAAAAGCCTCCTTCTCCAACAGTTCCTAATAATTAGTCCCGAAATAGTTAAATTTTAGGATTGAGAGTGAAGTCAAGGAGAAAAAAATGACTTTAGAGTCTACTATTTTTGGAGTTTAGAAAAAATAGTCATTAATTTAGGCACTGCAAGAGCAAGATTTTTCCATTGATTTTTAAAACAAGAGTTTAGGAACGGAAAAAAATTGGGTGCAGGAGGGCTGCAAAACGCAGACTGTGCAGCCCTGCCCCCGATTTCCGCCACGTGGATGCATAACACATCGAACGCGCATGGGGAAGTGGCTCTGCCCCTCGTTCCACCACTGAGAATTGCTTGTTCGGCTTGGCTCCAAGCGGACGGGGGCCGGCTCCCTTCTTTTCTCTAAAGTCTGAACCATTGTCTCCAATGTTGTTCAGTTGTTCACCATTTGCGTTCGTCACCTTGCTGACTTCGTGCGCGTGCTAGAGCCCGTGAGGACGTTCGTGGCTTCGTCGACTACTCCGGGCGGCGGGAAGTGGGTGCGTCTTTGTGAGGTACTGAGGTCAGCCAGGACGTCCTTTTCTCCTCCGTTAGCTGCGCCGGGAAGATCTGGCATTAACCATGGTTGGGTGCTTCTGTTCCTGAACCTATTAGCCTTCGAGGTCCTGCTGCTGCGAGAGCTTGCTCTTCGTTCATGTCTCCGTGCCTCCTGGTGCTGTAGTATCGATGCAGACTAAATGTTCCTCAAATTGTATTAATTTATAGAGGCATATTGGTTTGAATCAGGATGCAGACCAAAGTTTGCATTCATTTGTACAGCTAGATTGGTTTGGGCTAGAATTACTTGCAGGTCGTGCAAGCCAAATTCAGTCATTACCAATGTTCATTCTTCTTGTCAGTTGCAGAACCAATTGGAACAGGGAGACACGGGTAATTGCCGGAGTGTTTGACGAACTGTACCCGCCTGCGCCTACAGACTACTCAAATCTGATTATGGCGATCCGGGGGCAAGGCCATGCGCTGCAGGCTGCAGGTGACGAGTGACGAGCGGGCCTTAGAAGCGCTGATGCGGAGCATGGCTACGGTGAGGCCGCATCAGGGACGGCGGCGACGGCGGCGCTACCAGGACTACAAGGACCGCCCCTGCTGTCGCCGCCATCGCCTCAGCCGCCCCTGCTGTCGCCGCCAGTGCCGCCGCCGCCGTTGTTGCCGCCGGTCTAGAATTTCCCTTTCTTTGCCGCCAGCTATTCGACTATTCTCTGCGCCCCGGCGGCGGTGCGCTCAGATGCCAATCCTCCGCCCTGCACTACTTCTCCAACAACGAGAAAATTGCTATTATGACACACCAAACAATGTGGTTTCTCTATAATGACAATCTAATCGTTGACTTTACTATTATAGGACTCCAATCGTTGCCACCTTGTTATTATAGGACAATAGGTATTTTTATCAACCCCCATACATGTATTTTACCAGTTTGTGACTAATTTGCCCTTCTGTTTTTTCCTTCTGTATTTCTCTCCGATTTGTCCCGCATAGCAACCGGCTGCGTTTCTCTCCGACTCGTGCGCTCCACGAAGATCTCGCCGCCGCCATGGATCGAGAAGACGGCGACCCCCCCACACCGCGTGGCGATCCTCCGGCGGCGACAGGAATCGATGCTGGAGAGCACCTTGCGCACGGCCTCGTCCACGATCCCGTGGTCCTCAAGGGAGCACCCGTCCATGCACTCGTGCATGATCTGGAGCAAGGCATGTGCACGTACATGCCTTGGCAAAGGTTGTGGATCCTGAGGCAAGCACTAACCTCACTCGGTCTAGTACTCTACTACACGATGGCCATGGTGCCCTTGCTGACCAAGGCATCACGGCTGCAACGGCCTTCCCTGTGACGGCCTTCCATGCGACGACGCCTGGTGCCATGGCCGAGCTGACTGCTGGCATCGACGCGCAGGTCGCGGCAGTCGATGGCAATGTACAATCGTCAGCGCAGGCCCCTTTCAACCCAAGTGCTGAAGCCCTAGCGAGAGCGTTGCTGCCCGCTGTTCCTCATCCGGCAATAGAGTACAATCTTCCGGTGCTTGATGCGCAAAGGTATTGGCCGGTTGGCCCTAATTATTTCTGTTGTTTTTTTAACCAAGATAGAAGTACTAGTAGACTGTAGTAAACGTTGATTTTGCTTGCTTATAGGCCTCGAGTAAATGATGTGGAAAATATGGAAAAAGTTGATTGGGATACCATACAGATAGTGGAGACACATGATGACGAAGGTCGTATTGATCTTATGAGTGAGAGTAAGATATATGAGATTTTAGGCTTAACAGATGAGGTCACAAGAAATATACCTGCACAGGGCTTTGATTTCCGAATGGATGAAGAGGGGAATGATAATGAGGTTGGGCAAAACACTGATGGTGCTGCCATTCCTACTAGCGATGATGTACCATGTGAGATGGTCATATCATATGATAAGAACAACCCATCAATGGAGGTAGGAACAGTGTACCCAACAATGGATGAGTTCAGGCTGGCAGTGCGGTAATTTGCCATCAATAACGAGTTCAATTTAGGAGTAGAGAAGTCATGTACGACGAGATACAGGGCTTTTTGCAAGTCCGGTGATGAAGAATGCCCTTGCCCTTGGAGGATAAATGGTAATAAACAAAAAGGACAAGCCACTGTGGAGGTGAATATTGAATTTATTTCGGTAATTATACTTGTTATTAAAATTTGTATCAATCTCATTGATTTCTTGTTTTGCAGGTAACAGTCTTAGTCGATGAGCATGAGTGTGTGTCCAGCATGAGGCAGATAACTACAACTCCAAGTTGCAAGTGGGTAGCTAGCAAGGCTGTGAGTATCCTTAGAGATAATCCACATATTGGTGCCAAGGAACTGCAAAAGATGTTGGAGAGAGATCACAAGTGTCAAATTGGATATGACACCGTATGGCGGGGTAAGGAAAGAGCTCTTGATGAGGTGTATGGCAAATGGTCAGATAGTTTTGAGCTATTATTTAGGTGGAAGGCTGAGGTAATGAAGCGGAGCCCCGGGAGTGTTGTTGAGATTGATGTACTTCTGGTGGATGGTCAAGTATACTTTCACCGTTTTTTCTGTGCTCTCAAACCTTGCATAGATGGTTTCCTGGAAGGTTGTAGGCCTCATTTGAGCATTGATGCTACATCACTAAATGGAAGGTGGAATGGTCACTTGGCCGCAGCCACAGCAGTTGATGGTCACAACTGGATGTATCCACTCGCTTATGGCTTCATAGCTTGTGAAAACACAGACAACTGGACTTGGTTCATGGAACAATTAAAGAAGGCTATAGGTGATCTGCCACTTCTTGCTATTTGTTCTGATGCATGCAAGGGTTTGGAGAAGGCAGTAAAGAATGTATTCCCAAATGCAGAGCAAAGGGAGTGTTTTTATCATCTTGTCAAAAATTTCAAGAAGACATACAAAGGGTATGGCCAAATATATCCTGCAGCAAGGGCTTACAGAGAGGACATATTTTATGAGAATATAGCAAAAATGGTTACTGAATCAGCAGCTGCAGTGCAATGGTTACAGAAAAATCACAAGTATCTCTGGTATAGATGTGCTTTCAATGCAGAAATTAAGTGTGACTATATAACTAGTAATATTGCTGAGTCATTTAATAACTGGATTAGAGACCATAAAGATTTGCCTGTTGCTGACCTTGCTGATAAGATCAGAGAAAAGATCATGATATTGTGGAGCAAGAGAAGAAATATTGCATATAGGCTACCTGAAGGCAGGATACTTCCAGCTATTATGGTTCAGCTAAAGGCAAATACTAGAGGTTTGGGACACTTGAGAATTGTACCATCTTCTAATTGGAGTGCAGAGGTGTGGGACCACAACAACAGAGTTGAGAGGCATATTGTCAAGTTACACCAAAGGACATGTTCTTGTCTTGAATGGCAGCACACTGGTAAGCCGTGTCAACATGTGTTGGCCTATGTAACCCGCCAACGGGGAGTTGATCTAGAACAATTTGTGCATGACTACTACTCGGTGAATAGATTTAGGGCTGCTTATGGAAGAGAGATTGAGCCGATGTTAGATAAAACACAATGGCCGCAAGTTGAACTACCATTTTTAGTTGGTGCACCTCTTGCTAAATTACCTGTTGGAAGAAGAAGAAAACTTAGAATGAAGGGATGGATGGAAGGTGGACACAAGAAAAAAGGTTCAAAAGATGGTGAAATTACCAACGACGGTGACAATGATACTGTTCCAACAAATAAAAAGGGACATGATATCAGAGGACCTATGACTTGCTTAAAATGTGGGCAAAAAGGTCACAGGCAAGCTACTGCCAAGTGCCCATTAAATAGGACCGCAAAAAAGAGGTAATAAATTATTTTATTTATAAAAAAAACTTGAATGAAGATGTCAATATTAATTTATTTGATTACATGTAGGAAGCATAGGCAACCTAGGAAGAATGTCACAAAATCAGCGCCAGCAGAACCTAACACCCCACGGAGGCCGACTAGAGAAGAAATTCTATGGGATAGTCCAGGAAGGGTTACTAGAAGGTAAGGAATATTAACACACTTACTGCACATTAATTTTTCAAAGCATCTAATTGCCGTATCGTATTTATTTGCAGCAAGTTTGCGATGTTATTGGGAGAGGGCACATCTTCACAGATCGGCAACACTAGTCCCGTGAGGACGTCTACCATGGCACCACAAAAAAAGATGACTCCAAAGAGGAAGCTACAGATTGGATGATAAATTAATTTAGTTGTGATGATACATAAACTCATGATTTATTCACATGTATTGGATCTTGTTTGGAATTAAATTCTGGTTTCATGAGATAAACTCGTATGTGCTAAATTCATGGCTTAATTGTGTATGGATCATTTTTTGACGAATTATATTGCATATTGAACAGTCCGTCTCCTCTCTCATGCGGCCATTGCTTAGGCCATGTTCAGATTCCCAACTATTCACTGTTCATTCTAACTTTTCACTATTCATTCCAACTTTTCACTATTCCTCACTCACAAAACACGTTTCCCAGCGAATGCTACAGTGTTTTTCTTATGCTACAGTGTTTTTTCCTACAATCTAAACACACCCTTAATTGCAGTAGCCCACCAGAGCTGCCTTTAATTTAGGCCTTGTTTATTTTTGTGGAGCACTGTTATAATGTTACAAAGAAGCCATCACGGCAACTAACTGATGCCAGCTAGCGCTCTCTACGTACTATCAGAGATCTTTGTCATCATGGCCCCGGCGGCGGCGGACGTCGACACCCTCGTGCCCCGGCGGCGGCGGATGTCGACGCCGAAGCCCTCGTGCCTTTTGGCGAGCTCGCATGCATCGATCCAGTCGCTGTAGGCATGCCCTTGGTCCAGATCATACACGAGTGCATGGACGAGTGCTCCCTCGAGGGCCACTGGATCGTGGACGAGACCGTGCGCCAGGTCGGAGGATCGCCGGGCGGCACGAGATCTCCGTGGAGCGCACGAGTCGGAGAGAAACAAACAGAAGGGCAAATTAGTCATAAACTGGTAAAATACATGTATGGGGTTGATAAAAATACCTATTGTCCTATAATAACAAGGTGGCAACGATTGGAGTCCTATAATAACAAAGTCAACGATTAGATTGTCATTATAGAGAAACCACATTGTTTGCTGTGTCATTGATAGCAATTTTCTCCAACAACACCACCCATGCGTTGCCACCTTTCATGGGTTCTCCTACTCCTGGCGACCCCTTCTCTCTTTCATGGCATCTGCATCTTCTCGTTTGTGGCTACCAGTGCGGGCGCGACGAGTTTCCCCACTTGCGGTGTTTCCCAATCCACCCGGCCGTCGTGTTTCCCGGTGTGATTTCTTGTCCTGATGCAAAAGTTTGCGCCTTTATCTGTTTGCCAAGGTTTGGATCTGGATTGTGGCTAGGTTATTATTTACCTTTGTGAAGGCAAAGGGGCGTGTTTTTATTCTCCTTTGTTTTAGTTTCTGGATCTGGATTGTGACCCTGTTGCTTGGTTTTCGAGGGCGATTGGTGGAAGACTTATTAGCTCAGGCTGGCTCCGCCGCCTTGGCTCCGCAAAAGAAATTTCTTTTACCTAATCCATGATTCCTCACTGATGATTTCCATCTTATTTATGTCAAATGATGATTTCCATCTTATTTATGTCAAGTACTGATATTGGCCTTTTATGCTCTTTAACGATAGATCTCGTGAACCTTCGAACATGGCCACCATCTGTCGAGTGAAAGACAATGAGTCTGTTAAACCATACATTGGGGCGTCCATCTCTTCTGCCAACGGTATTATTATATCCCAGGACAAAAGGCATTCTGGTATCATCAGAAACATTGACACGAGGGGCATAATCTCGGAGTTTATAGCTGGTGTTGAGAGAAGTGATACAGATGTTTGTAGGGTCGCCTCAGAGGATATATACATCAGACAGGACACATTGGGTCAAATTGTGAAGCACACTGACTGCGGTAAGGCAGACCTAAGAAAAGCAACGTACGATAAGTGGGGAGGAATGGTTGTCAATGACAAAGAAGGAATCAGTGATGATAAAGAATACACTACGAAGAAGATACTTGAAGAAAGTAGGCACCGAGATGGTTCGATATACAGGAACATGGATAAATGGTGGAAAAAGGAGTTTTGTATTGCGGACCGTAATGAGAGTAAGCGGTCTGTATCTCTTTTCCTAATTTTTATTTGTTATTTTTAATATTATTATAGATGATATTTATTTATTTTGATCCTAGAGATTATTGTATGTGATGAGCTCTGCCTCACTGCCATAGTGCCATCTGTGTGTGACATTCTCTCAAACCCTCCTCTCGCCATGCACTCTTTTAGTTATGGTGTAATTGCACTAGAGGTCCTCACACTTGGGTGAGAGTAGCACTTCCACCCCCAAACCTTGCACTTTACTTTTGCAGGCTGTTCAACTGTCACTGTTTGCACAAAAAACAATCTGTGCTGTTACTTGAAGGAGGGTCTGATGTGGCATGTAGAGATGGGCTGGAGAGTGGCGGAGCGTGAAGCAAAACATTGGGGGGGGGGGGGGAATTTGCCACTACAAACCAATACTGTACAAAAGTTGTTTCATAAAAAAAATATGTATAAAAGTTTGCCACTACAAACAAATATTGCTCAAATTGGTTCATCTCTTCCTTTTGAAAAATGAATAAATTGGTTTCTCTTTTCCCATTTGCACATAGTACAAAATCTTAGACTGGTATTTAACTGCAAATAAACCAAAATCATAGACTGACATTTATGGCCCTAACAGGGCTCCGCCATTGGGCTGGACCTTATTCCATGATATGTAACTACATAAATGCCCATGTGATTATGAATAAAATAGCACTTTCTCTCTGAAATTTGGTTCCATATCAAACAATGCAGCAATAGGTGATCATGATACAGCCTTTGAGCTTGTTCTTGGACGGCAGAATACACAGGAATGTGTGAATAACAATCTAAACAGGGCCATTCATGCTGCTGTAGTGACTATTAGGTTTGAAGTATCCATACGTGCAGCTACAAATCACCAATAATACAAGTTTTTAAAATCCTCAGGCAGCAACACACTAGCAATATGACAAGTTGCTAATAATGTACATGATTACTGTGTGTGGGAGGGGCTGGCTGGATGTTCCAATGCTTCTGTTTAATGTGAATACTAGGTTGCCACTTTCCAGTTGTATAACACTTTGCTAGCAAAATTATGTGTTTTTTTTTGCTGCCACACAAAAGTATTACCTGCACGAAAGGAAGCATTGCCTCACTGATTGATATCAATTTGTCTTGGTAGTTGTTGTCGTCCTTAACCTTCTTCAGTACTTGGCTAACCTCCATTCTTGCTGTTGTGTCTGGAACATCAATTGCCTGACATCATGTTGAACATGAAAGTGGAAGCGGTGCTTTTCTGCTGCTTTGAGTTGCTTGGTTTTTGTTTGATGAATTCACACAGAGGAAGCCATAGCTGTGACATGGGGAAAAAAAGGTTGTTAGTGAGTATATCTAGTTTGCTGTTGCTTTGAGCTTTTATCGGGACTAGGACAGAAGTTGCCCTCGTCCCTTGCTCTTCTGCAGTGATGCGAGGGCATCTGGTTTAGCAACAATGGCTCTTCTGCCTTAGTCAACTCCTAACACACCAATCTCATGCATAGATGGCACGTGTTGTGCTGACAAGATTCCATACAATTTGTGTCGATATCCCTTTCATCTCATTACCCCCGTGCTCGGTGCTTTCATTGGAGCCAATTGATATGCATTTTGAGGCAATGTTTTCTCTGTCCTTATTATGTACGTTTCAAATGCCAAGTATTTGTTTACTACATTGATTTATAGTTACAAATTTACATCATGACTTTATTTTTTATGAAGCTCGTTTGGAGGCAATGGTGTTCTCAAATCCCACAAATTGTATCATTGACAATGGACGTTGCTTAAAACATTATCCTCGTCGCATGCTGCAAATTTTATCATTAAAGTTGGCTAAAACTCCAGCGGATTGTGGCTTAATAGAGTTATATGGATACATAGCAGTGCGGGATGATCTTGATCCACTCCTTAATTATATCGTAAAATTTAGCAGGGATTCTCCCATCATTGTGGAGCAGGTGCACACTCATCTATAATTAATTTCGAGGATTGTGTGCGCAGAACACCTTTAGTATTTAGGTTTGTTTGTTTAGCACCCTTATAGTATAAAAATACCTTTGGCCAATATTGGTGGCAGTTTTGTCCAGTGGCTTAGTTAGGTGGATGCTGCCATGCGGGCAAAATCATCACCAAAGCCACCCCACGTGAATCATCAAATAAACACAGCTTCATACATGATGGGTTAAGTGGACTTTACTGTGAATTACAATATTCATTTCACAATATAAGGCTAAACTTCTCATATGGATTAAACATGAGGTTGGATCACTACGTACTCTCTATGGCTTTCTACACTGCTAATTTCTTTCACATCGTTAAATTTGGAATAGATTTTTATGTTTTATTAGTTGTGTGCATGAATTATTAGTATATGATATTCATTTTGCACCTTTTATTTTTATTAATAATTAGATTAAATTATAGTTCCCATGCAATAGTTTGTCTTAGCTACATAAAAAATGCTTCTGTGTGATTAATATGTCCAAAATGGCAGAATGGCAGCAAACTGCTCTGGATTGTATAAGCCTCCAATACCTTCGTCAAAACTGTTTTTATTTTGGACGATTTAATCATTATATGTTTTGGCAAAAAATATTCAAATTATATGAATTGTTAATGTACAAAACGTTGCATCATTAGATTGACACTAGAATTATTTGTAGGATTGGCAATGTTAGAGAAATCAAAGGTCAAATCCACTTTTGAAAACTTGCTTCTTCCAAGACACCTTACATTGATGAGCGTTATTATGGATACTTTATTATGACAATAATATCGAATAGTTTTAGAGTATTGGTTGCTGTTTAATGCACAATAATAGCTGGTTTTCTTTTGTTTATAGGCATATGAAGATGACATTAATGGTTCCCATCACTGCATAAGTCTGGTCCTTTTGTTTTGCACAGGGTTATGTTTATTTGGGATTTGAAAAAAAAAAAAGGTTTTGAATTCCCCTCTATCAGTGTTATGCCACTGTAACCATTTTGTTTGTTACATGATGAAAATCTAGGTTATCAGTTATAGAATACCCGTTTTAGGAAATGTGTTTACCTATCCTTGAAGAGCAACTAATAAATAAAATAATTTTGTAGGGTTCTCTTATAAACATGACTGGCCCTAAGCGAGGGATTGAGATGACAGACCTTACTCTGATCGAATATGACATGAGGATTAAGACATGCAAAGAAGAAAAATATGACCTACAGCTGATCGATGGTGCATCACTCATAGGCCCTGCAGGGATATGGAATCGGCCATTTACAATTCAAATCCCTGGTGATTTGGGTGCCATTGATATAACATTATCACGTCTTTATTCTTCAGTTGAGGCAACTGTAGAGCTCCTGATATCGGAGGTGCGAAGCAGTTTTGATTTGTCACTCAGTTGTTTTACTAGCAGACTAAATAAGGGAATCTGGCTCTTCAATGGCGCCATCGCCGAGTCTTGTGGCTTAAAGAGGTCTGTGGTTGCCGTGCGAAAGAAGTCCTCTATAGATTTGAGGTTCAAAATAGGCGCTGTGTCATCCAGTTGTTCCTTCAAGGCGAAAACCCATGGTCATGATACTCAAGAAATAAAGACTGATCTTGCTTTCATCTCAGTTAAGGTGACTTGGTCGACCTTACCTTCCGCACTAGACTGAAAACTCTTGTGTTTCTTTATCGAGTGGGTTCTTGGTACCTGTAACATTACGACTTCCTAAACTTAGGTGTGACAAACTTGGATAGTGAATTGTTGTAATAAATTAATCTTTGTATTTTCTACTTATTTGATCGAGCATACAGCGGCCATGGATGATGCTCGGCCAGGTATGGCCAGATAATGAAATTACATTAATATATGCTTCAGTGATTACAGTTGTAATTGCGCAAGAATTTAGCTTGGAACAATTGACGGCAACACTACGCTGCCATCAGCACATGTGCACATGCGCCTGAAGGATAAACGTTCCTTGCGGGCAGCAGGCAGCTCACCAAATAAAACATGTGATGCTGAAACATGGGAAATGGCAGTGAGCATATAGAAATTTCACAAGTCTTAGCCTTGGGAGAACTGACGCTAATATGATACGCTTGTGCAGCTGAAGGCTGAAGGCTGAAGTATAAACGTTCCCTACAAGCTCAGCGACTCATCAAACCAAAGCCTAATCATCAGACGCATTTGTCATCACGATAGCCTGCACGCCGCGCACCGAGGATTCAGACCGCACCAAAACCTGCAACGAACACCTTTGTGTTCGGGCTTTTTCGTTACTGTTACGGTGTTACCGTTGTGCCGATTGAAAGAGACGATCACGAAGGCATGTCAGGAACCGGCACCAGTCAACAGTCTGTCGAGGAACCATGGACCAAGCTTACAAGCTCCGCTATGGTTTCGCCGTGGGAAGGCGGTGGCATGCGAGCCGCGAGGGACGTGACCAGTAGCAGCGACTTGGATTGGTGTGGCCGTGTGGGCCGTGCTGCCGTGAGCACTGCGGCGCAGATCTGCAGGAGATGATGTTTCGTCATTCATCAATAATATGCATCAGAGGTCGGAGATGCGCTCAAATTTCTCCCGGACCAATCAGAAATTTTGAATAATGATGAATCGGTGACGGGGCACAGGGGCTGCCTTCGGCTGTGGTGGTGGGATTGTTTCGGTCCTCACAAATTTGGAGTATCTTGTACACCCAGCAGCTAGTTTTGTTGGGCCAGAATTTGTGAAAAAGACACTTCGAACGAGTAACGACGACATGAAAAAGAAAATACATCTTCCAAATTCTTTCCCATTCTTTCCAATGAAAAAAAAAAGTTACGCACAACGGATCGAGCAAACATATGAGTCAGGAAGCACCGCCGCCGCGCGGCCGACACCCATTGATTCAGGGCCATGCTTCGTCGCGCAAATAGATGAGCCAATAAAGTACTACTCAGATCATCGCGTCCTGATTAGGGATTAACACTGCATCGAATGTTTGTCTATTGTTTTTAATAGACAACCCTAACACTTCATTATGCATATACTCTTCAAAATACTGGAGGATGACACATAGATTAGAGAAGTCAACAATAGCAACAAAGGGGAATTGGAAGCGGGACGAGGTTGTCAGACAATCCCATAGCACTGAATGATTAATACTTGTATAAGCCTTATATATCAGCTGTCTTAATAGTAAAGTAATGCTAAATTATTTAACTGGATCCCGGGTCAAGGACTGGAAGCCTGCAGTAGAAGCTAATGGATTTGTCCGCCAATCTAGTTCCCGGGATGAAGTACTGGAATACGACTGTTAAGCAACCACCACCAGGAGCAATGCCTATACAAATAGTGAAAAATATTAAGGAATAAAGTCTCTGTAGAATACAGAATGTCACTGAGATTACAGCTGAAAACACACCATAGAAGGTATAGTCTGGCTTGGCCAAGTGACAGTGTAGACTCTTAACAAGGTGCTTCATATTCACTTGCTGTTAGAACATAGAAAATAAATTAATGAAATAGTTGGTACGAAAAAAAGAGTGGAAGAGTAAAATAAGCAGAGCCTAGGATCAATACCACTGAGAGTGCTTCCCCTCTCTCAACCGCCATATCCAAACGAGTCGAAGCAGTCAAATTTTGATCGGCAACAGGTGCATTTGCTGAATTGCAGAGCAATTTGATGCCAACTGAGTTAAAGAAGAGGCCAGAATACAAAGGAATTGAGCTTATTGAAACTACCTAGTGCCATATCTTACCACGATCGCCAATAACACGAAGCTTCCTGAATTCAGAGCCAACTGTAACATGAGAAGTGGAAACTTGAAGATGAAGATCGCCATACTGGATAACACCTACTGTTAGCAGATCACCAACATTTTTTAGACGATCCACTAAGCTTTGCAACTGTGGCAGATCAGGGACCTGGACTAGAGTCTGCACAAAGGACACACACAAAAAGGGTACTTTAGGCTCCTCTTTTTATCGGATGAGTGCTACAGGCCTTTGGTCTTAATAACATAAAATGAATAAATACAGATTCCTTCAAATTGCAAGCACATTTCCCACAAGGAACGTGTAGCTGGATTGTTTACAGTTAAAACTAGTTTGTCAAACATGTACTAGAGAGTGTAACTATTTCCGTACAAAATTAGCATTTACCCTGCAGTTATAAACACAAAATATTCTAAATGCATTTTAGCATTTCAACATTGGTAATTCTACTACAATTTATTGACTATTGTCACTATAGGTTGCACTAGTCCAGTACTGCAGGCAAGTGCATTTTAACGAATTTGCCAAGCATGAATTTCTTGATCAAACACCATTATATAATAACTAAAATATCTTAAAGTATGCAGTTCACCATTTCATCAGGATAAATGAGTTTGGAGTTGAACCCAAAAACATCATTAACTTAAGGAATCAGCCTTTCAACTAGGAAAGTGTATATGAACAGAAACATGGTATTAGGTTATCCATCCAACAACAAAATAATTCCACAACAAATTGCATAGTTAAAAATCAGTTCCATTAAGTTCATTCTTCATAAATTTGAATGGCTAAACTTGAATCAGAAATAATCAGATGAAACATAGTCACATGGCACCATATTTTGGTTTAATAAATGATAAGGAATCATAAGGTGTTGCAAGAACGCTACATACCTGAGGGAGATCCTTGGCGGCATCTAGGGCGGCCTGCAGGCGCTCGATGTCAGAGCGTGAGAGAGGACGCGAGATGGGCACGTCCTGCACGACTGCCGCGCGGGCGCCCTTGGTCTCGAAAGTGAGGAATGGCGTGGCGGATCGTGATCCTGCGGCCAGCTTGTTGACGAGCTTCACCTGTATCGCGGGGGCACCGGGGGCGTCCCCGGCGGCCGGCGGCTGCGCGTGGACGGCGAGCACGCTGCGGAGGGCGCGGTGGAGCAGCGCGACTTCGGCGGAGAAGGCGATGCCTCCATTCCGGGAGGCCAGGTTGTACTCACGGAAGAGGAGGTCCTTTGCGAACTGCGCGACGCACTGCGGACCGCCGCCGTCGGGCCCCGCGGCCGTGGCTCCGAGGAGGTTGTGGAGGAGCATGGCGTGCGTGGGCGTGAGGAAGACGTGGCAGACGCGCCCCACCTTGTCCATCGCCGGTAGGAAGCCTGCGGAGCAAAAATCTCGCGGTGACGCACGTGATGTGCTCGACGAATTGTGGGAGAGAGGAGGAGGGGGAGGGCGGAGGCTTGTGTAATATGGCACGCACGCTTGTCGAGGAGGGAGATGCCATCGTCGGTGAAGAACGCCTTGAACTTCATGGCTTGCCCTCCGCGACGGCGGCGGCGGTCTCTGCCTTCGTCTTCCCCTTGCGCGGCGAGTTTTTTTTTTTTTTTTTTTGCGAGAGGGGTGCTCTGCCGCTGGGGACGGGGGATTGCGCGCGGATTTGGAAAGGCTTAGCGCTCTCGAGGACGACGAGGAGGTGTGGGTGGGTTCGGGGGTCCTTCCTTTTTGGGTGCATTTGGGCCTTGTTTGGGATATAGCAAAGAAGCCCAGTACCAGATGTCAGCTCAAGGCCCATAACGAAAACACTAACCCTAATCTACTCCTGGAGCCCGCAGGTCAGCTCCTTGTTCGGTTCAGTCAAACCGAACGCCCAAGCCCGTGGCTGCCGTTCTCGTCGTCGATGGCGGACCTAGCGGCGCTCACGGACGACGTCTTGGCGGAGATCCTCCTCCGCCTGCCGTCGCCGCGGGACGTCGCGCGAGCCTCCGCGTCGTGCGCCTCCTTCCGCCGGGTCGTCTCCACCCGGTCCTTCCTCCGCCGCTTCCGCCGCCTCCACGCCCCGCCCCCGCCGCTCGGCGTCTTCTGCTGCTACCCGGCCGGAAGCGGCGGCGGCGGCGTCACGGCCGCCGGCTCCCAGTTCCACGCGTCCGTGCCGCCTCACCCTTCGGCTCCCCTCGCCCGCGCGGTCGCCCGCTCGGCTGACTTCTCCTTCGCTTTCCTCCCGCCGCCCGCCGCTGGCTGGCTCGTCCGCGACAGCCGTGACGGCCGCTTCCTCCTCGACCGCGCGCGGGAGGACGGCGGATCCACCGCCTTCACCGAGATCGCCATCTGCGACCCCGTGTTCCGGAGGTACCGTCTCCTCCCGCCCATTCCTCACGACCTCGCCGCCACCGTGGAAAACCCCTACGTCCAGCGCGGCGGCGGCGATGGCGACTTGCAATCACGCAGCAGCGAGATCTTCCTGGCTTCTCGTAGTAGTGATGATGATGACAGTGTCAGTGAGGAGGAGGTCCCGGCCTTCACCGTGATCTGGATGGCTTGCTGTCGAGGGAAGCTGGTCGCATTCTTCTACTCTTCAGAGTCACAGCAATGGCGTGTGCTTTCACTTCCAGAATACTACGCTTTAAGCACCAGAAGAGTCATGGGCGTTCGACTAGGACAGCGCAACCATGCTCATGGCTGCTTCTACTGGATGGTAGCTCTTACACACAGGTGGCTTGTGTTGGACACCTGCAAAATGGAGTTCTTCATTGTGGACATCTCGCCTGTCCTGTCAGGCCGCGCGATGATGTTCAGTAATCAGATTACCACTCTGGAGAGAAGTGATGGCAGGACTACTGTTGTGGTCTCCGATGTTTTCCGCCCAGATAAAAGATGTGTTCTGTACTTTTATGCATTCATGTATTTCAGCGACTCATGGCACCTTCTGAACAGAGTAACCTTGCCTGAGGAATGGGGATATCGATTTAGAGGCATCATAGGCGCTGCTGAGGGATACTTATTTGTAAAACTAGATCACCCTAAGGAGAACCTCAATGATCAGAGTGAGCGACATGTTGAATATTTTTCGCTTGATGTCAAGACCATGCAGCTTGAGAGTTTCTGTCAGACAACCCTTCCTACTGTTACTGAAGCCTACTTATATTGTGGTTTTCCAGCATCACTATTGCTTCCTTCTATATGATTTGGTATGTTATGCTCGTAACCTATTAGTGTCATTTGTACAGCTTTTGAGTTGATTTCATATTAGGCACTGTTTGGTAGTATGCTTATGTTGGTTAAATGTTTGTTTTTAGTCACTTAGTATTCCAACGATTATACAACTTCTGCATCTATGTTCCTATGAGTGTCGTCTATTACTAGCATGGAAGAATCAATTATGCTTGGGAGTCTGTGTCTAATTTTTTATACTGGTTTTTCTTTCTTTCTTTTTTCCCGTGGAGCAGCTCAGGCAACCAAACTTGCGTTGGACTAAAATGGTTCTGATGTTGTCTTTCCATTACGATACTCTTAGTCAACATATAATGAGCAAAGAAAAAAAAGGGAAAGATAAAAGGAACATAGAATCCTAGCGATTGTAAATGCTTAAGATATCATGTGAAATTTCCAGATGAATTGGAGCAGCAGCTCCTGCACAGGCACTTTCAATTTATAGTTGACTTGTCTCTTTTAAGAAAAGGTTTACAAATAGGACCATTTCGGTTATCCAAGCGTGATCTGCATCACGCTACTGCCTGTCCTCTATGTGGTTAAGCTAAAGAAACATTCGAACACATGTTTTTCCATTGTAGATAGATCAATTATTTTTTGTTCCAATGAAAGTGTCCGTTGTAAAACCATCTGTTGCTCTTGCTAACCTGGATGAGTTATCATTTATGAACCAACATTGGTGATAAATGTGGATATTCTTGCTCTTTCTAATTTCCTTACCTTGAATGTTGAACACAATTGCTGTTGATAGAGCCGTGTCAGTGACAGTGTCATGTTTTCTGTCTTCCCTTTCAGGACTTGGATTCAAGGAAAAAAGGTGGGCAAATGAAGTTGATGAAACCGAGAAGATTACCTTGATCGGCACTTGGCCAGCAATGTTGTCAGAGACAATCAAATAATATAGATCATGGTGATCCTTCAGAAATGCAAGTCTGCTATCATCCATGTGATTAAATTTGCAATCTCGACTACGGGATCTAGTATGAAAAGTACTAGGTTGGCCATCTTTTAGTTCGTATTGTGAGTAAGAGGCTCACAACATCAGACTATGTGGTGACGAAGATTGACTTGTTGAGTAGTGAAGCTATCTGAGTTGAACCTGATGGGGAGTTGTTGCTCGATTGTCGTTACAAGATGTTTATTTTATGATCTTTGTTATAATCAGTTTTATTTTTGCTCCTAGAAACTGCTTGTTAGAGTTTTAGTAATAGGATCGTTCCCACGAAAAGATGTTCATGCTTTTGCTGTGAACTATAACTTGGTAAATCAAGCAACTATGTTTCTTTTGCTTTCATGATTTGCCGCAAAGGTTTTGCGTGTTCGCTCTCAGTTCATTTTTATAGCTTGTCTTTGTTTTAGTCAATGTTTTAAATAGCCGGCTAAACTACCGCTATAGCCGGCTATAGCTGCTAGAAAAGAGCTTCCGCTATAGCAGTTATCCGGCTATATCCTGATATAGCCGGCTATATCCTGTAATGGCAGTCTTGCCGCTAAACGTCTCATCCCGCTATTTAAAACACTGGTTTTAGTATAAGCGTTTAACTATAAGTACCCTATGGTGGAAATGCAGCGACAGCGTGCTGCTGTGCCAAAATTATTGTATACAAGAAAAAATAGCTGGGAATTGATTTAGAGGTTATATACAAGAACAGCATACATCAAGTACAAAGTCATCGATTAAAAAGGCAAAAGAGAAACAGAGAAATGCTTTCGTTGAGAGTCGAACTCAAGACCTCCCGCTTACTAAACGGGTGCTCTAACCAACTGAGCTACGAAAGCAGCTTGAAGTTTTAATGTATTTTTATTATATGATTTTTTTCTGTATATAATGACCCCTTTTGTAAGTTTTTCCTTTTATTGCAGGGGGTCTAAGAATAAATAATGCAGAACATACACACGCGCTGTCTTCATGATTTGTATCATTGATCAGGAAACTCTAATAGATAGAATGAATGAAGTGAAATACAGTTGCTGAAATTATCGCCCCAAGATAATGTGACCAAACACTGGAGCAGGTTATTTCCAATCAATAGTGGAACATAACGCGTTCACAAGTGAACGAGAGAGTATACATTGCCAATGTCACAGCCTGATTACATCTGAACAATGTATCACTGAACAATCCAAACGCTGAAATACTACTCTGAAACAGCAAGCTATCTTGCCGCTAGAACTTGAAACCAGAAACTACCTCGACCACCTAGAGCATACTCAACTGCCAGTAGCATCACTAAGCAATCGAAGAGCTCCCTGAGACACCGCCAACATTGGACCGGCCACTGATGGCGCTGCCGCGGTAAGGACCGCGCACGCGCTGGACCTGAACATTGCTAGTAGAAGTAGAACCACGCCGGGAGGGCTCCTGCTTGCTCTGCCATGACTGCTCCGTGACCTGCTCCACCTCGTCACCCTTGTACGACTGCGAGGCAGACCTGGTCCGATCGGTGGAATCAACGGAGTTGGGCTCCCACGAGCACGTCCAAGCGTTGCCGGCGAAGCTGTTGCTCCCCGCAGACTCCTGCGGCTCGTTCTCCCCTACCCCGCGGATGTCACGCACCGAGACGTACTTGTGCATGCTCGGCTCCATGAGGTCGTCCTTCACGACGACCTCTGACTCGACCACGACGGTGTTGCCCGGACCCTTGCCGGCGTACCTCCCGTTGACGGACTCCTTGTCATTCACCGACCTCTCCAGCTCGAAGCTCTTGTTCTCGGACGACGTGGAATTGAGGTCAGCGACGGCTTCAAGGATCGAACAGGCCTTGGACACGCACGCCGGGAGCGCGAAGGTCGGAGCTGCAGTTGTAGTGCCGGCGCTGGTGCTCTGCTGGTGGTAGTTTTGGATGTCCTCCAGGAGCAGGGACGCGTACGAGTTGCCATTGTGGTCGAAGTCGCGAGAGGACCGCCTCGATGACCGGCTGCCCGGCCTCAGGTTGGTGACGTTCTCGGCCACAATGCTCACCGAGTGGGTCGCGTTCATCCTCGCGGACGATGCTTTGGTGTCCGACGCCACGGCCTCCTCCACAATCTCCTTCTCCTTCGCAGCTCGGCTGCTGGGGATCTGATCTTTTGCCCGCTCCGCCGTCTTCTGTGGCAACACGACGGCACCATCGCCGGATTTCTGCAAATCGTATAGAGGATTTAGCGAATTTGGTGGGCACCAGCACCACTGAGGGATAAAATGAAGGGAAAGTTTGAATCTTTCGTCGATCCATACCTTTTGGAGCTTGCCGTTGTTGGCATTGTTGTGGGGGAGATTGTTGCCGAGAGCGTTCTCGTCGAGCTCCGCCATGGGGTTGCGCCGGTATGGAGACTGCTCGGCCTTCCTCGAGGAGCTCCGGCTCAGCGACGGCCCATGTGTCGGGTGCACCACGGCGTTCTCATTCCCTGCAGCAGCGGCCCTCGCCGGCGAGTTCGACCTCGGAGATGGGTACCTCTTCCCAGACGAGGCGGCCTTCACCGGCGACGGCGCGCGCCCCTTGTCCCTTGCCGGGACCGACACCATCTTCCCTGGCTGCTGCCTTGCGCCCCGCTCGGCGGTCCCCGAGCTCCCCGCCGCGGGGGCGAGGTCGACGCGCCGCCCTGGTGACCGGCTCACCCTCCGGCTACGGCTCCCGCTCCCGGCGCCAGTGCGGCCGTCGTGGCTCGCGGACCGCTTCCGTTCCGGCGTCCGGCGGCGCGGGGAGGGCCTGGACACCGCGGCCCCCTCCCTGCCCCAATCGCACTCGTCGGCGTCGCCGCCCCCACCACCCCTTCTCTCGTGGTCGAAGTCGTAGCTCCGCTTGGATCCGGCGTACCTCCGGTGCCCGCCACCTCCGTGCTCCCCCGACGGTGCCTTCCCGGACGCCGACGAGCTCCGGCTGAGGCGGCCGCACTGGATCAGGATCGCGTCCACCTCCTCCTTGGTGCAGCTCGACGTGCGCACCGGCGCCCGCACCACCGCGACAGGCCTCGCCTCCTCCTCCTCCGGCGGCGGCACCCGCTTCACCTCCGGCTCCCCGGACGCGCCCTTCGACGCGGCGGCGACCTCTGCGGCCGCCGCCGCAGCCGCAGCCTTGACGACGAACACCGTCCTCTTGTCGGCCGCCGGCTCCTCCGGCCTCGCTACAGCTTTCTTGGTCGGCGCCGGCGTCTTTGACTGCGGCGCCTTCTTGGCATCGGGGACCGGCGCGGCGTTCCTGCCGGATTTCCGGCCGCCGCTCTTCCTGGCGTCGTTGGGCGGCTGCCCGTCTCGCCGTTTTGCCTGCTGCTTCTTGCTGAAACAGAGCCCCATGGAATTCGGACGGAGGGGGAATGGATGGATGGAACCTGGGACGGGAGGTGGTGACGGGCCGACGGCGAGCTGATGCGGATGCGGTGCTGGTGTTTGAGGAGGGGGCAAACGGGCAGAGCTTTGGGAGGCGTGGATTGGAGTCGTTTTGTGTGCGCAGGAGAACAGTTTCAAGATGCAGCGGATTTGCGTGGACGGCGGCCGCGGGGAGCGAGCGAGAGGGATTTCAAATTTTCTGCTGTTTCATTGGGGTCTGCGCCCCACAGCGGCGGCCGCACGATGCGCGCACAGCCGCACGGGAGAAAGCCGTTGAGCACTTGAGCTGTGCGGACGGGAGACGGGGAGACTGGATGGCGAGGACTCACAGTGTGGAGTGGGGACGTGTACCAGTACAACACTTTGCAGTTTGCACGCTTGTCTGAAACATGATGTAGCAAAATCTCAGCTCTTTTTTTTTTTACAAAAATATAATCTTTGTTACTGTGATGTGCTTCAGAAATTTTTACCTCCAAATTCTTTCTAGTACCCTGATCTAGCTCGAATCAGCTGCAATCACTGGATGACATGAGCCGGGCCCTGGTACCAGGCACGTGTAGTGATTCAAAAGTTGAAATAGCAGTGCAGGAGAGGGACTACCCACTCCGTCCCAAAATAGATATCATTCTCGCTTTCCAAGAAAAACAGTATCTTTCAACATTAACTAATTATATATAAAATAATATTAATATTTATAACACATCATTAGTATCATTAAATAGATATTTGAATCTAGTTTTTTAACAATTTTATTAGAGATATAAATATTACACATATTTTTCTACAAATCGAGTCAAAGTTGAGAAAGTAGCACGTACACGCATCTCATAACGTCATCTATTATGGGACGGAGGGAGTAGTATTGAACTTTGGCATTGTTTATATTTTTTTTG
The DNA here is from genome assembly GCA_015342445.1 of Digitaria exilis. NCBI lineage: Eukaryota > Viridiplantae > Streptophyta > Magnoliopsida > Poales > Poaceae > Digitaria > Digitaria exilis. The sequence continues at coordinate 527,607 of JACEFO010001776.1, read as the reverse complement.
AACTCAAAAGAATCGACCGTTGCAGGGGTGAGCAGAGCATAGAATTTGGATGGAATTTGCCGCTGCCAGCACCCTCAATTTCTCACGTGATCACGTCGCGTAGTCCTATTGGATTGGCTGGCAGCACGGGAAATCACGTGATACTTTGCTGAGGTCTGCGTAAAAAGCGAACCCGTCACAATTGATTCGTTGACGCAACCCTTTCTCAGTCAACGCAGGAGGAAGCTAGGACCATTTCTAGCTGACGGTGACGGGTCCACCTTTGGGCATTGCATAGTACTATTGAGGATCATTCTTTTCGGATCGAGATTATTTCATTAGAGGCTTGATGGCTGAAATCACACAGATTGAAAACTAATAAATACACCATACTCTCATTTGTCCCATGCCGGCCACCACTTCGCATGGCTGCTTGCCAATAACCTCCTTTCTGAATCTAAACCCAACCAGTTGCAATACGAGATTGCCATCTAAGCCTAGTCTTAGACTATAAACACATCTCTTTGTATGCTCTTTAAGGCTGCGTTTAGATTGTGGTAAAAAATATTATAGGTAAAGAAAAACACTGTAGCATTTGCTAAGAGAGGTGAATAGTGAAAAATTAGAATGAATAGTGTTTTCTCAGGAAATCTAAACAGAGTCTAAGTAGCCTCTCGAGCAGCAAAAAGTACATGACACAGGGTGAAAATCATTTAGAAAAGCGAACAATCTCAGCAGACATTGATCCCTCGTATACTTGATTCATAATCGATGTCAGAATTCAGAACCCTAACTCTGATTTCACCGAATACGTACCTCCACATCAATGAATCGATCCATGGATTGCACGCCAGAATTTTGAAGTCGGCTTGTCGAAATCTTGTGCCGCTCTTCTCCTTCCCTGCATCCAGACCTTGTACCGTTGTACGTGACCCATTTCCAGTGTCAAAGCAGCACGGCGTGCCACATAGAAAAAGAGACAAACGTTGAGCCCAGATTAAAGTTCAGATAAATGGAATGATTGCTTTGATTGTCACAGGATGAAATTGGGTCTCCGGAGAAGAAAGTTCAAGCACGAAAATGACTGTTCCACCTTTCTTTAACCCATTATAAAACAGCCCGAAAATGACTATTCCACCTTTCTTTAACGAGCGCTCTTCTTTAACCCATTATAAAACAGTGCAGATCAAAACGTCAAATCTCAATGTACTTTGGCCTGGGAATCCAAGCAGGTTTTCCTTTTTCTGTTCTGTGAGTGAGAAGCCAGCTCGAGATGGGAAATTGCAAGTATTTCCCAAATGATTGAAAAGGCTGAGAAAGGATTCATAGGTACCTTTCAATGTTTGCATTTTATTGGAATCCCAGGTTCTCAAAAGCATCAACTTACTGAATGCTGCTGTGTAAAACTGAGCTAAACGAAAAGGTCTTACACAATTTTTCTTTTGTTTTTTTCTCAAAGCAAAAGTTAACTGCATGACTCATGTCTTACAGTTCTGCTGGGGCAGGGCAGACCTCATCGTAGTGCTTCTCACAGTTTCTTTAAAAAAATGCAAAGCTGATTCCAGGCCCTCGCCATGTCATCAATCATTCGATCTGATCTCACTTCTAGCACTGGATGGTTCATGACTCGACCACCATGTCAGCGACATTAAGAATTTTGCTCTTTCTCTTCAGCATAATTGTTCAGTGAAAGATCAAAAATAAAAAATGAAGAGGGGACCCACTGAAGAAGACTGATTATTTTGGGAAAATCAAGGTGACTGAAGAGGTTTTGAAGAGCATTATCGACATGGCCTTTTATCACCGAAGACATGGCCAGGTATCAGTCTTTGTCAGATATCTCCAAATATCAGTGGTAAATGGTTGATACTGTGCCCCGCATTGTGCCCCCAAAAACACACACAGGATATTATATGGGTCATTTTTATAGAAACTAAACTGATCAAAATAATGGTATCATATACTAGATATTTGCACTATGCTGTTAACATAAAGGAGTAAGAACCTATTTTGGATCAGATACTCTGGGAAGTCTAGACACAATGCCAGAATTCAATAAATGACAAATGAACAGACCATGACAGCCGGTCATATAATGGGCAAGCTAAACTGGTCAGTATGCACCGTAAATATCTGATCACACAGTGAAAAAAATGACTAGCTGGTTGGCTTTCCATTCCGTCCAGTTTCTTGGTATCTAATACAGTAAGTCATCAAGAAGAAATATGTCTATAAACTAATACACATAACATCAAGTTAGGTTCAGATATTCATGAGCACATATAACATCCTGATTCCTGACAGACATACACAGTAAGGCCTTCGTTCGGTTCCTAACAATTCTAGGTCAAATGGGGTGGATTGAATATTAAAGTGACCTATTTAGGAATAAATCCTCCCCAAACCATCTGGAATTTTTTTGGAACCAAACAGGGCCTAAAAGAGCAGCAAACGAACACGTTTAACATCCTGATTCCTGACAGACATACACAGTAAAAGAGCAGCAAATGACTAGACAGATCACAGATGTGCTAATTCTCACATGATCCAAATAAAATTTGTAGGTAATTCATTAGGTCTCTATTTGTCTCGCTGTCTATCGATCACAAATCACAATCATTCATGTTAAGTTGGCAATAGAAATTAACGGAAAAATAAACAATAAATATCAGCGTCACCAACACAACCTTACAAAAGAAGTATCCAGAAGTTTTATAGTGGACACCAACAGATATGTGACATTTCTAAGGGACTCAAGTATACGATACACAATACAGAATGAATCTGATCATCATGTGAAGGACCAAACTTGGTCTCTCATCGTGCTACGATTCAAAAATCACAATCACACAGTACTAAGTTCCTAAATACATTGAAATGACTGAAACAAGTCAATTTTGGCATTTTGAAAACAAACATGAATTCCCTTTACCAAAGCTGGAGGGTTCTGAAATGAATTCACTTTCCTGATCTACAACCAAAGCATATCTGGATTATGGACAAGCATAATTGTTTAGTGGCAGTTTTCCAGTACAATATAAACCTATATTACCAAATATCAGGGATCTTTGAGCAATAAAACCTATCTAAGAGCGAACATGCCTCTAGTTGGATTAGTTAGATGGCCTCAATAAGACTTCTCATGTCCTAGGTTCGACTCCCCGTGAGAGCGAATTTCAGGCTGGGGTTAAAAAATCTCCTCGTCTGTCACCACACCAAAGCACAGGTCTAAGGCCCGGCCCAGGTCGTTGATCATCTCAGATGGGCAACGGTTCCATTGTGTAAGGGTGGGGCGGGGGTTTTCTCGACCTACGTCAAAAGGTCTTCTCTTAGCAAAATGCCCGAGGGGCGAGGGCTATCTTACCCCTGCAGGTCGAGTTTTTTTCTTCTTTAATAAAACCTATCTAACAGCTAGGAGAGAGGGAAAAAAAACTAGGCTGGTGAGGGAAGAACCACCCCCACGGTTTTCAATTAAGAAGCCGAGAACTTAAGAGCTAGAAAATAATAGGGGAATGGAATGGTTGATATCATGTACACGGAAAATTATAAATAATTAAAGAAATGGCTTACAGGAGTCGTTGACGGTATTCAGATTGGAACATATTCAAATAAGATTTAGGGACACTAAGTAATGTAATAAAGTATTCATTTGAGATTGCATCCAAAGTCTAGAATTTTTTTTTGCTTACCATGACAAAGCTACAAGAAGAATCTATAGCTCCTAAACATTTACATCAGGCATAGAAGCATGCCACTGGAGCAGCTACTCCCTCAAGCTAAGCATGACAATCAGCATGAGCAATCGTGAATAAGCACAAGGAAATCCAAGAGAAGCAACATCCATATAAAAAAGTGTTCATTAAATAATCAGAATATCCGTAGCACTGAGCTATAATCAGTTTGACATACAGCAAAGACAAAGGTAAAACCATAGAAGCATTGTGCATCAACTCTATTCTTTGTCTAGTAAATAGTTCAAGATGCAGCTATATACATGACTTATATCCAATTAATAAAAAATCATTGTACCAATACCAATTGGGTAAATTATATCCAAATCTAACTTAAATGAACATCCACCGTCAATGATGTGGGAGTAATGAAGGAAATCAAGAAACACATGAATGTGGATTGCTAGACTTACATGTTGACGCAGCAAAATTCAGAACAGAATAGTTACACTGATAATTTTTTACCACCCTCGTTAGCTATCAGCAGTTACATTGGCTTCTTGTTTTACTTGACATTTGGGAAAAAAAAAATGGGCCCTACTAAGACAGGATCAAGCCAATTCAATCACCAAATAGATTTAACTACTTTTCATCATATACCACGGTATCACACACTACTACTAGTAGTAAAATTTTATCTTAACAATCAATGTAACATAATGCTGAGCACAATCAGTAATTGCTTTTGATAGTCACAAATTAGCAACATTCGAACAATTTGTCGCATCTGAAAAATTCGATGGAGGGGAGGGGATAAGCACACCGCAAACAAGTAAACAAACAGCAACTTATTTGCAAAGTTGCAATCTCCTCACACCCTCGACAACCTCATCTCGCACAGATATGATATACATACAGATGCCACAGCCGCCGCTGAGAGCGCGTTATTCTGTAACCAAGAGCTCTACTCGTCACCGACGATCTCGAACTCTTGCTCGCGGAGGTGGGCGACGAACCGGACAGGCTTGTCCTGGCCGTCCAGCTTGAGCTCGAATTCCACCTTGAAGGGGAGATTGGCTGTGATGCGCTTGCTCTCCCTCACGCCAACATACTGCTTGACGATACCCTCCATGCCGCGCAGGTCCAGCCCCGGCGCCTTGGCGACGTGGTGGACGCGGACGGGCGCCGTGACGCGCACGCGCTTCCCGACCTTGCGCGCGGCCTCGGCCTCCTCGGCGGACACGTCAGGGGACGAGGACACGTCGCTGCCTACGGCCACGCGGCGCGCGATGTGGAGGCGCCCGCGCCACCGCAGCGGCGGCGTGGGGAGGAGGCGGCAGCGGGCAGGCGTGGAATCGGAGGGGAGGAAGCGGCGATGGGGGAGGAGGGGATTCGACGATGTGGTGGAGGTGGAGGACGACGCCACGGCGGCGGTGGCCGCCGTCGTTGCCATCGCGGACGGGGAGGTTGGTGGGCGAGTGGGGAATTGCATCGAGCAGGCGGGGTGCACGTGAGATGCGGGGGAGGGTGCAGCGCTGCGCTGGTGAGAGGAGGAAAGCGAGTGGCGTGAAATCCCAGCAAATGGCTGTTTGTTTCCTCCCGGGAAGAAGGGCTGCTGACCCGCAAGTATCGGAAGGGCCGTCCTGGGCTCCTGGCCCGTCCCAGCTAATGGGCAAATGGCTTTATTCGCTTCAGTGGTTCTAGCCTTCAGGGAAAAACATATTGAAACTTAACAGATGTTTTGTAGTAAGATCTTTATATGCAATCTACAAATTTTCAATTCAATTATAAGTTTTCTCCAGTAAACCGCACGAGCGAGTGGAAAAGTTTAGTTTAATACGAGGACGATTCTTTCTTTTGTATTATCGTTACTTGGCAGTAGTAACCATTTGGTTCCCACATTAACCAGATGTTCTACTGCCTCCAAACTGAGTGCGACGTAAATTTGAAAAACAAAATGGTTGGAATACAGTACGCTGGCGTAAGGCTATAGTAGAAATACCACTTCATTTGTGGCGTAGTTATTCCATATAATTCATTAGTTACTAGTACATGCTTACTCCTAGGAACTAGGAAGTTACCACTGAATAATGTTATACAGATCAAGGTACTCTGTTTGGATTCTCTAATGCTAACTTTTATCCATGACTAAAGTTTACTAGGTGTTAAAATTTAGCACATGCATGTTTGGATCCATGGCTGAAATTTAGTTGCAAAATGAGAAAAAGACTACCCCTGTCATTGGCATTTCTTATTTATTGGTGCGAACAGAAAAAGGTTAAAGGCATGTTAGTCTTTTCCTAAAATTTTGATTTTTATTAACACCCATTAGCATATTTTATGCAGCTAATGCCTTTTCTGGAGTGGGCTAAAGTTTAGCATAGCCATTAGCACTCCTGTTTGGATAGGCTAATATATGAAAGTCCATTAGCATTTGGATCCAACACAAGTCCTTGGACGATCGGCTGACAGCTGACGCCATGGTCTGTCGACTTTACCAACAATCTGATCGGTTTCGGCTTATGCAAAACAACTGCCTGACAGGTTCGGAGAACTGGTCGCGTTTACTATACCAAGCTGCTATAATGAACAATATGATCGGTTTTTACAACGTTTCATGGTGAGAGTGTCTTACATGGCCGGGTTGATTCTATCATTCCCTGCAAGTTGCCTCTGTACCATGTTGTTGCAATCCAGGGGACTTTATTTCTTCGGAAATAGGTAAAGGAACACCGCCAATCGGCTTTTGTGAATCTTGGCAGAAGCGTTCTCTATATGCAGGATAGTGTTCTGCCTGAAACTCACCATGTGTTCCAGGAAGCTGCCAAAGTAGAACTTTTCAGTACGTGATTAACAATCTTGGGTTTGAATTGATCTTTGTTTTTAACTCTGAAAAGAAGAACGTTCAATTTGCCAACGTGATTCGTAGAAAATTCAGGCGAGTTGAGAATGCCTTACTTTGTACGATTCGGATCTTGTCTGTTCTAATTCCTGGATGTCCTTGGTCGTCTGATGCTCACTTGTAAATTCCGACAAGGTAAAGGTCATATAGAAGTGTGGAGTTCCCAGGAATATTGCAGTCTCCTGTTAAAATAAGCAGATGGTGTCAAGTTCACAAGACGTGCGTTTTGCTGACATTGCTTTATGCTGCAGTCAAATGCCACATAAACCTTTTTATTGTTTTCAGGCTAGGATGCGAAATTGACCTGAGAAGCAGCCTGCTGGTTCAGGCCCGTACGCCAGAGTTGCAGGTATCATAAGCTTGCGCTTTCCACCTGAAACAGGGTTGTAGTGCAGTTAGGATATATGCACATCATGCCAAATTGCCAACGCTAGCTTCTAATGCCCAAGTAATTGCTGAATCCTAACCATACCAACAAGCATTGGCGGCACACCACCGCCACCACTGATTCCCTGTTCAAGGCCACGGAGGATCTGCAAATAGGAAGTGTGAAATAGGGGTGTCATCAGATGCAGATAAGGAAGCTGCACACCGCAGTACACATTTTCCGAATGAGCAAATGCTTCCCACCTTGCCTGCACCGATGCGCATTGTCAGTGGCCTGCCGCGCTTGTAGGTGCTGTCGAACACTGTACCATCAGGAAATCTTGCAGTGTAGTGCACCTAAAGATCATCGGAGAAAGGAGTTGTTACATCTACCTCTGTAACCCGTTTCATAAAGATTCAGGTTTGCAGTGTCGTTCTTTGAAGGACACAGCGGCAGGACGGATAATATTGTGATCCGAACAAAGTAAGACGGGCAACAGATAAAACCTTGTATATTCAGAGAAGCGAACTATCTGTACTAAACAATTGAACTTCAGTCAAAGGAAGTCGCGAGGCATGCAAGAAACCGTTCTCTGGGCACTGACATTGATGAGCTCGCCACGCGGAGGCTGGACGCCGGTGCCGACCTCGAGGTCGCAGTACGCGAGCCCGGACTTGGCGAGGTTGAGGTCGCAAAGCTTGTCGCCGACCGTCGCGTAGTACTCGATGCGCGTCGCCCCGGCGTCCCCGGCCGGGCACAGCAGCGCGGCCGAGGCCAGGAACCCGGCGCCCATCGCCAGCAGCCCCCTCCTACCCGCCACCGAGGTCACCACCTGAGGCGGCGCCGCAGCAGCGTGGCACGGGGGAGACGAGGAAGTGGACGGCGAGTGGGACGCGGAGGCGCAGGGCACGGCGGACAGCGCTCTGCTGCTGGGCTTGGCGAGCTGCGGCGACGGAATTGGGCTGGACGCCATGGAGGACAGGGAGGAGACCGGAGGCGCCATGGCTGGCTGTTGGCTGCTAGCAGGTTTGGATTATCCCCAAACTGTGGCGGCAAGGCGCGCAGGTTCGGATCGTTATCTCATTTGAGATGCTTCCGCACGTCCACTCGCTCGTCATCTCCCTCACAAAACGATATCCTTATGCGCGTGTGTTTAGATCGTAGGAAAAAACACTGTAGCATAAGAAAGATACTGTATCATTCGCTGGAAACGTGATTTGTGATGGAGGAATAGTGAAAAGTTGGAATGAATAGTAAAAAGTTGGAATGAATAGTGTGCCTGAGATGCTTATCTTTTATTTTTGTTTTACTTTGTGGGGTTAACAGATAATTATCGCATTCAACATTCTGAATTGCTAGACTCAACGTTACTAAAACCTAGCCCAACATTCAAAGAAACACATTCAACATTGTATGGGTAAATGTTTAAACGCGACTACTCAAAATATTGCAATGAATATTCGAATTCTTGAAATTTAAAATTTTTTACAAATATTTATATTGGATTTTATTATGTTGCATTAGTTCCAAACTCTATGGCTCAAACGGGAGGATTGTGGGGCCGCTAGTTTTGGAGCAAACGTAATCGGCCCTTTTGATCTACCGGGCCCTGGACTTGGCCCATTATTCGTGTAGGTTGGCTTGGACAAACATTGACGTCGGCCATGGGCTGTCCCACTTATGCAAATGCAAATTTACATTATGATCTCTCTTTTTTTTCAAAAATAAAGAATTCATATTCTGATCTCGCTTTAGCTTGTGCAAAATATGAAGAACAATCCGTTCTCTTACAACAGAAGAATGTTAGTTTACCAACCTGATTCACGGAAATTTTAGTCAAGTCGACCGACAAGGGGTGACTGGTCACTGGTGAGTGATCCTTAGAGAAACCGCCTTTTTTGGATGGTACAACGGCAAGGTTGTACTGTCTAATTAGCTGTACTAGGGCACCAATAGCACGGAGCTAGACGACTTGAACACTTCAACTGTGTACTTAACTAGTTAACTACGTATCACAACTGCATAAAGAAAAAACTGCATAAATAAATATATTAATGATTGTAACCTGCGCAGTTGGTGGCGTGCCGTACTGCCTCACAAATCTTACGAGAGTCATATATGCATGCATGATGCATGTCTATCTTCACACAGTTCCTTTATGACCACACAAAGCTAGACTTTGTTGATAGATACAGCGTTATTATCTCAAGGCACTGCTCATGCTGACATTTTTCCTCCCCCCGTACGTTTTTACAGGTCATATTCCACACTCTCGTAGGCTCTGCCGATCTCTCAAGTCTCATCCACGTTGTGTCGTAAGTGGCAGTAAACTTTAAAGGGACCTCCTCCTTTAAACTAATATAATCTCCGGTTCTAAGCACTAGCAATATATAGCAAGTCAAGCACGTGTTTGTTATTTGTCAACGGGGATAGCTGGGTGACCATCAACCTCTGCCGACACGCCAAGCATAGCAGGACGGCCGTGTCTCTTCGCGCATCTCCCGGTGCGAGTGGCGCCACGTTTCATCGCGCACTATGGTCCTATGGCCGCCGCGCCCGATCCACACAGCCTTTATTTCCGGCAGCGCTGCGTCGTGCACCAGCTTGCGTAGACGACGTACGTGCGTCGGCCGAAGCAAAAGTCGTCGCCTCACCCGATTAGCACGCACGGGCCAGTAGTGGCATCTGCAAGGTCAGCGCCCTGCTGGCCGGGGCCGGCCGCCGCCGTCAGGCAGAGCAGCTGGGTGCCGCCGCGGCTCGCACGAAACCGTGTCTCGCTCGCACTGCACGGGTCAAAGCCACCGGGGCCGCCCCGTCTTAATTTCCTCCCGCGCAACACGCAGTCTCGCCGGAAGGCTGCCGCCGGGGGTGAGTGTGGCGGCTACGAGCCTGCGACTGCGAGCACCGGCCGTCACGTACGACCTCGCCGGCCGGCGTTTTAATGGCGGGGCCCTCGGCGCCACGCAAGGCATGCAGCGGGTTCTCGATCGTAGTAGTAGGACGACGCGTTCGTGGAGCCGTGGACTTTTTTTTTTCTTCTTTTTTTCCTGCGGGAAGTGAGGAGAGGAACGAGACATCTTTTTGTAGCTGGGTCGTCTAGCCTGGGTGCCGTTGGTGCCGAAAGCGATGCCGCCACGCGAGTTAGGTGCGCGGCAGGGCAGGGGGTAGTACGTCCTCGAGCACGCGTGCTCCCGAAGCCTAATGCGCCCAAAAGGAGAGTGCCAATGGCTTCCATCGGTCTCTTCCTTTTTGTCATATTTTCCGCAGGAATCTGGTCGTACTACCGTGGAGCTCGATCACGCGGCCACCAGCGCACCAGAGCCAGAGGTCAATTGTAGTCTGTAGCCGTGTCACAAAAGTTCCTACTAGGCCAGTGGATCGAGAAATGTGTTTCAATAATCGTGGTACCTTAGTTAAGGAAGGTTTTAAAACTATGTGAACGAATTTGTTTCCACATTTCTGGGGATAGGATAGGAACAATAATGATACTTCCGAGGCGTAGAATGTTCACGATGGCATCAGTGTCCATGCACGATGCCGGTGTGTTACGATGGCTGACTAGGACATGATCAAGCAAGCAATCAAATCGGAGCATATTCGCGTTCAGCCACTACCCACTAACATATACAGGTCGCTGGCATTGGTCAGAGGCCGACTTGCAACCCTGCAGAGATCGAGCTCACCGAGATGGGCAGAATTAATCTGAGCAAGCTAGCGTTAACAATATGACCTACTGATGAAGCACACAAGCAGTGATGATCATGAGAAAGCAACAAGCATGCTCACACCTCACAGTTAGTTCCGAAAAGGAACCGGCACAACCGAGCAGCGTGCTGCCTGCTGCCTCGAGCAATTCATGGCGATCCCCAGGACAAATCACGTGGCGAGGGGCCCTAAACTAAGCAGGGCACAGACCTAACAGCAAGCAGGGCTTTAGGTTAGCACGTTAGTTTATTCGGCAAAGCCTACCACTAGCCTAACAAATTCGGAAGGATAAGGTATAATACAGTTTTTAACAAGGAGATGATCTAGTTAATTCGCACTCCTCCTGGCAGTTGGTACGAACTTGCCAAGGGGGGAAGCACGCAGGGACGAAATCCTTATTGGAGCCTGTCTGTCGCGAGATTAAGAAAGCTAATCTTTCTCCAGGACAATTAAGAAAACAAATCGCTTCTGTATAGCAGGCTCACCTTATACCTAACCTACTGCTCAAGGCCGGGAGTCAATAATAAGGTACGACCGGCTAGCTAGCTATATAATGCTCCATGTCAGCATTGTTTGTCCTACGTGAAAAATAGTTAACGAATAAATAGAAGACTACTGCTATATATTAGCCACACTAACTATAGTACTAGTAGTGAGTCCTTCGAGATGCATGTATGCACATAAGCACATTTTAATGCGCCATTACATGTGAATCCGTTAATTTGAGTAGAGTATGTAATAGCTAGTCCTTCAGCTCGAAGTTTGTTATATATTGCCATATTGGTACCTATTGCTCCACCTGTAGACAGCAGATAATTTTTCAGTGGGTACTTCACTGCTCCCTCAGTCGATCAACGTATCACGCATCCTGATTTGAAAATGTCAAACTTTTACAAGTTTTGAGAAGTTTCGCTCGTTTACGACATAACACCTTGCATCTGTATTGACAATTTGACATATGGGGGAAGTAGAAACATTTACAGGCGACCTAATCATCCGTGTCCTATATATTGTCATTTCAGTATGCCCTCGTACCTACTCTGAATGGTAGTACTGATGACAACGTTGCTAAACGGTCTTTCGGACGTAGAGGCATCCAAGGCAATAATTGCGCGCGTGATGGGATTGGTTCGAAACTGCCGAAACTCGAATAATTAACAATTGATCGTGGCTCACTACACTACTTCCTTTTATGGAGGGAATATAGATCGATGGGATAGCATCAAAGTGGCTGGCCGGGCCGTGGGAGATTAGAGTACAAGGAAAGCAACCGAACGAGAGAGGGGAGGTCAATCTTGAATCTATCATCCCAGCTAGGCTCGTTTAGTGCCGTCCACGCCGCGGCGACAGCAACAGAAACAACCGCCTTGGCCTTTGTCAAGATCCCTGCCGCCGTGACGTGTCGGCCTCCACGAGTCAATGCGATCGAGGTGCGGGGCCCCGCCGGCCACCGACCCGGAGATCATTTTCCTGGCTCCCAGTGAGAGGTCGGTTCGGGCCGACCGGCCGATGTGACAAAAAATCACGCGTCGCGTTTTGCTGTCCTGACCTTTATAAGCTGCACGTCTCGGTCGCACTCGTCTGCTGCCAACCTTCCAGAACCAAACGCCACCACACGCGCCCGCTCCCCATCCCGCGCCGGCCGATCATTTCACCGGCCGGGAGCTCGTCCGTCCGTCCGTCCGTCCGTGCTGCAAGCAAGTTGGCCTCGAGGATCAGTTTGTTTACTAGGGTTTTTGTCGTCTACATATTGCTGGAGCGCCGCCGGGCAGCGGCCGGGGGACGCTGCACGTCTGGTCGTCTGGGTTTCGGTTGCGCGCATCTTCGCATCGCCGAGCTGCTGCGTCGTCGGCTCGGCATGGACGCGTCCAGAGAGAGCGGCGACGGTGGTGGTCGCGGGGGCAGCAGGAGGTGGAAGGGGAAAGCAGGCGTCACGCCCATACAGCCGCGGCGGCAGCTGGCGCCGGTCATGGAGGACGCGTCGGCGGCGCTGCTCCGCCCGCTCAAGAAGATCGGGCGCTTCCAGCGCTCCGCCTCGTCGCTCTCGACGTCTTCGTCTTCCTCCGCCCCGCCTTCCCCTCGCGCCAGCGCCACGCCATCGTCCACGACGCCCTCCGCTCGCCATATCTTCCCGTTCGCGTACGAGCCGCCATCGACGCCGCAGCTCCCGTCGTCGTGGCCACAGCACGGCAGCAGCGCGTCGTCACAGCCAGCGTCGCCACGTCCACATCAGCAGCAGCAGCAGCAGGTGCCTCTGCAACGCCAGCAGATGATCTCGTTCGGCGCGCCGCCGCCACCGGAGTACCAGCAGGCGCAGGTCTTGCTACCGCCGGAGGGCTCACCGCAGCAGCATCAGCATCTGCTGCGGTACTGGAGCGAGGCGCTGAACCTGAGCCCGCGCGGCGGCCAGGTGGCCGTGCTGCCTTCGCTGTACCACCACCTGCTGCGGGGACCGCCACCGGCGCCGCAGAAGCTGTACCGGGGCGTGAGGCAGCGGCACTGGGGGAAGTGGGTGGCCGAGATCCGGCTGCCGCGGAACCGCACGCGCCTCTGGCTCGGCACGTTCGACTCCGCCGAGGACGCCGCCATGGCGTACGACCGCGAGGCCTACAAGCTCCGCGGCGAGAACGCGCGCCTCAACTTCCCCGACCGCTTCTTCGGGAAGGGCCACGCCGGCGGGAGCGGCCGCACCAGCGCCGCCACCTCCGTAGCCACCGCCGCCGCCGCCGGGTCTGGCTCCTCCTCCTCGGCGTCGCCTCCACTGACTCCGGACGAAGCAAGCACACAACAACAAGAACAAACGCCGCCGCGGCAGGCAGAAGGATCGTCGGAGAAGAAGCCACAGCCTCCGGTGGCGACATCATCGCAGCAAGAAGGCGGCTCTGGGGACATTGCTACGACCATGCAAGTCTCGGCGGAAATGGATCACGCGCCGATGGCTCATCAGCATGGCAGCGAGTGGGGTCCGGCCGACGAGGCTTGGTTCAACGCGTGGGGTCCAGGAAGCTCCTTCTGGGACTACGACATGGACAGCACTACCCCAGGCCTGTTCCTCCATGGTGGTCGCTTCGCCGGTGATGAGGCCGCCGGCATGGAGCACTCCAGCGCACAAGGAACCGCAGCGACATCCACCGGGACGGACATGTCATGCGATCACGTCCCGGCAACACATCATCCTTCTTCTTCTTCCCCTCTTCACTCACAGCCTCCTCGTTCTCCTACTTTCATGGACTAAGCAGCACAACATATATTGTTTAATCTTCGCTGCAGAAATAGTACTAGTTAGGATAGAGATGCACGCAGGTTCAGGTTTTTTTTAGCAAACTTGCGGCATCACACAGATTCATTTCACAACACACAGCATTCAAGACCATTCGACCATGCCTTTCTTTCATCAAACAGTACACCTCTTTTCAAATCCACCAGCAAACTGGAAACCCCTGCTCTAGGCTGCAATTTTTAGGTCAGCTACTAGGGCAAACCAGTCAATTTCTCTCTCCCATGTTGTGCTTCATGCCTGCCCTACATATGGTTCCAGTGTACTTCAGAAATTTCTTAGACTCTTCGTAGTGTTCTTCGGTTTATTTGCAACATTATGTCACTGTTTCATGCGAGATTCCTTCGGTCGGTCACTGATTTAGCAATGGATTCCTAGCGTTAGGGAGATGGGTTTAGAAGTTATATATGTGTATGTTGTGCTCTGATGTATCTTAGCTTAATAGCAGCTTCATGTACCTTGCTACTCAGTTTTTGGCTTATTCAACCATGCAATGCTTTGGAATGTCGTCAAGCATTATTAAGTGTGCGTGCATGCACGTTTTGTGCTTATTGTACATATATGTCGTTCCCTCTAAGTTGTGGCATGTAGAAGGGATATTTCGGTGTTCTTGAACAAAAATATCGTCTCAATCATCAAAATGCAAAAATGGCCTTCGAGCAGTTCGTTCTACCATGAGCATATGGGCGCCTGACCGTCTGTTTGACTTTTTTTTTATGAAATAAGAGGGGCCTCTTCTACTGGTTATATATTTGGAATGAACATGATAATAAAGGGTTTACAACATTCACGTTTACAACAACAAAAAATCGTGAAGGTTACATCATATCCACGAAGACATGACACTAGGAAGATTCCTCTTTCCTTGAGAATAACTTGAGCAAATTCTGTCTTCAAATGGCCCCTGCAGCATTCCTTCACCCTCCACGGAATTCCATGGGACATCATAGCAAAAAAAAACTTAGGGTAAGTACATTGCCACAAGCAGTCTCACCACATATAGATTGTCAGATTCATGTAGGATTTTTATGATGTGACGGAGAGAGAACAAGGTGATTGTTTTGCGAGGCAACTGCCACATAGACTAAAAATTAGGACTATATATGAGACCATCTTTCTTTTTTATAGGTAAAATAAGTGATTGTGTATTTATTATGAGACAACTTAACCGATAACTCATTGTAAAGGTTGTCCGTTAGTTGATGTGGTAATGCATGAGACCGTCTATTAGACAATATCAATGTACTTGCCCTTAAGACTTGTTTGGATAGAGGAGGATTGAAGCGGAACGAAGAAGGTTAAGTCTTAAATAAACTATTCTTTCGCCAATCCATCTTGTTCCAGTTCAATCCACACTGTCCAAACAAACTCTAACCGGATACTTTTACCTCCATGTGGCCATTAATACTTGACTCTTCTTGTACGATCATGCCTAAGTCTTTGGCGAGTGCGCAATGTTAGGGCCTAGGGTTTGGTTTCACCATCATCCAAGATGTAAACGTTGAATCTCGTGCATGGAGTATGTTTTTCCATGCCAATAGTGTTGGGTAATACTCCTCATGATGTGGGCGTTGAGGAGAGTAAAAGCTCCTAGTGAGTAGCCCCACATGTAAGGAAAATATAGCCTAATGTGTCTATCAACTTTGGGTGACTTTAGCACCTTGTGTGTTGCCTTCTAGGAGAATGGAGAAGCCTATGAAAAGAGAGAGAGAGAGAGAGAGAGAGAGAGAGAGAGGGGCATGAAAATTTTAGGATAAGCCTCCACAAGAAGAGGAGAAGAGAGGAAGGAGAAGAAAGGTTGGAGAGGAGAACTTGTAAGGGAGCAAGAGGGATTCGTCTTCAAGATTGTGAAGGTTCATATCCGCATCCAATATGTTGTTCCACCATTAGTTGGCGGTGTCCTTCTATACACATTTAGGATGGATAAAAAAATTCCCTCATAAGCCCCATTTTAGGAATATGTTTCCATTTAATCATGCATGGGGAAGATATTCCAAATGTGTTGTGCACGCATGCCAAAACATCAATCTTTATGGAACAAATTTTAAACGCTAAAACATCATTTTTTTCCATAACGGAGGGAGTATGTATTTTCACATATATATATATATATAAATATATATATATACATGTGACCACAAGGAGCAATGGTGAGATAAATCATAGATAGGTGAGAGAAGGGGGGAGGGGGTGAGAAAATCAACGGTTGGATGAATGTCATGTGAAAGAAATGAATGGCCGAGATAAACCATGTGGCCACAAGTACACATGGGCATGTCTAGAGTAGGGAGTAGTATGCCCGTTTACAGTTTACATTGTTGGAACCCCTGTGGTCTCGGTTAATGAGAGCTACAATTTTCCGCGGTCCAACCGAAACTAGGGGGTACATGCTTATGCACATGTCCTTTTTAGCATCGGTTGGTATTAGGTCTCATATTTCACCTGAAATTCAATGCCATATTAATGCTAGCTCTACATCCTAGTTTACACTTATACGTTCCTATTGCATGCATGCCGTGTATTTATACCATTGCATCTAGTAATACAGCCATTTTTTTTTGAATTAGTACAGCCAGTTACAAAAACGTGGACTGGGTCGCACTGCCATGCGGACTGCGGAATCCGGAATGTTTTCACTTACAAGACACGGAATAGAATTATGAGCAGTGGCTAGAGGAGTAGAGATAGATGTTATTGTGATGTACGGAGTATCTGTCAAAAACTAGCTCGAGTAGCTGTGTAATGTGCAGGTACACATGCATGCATATATGGCCCTCGTAAGATTTGTGAGGAGATACGGCTCGCCATTGCATTATTAGCTCGGCACCGATCGCAGCTTTTTAACTGCATGTGCAGTTAAAAAGCTGCGAACATGCAGTTAAAAAGCTGCGATCGGTGCCGAGCTAATAATGCCTTCAGGTAGTTAGAATCTTTCACCAAAACTAAGGCAACATAGAGCATCATCCTGGCCAAGTCTTCTGCGTCCAACAAGATGTTAACGATGATTGTTTGATAACTATAACTACTACTGCTGTATCGTATGTGTGTACATACCAGCTAACAAAGCATATAACTAAGTTATCAGAACAAATGGTCCATGGTTTAGGCATGGTATATATTTATGCACACAACTAACTGCAGGCAGATCAGCCGACAGCCGCGCTGGAGCTGGTAGAATCTAGCTAGGGTTCTAGACCTATATACTAATTGTATTGGGAATCATTAACAAAACATAACATACATGCTGACGTTTGAGTAGTCGTCCTGAATGGATTGGCATAGGTAAATTTTGAAATTCTACGTCTTTGTCAAGTAAGCATAGTTAGTTTCTTTAAATTTAATTTACGTGTCGTCTAATGCGAGTCGTCGTCATCACTACTGCTTGCTGTGCTAGGGGGTGGCGAGATGATATACGCAGCAAGGTTTCATCTAGAACGTCACACCCTGAAATTTGGGATTTCGGGATGTGAATTAGAAAGAGAATTAAATAAACAATTTTCACAAGTTATTAAAAATTTTTCCAACATTTGTTTTTTTACAGGGTATTTAGGGTAGGAAAATAATCATTTTCCTAAATTAAATAAATATGCTTTGTGTTGCTTATTAATTGAAGTGCTTCTTTCATGCTGAAGTGTATCATGTGTTTATGAGTGTAGTGTTTCAAAATACGTTTAGACGTCGCTCATATCTCTCCTGAGAATTTCCTAGAATTTCTAGGAATTTATTCTCTTTTCCTTAGAGCCAAATCTATTTATTGGAAGGCTTTAAATCTCTTTTCTTGAGTTTCAAATATTTTATTTTGGTTCAGAGTCTCCAAATCTATCTCTGGAATTTTTCTTGAGATTTTTGGAGTTTTTGAGATATTTTCCGTGGTTAAAAGGCTTTATCTGGAATTTGTGGATTTGTTTTTGACCTGAAAAATATTCTCTCAAATTAAATCTAACCCAATCTATCTGTTTCCTTCTTGGGCCGAACCCATCCACTCGACCCATCTCTCCGACCCGGCCCAGTACTCCAGTTCGGCCCATTTTCTCTTCAGCTCTCTCCTTCTCTTCTCTCGCCGACAGGTGGGCCCGCGTTGTCATCTTCCACCTCCAGCCATCTCCAAGCAGGACTCCGGTTTGAGTCCAGCGCCGCGCCGCGCCCTTCCCTCGGCGTGCGCGCCACGCCAAGGTGGGGACTCGAACCCCTATACAACCCGAGCCCTCGTCGCCCTGCTGCCTCGCCCTTGCCTTGCCTTTTCCCCAGCGCAGCGCCGTCGCCGAGCCCGCCAAACCCTAGCTGGAGCGCCGCCGCCGTCGAACTCTCTCACCCGTCGCTCGTTCGTCGTCTTGAACATCCTCCGGAGCTTCGCGGGAAGGTATATCTTGCTCTTCCCAGTGTTCGGGACCTCACCGGAGATGCTCGGCCGCCATTGCTCGCCGCCGGCCTTCTCCGACGCCTAATCCTCATCCAGAATCACCAAAATAGTTTCCCCGTGTTCCAAGCTTTCTCTCAGTCCAAGAATCGCGCAAAACCGTGGACTCTAGCCCCGATTCCGCGCGACTCCGACGAAGCGCCATCCTGCTCCGCCGCTGCCAGTGGCCTTTCCGGCGAGCCTCCCGCCCGATGAACCCGAGCCATTCAATTGAAATCCGACGGCCAGTAATAGATCCATTCGAGTCAGCCCCCAGGCAACCAGCCGGCCATGGTGATTTTGCATAAACACCCCTGTAGTTGTTGCTAATCAACCCGTGGTCCAACCTCAGTTCAAAAGTATTTTTACTTAGGTCCTTTTCTTCACGTCTAGGCCCCTGAACTTTCATAGATTCGAACCCGCCATCCTTGGCTGCTAGTTTTACGCGTTAGCCCTCGTGTTTTCGTATGTAATTATGTTTTAGCCCTCGGTTTCTTTCAAAACAGCCCCTGAAAGCCCTGTTTCCTCGCAGTTAAGCCCTGCAACCTAGTTTTATCCATAGATTTCACGTTTTAACTCCGTTTAATCTCGTTTTTGTTGCGTTAATCTTCTATAAGCGTAGAGTTTAGTGAACAAGTGTTGTTTACCATGTTTCATATTCTGAAATAAATTAATAAATATTAATTTGCCTAATTCTTATTTAACTAGTCTTTCCAATTAAAAGCTATATTGGATATACCTCGGCTTTCATAAGCTAATTTAATATGGTTAATGAGCATTCACCTTTTTTTTATGAATAAAAGCTACATAAGTTATATTCGAGCTTTTATAATCACATGTTAACTTGATTAAAAATTATTGAATTAGTTTTCATAATTAAAATCTAACTAGGGTTAAACACCGGTTTTGTGCAATCTAAATTAATATCATTAATTTCCAACTTAAATGTGCTTTCAATATAACTTGTTTAGTCCAACACGATATATGAAGTTATTCGATTAGATGCTCTCACATGCTTTCTTGCAAGTTAAAATGTTTAATTGGTATAATCATTATATAAATATTTACAAATGAAATTGATTAAGCTTTAACCTGTGTTTTCATATCAAAGTATAATTTGAATTAATTTGAATACTGAATATTTCTCTGAAGTATTCATTACATATCTTTTCATAATTAAAGTCAATAAAGCTTATAGTCTTCTCTTTCTTTTTATAATATAAATCTTTCGATAGTTTAGTTGTACCTTTCCAACCATAGTTCCGTTTTTAACGTTTCTTACGCTCTCGTGATCATAGCAACGAGCCCCATCGTTTAGTACGTTCTTTTAAAAGCTTTTCTTTTGATTGGTGTATTGTTCTTAGTTGTATCTATTTCTTTGCTTGTATGTTTGTGCTTGTGCTTGATGTTTGCTACGATTAGAGGAGCATCGTTCCGAAGCTGTCAAGAACAAGAGTTGAAGACTAAGCAGTGGTATTCTTTTGCAGGATTATCCGTACAACCACAATACTATATGGCTCTGGTCTTGGCTAAGTAACTAGATGAACTATGTGTTGTGTTTGCACTGCTAGTGGTGGAATTTGGGGGCTTTACCGGGATGGCAGGTGCGGGGATCGGAAGGCGTGGCCTTGCCGTTGTAACCGTGGTCTTCGGGGAGCAAACACATACATATAGGGAGTCTTTGGAAAGGCCTCGTAGCGTCCCTGTGTAATCACACCTCAGAAGTGTGGTATGCGCCTTTGTGGTGCAGCATGGTTGGGTCTAAATTCCTCGGGACTTTTACGCGAATTATGGTGAAAGTGTACAACCTCTGCAGAGTGTAAAACTGTTATAACAGTCGTGTTCGCGGTCATGAACGGCCTGGACCCTTACATGATTAATATACTTGAAGTTGATGATTAAATTGTTCTGGTTATTTCCGTGGCCTTGCTGAGTACCAACCATAAGTGAACTCATCCTTGCTTATTGCTGCTCAGTATTCAGAAGGTGTGTGAAGTTGTTGAAGATGATGCTAGGCGTACGCAACCCCAGTCAACAGCCTGTGGTGAAGAGTTTAAGATTCCGCTGCTAGAAAACGTTCGTAATGTATTTATTTTATTCTTTCCGCTGTAACTTTGTGTTCTTTTTATTCATGGAGTCTATTATATATGTGAAACTTGATCCTGTTACACATATGAGATGCATCTGGTTTTCTTTCTAAAACCATGTGTGAACTAGTCCCAGCAGAGTAGCAGACAATAAAACGACAATCTGGATAAGCATAAGATTTTTTTTCCTCGAATGGTTGCGTAACGAATTGGTCCTTGCATGTCTTTTGTTGTTCTTCATCGACAACGACCTTCTTGAGTATGTTTACCATGCCGAAGAAGAAACTGCTCCGGATGAGAGGACAGTACAGTATGCGGAGGAATTGAAGGACACAGACCCATGTCATTGCGATTTCTTTAATTCAATCTTCTTTTATTTTGGCCGCAAAATGGTGTGTTAGTAGTTATTAGTTCGCCACCTGAACATGTACTGATGTTCAGAAATGGAACGTGGGCGTTCAGGAGTCAGGACTAATCCGAAATGGAACACGGGGCAGGGAAAGGAGCATGGGATTAACGGACATGAAACTAATGAACAAGACGTGCGTCACTTGTACGACTTTGGTTACACGCCAAGCAAACAACAGATAGATCACCGAGCGTGCATCATTACTCATCAGAGTGAAATGGTGCGGTCCTGGTCTGAAATGGCGCGGCGCCAACTGAAAATATCTAGAGCGGCATTCTCCAAAACAGCCGTCATGCGATGCAAATCTCTAATAAGTCTCGAGTGCGCCGTCATACCTAACCACACGCACTAGCAAATAAAATGGAGGCAGCAGGAAGAGAATCATGATTAGTTACTTGATAGCTAGAGCGATGCTACTTTGCAAGCAACCCTTTTGGTTCCCATCTGTATTGAACACTATAGCGAAATATCTTCTGCTAGCTCCAGGTCAAAGAAATCGAAACATGAAAGGGTCTCTGGTCGTCGTCACTACCTGCAGAAAATCCGGCAGCTAATCAGAAGCTCAGATGAAACTTCGGGCAGATAAAACAAGAACCGGTGGGTCTTTGGGCTCTTTAGCTGATGATTGGGAGCAGAGATTATCCGTGCTAGATATATCCCAGCTCCGTCCTCCGGAAACAGAAGACATATTATCGTCATCATCATATCGCATAGAACGTAAACAATGACTTGGCTTGAACGATTGGTGAATACTAATTGTGCAATCACGCAAAATGCTACGGAAATGCGACATCTCATAATGATTTCCCTTTACCTGCAGAGGAGAAGATCCAAACGGATATCTGTTGAGAGAAGGATCCTGATGGCCTATCACTGTCAGGCCCTCGATTCTCGGGGGCTCTGCTGAAATCCTGTCTGACAATTATGCTTGATTGCATTGGTCAGGTACTCTAATTCTTGAGTATTTTTGGTCAGCTTGCGGGCCTCGAGATCCATTGGGCTAAACAAAAATATGGGCCAGATAGTGCCGATTGTGCAGGCCTCCTGTAAGGAGGCAAGTCCGTCTAGCCCGCTACACGAAAGCCACGCCACAAGGGACAAGTAAAGGCCCATGGATAAGTAGTATTTCGGGTGAAATGATAATCTATTATACAATTGCTTTGAAAAAAAAAAGACAAAAATGTATATCAATATAAGGGCTTCTTTTTTAGCAACTTGCACTTATGAATTAAAAATTATTTTAGTGTATTCCACGATAATACGTTCCTAGGCAACAATATAGTTCGCATTCATCAGAGTATATATTTGACGTGTATCAACCAGGGTTCACAGAACCGGGGTTTGACTGCTTTTGTTAGGGAAAAAATCGGTCCGGCTAACCGGTGGTAGCGGTTTATAGTGTCGATTTGGAAGCGGTAACCGAGGTTTTTTGCAACCGGGTCGGACCGGTTCCCGCGGGAACCGATTTAAGACGGTTTTGTGAACCCTGATGTCAACAATCCGTCTGCAGAGCGTCCGCCAATTCCTTGTCTACGTGCTAGTGCGTCATATGTTAGACCTACAGGAGTCGAAAGACCACGGTCCACGGTGGCCTTCACGACCATGAAAATCTCCAAAACAAACCGACAGGAAGTATGCCAAACAACTGGCGCCACAGTGTAATGCAAGTTTCTGGTAACGCCTGAACCATACAGTAGAATCCAACCGCTCCGAGCCGTGGTCGGCGTTCACCGAGGACCATCCCATCCCCCCTGCTCCGCGTCCGTCCCAGTGGTGTCACCTCACTTGGGTGGCCGGCTGCGGAAGTCCAAGCACCACGCGCCGATTGCCCGAGTCGCTGCTCCTCACCAACCCGCCAGCATCCACGAATCGCGACCGGAGCCTGTGGACTTGGGACGAACACATCTCTCTCGCTCTCGTCTCGGGCATGTTTAGTTGCAAAAGATCTTTTCAACTTTCCTATTTATTTCTCTCAGAAAACACGCTTCTCGAAAAAGTTCATCTTTAATTCCCTTCAACTTTCATATTCATCCTCCTCACAAAACACGCTTTCCAAAAAAAATTCTTTTCTTCCTCAACCAACTAAACACAGCCTCATCTCGCTGCGTCGACGACATCCGTGACCTGAGCCACCACAAACCTCTTGAAAAGGCTAACCAACGAACAAGCCTACTATAGCCTAGCCTAGGATCCTGCCCCGCTCCCGCCTCAGCGCCCTACGTGATCACTGTCCCTCGCGCGGCTCCTTCGTTTGTCGCGGCCCGCCTGAATCGGCTCATGTGTCCGCGAGGAGCAGTCGGGGACAAAGCACGCACAGGCACAATCATTGAGGAGCACATTCAACTGCTCAATCATCTCGATCGTCTATGGAGTCACATCGGTTAGCATGGCTTTGCACTGCACGATCCAATTGCATGGCGCCGTGGTAGATACGTGGACGTCCAACTCGCCATGCTTCGTGTCGTGAAAACGCCCAAGGCAAAACTGTACCAGTACTCCTTTTCCGGCCTCCGCGATCGGAGATTGAAAGTGTGGGAAGATTGATTGTATGCCAAATATGTTTACAGGAGTACATATATAGCAGCCAAGGGTGACATGCAAGCCTACCGCTAAGGCGCTGTTACAGCCACAATTACATGCCTAATTATAGTGGTCTAACACTCCCCCGCAGTCTAATCGGGAGCATCGCTAACGGTCAGACTGGATCGAAACTCCTGGAAGAGCGAGGTAGGAAGACCCTTGGTGAAGATGTCCGCGTACTGTGATGTCGTAGGTACATGAAGAACTCGAGCATGACCGAGGGCAACTTTCTCTCGAACAAAGTGGAGATCAATCTCAACATGTTTTGTTCGCTGATGTTGCACTGGGTTGCTGGAGAGATATACGGCACTGACATTATCACAGTAGACCACGGTGGCTCGGCGAGGTGGATGGTAAAGCTCAATCAACAGCTGTCGCAGCCAGGTAGCTTCAGCAACACCATTTGCCACAGCTCGGTATTCGGCCTCGGCACTGGACCGTGAAACTGTGTGCTGGCGCTTGGAGGACCAGGACACCAGGTTATCACCTAGGAACACTGCATAGCCGGAGGTGGAGCGACGGGTATCCGGACAGCCAGCCTAGTCTGCATCCGTGTACACAACGAGGTCCATAGGTGACGAGCGGTGCATAGTCAGGCCAAGTGAAAGAGTACCTTGCAGATATCGCAGAATCCGTTTGAGAGCCGTTAGGTGAGGCTCCCTGGGGTCATGCATATAGAGGCACACTTGCTGAACAGCAAAGGCAATGTCTGGACGGGTGAAAGTCAGATACTGTAGGGCGCCAGCTAGGCTGCGGTACTGTGTAGCATCAGTGACAGGAGATCCCTCTGCAGATAATTTGGAATGTAGATCAACAGGGGTGCTGCATGGCTTGCACTCACTCATCCCGGCTCGCTCCAAAATATCTTGCGTGTACTGGCGCTGAGAGAGAAATAACCCACTAGCAGAACGTGCTACTGAAATACCCAGAAAATGGTGAAGTTGACCCATATCTGTCATAGCAAATTCACGCTGAAGGGCCCCAATGACATGTTGTAGAAGACCAGCAGAGGAAGCAGTGAGAACAATATCATCCACATAGAGCAACAACATGGCTGTATCGGCTCCTCGACGATATATGAAGAGTGAGGTGTCTGACTTCGCTTCAACAAATCCAAGCGAAATAAGATAAGAGGCAAACCGTTGATGCCAAGCACGCGGCGCCTGCTTCAGACCATATAGTGATTTGTTGAGTCGACAAACAAAATCAGGACGAGAGGAATCCACAAAGCCTGTGGGCTGAACGCAGTAGACTGTCTCTGTGAGAGTACCATGCAAGAAAGCATTCTTCACATCCAGTTGGTGAATAGGCCAGTCCTGAGAAAGTGCCAAAGACAGAACCACTCGGACTGTCGCGGGCTTAACCACTGGACTGAAAGTCTCATCATAATCAATACCAGGCCGCTGTGTGAAACCCCTGAGAACCCAACGAGCCTTGTAGCGATCAAGAGAACCATCTGCGTGCAGCTTGTGACGGAAAATCCACTTTCCCGTAACGATATTAACACCAGGAGGTCGTGGCACAAGACTCCAGGTGTCATTGGCGAGCAATGCATCAAACTCAGCTTGCATAGCATCACGCCAATGTGGATCAGCCAGGGCATCACGGACGGAGCGAGGCAGCGGCGACATGGCCACAGCATGGAGATTCAGGCGATCCACAGGTTGGGCGATGCCGGTTTTTCCACGCGTGCGCATGGGATGCGCGTTGTCGATGGGCGCGATGGAGATTGGCCGCGTGGCCACTGTGCGGCCGGTGGCAGTGATGCTGCTGGCAGCAGCCCGCGCAGGATGCACGGGGGCAGCAGCACCGGGGCTCCCAGGTGGCGAGGCAGGCAGGGCGCTACTGGCAGCAGCCTGTGCGGGTGACACAGGGGCAGCAGCGCCGCTGGGGCCAGGCGATGTGCCGGGCGCCGCCGGTCCAGTGCCCGTCCAAGTGGGAGATGAGGGCGCTGGCACAGGGGGCAGCTCACGGTGTGACGCCGGGCTGGCGGGTGTACCTGCATGCACAGATGGAGCTCCAGGAACCAGAGCAGTAAGATCATCCTCATCAAGAAGGAAGTCCAAGGCAGAGGATGCCATGGGCGTAGTAGACATGTTGGCGAAGGGGAAGGAGGATTCATCAAAAATGACATGGCGAGAAATAAGAATGCGGTTCGACTGAAGCTCCAAACATCGGTAGCCTTTGTGTTCGGAGGAGTAACCGAGGAACACGCATAGAGAGGAGCGGGGTGCAAGTTTGTGAGGTGCTGTGGCAGACATGTTAGGGTAACAAGCACACCCAAAAACTTTGAGATGGTCGTAGGAGGGTTGGGTGGAACAGAGGTGGGTGTAGGGAGTCGAGAAGGCGAGAGTTTTGGTGGGGAGCCGGTTAACTAGGTAGGTGGCGGTGTGAAGTGCCTCGACCCAGTAGACCGGAGGAAGGCTCGCCTGAAAGAGAAGAGAGCGCAAAATATTGTTAAGTGTGCGAAGAGAGCGTTCGGCCTTTCCATTTTGCTGGGAAGTGTATGGACACGACATGCGAAGTGCAACACCGTGGGAGAGAAAGAACGCGCGGGCCACAGAATTGTCAAATTCATGGCCATTGTCGCACTGGACACTCTTGATGGTGGTGCCGAATTGAGTGTGAACATACGCAAAAAAATTGGAAAGAGCGGAAAACGTCTCGGATTTTTGACGAAGGGGAAAAGTCCAAATGTAATGGGAACAATCATCCAAAATGACAAGATAATAGTTGTACCCAGAGACACTAACAATAGGAGATGTCCAAAGATCACAGTGTATTAAATCAAAATTATTAAAAGCTCTAGAGCTAGAAGACCCAAACGGAAGCCGAGTGTGCCGACCGAGCTGGCACGCATGACATATGTGGTGGAGGTCATCTTTATTGCAGGAGATAACACTGGAGCTAATGAGTTTGGACATTGCTTCACGCCCAAGATGGCCGAGACGCCGATGCCAAATCGAGGTAGGTGCTGCGATGAAGGCGTTGGTGCTGGTGGTGGGTGGGAAGAACGGGTAGAGGTCGCCAGAGCTATTGCACCTGGCGATCACGTTCCTGGTGTGTAGGTCCTTCACAGAGAGGCCAAATGGATCAAATTC
The DNA here is from genome assembly GCA_015342445.1 of Digitaria exilis. Taxonomy (NCBI): domain Eukaryota; kingdom Viridiplantae; phylum Streptophyta; class Magnoliopsida; order Poales; family Poaceae; genus Digitaria; species Digitaria exilis. The sequence goes on along the minus strand of JACEFO010001776.1, from coordinate 501,133 downwards.
AATGGAACAGTTGTTATCGGTGGTAAAACGGCGAATGGAAATCAAGTTCTTAATTATATGCGGGGAAACTAAAACATCATTAAGAACAAGATTACGATGTGGGAACGAGAAACTGTGTGATCCAGTGGCAGTTACAGGAAGGAGTGCACCATTCCCGACAACGATAGATGAAGGTGTAAGTGAGGAAGGGGATGAAAAAGAGGAGAGTGTACCAGCATCCGCAGTCATGTGAGAGCCAGCGCCCGAGTCGGCATACCATTCGGAAGATGGTGGCTGGGTGAGCGACATCGTGTTGAAGGACTGCACCAACGAGTCCTGGTTCCATGCACCACCATGAGTGGGGTTCCAGGGCGCCGGCGCTGGCACTTGATAGTGCGTTGGGTGCCCCTGGTGCCCCTGGAACATCGGTGTCGAGGGCGCTGCTCCCCCGTAGACGTACGGCGATGGCGCAGTGTAGCCGTATCCGCCGGGAACACCGCCAAACGGGCCGCCATATTGTGGAAAGGCGGTGAAGGCCTGCTGTGGCGGTGGTGGGCGGCCATATGGCCACATCTGCAAGGAGCCAGTCCAGGGCTGGCCGAAGGAAGGGTGCACCCCTGGTGGTGCCCCTCCCTGGGCACCGGACGGTGCACCACCGCCAGGAAGCTGCTGCTGCCCGCCACGACCGCCACGGCCACGACGACGGCCGTTGGAGCGCTGCCCGGTGCTGCCGCTGGGCGCTCCAGGGGGACGTTGTGGAGCCATCTGGTTCCCCTGGCGCGGCGCAATGGAGGGTGCGGGCGGGCCGGACGCGGCCGGCTGCTGAGGCATCGTGACGAGGGCCGCTGGTGGTGAAGGAGGCCGGGCGTCGATCTCCAGTTCCTCCAGCAGGAGATGGGTACGCGCCTCGGCGAACGTCGGAAAGGGGCGGTGCATCTTGAGGATCGTCATCATGTGCCGGAATTTCCCGTTCAGGCCACGGAGCAGGGTAAGGACCATCTGACGATCGCCGATAGGATCGCCGAACTCGGCGAGAGACGCCGCCATTGTCTCAAGGCGACGGCAGAAGTCGGTGATCGACAGGGAGTCTTGGCGAAGGTTGCGGAATTGCGTCTCGAGGAGGAGGGCACGAGACTCCTTCTGACCAAGGAATTCATCCTCGAGATAGCACCACGCCTCACGTGCGCGGCGCTGGCGGATCAAGAGCGACTGCTGCAAGTCACCGGAGACGGTGCCGTAGATCCATGTCAGCACGACGCAGTCCGCCTGGATCACGCAGGGCGCTCGGGAAGCACCGCGTCGTTGAGGACGTGGTGGGTCAGCGCGTACTTGCCGAGGACGGTGAGGAACAGCCCACGCCACTTGGTGTAGGTGTTCGTGGCCTTGTCGAGGATGACGGGGATGAGGGCCTTCACGTTGACAACAGCGGTGGCCTGAGCCCAGATGGCCTCGTGGGCAGCTTCAAATTTGTCGAGGGCCTCGTCACGGAGACGGGCTTCCTCGTCCTTGCGCGCCTGCTCGGCACGGGCGGCCTCCTCGGCGAGGCGACGCTCCTCGGTGGTCTTGGCCGCAGCGGCCGCGGCATCGTCGTCATCCGTCATGGCGGGCACGAGGGGGCCGGACCAGACGAGTCCGACGGGATTACGATCGGCGACCGCGGCAACGCGGGCGATCGGGAAAGGAGAGTGGGTGGGATCAGCGACCGCGCATGCGTACCAGGGCAGGGCGGGCGATCAAGGCGCGGCGATCGTCTCAGCAGCGCTCCGGGCGAGTGGATCGGCGGCAGGAGCGCGAGAAGGACCGGCGGCGCGTGGACTAGGGTTGCGGAAGAGTAGCGGATCGTAACCGCGGTGATACCATGAAAGTGTGGAAGATTGATTGTATGCCAAATATGTTTACAGGAGTACATATATAGCAGCCAAGTGTGACATGCAAGCCTACCGCTAAGGCGCTGTTACAGCCACAATTACATGCCTAATTATAGTGGTCTAACAGAGATGAGCAGGAATGATACCCTGCTTCAGTTCACTTCTTGTCCCTGGCTAGGACGAACCGACGAAGACATCTCTGTATCTACACGGCAAAAAATGGTCTGCAACTGTTGAAAGGCCTGCACCGGCTCTGTTTAGAAATAGACAAACTCATATAGGGCTGTGTTTATATTTAGAAAAAAAAGTACTTTTTCAATAAGTTTTTTCTATTCATACCACTCAAAGAACACGCTTCCCAGTGCACTATTCATCTGTGCACTATTTATCTAGAAAAAGTATTTTTTAAACACAGCATAATACTACCCAGTAACAAGAAAATCACGTCGCATTCGCCGGGAATGCTGCTTTGGCATGTTTTCACAGTGACGGCCACCATCAGCGGTCAGCGCGGCCGGCAAAACCCGCTCTCCGATTGACAGCGGAAGCGTTGCCGGGGCAAGAAGAGGAGCCTACCCATGTCATGCATCACAAGTCTTGTCTCGCAGCGAGAAGAACAGCCTCTGCCCTCTGGCAGACGGGGAAAACAGGAGGGTTTCCAACATACGACGCCCTGCGTCCGGCGAACAGGGGATATGGGGAAAGTGACCAGCGAGCACAGGACGGGGGCACCAGAAACCTGATTGTCGCCGTGTCCCTACGGACCATCCTAAAACAACAGTCTTGGCCCGTGTACTACTCCAACAGTTGTGTTTGCAAGCGCGGCGCAACAGTACAACGCAACCGATGCCAGGACAATCTTTTCACTTTCAGACTGACACGGTAGCCTTCCAGAGCTCGATTCGGTGCGTGTCACTTTCAGCCGGTATCTTTTCCGCACCTAAAGTTGCACCCGAGGGTATCTGCTTTGCAACAACAACAGCATTTGTACAAGAAGGTTCCTTGATAAAGCATGTACAGCAAAGACCCGGCGGCCCTCAACAAGCAGCAGGAGGCGTCCAAATCTGAGGCAGCAGGAGGCGTCCAAATCTGAGGCTGTGTTCAGGTTCCTAAAATACTTTTTATTTTCTCTCACAGAACACGTATACCTAAAAATTTCTTTTTTACCTTTCCTATTCATCCTCCTCACATAACACGTATCTCCACCCTCACCTGAACACAGCCTGACTGCGCCTAGGATTGGTAACAGTAACACATCCATGACGCGAGCGCTAACACCAGTGACCTCCACAGCGCGCGCGCGACGTCGGCAACCGCCAGCCGGACATGGGCAACTGCCCGCCCTCCACCGTCGATCCATATGGTGATATATGGGCGCTCTGCCCATCTCCACCCCACGCGCCCCTATCATCCGATATAGTGCAGTGCCAGTGCCAGTGCCAGTGCCAGTGCAGGGGCGTAGCGGCGGTTGTGGAGTGGCTTTCCGGGCCCCACTAAACGCACTGACATGGACGGGCACAGCACAAGACAGGACGGTTGGGATGGGGGAAGATCCCCGGCACGACGCATCGGCGCCTTTCGAGCACGCATCGGTCGACACATGATGTCCGAGAGCATCGAGCAGAGATCGAGGGATGGGATCATGGGGAGTGTGTGGTCGTGAGTTTTCGCTGGACATTATTGCGTGCCGCTGTTGTTCCGTCTCCCGCTGTTCACCCTTTCTGATTTTATGGACGTGTTAAGGAGCTGCTGGTCCATGTCCATGCATGCCACATGCGCGCCATCATGCGTGTGTGCTTTCGAAACAGATTGCCTTAGAATGGACGCAGATGGCTGTACCCGCCCGAGTATAGGCTAGCTCCTAGCTTCCGTGGCACGATCCGGGTCGAACACATGCATGAGGCGTCCGGGACTGTGATCCCCCAATTATGTGCACACTGCTTATCAACAGGCCTATCAAATGTGGCAACGCCTTTTAATTAAGTGAACTTTTTGCATGACACATTAAAAAAAAGCTAATGAAATGAGGAAAACATGCACCAAATCGTTGAGCGGTCTAAACAATTATACTGCTAGCTAATTTTATGGGGTTGGATGGATGGTCCAACATGAATTAGGAGTAGAGTAGTTGGCACCAACCACCCAAAAACGATCGACTCACTTTCCAACAGACAATAACGTAGCACCTAGGAGCTATGGCCTAGAGTTAAAAAGAAAAAAAACATTCATGGGTGGCTGGTTCAGGCTTCGGAGTTCAACAAGTATCCGGCTGTGCATGTGACGATCGATCAACCTGCATTTCTGCAGTGCCATTTTTTCTCAATGACCATCCCTACGGTGCACCGTACAGTACAGATGCGTGCTACTCAGCTACTGTGCTCATGCGTCATTCCTTTTTTTTTTCTCTGACCAGCGAGTGGGCTATACAGCCCCCCTATAGGTGGTGGTACTCTGCAAACTACACTACGGGTGTGTTTAGATTATAGGAAAAAATATTGTAGCATAAGAAAAACACTGTAGCATTCGCTGGGAAACGTGTTCACTGTAGCATTCGCTGGGAAACGTGTTTTGTGAGGAGGAATAGCGAAAAGTTAGAATGAATAGTGAAAAGTTGAAATAAATAGTAAAAAATTGGGAATCTGAACATGGCCTACGTAGCCCATGGACCAGAACGGAACAACAACAACCGTACACGAGCTTAAAGACCTGCCAAAAAAATTCGGGGTCCGATCTCGTGTAGAGTCTACGTCTAGGACCCCCAGTTAAAGGCCCTGTTGCGTGCAGCCGCTGCTGGATGGAGTCCATCAACCGGGCCGGTCCTTGGCTCGCCTACAGCTATAGCACTGATCGATCACGCTAGCCGCTCGTGGCTAGCTGCTGATCGACCACTCCTCAGTTCTGGCCGAGCGCGCCCGGGCGTTATTGCGATCGCTCCGCGCAGCGCAGCTGCCGCCGGGCGTGCGTGGGCACACCACCTACGGCCTATATGCCCGGTCCACTGGGAACGGACGTGCTCGTGAGTCACCCGTTACTCGATGGCCTTTTAGCCTTTGGGTTACTCGTGCCATACATGCTCGGCTCGATCCACGGATCTGGCCGTCTCCCACGCCACGCCGCGGAGGCGCGTGCGCCTACGTGCCGCGTGCCGGTGGTGCACGAGTCCGTACCGCAGCTGGGGCTCTGGCTGGCCGATCGATCGGGGCACGTACGGCGTCTCCGCCCATGCCGTGCCGGCCGGATGATCTGATCGCGCACCGGCATGGGGGAATTCTTGGGGGATCGGGGAATTATTGGAGAAGGCGAGGAGTGGTGGCCGGCCGGCCGATGGATTCGTCGTCCGTCCGTCCGTTGTTTCCTGATGGGCATCTTTATGAGCGCGGTACGTGATCCCTTGAAGATACTACATTGGTACAATAATGTGGAGGGGCGCTAGCGCTACGTCCGGACCCGGCCCGGGCTAGCTTGCGGCCGATGGAGGCTAGCCGGCAGTGGCTCTGCGTTTCCATGATGTACGCCGTCGCGTTGCTCCGCCTTGGAGGTCGAGGATGTACCCCCGGCTCTGTTCTGTGACTCTGGGCGGCATCGGCAGTCACGGATGAGTTGAGTACCAGTGCTAGTAGTAGCGAGTGTGGGCGGTCGACCAGATAGCCGCGGAAAGGTCAGAGCCGGCGGTCGTTATGGCGAGCAGGGTAACCAGTCGGTTTGGATCCGTAACCGGTCGGTTTGACCGACAGGAAAAATTGGCATAAAATATGCGTAAATTAAGAAAAAATAACCACAAATACATACAAACATCTATACATATAATTGTACATACAAACATAATATAAATGTCCATATAAACCTAATAGAAATGTCCATACAAACATAATACTATTGTTCATACAAATGTCCATACAAACATGATAGAAATGTCTATAGAAAAAGATCAACGGTAGTATCGCTTGGCCATTTCAAACTCGGCGATGGATATGACTTGCAAACCTTGCCTTTGAAGCAACTCAGCTCGCAGGTCTTGCCAAGTTTGCCCCGTCCAAGCCGATGTTGTCTGCCATTCTTACACTAACATGTTGTACCAATGGGGGTCCTCCCATTCATACACACATCTTATGGGTGGCTGCATGCTCAACTCAGATATAGGATAGTTATAACTGGACTGTGGTGATTCGCTGATTGAGCTAGATGAGTATTGTGGATTGGCGTAATCCATTATCCTCTGCGTCTCCGGTGCTCCATGATCAGCGTCCCGAGTAGCATGTGTGAACCCCGTCTCCCCTACAGTCAAACATATAATACAATTAATACTCACATTGACAAACATATGTGCATATGTACGTATGTACATTTGATACCTGTGAAACGAAGACCGCCACCACCCCGGCGAGCACCACTTCCCCTTCCACCACCACCATGGCCACTGCCACCGCCAGCCACCGCCGCCACCACCACCACCTTCACTACCACCGCCACCACCCCCGTCACTGCCATCACCATCATCAGTATCATCTTCATCATCAGCGAGCTGCTATCCTCAGACTCCTGATAATCTGGACTACGATCACCCTCGTCATCATCAGTTTCGTCGTCACTCAGCACTATAGTTGATTTCCATTTGCCTTTTGCCTTGGTCTGTCGCTTTGTATCAGGCTTGCTCGGCCCTATGTGGAGCTTCCTCTTCCCTAGGTGACACTGGTGAGTGTCACCCACATGACGTCGTGCCCAATCACTAATGCATGCATCCCCTGTAGAAGTACGGAGGTCCTCATTGTTTATCTGATCCCTTACAATATGAGACGGGATCGGTGCGTCTCCTTCATCATCGTCCTCATCAAGAACTGGGTCACTGTTTGATCTACCATATTCCATCCACTCCCGCACCGGATTTTTATGGTCATAGAATGAAAGTTGTGCCAACTGGTCAACGAAATCACCTTCATCACGAGGGGGGTTGGCGAGATCCGCAAGTCGCAGGCGTAGATTGTAGTTGACATAGACAAGCTTGTTTAGTTTCTTGTGGGACAACCGATTGCGAACCTTTGTATGCAGCAAGGCAAAAGTACTCCAGTTCCACTCGCACCCACTTGAGGAGAAACATTGAGCAGCAAGCCGCATAGCAATGCTCTGGAGCTTGGGAGTTGAGTTGTCGTTTACCATCCACCACGAAGATGCAGTTGTCTTTGGGTCAAACGCCATTTTATGTGCCATTTCCGTGCCAAACTCGCCACGTTTCTGTCGAAACACCTCAGCCTCGTGCAATGCCTGGATGGCGCTCTGCATATCCGTCATGCGCCTAAATGCATCCTTGAGTGTACGCCACATTTCCTGACTTGAAGCAAATTGATATGCATACCAAGGATTTAGGACAGCAGCTGCAAAATGGAAATCCCGCCAATAAGCATAAGGTGTCAGGCAATACAGAACATATTTGGAGATACTTTTCTGACAGTCTTACCTGGACAAACATACGTGGATAGAATGATGTTCTGCATCCTGTTGTTCAGAATCGATTCATACTCTTTCCACGTTGAAACATTTTGACCGAAGAAAGACTCCATTTCTTGTCTGACATTTTGGAAGGTCATCACAACTCGCACAGGTTTGGCCGCTTATCTTGATCAGCAAAGCGAAGCAACTTGTATACTGGTTGAACTGAATCAATGATAAATCTCATTCCCTCCCACCAGTCCAAACTTGAGAATCTCGAATGAGTAAATCTACCCATTTTGGTCTTGGCCCATTTGCTCTATAAAAATCCGGGAGATGCCATCCATTCCATGAAACGATTACGTTTCCGATACATGCTATCTAGGAACATATAATTCGTCCCAAACCGAGTTGCATTCCACTTGACCAACTCACCACCAATCGCTTGCCTCATCATTGCATTCAAATTACCATGATTGTGTAACCAAGCTGAGATTTTCTTGCATTGATCGATAGTATCTTGATGTCCGTACCTTTCACCAATGTCCTTTAACATCAAGTTCACAGTGTGTGCTAGACAAGGCATCCAAAGAATGTGCTCATACACCTCTCCAAGATCCCAGCATGCTTTCTTGTAGTTGGAGCCGTTGTCCGTGATAACTTCAACGATATGCTGCGGCCCAATCTCGTCCACCACCTTTCGAATCTCCTGCAAAAATAGACAGATTATTAAGCAACATCTAAAACATATTCGGAATCAAGCGAACTAGGTACGGGGTTACATTGAGCAAATATGCAGAATCTTGAGATCTTCCAGACGCATCAACAGACTTGTGGAACCACATGACCCTATTGCAATATATCAAAAAGTTGATAACACTCATCTTAGTTGGGCCAGTCCACGAATCATACATCAACGTGACGCCAAAGATTTCCCATTTCTGCTGAAACTTTGCGTACTGAGTCATCAAGTCTTTCTCGTTTTGATCCAGGTACTTGCCATCAATATCCCGTCCAGTCGGTGACGCAATATCTTCACCTGCGACCATAAGACAAACATGAGATTTGATACAGACATGCAGTTGCATATGTGTTATTCGGTTCAAAACAAAACTTACCCCACTTCTGTGTCTCTCTAATCGCGCTGACAAAGTATGGATTGTCAGCCTGTCTTCCCGGTACTCCCGCAATATGAAAAAACTTCGACCAAGCTTTCCCAATAGCTTCCTTTGCATTATTACCCTTCTGTGTCCACTTGCCTGTGTTAATCCTTGGCTGCGTCGATCCTCTCGCGGACCCCAGGTTATAATCCACCACCCCAAGAGTCTGTTGCACCGAACTAGACCTTCCAAACATACGCGGCACCGGATTCCCTCCCCTCGAACCACTACCCCCTCCATGCTCGTGTGCACCTCCTCTCTGTTGCAACCCCCGTCGAAACTCCTCTTCAACTCTCGATTGGTGCAGGGCACGCTCCAGCTCAGCCTCCTCATCATATGCAGCATCTCCTGCCGGATAGTTACCCTCCGCTGCAACCTTCTCCTTTCTCAACTTCTCACGATTGCGGTCAGCAGTTGCCTTCTTAGTCCTTTCAAGCTCACGCTGAAAGAACTGACGCACCTCATTTGAAACCTTTCTACAATGGACGACCTCAGAACCGCGCCCTACCAAATGTTGTTTCAACCTAGTCGCACCACCACCTCCTTTGGAGGTATGACAATAATTGCATCTCCAACCAGGGTAGAGATTTTTACCGTGCTCCCATACATCTCTCTCTCGACATTGTGTATCTGCAAACATGGAACGAACATAAACCTATCAATGTGAAGTTCACAACAAATACGAAAGATAAATGCACTTAAAACCTACTCCCATAATCCCATTTCCAAATTAACAAAGTACAATAGCCTAAATCACCTCATCACTGCAACCATTTCATATTTTCCTAAATCACAAAAGCCTAAACCAAAATATACCTAAATCAATCACTACATCAATACATCCATTTCATAAATCCATTAAATCCCTACATCCATTTCATAAATCCATCATATTCATCACTACAAATCAAAATAATATGTAAATGAAAATAGCAATAAATCCATCACTGCAGCCATCCATTTCATAGCAATAGCAATAGCCTAAATCCATCTCATCACATGAAATCCCCCCATCCATTACCTCTCTGCGCGGCTCGGCTAACCGTCCCCGACCTAACCGCCGCGGCTAGCCGGCGCTGCGGTCGGGGAACCGGGGCGGAGCGTATAGATCCGCCCTCCGCCCGGCTTATCGACCCAACCGGGCGGTTACCGGAGCTCCCAGGGCGGCACACCGGCGGGGAGCGGCGGATGCGAGGGGGAGGGGCCGGGTGCGGGGAGGAAGAACAGAAAGAGGGTAGGAGGAGGTGCGGTGCCGTTGGGGGGGCGCGGGGTGTTTTACAGGGGTGGGGAAGTGGTGGGCCGAGTTGGGCCGACCACCATTTTTTCTTTTTCTTTTTTTATTTAACTTGTATTTCGCGAAACAAATAACAAATGACCAAATATTTGAGAAATTTTGACACCAATAGATCCAGCACACCATGAAGTATTTTTAAAAAATTTTATCCAATTTTTCAAATTTTAAAATTCAAATTTTTAATTTAACCGGTTTAAAACCGCTCCGAACCGCTACCGGTCCGGAGCGGTTTCGACGGTTCCCGCGGGAACCTGCCGGTTTTGAGCGGGATTGCGAACCCATCGGCGAGAACGAGCTCTGGCCGCAAAGCGACAGGTCTTCGGTGCGGAGCTCAGGTCGGGCCAGAGCCTTTTGAGGCCCGCTGTGCCGGCTGTGGGAAGCACAGTGCTGCTGCCGGCACGGTACACGTAGGAGTAACACCTGGCGCAGAGAAGCCACCTGGCGCGTGTATGCTGAGCTCCACAAACCAGAGTCCAAACACGTCAGGAGAAGTACGGCGTGCCGCGTGCGCGCGACGGTCATTCACGTCGCTAATGCCGTGTCATGGGCTCATGGCGGCATGATTCGGGTGTTGCAGCCCATGACAATGACGTATATCCTCCGGTGGTGATTTCTTGACAGTTAATTGCTCAGCTAACCAGCCTGAATGTAAGGTGATCTACAAGGATGATATATGAGCACAGTTCACTTGGGTCGATCTGTAAGCAATCTCCGCCCATAGTTATTCTGTTCGTACGCTGCACGCCGCAATCCATGCATCAATAATAGAAGAGCACACAGTTAAGCCAAGGATCGAGGCATCGAGCTAGCCCCATCACGCCATGCCACCAACCCGGCGCCATGCATGTTCTTGCCGGATCCCTTTCGTAGTTTCGTACGTGCCGGGCCGACGGCCTCATCACGCCCTCACTGTCCTTGTAGATCCATACCCGACGCGTGTCCTAACTCCTAGTGTCCCTATCGCATATCTAAACCCTCCTAGCTAGCCCTACAGACCTTTGGCTCTGCACGCCCTCTTTAGCTAAACCCCGGGCCGTTGATCTTTCCTTTTGTTTATACACGCATCCACGGTTGGTGAGACCAGCCGGCCGCCGGCAGCTGGCGGGCGGGTGGCCTAAAACGAGCTAACTATCGACCGACCGGCCGAGCGGCAGGACGTACGGCTGGCGATTGATAAAGCGCGGTGGTACGAGCGGTGTCAATGGCCTGCGACGTCGCCCTCGCGGGGCTCTCCGATCTCTGCGTGGGCGCGCGCGCGCGTGGGCCGGCCGGCTTGAGATGGCGCGCGATGAGATCGATCGGCCATGGCCTTGTTTACTTACCGCGGCAGGTTGCATGCATGCACATGAGCTAGCCCTTCTGCCCTTGTCGATCGAGCGACCGGCAAGTGCACGGATCGGTATGCCGCGGCACGCGGCGGCGAGCGGCATGTGTATTTGGTGTGTGTTTCCTCGACAAACCAACACACGGCGGCACGGCGTCGCGGGGGGGTGCTTAACCAACGTTCTGCCGGGGAGAGGCGAGGCCCATGATTCGGTCGGGCAAACGACGAGCGAGGGCCATCGATCGATTGCCAAAGTGACAGGCCGCGCCGCTTTTATCCCTACAGTGGAGGGTGCCTGTTCTGCATTGCAATATGCTCTCGCCTACAGTGTGGGAGCATGGCGTGCATGGTCCCAAGATTCGTATCGTTCAGAGTACATACGTACTCTTGTCTTGGGTATCAAAATATAGCGATGCATTGTCCAAAGGCCATCACGTGAGGCGTTTGTTGTGGCGATAGCTGTCACCTAAGTATTAAGATTGGAGCCTGCCTTCATCACGCTCTACAGCAATAATATTTTACTTTGTCGAACCGCATACACGCCGAGCTGCGTCTGAAAAGCTTAGAATTACCTCAGCAGTTTCTTTTGATTCTGTTTACTTCGCTAATTACTCACTCTCTTTGTTTCCACACAAAAAAAGGGTGCTGACAAAGCGCATGCACAGCAGAAGGATCACGCGCAGATCGACACGCCAGAACGATCACCGTCGACGGCAGGTGCGCAGCGCAGCCAGCAGTCTTGTATATCCATTGCACCTGGTGAAATGGTGATCTTCCAAGCAAACGCGCCACGAGATGGCGCAGCGCGCGCACTGACATGCAATAGCAGCATCGACGATGCCTGCGCAGCGCCGCCACTGCCCGCTCGCGATCGGAGCGTTAGCGGGGACGGCGACGATGCCTCCCCGTCCCGGGACAATCGAATCGCCGCGGTTCTTCGGCAGGCAGGCACGCCCTTCTGCCAGCCGGAGCGCCACGTAGCCCACGTTTTTTCCTCTGACACTAATGGCAATGGCTGCTTGCTTAGCTCGAAAAATGATTGTCGGACGAGTAGCCTTTTCAGACAAAACACTCTCGCGAGCGCCACTGTGGGCATATGCATGAATGCACACCATCGGTGGAACAGTGTGGTGGCCGTTCTGCTTACACGCTTTGCACTTTCGGAATCCTGTCGGTCCGTGTTGTTCAGCCGCCGTCGGTGCGGCAGTGGCATTGCTGAGAGAGCTGCCAGCTAAACCCGGCTCGGCCGGTGAATGTAACGCATGCAGCTTGGACTTTAGGCGTAAAAGCACGGGACCGGCCGCCGGGCCGGTACCGCTCAGCAGTCTCAGGAGAATTTCCCTCTCTCTCATATTTCTCACTGAGGTTCATGAACCGTCAGGCAGAACGCAGAAGGATTAAACTTAACCGCAGCCGCCGGGCAGCGTCCGGGCTCTGCCGGGCCGAGGCGACGACGCGGGGGCACTGTTTGAGGATGGCAACAGGTCATGCGGCCGCCACCTTGGCATGGCATGCTTTGGCGTTGCGGTGTGCGCGTGGCCGGGCCGTGGACCGCGGTAAATCCCCAGCCATCGGCAGCGTCTGCATTGATGGGGACACATGTCTTTGGTGGGGGCTTTTCAGGCTTTCCCAGCCGGTACCACCCTCCGCCTATGCGGGCTACGGCACTAGGCTTTCCCCAGCCTGCCTCCCCAGCAGGGCTACTACTCCAGAGTCCAGACTACAGAGCCACCCTCTCTATCCACTTTTGTCAACACGCAAAAGCTGTTATTAGCAGTAGCAAGCTTGTTTCGGTTAGTTTAATCACGGCACTGGTGATAATGCTGCTTGGGTGTAAGGCCTTGTTTAGTTTCTCAAGTTGGCACCAACTTGGTGTATAAGAAACCACGTCTCTCTCTTCCAGTACGCCAACTTTCCACTAACTTTTCAATCTAAACAAGGCCTAAGTGTGTGCTCATCCACTGGCGGCCTCCCATTGCAATGATCCTGTCAAAACTCTTGTTCACGGGTCACCGGGCCAGTGGGATTGGACTGGATTAGATTAGATTACTAGACCAGACCTAATGCGCACTAAGAATTACGGTCATGTCATCGTCCACCAGCTTTAGTTAGTCAAAACTTCTCTGCGCATAACCTTATACGAGATCCCAGGCTAATAGCTAAAGAAGGGTTTTATACTATATAGCCAGCACGTTGGGGGCTTGCTTTTGCGACTATTGTATCCTCCACCATCGTCTTTGTCATGTGCGCGATTTGATGCACACTGCCGATGAAGGAGATTTGAGTATAGCATTCGGTTCACATGCTGAATAAAAAAGAAAGAATTGGGGTATGAGCAAGACGTTGTTAGTGCTGACTTTGTTGCTGAGCAGTTGAGCACAACTCAGCAAACATTTCGGATCTTCTGGATGTTGGATATCAACTTCAGGATATTTTTCTTAGAGCAGAAGAGTCTAGTAAGGAAGGCACGATTCAAGGAGAAATGAGTATAGTATCGATATTCACCAGTCTAAGGGAGCTGTTTTGTTTGCTGATACAATCTTGATATTAACGTTAGTTGTATACTACTCGTAAAAGACAAAAAAGCTCCCTGTTTTGATGAAATTCCCTTGCATTGGAATACCTGTTTGCTGCTCGGTCCTTTTCTGGACAATGTACAAAAATGGGGCCGTATCGAGGAAGAAGGCTTTAGACGGTATGGGCTCGCTTTGTTGCGCCGCAATAATTCACCTTTTTTCCATATCAATCGTGCCCGAACCAGTCCATGGACGGTGGATGTGGTGGATTCACCGGAAGGAGACCGCACCGGTCGGCCATTGCGTGAACAAGACCATACATGGGCGAGCAAAGCGGACAAAACTGCTACTGTGCTCCTCGAACATCACCGCCATCAGTGGTCGCTAACCTTTGTTTTCACCCCGTCGTTTTCCGCCGAGCTGGCCAAACGAGCCCACGAGAATGTGCCTAATCAGCTCGGGTCCCCTTAACCTATATCCACCAAATCAGGCTGGCCATGCGTGAGCAGTGACCGACCGGTGCGTGGGGGACAAGGACACGCGCCGTTGTTTTCTTGGCTGGTTTGGGCGTACGGGGATCGAGCGCCCGTAGAGAAGAAAAGCCAGGCCTCGTGTCGACCAGACGGAGGCGAGTCTCTGTGCGTGTACGTACGTACGCCGCCGGTACGTTGCGTGCGCAAATGCTCCGGAACAGTAACCCCCCGAATGAATATGAGCATCTTAAGCTAGAGCTAGAGGGGCAGCAGCAGCTACTAGCAGCAAGTAGCATGGACATCCAGCTGCTCCTAGCTCCTCCGACAGCGCGGGTAATAGCCGCGGGGACCCGCCCGGGGGAGACGGTCGCCCGCTACGATTCGTATAGCCATCGTTTTGTTTTGGGCGCGACCGCGGCCGCACGTCTTGCGTCCCCGGCCGGCGGCCTGCACCTCGCGCCGATCCACCGCTACCCGACTCGTCGATCGCGACACGCGATCGGAGCGCCGGGGACCGAACACCGAAGGGACACCAGATGCGTGCGTGCCGCCGCGCGCCCTGTCTTGCCCCACACCCGGGCGGGACCGCGCGGCGGCAGCGGCGCCCCGCGCGCTTGGGGTTGGGGACTTGAGGGGGTGTTCAGTTCGAAGTCAATCGTCGCGTTGAGGCGGACGGGGAAGAAGGGGGGGGGGGGGGGGCGCGTCACGCGGCCAGCGATCGTGGGTTTATCGCTGGCGGAGAGGGACGTGAGGGGGTGGGCGCCGTGCGGCTGGCTGCTGCTGCCATCCAGCATCGGATGCCTGCCGGGCCGCCCGGGCGGGCGGCCGCGGGAGGGGAGAGATACTTTGGTGGATCTTGGGCGAACTGTTTGCGCGATGGTCCTGACACGCCGCATGTGGTGCCGTTCTGCTAGCCGTGGCACATGGCGCCGCCCTGTGCGTGGTGCGTGTTGTTTAGTTTTTACTACGTGCTCGGGGGCTCACCCGATTGCGCCAACAGCAACAGCTCTTGCACAGAAGAGGCTTCGTCGACATCTTTCACTCAGATACTCTCTGCCTGTCCCGTCGCTGTTTGCTTTTCTCAACCCGCACAAAAAAGATAAAACAAGAAGTCTTCATTTCCACCACCTTGTGGAAAGCAACGAAGACGACAAATCAAAGCCCATGAGCGGACAAAAGGGCCCGTGTACTACAAATGACGTCGTCAAACACGTCCGACGGCACGAGGCCTTCACCAGAGAAGCAGCGGCCACAGGGAGGCGCGATGCGCCGATTCGATAGGCATCTTTTATATTCCTTGCAACCGAAAAGTAAAAGCAACCAGGCGCACGGCGGACGCCGCCTCCTCTGCTCTCGCCTCTTTTCTTTCCGTCGGCCCGGCCTCCCCCCGTACGACGCATCCCCCCCCCCCCCGCCGCTGCGCCGGCGCCTGCTCAACACGACACCTCACCTTAAAACTCCCAAAACACGCCCCAAAATTGATGGCCTTTCATTTTCTTTCTCCAGCAAAAAAAAAAAAGATCGATTGACTTTCCCAACCAGCCTGCCCCCTGGCACTAATCCACTTCCCCGAAACGGCAGGAGCGGTTTCCCCCTCCTTTCCCACTTGTCGCGCCCGGGCGCTGCAGCTGACGTCTGGGCCCCACAGCCGCCGGTTTTTTAACTATCCCTCCCCTCCGCCCGGCCTCCCCATGGGGCAGGAGACGACGATTTGTACCGCCTGCCTACCCGACAGTAAACAGTAGCGGCTGCGGTAAACACCGCCACCACCAACGACGCACGCAGCGGGAAGGGAAGGGGAGGGGGGATGGCATCACCACCACCGCAATAACAACGACGACGGCAGCAGCGCCAACCACCACTTTACGAGGGCGGGTGGACAGGCACAGGCGGAGAGGCAGGCAGGCGCGCGGCACGGGGCAGGGGAGGGGAACCCGTCGCGATTGGCCCTGTCCGACGACGACGAACCGGTCGCGGGCCTCGTGCTCTTGGTGGATCTGACGCCACCGGCCCCCGCGGGCGCTGTCGCCTTTGCTTCGCTTCCCCCTCCTCTCGGTCATCCTCCTCATCGCCGCGTCGTCGACGCGTGCCGGCAGCGGCAGGGCGAATTCCCCGCGGGTCAGCGGCGCCGTGTCCACCCGATCTGTTCTAGGCGGTCAATGCGGGCGCGGAGATGAGCGCCGGCGGCGGGGAGGAGGAGGAAGAGGAGGAGGAGGAGGTGTTCTACGAGTCGCGGGACCGCGTGCTGTCCTCCTCCTGCTCCTCCACCTCCACCTCGGACGACGACGACCACGACCACCCGCGACGGCGCCGGGAGGGGGCCGCCGCAGCCGCGGCCGCGGCCGCGGCCGCGGAGGCCCTCGACGTGTGGACGTCCGAGCCGGCGCCCGTGCAGGAGCGCCGCCGGAGGCTGCTCCAGATGATGGGGCTCACCGGGGACCCCGCGCTCGCGCGCCTCGAGATGGGCCGATCGGCTTCCTACGACGGGCCCCTACGCCCGGCGGCGGTCTCGCCCATCTCCCGATCCAGATCAGACGGCGCCGTGCCGACCAAGCCTCCGCTGGGGGCCCGGTCGCGCCAGGCGTCGTCGGGGTCCTCCGAGGCCACGCCGGAGGGGGAGGAGGCCGACCCCAGGTGCCTAATCCGGAACCTCGATGACGGCAGCGAGTTCGTGGTCAAAGAGGAGTTCGAGCTCCGCGAGGTCGGCACGGGACGGCAGCTCACCATGGAGGAGTTTGTTGACCTCTGCGTCGGCCGCTCGCCCATCGTCCAGGAGCTCATGCGACGGGAGAATGCTGCCAACTCCGGCTCAAACAACGACGGCTCGTCCACCCCCATCCAGAGGTCCAACTCCGACTCCAGCAACGGAGCAACGCGACACAGGCGGCGTAGCAGCTGGCTTCGGAGCATCCGGAACGTCGCCGGCTCCGTGGTGGTCAGCTCCCGCGACCGCCGCAGCAGCGACGAGAAGGACACCTGCTCGGAGAAAGGTGGGCGCCGGTCCAGCTCGGCCACAGATGATAGCCAGGACAGTGCCGGAGCCGTGCACCATGGCCCGGTGCGCGTTAAGGTGCGGCAGTATGGAAAATCGTACAAGGAGCTCAGTGGCCTGTTCATGAACCAAGAGATACAGGCTCACAATGGGTCCATCTGGAGCATCAGGTTTAGTCCAGATGGCCGGTACCTCGCGAGTGCTGGGGAGGACTGCGTGATCCATGTCTGGGAAGTGTCGGAGTTCGAGAGGAAACGTGAGGAGAATGGGGTGCCCAATCCTTTTGTTGCCATGGTTTGCAGTGGTTCGCCGGAGCCAACATTAGCGTTGGCTAGCACGGATGGGATCAACTGTGACAAGAAGCGTCGGACAAGGTTCTTGGAGGGTCGGAGGTCTGTGAGTTCAGACCGCCTCATGGTGCCAGAGCATGTGTTTGCATTGTCAGAAAAGCCGATCCGAACCTTCGTGGGACATTCAGAAGATGTGCTTGATCTCTGCTGGTCCAAATCTCAGGTATTTCTAGCGACACTGTTCGTTAAAGTAGTCCCTGGTTGATATTTTACGAGTAAATTGAAGCCGGAATGTAGTTAGCATGCCATAAGTAGTATAAAGATTATACAGTGGAAATGTTAAATGGAAAAGTTTTTATGAAGCTCATTATTTCAGCTATAACTGAGTCCCAACAATGTCCGGACAGAAATACCTTGGCTCCAAGAACTAACATAGGTTTACACATTTCCAGTCTGATTAGCTGCACAGGCTGAATTGATAGCTTGTAATGCATAAAAGCAACAGTTACACCTATCGTTAGTGTTCTTCCTCTAGTTTTCCCCCCTTGGTCTCTAAATACACATATTGGTATACTTTTAACATATAACCAATATCGAGCCATAGTTAATGCTTGGAAGATACTTCTGAAGTCAGTAATATAGATATTACGTGTTTCATACTAGGCTTGTGAGTTTCTACAGAATTAGAGTTTTGTTATCTTTGCCTCATCACACGTTTTCAATATTTCGACATTTATATAGAGTACTTTCAAGTCTAAAGGTGCTCACAACTTAAGTGTTATCATGAAACAGCCAAACAGGCCATATAAACAAGGCACAAAATCATTGTTGCAGCAAGCCGTGGAGTCTCAATGTATGGACTCTTAGGACAGGCATTTTATTCATGCTACATAGATTACAAATAGCCCGGCACTAAGTCACACTGAATCAAATCATCAGGAGACTACTACTATTTATTAGGTTTTGCAAATTTGAGTTACCATTCAATGGCCATACTTATGAGGGGGTTTCAATTAGTTGTTGCCTCCAAGAGGACAAATGCATGATTAGATGCATACAATTTGCTGGCTCCTTTTTATGAATTAAGTTGGCAGTTCCAGACATCTATTCCTGGATTTATGGTGGTACTCTCTTCATGCCTCTCTACGCTGGCTACATATCAGGACTTTCTCTCCAATAATGCTTTCATAAATTCATTACAAACTGTGATTGCTAAAGCTCCATCAACTCCTAACGGAAAAGGGAAAAAAACTATCACTATGGTTATCAAGTAGCCACTATGATTCTGCTGTCCTTAAAAAAATTCCATAACACTTTTTTTCAAATACTTTGCAGTATTTGCTTTCTTCTTCAATGGATAAAACAGTGAAGTTGTGGCATATCTCAAGCACATCGTGTCTGAAAACATTCTCACATAGTGACTATGGTAAGATTTACCCACCCCTTGCACTATGTAATGTTTCTCACTCAGCCAGCAGTATCCTGATTTTTTCCTTTGTTGAATTTGTATCCCAGTGACATGCATCCAGTTCAACCCTGTTGATGATGGATACTTCATTAGTGGTTCACTGGATGAAAAGGTCCGCATATGGAGCATTCAAAACCGTGAAATTGTTGATTGGCATGATTTGCATGAAATGGTCACTGCTGCTTGCTATACCCCAGATGGACAGGTTTTAATCATCTTCACTTAGTTTTTTTTCCTAAATATTTTATTCATGTTAAGGTCTAACTTGTTTAGTTCTTATTTGAAGAGTGCATTAATTGGTTCCCATAAAGGCAGCTGCCATATTTATGATACATCCGGTACCTCTCCACCTGTATCATGATCATCATGTTTCCATGTTTTTTTCTTTGGCTTTGACCTTACCTTTTGTTTTACCTTTCCGAACAGATAATAGACTTCTTCAAAAGAAACAAATTGATCTGCAAAATAAGAAAAAGAAGTCGAATCAGAAGAAAATCACTGGGTTTCAGGTGCTTAGTTGAAACAAATTTGTGTATACTTTACACACTAATCTTTTTCATCATTAAGCCCCTGTCTTACTGAATAATAGTTCCTTGAATAGTTTCTCCCAGGAAATACTTCAAAGGTCCTTATTACGTCTGCAGATTCAAGAATCAGGGTTGTTGATGACCTTAATCTAGTTCATAAGTACAAAGGTATCAAATTTGAGTCTGGTAATTTTTCTAAGATTAGCTGATTAGGAGGCTTATCATTATATCATATCATATCAAACCCTTGGTAAGGCATAGTTTTGCACTGCTACAGTGTTATCTGCTTTTAAGAAGTGATTCATGAAATGAAATTCATGTGCTAATAGTACCGATTGTCTGGTTCTTTGATTGTTAACAAACTATTTCTGGTTGCTCCTCTTGACCTTTTGTGCTGTATTAGAATCCAGGCGTCTGTAGTTTGATAGTCTTAGAATAGTTCCACGTCAATCAAGTCATGTAGCGATCATCTGTTTATCGACAACATATTTCCCTGTTCCATTGATCGAATCATGTAGCGATTTCAACAAAGTGACAAAACTTGTCAGTCTCCACTTTGTTGAGGTGATAGATCCTCGTGTTCACTTAACCTGATAACACAGTTATATATGCTCATTGACATTGATGGGTCCAATATGCATATTTTTTTTGTCCCGGAAGCAATGATAGTTTCTAGTTCTTTCCAGTACAATGGTTCTTGACTATTTGTTATATTTCCTTTCAGGTTTCCGGAATACCAACAGCCAAATCTCAGCCTGTTTAGCTGCTAATGGGAGGTATGTGATCTCTGCAAGCGAGGATTCCCATGTGTATTTATGGAAAAACGATGATAATCTTCAAAAAGGCAGAAGCAAGGGGAATGTTACGGTCACCAATTCCTACGAATATTTCCACTGCCAGGATGTGACAGTTGCTGTTGCTTTGCCATCTCCTGGCTCGGCAATGGTATCTAGAACAAACTCCAGGAAGCACGATGAGCAGGACTGTGTATCTGAGCATCCTCTGTTGCATGCTACCCCTGAAAAACTGCAAGATTCCTGTGATTTCCAAGCCCAAAGTGGCAATATCCTGAGCACCAGTTCGAATCACAGTGGTGATAGAGCAACTTGGCCTGAAGAGCTCATGACGCCAACAAAGCAGAGCCCTCGGTCTAGTGCTAGTCTTCCTAGTGGTGCTCATCAAGCTCCAAGTCGGTTCGCCTGGGGAATGGTAATTGTCACGGCAGGCCGTGGAGGTCAGATCAGAACATTCCAGAATTTCGGGTTTCCTCCTCGACTATAGTAGCTATAAGGCTGCTGCTTGGACTCGGCATCTGCGCTGCTGCCGGGTGATTTTTGTGTATAGATAGGTGAAAAATTGGGTGACTTGCACAGCAGTCTGGGATTGGATTTTGTTGCTCCTAGGTGGACCTGCTTGTGAACTTCAACTAACCCACGACCTGGCACTCGAGGCACGGCGGGTTCGTTTGCCCGGAATTGTACATGAGAATGGAGCCCGGGAAGGACGACGGGCGTCGGCCGATTGGAGCAAGATCTTTGGGATCTTTCGCCGCCATCTTTTCATCTGTTTTCTCCATTGAGTCCAGTTTAGCTTTTCTCTTGATGTTTACCCCCTCATTATATATTCTTGTAAGAAGAAATCTCAGTTCCACAGAAATAGAAAAGCAAAAAAGAGTTGCATAGAGTGGTGAATTCATTGTACTGGTATAGCAGGTGTTAATGGTACATGATTATATGAGTAATAGAGGGACTAGGAAGAGATGCAGAAATTTTGAGTTAAGACACTTTTGGACCTTCTTTCTGGACAAGGCTGGCCGGTGCATTCCTGATGAATATCTGGTGTCCAACTGTCGGTTATCCAACGAGTTTGTTATCCACTTTCTGTTTTCGATCATTGCTACATGCTCTTTTCCCGTTGTGTCGTGTGGTGTTTGTGGACTGTGCGGAGTCCATTTTTCTTGTGGTTGCTCGAGAAAACTACCCCATTTCCTTTGAATTGAACTGTTCAAAGGTTCGGCCGCGAGCGCCAATCTTGCTCGCGGTGGAGGCGCGGCCACGGCGGCAAAAGCGATCTTCGGATGATTTGAAATCCGGCCTCCCACGACTTTGATCTGCCAGATATTTGGGGGATATGATCGAGATGCCTATTGAAGCTGACGCGAAGGCTCATGGTCGTCTCGTAGTAGCACCACGCATCAGGAACAGCGTTTCGGTGATTCGCTAGATTGTTTGATGTGATGTCAACAGGCAAAATCAACTGGAATTGGCTTGACGAAGGTGTGATCAGTGCGATTTTTCATAGTACTTATTGGAAGATTATGCAAGGAATATGTATCGCGCAGCTTATTTTCTTTTAGAAGAAAAAGAAAAAGGAGGACTGTGCCACGCAGTGGTGATGCTGACGCCTCTGAACTGTATCTTTAGGACCACACAAACAAATTTGTCGGCCTCATCACCGATCCAACCATTCAAGGGTCCACAGGTGCGAACATTTGGTGAGGTGGGTTTTTCTCTTTCGGTGAGCTCAAGACGGTTTGGTCAAACACCTTATATTAAGAACAAAAGAATATACAAAAGTAGAAGTGCCAAAAGGGTACACGAAAAAGAAATCACCGTTTGATAGTACAAATTACAAAGAGAAAAACATCAAAAGAACGACTTCTGCTGGTAAATGCTGTATATGCAGATCTAGAGATAGAAAGGGTTATAGGATGCACACATATAACAACTACCTCTGTTCTAAATACAACTTTTTTTTCTTCAAAATCCTACATTCTTAACTTTGATCAGTAACATTTTAAAAAGGAAAAAGTCCATTTTTGGCCATCCAACTCTTGCCTCAGTTTGATTTTGGCCATCGAACTCTAAAACCGGGTATCTTTGGCCATCCAACTATCAAAACCGTTTAAATTTGGCCATCGGGCTGTTTTGATGAGTGGTTTTAACTTATTTTATTTATAATTTAGTCCTTAGATCTTAAAATGATTATTACTTTTTGCTCGTACCTCCAATATAGGTGATTGTTGTGGTCACGTGTTAATAACGGTGAACACTATATTTTAACGTGATCTTTACACTATTTTATCACTATTTATTATATTATTTTTTGGTCGTGTAGAAAAAATAATGTAAGAAAAATTAAACAAACAATTATAAAATAATACAATCAATATTTTAAAATGTAAAGCTCATCATTACGAACGCATGGCCACTAGAATCACTTAAAACGGAGATGCAAGAAAAAAATAGTAATCATTTTAACATCCAAGGACTAAAAAACACTAAATTAGTCCATTTTAATCCTTGGATCTCAAAATGATTATTATTTTTTTCTTCTATCTCTGATTTAAGTTATTCTAGTGGTCATGCATTCGTAACGATGAACTTTATCTTTTAAAATGTTGATTATATTATTTTATAATTGTTAGTTTACTTTTCTTATATTATTGTTTGTACACAATGACCAAAAAATAATATAACAAGTAGTGACAAAATAGTATAAAAGATCACTTTAAAATATAGTGCTCACCGTTATTAACATGTGACCACAAGAATCACCTAAATGGGAGGTACGAGCAAAAAGTAATAATCATTTTAAGATCTAAGGACTAAATTGTAAATAAAAAAAGTCAAAACCACTCATCAAAACAGCTCGATGGTCAAATTTGAACGGTTTTGATAGTTGAATGGCCAAAGATACCCGGTTTTGGAGTTCGATGGTCAAAATCAAACTGAGGCAAGAGTTGGATGGCCAAAAATAGACTTTTTCCTTTAAAAAAATACAATTATTTCAAGTTAAAGTTACATGTTGTAATGGTTGGTTTCATAACAAATCTATTAACATAATTATTACATTGCTACTCTTTATATTTTTCTGTTATTTATGCTCAAAGTTAAGAATGATTAACTTTAGAAAAAAACGAAACTTAGCTATATTTTAGGATGGAGAGAGTATTGTATAATAATAAAGTTACAATATTGGTCATTATTGAAATAATATCATGACACATATGATAATATTATGTTTAAACAAACTTTCTAGGATGTTAGAAATTTAGAAACAAAAATAGAGTGACAAAAAAGAAAGTTATTACCCAGAAGGTGTTTTATAAATGATTTTCACATAAAAAAACTTCCCTTGGACTTTGAATTCGAGCATACATACTTGCTAAATAGGTGTATGACCTCTTAAAAGAAACATAAAAATGCCAACGAGATAAAATCAACTTTCCCACATTCTCTCCATGCCTCAATCTCCTCCCACTACGACCTTTCTGTACTTTTTCCACAGGGGATTTTCCATTTTCCTTGCCATCTATATGATGGACATATTCTCATTCATAACATCTACTAACAAGGGTGAAACCGATATTCAGACATAGGGAGATCGGCTGTTGCCTGTCACCAAAGGCGATTGTAGAATGTAGATTAGTAAAGTCATCAGTGGCTCTCTTAACAAATTAATATATTTTGTTGATCACAAACAACAATGCCTTATGATCTTCCGTTAAGAAAAATAATAAAGGAAATCTATGTTGCATAACTTATTTACGCGGTATACCATGCATCATTTATGGCCACCTAACATTTATTATAACAGGAAATTTTGTGCAATCATAACAAAATTTAGGTTATTGTTGAAGAATTTTCATTAATAAAAATAACACACAATAAAAAAGGATGTTTTGTAATTTTTTTTGGAATAAGCGAGTGGAAGGGGGCATTAATGACTTGTGTGGTACCAAACTGCCTAAACCATACCTATTAGTCTAGAAGGCATTCAAGTTTCCTCCAAGATGATACTCTCATCATCCCAAAATATAAGACATCCAAAGTTTAATCTAAGCCTAATTATTCAAACTTTGATAAATATGTAGAAAAAATAATAATTATCGGAGCGTTTGGTTCCTGGCCAAAGCTTGTCGAACCTAAGCTTTGGCAAATTTGACTAAGTTAGTTAGTATTTGGTTGGCACATATTCTTAGAAAAGATTCTTTTAGATTCTACATGTCATAGCGTAAAAAAATAGCAAAGGTCCTTTAATAAGCATGGCAAAGTGTTGCTTCGAATTTCTTTGTCACCGTCAATGAGCATCATTAGATTCTATATACAAATATTTTGATAGTTTACTTTTTTTTACGTGATTCATGTTAGAACTGTTATTTATAAATGGTTAAACTTAGATTTTAAAAACTTAGATTTGTGTAGTAAAAAAATCAGAATGCTTTGTACTTGTACGTAAAAGAAGAAGAGAAAGCAACATTCCAATTTGCATACGAACTGCCAAACTGTCGTCGGTTATCCAAAATACAACGGGCAAACCAGTCCACGAATTATACTTGTCGTTTCTCCTCCCCCGCCTCCCTGTAAATAAAGCGTCCCCGGTCTTCCTTCCTCCGACCCCGCACCAGGCCAAGCACCAGTGAATCAGTGGTGCTGATCAGACGCCGCCTAGGGTTTCTGCGAGCCGCCACCCCCGTACCCCCGCCCGCCACCATCCCTTCTCCTCCCCGACCTCGCCCGCGCCTCCATTGCCGCGGCTACGCACGAGCGGCGCAGGCCCATACCCCAACCCGCCCCGGGGCACCAAATCCGTCCGTAATCTGCGAAGAACTCGAATGCGATCCGAAGAAGCACCATAAACGCAGCAGTACGGCGCATCCTGTGTCCATCGCTAAATCCGTGCTGGTTCTGGAGAGTCGATAAGAACAGATCGACCGGCGCGCAGATCCGTCAACCTGCTCGTGCGTGCGGACACTGCGCGCGCGGTGCTTGGACGTGCCGAACAGACTCTGCCGAACCGAAGATTTGGATATCTGGAAGCACTCAAATTTGGTTTTGGGCAGTGCTATCTGGTACTCTGACTCTGCCGGGGCGTTGGACATGATGAAGTCCTTGGTTTATTACGGGAACATTCTCGTCGGAGAGGCGGAGTTGTCGCCCAAGGGCGAAACGGACCTGGCGTGGGCGCGGGAGATCCGGGTGGACCGCCTGTCCCCGCCCAGCGAGCGGTGCCCGCCGCTCGCCGTGCTGCACGCCGTCGCGCCCGGCAACCGTTGTCTCGTGATGGACTCCAGGCCCACATCCACGGCTGACGAGCCCCCACCGACGCTCGTCGCCATACACACTGCTTGCCTCAGGGACAACAAGGTATATATGTGCATCATTCCTGATACGAAACAGCACTAGGAACTGATGGAATAAATGACAAATTGTACCTTTTAGCTGTATTACGTGGGCAACCTTGTCGCACAAGAGTCTTAAATTAGCACAAGAGAAACTAATGAGTACAGAATTCCTGGAATAATTACTGCATTAATGATTATAGTAATCCAACGTGAACAATTTATTCATCTGTGGAATGGTATGTGTGACAAACATGTCACTTAATTAACAATACTGACGGGAACCTATATGAATTTTCACTTTCCTATGTAATGTTTTGTGGACCATGGACTTGGTTTTAACTTATCTCAAGTAATAGAACCAATGCAAACATAGAACCTGGCCTGACTTTTTTCAATTAATGAGGTTTCAGGAACAGAGTTCCATATTTCAGAAATGGAGCAAACATCAAAGTATATTGAGATCTTGAATGTGACATATGGGTCATTTGGTTGCTGAGACGTGCTGGAGGTTATGAAGAATTTGCTGTTACTCAGCAGTTCTCAGCATTGTACTTTGCATTACCCGCTATCAAAAGTTCACCGAAGCAGTTCACTGTTGATTCTGACATCTGAACTCCACATATGCGCTCACAGAGCTATTTGAGGATTGAGTGAAGCATTACTCGAATCTGAACACATTAATGTCCATGGCAATCATCTGCTGGCAAGTTTGTTGCTGGATTTCACTGGACCCAAATTCTTTACAAAGCACATCGTATTAAGAGATATTATTTTGTTCCCTGTGGTTCCTCTAAATAGTCAAATCTATCAGTATTGACACTACCGTGAACTCTCAGGGTTTTTTTTATTCATTTTGGATGTAGATGGTGTTCAGCTAGTCCACAATAGAAAAATTTAGGAAAATATACTCTTTGCATTTCTTTCTGTACTAGATCTACTGCACACATGTTACTTTGATACGCATCACTCCTTTATGGAAAAATATTATATATTCTATAAGTGTTTTGTGCATTTCCATGCATTCCATTGTGTGTCAATCTTCTGTTTGGATACTTTATTCCATAAGCGGACAACATTTATTCTGTGTCTGATATTGTTTCATTTAATGCAATATGTTTGCAGACAGCGATTTTTCCACTTGGAGCAGAAGAGATACACTTAGTGGCGATGACTTCTAAGAGAAACTTGCCAAATCATGCATGCTTCTGGGGCTATAAAGTACCATTGGGCTTATATAATTCTTGCTTGAGCATGTTGAATCTTCGATGCCTTGGCATTGTGTTTGACCTTGATGAAACATTAATTGTTGCCAATACATCTCGGTCTTTTGAGGACAGGATAGATGCACTTCAGAGAAAATTGAGTAATGAGACTGATTCTCAGCGCATTAGTGGTATGTTGGCCGAGATAAAGAGGTACCAAGATGACAAATCAAGACTAAAACAATATATAGAAAGCGATCAGGTTATTGATGGTGGTGAAGTGTATAAAGTACAATCTGAGGTCATCCCACCCTTAGCTGGCAATCATCAACAACCTATGGCACGCCCGATTATAAGGTTACAAGAGAAAAATATTATCTTGACACGTATAAATCCATTGGTACGTAACTCATAACATTGACTTTGTTCTAAATATGATTTTCAAATTTATGTTGCTTCGAAATTTTTTTGGTTATTAATTAAAATTCTTTTGGCATAGCCTTATTGAGTTTATTTTGCATGATTTTCTAAACTGAATTTTACCACTATAATTTGATATATTTTTCAGACATCTCATTTACCTTATTTTAGTTGGCATAGTTTTTTCATGTAGAAAATGTTTTTTAGCATGCAGACCTTATTAGACAGTTGCTTTATTCACATATCACTATATCAGGCTTACCATACTGTTAGGGCCAGGTTACATGGGTTTTAGGAGTTGTGACAAAAAAAGTTCAATTTTTCTTTCTTTTTTCTTGCTGAGCTGAAGTTTATTTTGATAGTAGGAACTCATTTCCCTATCAGGCTTTGACTCAGCGACATTTGCATGCCAGTGGGCTGCCTGGTTTATTTTCCCTTACATTCTGTTTTCTAGGTAAGAGACACTAGTGTTCTGGTACGGTTAAGACCAGCATGGGACGACCTTCGGAGCTACTTAATTGCAAGAGGCCGCAAACGTTTCGAGGTGTATGTGTGCACAATGGCTGAGAGGGACTATGCTTTGGAAATGTGGAGGTTGCTTGATCCAGATTCAAAATTGATAAACTCTGTTCAACTTCTTGACAGACTTGTCTGTGTCAAATCTGGTATGTTTTAATCTTTCTGTTGAATACAAGTATCAGTCACTGCTAAAATCTGAGTTCATCCATAGTATTCTTGTGATCTTTCCAGTCTTTTGAAATTAACGCTACATTTACTCATCTAGGGTCAAGAAAATCATTGCTAAGTGTATTCCATGATGGATCTTGTCACCCTGGAATGGCCCTTGTTATCGACGACCGTTTGAAAGTTTGGGATGAGAAAGATCAGCGTAGAGTTCACGTTGTTCCTGCATTCGCTCCATATTACGCTCCCCAGGCAGAGGTAATGGCTGATCCTTAGTAATCAACAGTAGACTATCTTATTTTTTTTGGTTACTGAGGGTCCTTGTCACCTCTTCAATTTTCAGGCGAATTTCCCTGTTCCAGTTCTTTGCGTTGCCCGAAATGTTGCTTGCAATGTAAGGGGAAGTTTCTTCAAGTAAGGATCTTTGTCTATATGATCTTCTATGTAATTAATTTTCATGACATTGCCCTTGGCTAAATTGAATACACCCTGCCACCATTCATACTCGTGTTCCTGTAACTTGTACCAATTAACAAGCTTGAATAACTTTCCTCCGCATATGTTTTATGATTTATTGTATTGACAGAGAGTTTGATGAGGGCATCCTACCCCGGATTAGTGAGGTTCGTTATGAGGACGAAATGGATAGCATTCCTTCTGCTCCCGATGTTAGCAATTATTTAATTTCGGAGGTAAACTTCATAAAGGAAAATGCTTTAGATTGGCTACCTAGTACTTATTTTCTACCAATAAACATTTACTTATTTTTATCTTTGCTAGGATGAGAATGCTGCAATTTCGAATGCAAAGCAAGATCCGCGTGCTTTTGATGGTATGGCAGGTGCAGAGGTTGAGAAGAGGATGAAGGTTTGCACTTGTACTTCCTTGTTCTGGATGCTTGGCTATAATGCATAAATATCGAAGTTAATGGAGATGCAGGATGCATGCTGCTATTATGTGAATAAATTTGAATGTAGTGTGAAATGAAGTCAGGTGCAGAATAAGTCCTAGAGTATGCTTAGTGCTTAGTGAATAATCCATTTTTTAATACCAAAGATGTACTAACTGTTTAATACTTACGTGCATTTTTTCTTCATTTAGGTTATGTTATGCCTGAAAAGTGGATTACAAATACGACCTTCTAATTCTCTCAAAGATACAGTTTTGAAGAGAGTAAAATTTATAACTTGAAAGGTCTTCATAAAATTTTAACTAATGCAATTGGAGCAATTTTTTTAGTATGCACCTACCTCAAAATGAAAAATCCATTGTGTATGGCATTATTCTATTTGTATCATCTTAATCCACCCAACAACCAAATGGTAATGCTAAATAACTTCATATTTCTTAGCAACTGCTGCTTTCATTCCAACTTCCATTGAGCAGGCTTAACAGAAGTATTAATATATACTGGTACTTGTTTTTAGCATTTTTTTAACCATATATCTTCCTTGTTTCTATCTGAATTTTTTTCAGGAAGCCTCTTCCAGCTTTCAAGCTGTGAATCCAATTTCCACTGGCGTTAGTGTGATGTCAGTAGATGCTAAACAGCACTTTGTTGCACCTACATCTTCATCTATCCCAATAGCACCTCCACTGCGCACGATGCCTTTGAATAATGAACAGGTTCCTCAACCTCCTTCATCCAGCTGGCCAGTTACTCAATCTGGTCTTGTGGATTCTTTGCAAGGTTCTCCAGCTAGAGAAGAGGGTGAGGTTCCTGAGTCTGAGTTGGATCCTGACACTCGGAGAAGGCTTCTCATATTACAACATGGTCAAGACACTAGAGAAGCTGCACCACCATTTCCTGATGGACCTCCTGCACAAGTCTCAGTACCGCCAGTGCAATCTCATGGAAATTGGTTTTCCTTAGAGGGTGAGATGAACCCAAGGAACCTGAGCAAGGCTTCAACTGAATTACATTTAGAATCTGACACTGTAAATTATGATAAGAAGCAACTGCAGCAGCTATCATACTTGCCTGATGGGGACAATCCTATATCCGCAGATAGATATAGCTGTAAGAACCAAAGATATCCTTCTCAGGTTAGTGATCGTTTGGCTTTTATCAGAATTTTTAATTGATCTTTGTAGTGTGTTTGTGGACGATATGGTGACACATG
The DNA here is from genome assembly GCA_015342445.1 of Digitaria exilis. Taxonomy (NCBI): domain Eukaryota; kingdom Viridiplantae; phylum Streptophyta; class Magnoliopsida; order Poales; family Poaceae; genus Digitaria; species Digitaria exilis. The sequence continues at coordinate 471,262 of JACEFO010001776.1, read as the reverse complement.
CTTTATGCAGCCGTTTCTCAGTGAAGATCGTCGAATGCTTCATAACCATGCACCTGCAATATATAGATCCTTTTCTGGTATGTTTTCCTCTACTCATAGTGGTTTTGATGTGTTGAGCATATTGTAAAGTGCATGTCCTTTTATGATTGCTTATCTTATTTATGATCCATTGGGTGGGTATGCTAACCTACTTGGCTCTCATCTCATATTGTCGCTTTTCTCGATGCAAGCTCTGTACTTGTATTTTCTTCACTGTTACGTAAACAGCATGCGATTAGTTAGTTCGTTCACTTGTTTTTTGTTTTGATTTCTAAAAGAGATGAGAAGGAATTATGTCTTTGGATGGAACTTTAGGTTGACATATTCTGAGTTTTTTTTGCTTATCTTATTGTGAATGTGGTCTGGTTGTCTATCGTGGTTTGGCTGGAATCAATATTGTGAATGTTGTGGGTGCGTGCTTAGTTTAGAGTATTTTAAACTTGATTTGCAATGTGAAGGCGAGGACATAGTGTCTCGGCATGCTCCTTCAAGACAGAGAAGCAGCAAAATGGAATCAGGAAGATACTCTGTACAATATGGAGGGATATTGGGTGTGTTAGAGGAGATTGCAGTGAAGTGTGGATTTAAGGTATTTTTATTGATGAAAAGTCATATAGCTTTTTTTCTAAATCTGATAGCTTAATGTGTCTCATATATTTGTTCACCAGGTGGAGTATCGATCAACTTTATGTGATACAGCAGATTTGCAATTTTCCATTGAGGTAGATGCAAATTAATTTAATTCTATTTTAGCATTCGATGTTACTGTCTATGTTTCATATAGGGTCATATTAATGGGGGATGTTAAGATACTGGAAGTTATGAAACTTGATATGGGCTTCAGCCTTCAGGAAGTAATCTTGAAAGGAGACATTACATTGTGCATGATCCTTGCTTATCTATAGCTTAAAGCATGAATTATTTTTACCAACTTTTTGACTTTTAGGCTGATTGCAAATCACTCCATGGAGCTTGTCTCATATTTTCTATTCGTACCTTCCATTATGCTTTTCAGGTTTGGGTTTTTGGAGAAAAAATAGGTGAAGGAATTGGAAAAACAAGGAAGGAAGCTCAGTGTCAAGCTGCTGATACCTCCTTGAGAAATCTGGCAGGTGAATTAATGACATGTATTTTGTTTTTCTTAGTTCGTGTTACTAACTACAGGGGTTTGATTATGAATAGTATTTGAATACATTTTGTATTTGATTTGATTGGTCGTGGGCAGTTTTATTTTCAGTAGTTGACTTCTGAGGTTTTATTTATATTCTGGTTTCCAAGTCATGTTTTACTAAGGTTGTTGAAATGTTTGCCTTTGTTTTCTTTCCTGTTGACAATTTTTATATTTGGATTTTGTTTGATTGCATATCATAGTATGCAGAAATATTTCATTTTACTTCCTAAGAAAGGGTGGAAAATATAGAATCCAGCATGAAACTTTGCATGAACATAACTGCATAAGCCTCTTCCTTTTGTGTAAAAAACACACATATTTGACTGCAACTTAATTTGCAGACAAATTTCTATCGTGGGACCCAGATAAGATGACAGTTGCAGAGGAGAGTGGTTTTAATAGTTATCCAAACTCACATAGATATTCTGGAAGCAATCGAGACGATATGTTACCAGTTGCAAGCACTTCAGATGAACCTAGATATATGAATGACAGGATCGATAACTTGAGAAAACCTGGTGGTTCTGTTGCTGCTCTCAAGGATCTTGTAAGTGGATTTCTTAATTACCAGCTTTTGAACAATTATGCTCTTTTAACTAAAGTATGTTTTGTTATATTACAGTGTATGATTGAAGGGTATAATTTAGTATTCCGAGCTCAGCCATCTACAGATGGTTCGGCAGGTACGGAAGCTCGTGCTCAGGTCAGTATTTCATCTGGATGATTATTCATGTAACACATTTTTTTTAAAAAAAATTTATTCATGTAACATGCCTGGTACATTGTATGATCTTGATACTGTAAGAGTAATCAGTGAAAGTAAACTTGCTTCTGTTGCCCTTGTACACAGCACATGGTTTGTTGTGTATAGTTGTCATTGGTCAATATCTTGTTTCTTCTTTTAGATTCAGTTTGATCCGTAGCTTAAACATAGAATCTCACTGTATAGCTCATTCTTATTCTGAAATCACGTTTGGCTTTTCAGGTAGAAGTAGGTGGGCAAATCCTAGGGAATGGAGTTGGAGCAACATGGGCAGATGCGAAGCTGCAGGTTGTAAGCTGATATAAGAGAGAGTTCAATTTTTTTTTCTTTGTTCTTGGGGGGTCTTTAAATGAAAAAAAAATAATCCTGAATTTTCTCTCTATTAGGTAAATAATCGTCTTGTTTCAGTCAAAAGTTTATTTGTTAAAAAGCCATTGGTACTAATCTGTTTGGAATCAACGTAACCACTAAAATATTGCTTTTTACGAGACATTAATAGGCAAACAAAAAACACTGCCCTATTTTGTACAGTTATGTGATAAATGCCAGAAATTGCATGGGCATTTTTTTGGTACAAAAGGGAGCCTTTTAAGGGGGGGTGAGGGACCATGCAGTTCATTTACACCTTCATTCCTGAACTGTACATTAACATGTCTTTTTATAGGCTGCCCATGAGGCTCACGGGACATTGAAATCCATGCTGGGTCCACTTGCTCAAAAACAGTCTGCATCTCCAAGGTGATTGTTAAGTACTCTGTGTATATATGTTTTTGCATGTTTTCCGAGGCTGTTGAAGCTTTCTAGCAAAGGTCATAATTGGCACTCATTAGGGTGGACATTGGTTCTCTAGCAAGCTTGCTCTATAATGTTCTACCTTTGGACAGGTCATTGGCGCCCAATTTCAACAAGGGCTTCAAGCCTGATTTCTCTCACGCAATGCAAGGGATTCCTTCAGGCAGATATTCTAGAGGCGACAGCCGTTTTCCTTAACAGTAGTCTGAAGAATGCACTTCTTAACCTCGTGGGAAGAATCAGGAAACCGTGGCAGCACGTTGCCCTCGTGAATTTCCATAATTGCAATTGGGAGCTAGATGACAGAGGGCAAGAATCATTGTATGCGATGACACGCAATGTATCGTGTTTTCGCTTTTCAGTTTCGTGTACAGGTTTCTTCTCACCATCATCTTCAAGCTGCCACTATCCGTGATTGCAACTGTTGTAGCCTGATCAGAAATGAGCGCTTGGAGATGTGATGATGTGCTCTAACTTGTGTCCATCCATATCCCTGATGCTGGATCTCAGAGAGTACATTCTCCTGATGCTGTTGGCTTAGATTGCCATTTTTTTGTGCACACCTAGATCAGATTAGGCTCCCAGTAGTTATTGGTGCAACCTGAGCTATAGTTGGCTGCCGATTTTGTTCAGGCGCCAGCATCGTAAATCCCGTGCCATGTTTTTTTTTTTAGGATCATCGCTCGAGATTTCTGAACACCAATGTCATGACCACATGTTGACCTCATTCTTCTCATTTTTGTAAAATACCTACCAGATTCATTATTGTGGTGCTGTTAAACAATTTTGTATTGTAGCACTGTTTGATCGACTCACCTCGTTTCCCAATCTGTCCTGATGTGTTTTCTGTCCTCTTGTCTTGTGTCATTCTTCTGCAAGTACATATTCGAAATTCCTGGACTCAGCCACAGAAATTATGGGCCCACGCGGCAGTGAGTGGGTCGACACTCGCCATTTCCTGAATCCACAGCCACCGACATTCTGGCCCCACCGGCAGTAAGCGGGTCGTCTGCTTCATAGAATCGAGAATTGAAGTTCAGCTCGCCGGCGTGCTCGCCGGGTTCCAGGCCCCAACCGGAAGCCGCTATGGCCGACCGTTTCTTCCCCAACGACATGCCCGGCTACGTCGAGGAAGCGGCCTCGCCCGCTCCGGCGGCCAACCTCTCATCCTCGTCCTCGCTCCATACGCTCCTATCCCTCCCATACCCCGCCCTCGCCGACCGCTTCCTCAACGCCGCGCTCAACCTCAACCAGAAGGCAACAGATTACACACCGCCGCTCCCTAGATTGCATACTGCCGTGCGCTCATCGGATCGTATGATGACGATTTTGCCGTCCTCTGCCCTCTCAGGTTGTGCAGGAGACATGGGAGAAGCAGCGGCCAGCTGCGGGGGACTTCACGCTCTACACCGGCGCGCTCGGCACCGCGCTCCTGCTCTTCAGGGGCTACTTGGTCACCGGAGACCGCGCTGACCTCGCTACCTGCGCCGAGATCGTGGCCGCGTGCGACGCGGCGTCTGCGCCTGCGGGCGAGGAGTAAGTGTATGGTTGTGTGTTCGCCGCCGATTCGTCTTATTGGCTTGGTGGTGTTCGATTCGAGGCTCCTGTCCTGCAGGTTCGTGACATTTATCTGCGGGCGGGCTGGGGTCTGCGCGCTTGGTGCGGTGGTGGCGAAGCACGCCGGAGACGAAGCCACCGTCGCGCGTTACCTGAGCTCCTTTAAGCTGGTAATTGGGTGCGATGGAATTATGTCTCAATGATGCTGACGTTGCCTGTCAGCTGCTTGTGAGAATGGATTATCTAGATCCATTGATATTCGGCTCCTCTTGTTGAAGCTTAGCAAAGTCGTCTTTACTCTTACGACGAGGATGGTACAGTTGTAGATTCACCTCTGATGAAAATGGGTATGGCAAAATAAACATCAGTGATCAGTGCTGTCGTTTAACCCTGTTGAGACTGTAGATTGTAATCTCATTTGATGTGATATATTATGCTTGCTGTCCTTTGTACTTGGAAACTGTAATCGATTTGTACAAAATGGTAAATAACAGTATAACACACCATTTTTTAGTCTATGTATGAGACGAGAATTTCACCATTCCATATGTAAAGGTCCCCTTTCTAGATTGAGTTAACCTTAGGAATTACCTTACAGATTATCCTTCATTCAGAATCTATACAAACACAGCTACAGTGCTTCTTAGTTATTAGGGCAAGTATTCTATTGCCACAAAACAGCATATTTCCTACTATAAAAGTACGGGTAAGTGGACCTGAGAAATGATTTGTATTCTTTTGTCATCTCATATACGGAACTAGTATTATATGCAGGCTTCTCAGCTATGTTTTATAAACCTGACATGTTGTCTATCAAATATTTGCATTTTTAAAACACGTCATATGTTTCTCCGTCATTCTGTCAATAACTTAATTATCCTGAAACAGATCAAGATTTCTAGTAAATTCCCTTGATGAACTCTTATATGGAAAAGCTGGATATTTGTGGGCCTGCTCCTTCCTAAACAAACACCTTGGTGAGAGAACAATACACCCAACCACAACAGTAAGTATGCATTTCAATCCTTAGTACGTTAGTTAAACATTTTTTATATTCACTGAAGCTGGTTGATAATTTGTCAAACTGAAATTTTAGGCCGTGGCTGTGAGAGAGATTATCAAAGATGGTAGAAAGTTGTCTACAAAAAGCTGCCCATTGATGTATAAATGGTATGGTGAAAAATACTGGGGTGCTGCTCATGGGCTTGCAGGGATTATGCATGTTTTGCTGGACATGCACTTGACAGAAAATGACAAGGAATACGTGAAGGGAACTTTGCGATACATGATTCAGAACCGCTTTCCTAGTGGGAATTACCCTTGCACCGAAGGAGATAATTATGATTGCCTTGTGCACTGGTGCCATGGGGCTCCTGGCGTTTCCCTCACCTTAGCAAAGGCTTCTCAGGTGCCCTTTATAATCTTAAATCAGTTGAAACCTTTTATTGTGTGCTGCTGCCTCTTATTCTTTGGGGTCTGGAGTTTTCACTGTAAAAACACTGTGTGTTGTGTGTTCTAGGTGTTCCCAGAAGAGGGATTTTTGGAGGCAGCAGCCGATGCAGCTGAGGTCGTTTGGAATCGGGGGCTTCTCAAAAGAGTTGGGATATGTCATGGGATAAGTGGGAATGCCTACACATTTCTCTCACTTTACCGTCTTACAAAGAAAAAGGAATACCTCTACCGTGCTAAAGCTTTTGCTTGTTTTCTCCTAGACCGAGCTATCAAGCTAATTGCAGAAGGCATCATGCATGGTGGTGATGAGCCATATTCGCTATTAGAAGGACAAGCTGGAATGGCATATCTGTTTCTAGACATGGTTAACCCCCTTGAATCTGGGTTTCCAGCTTATGAACTTTGAGCTGCACTTTCTCAGTTAGTCAATACCCTAATGCATCAGTTTTCATGTATGTCTCATAATCTGCAATAATTAGACAGGATTGCTAATCATTGAGACTGCAAACCAAAGTGTGAAATAGCCTAAGGTGTGTTTGTTGGTTGAGCTGTCTACTGTTTTGCACTTTTGCATCAAGTCCAAATTGTGTCGTCCTCTTATGATGGCTCTATCTGTTGAGTGGAGAATACCTCTATTTTTTTTTGCAACAGGAACCAGGATGACAACACCTAGGAGCTTCACATCGGTACATTTTCTGAATACTCTGATCTCATCATGCAGATTCTTTGTTTTAAGTACTACACATGCGTCACTGAAACAATGAAACATAAAACGGGCATATCATGTTACCATCTTATCCAATTTTTTTCTACTCTGAAGAAAAAACGGAGTTGTGAAAAAACACTCTTGAGATCTCAATGATAACATCTCCATCTGCAGCTTTGTGGAAGTTGGAGAAGGAGGTCATTCCTATCGTCACATATTTTTTCCCTTCTTTACACCGCCAGACTCAGATCATTACCTTGTTTGCTGTGTATTTAACTGTGACGTGTTTTACACTTTTACAGCAGGGGAATATCAGCATTTATAACATATCCCCAGACCACATGGAACTCGAGCATAATCGAATAGAGGAACAAGAGAGTTATCTTCGTGCAGCCTGGAATTCCATGGCTACCACCTGCATATGGCGTAAGTGTCGCTCAAATCCATCAGCTGTGCTGTTCTCGTGCGTGCTGAACTTCTGGGCAAGCTGACCATAGTACAATATGGTAAGGATCATAAATCGCGCGCCATCTCCCATTGCTCTCATCTCTGAGAAATGGCCTGTCCGCGATTCATGGTATCCAAGTTGCTATATTCAACATGTGCCCACGTTATCTAGCCTTACGTTTGAACGTGCATGTGAATCAAAAATAAGTTTTAAGGTCCTTGAGACTACAGACTATACAGTATACACTATGTAGGATCGTTAGATACTTAGATCCAACCCAAGATATATCTTGGACCAAATGTAAGAATAGCTTATATACTATATGATCCTTGGCTCCTTGCATCCCCACATTAGTGGACGGCGAGGTACGGTATAACAGTATTTCCAAAGTGCACATCGGGAGCATACCTTTCTCATATATGGAAAGGAAGCATATGAACACACTGCACATATATAATATCCTAATGATAAGTAAACGCTCTATCCTAAAGCCAGCAGTGGCTCTAAACAAACTCGACTTTAGATCTAAACTAGTAGCTAGCAAGTGGCAAGTAGCAGGTGCACTTAATTTTAACCTGTCAGCAACATCTGTTGTAGCAGCTCATGCGAACGGCGCCCCTTGCCTTCCCCTGCTACAATGCGGAGACCAGATCGAGATGGCTCCTCACGTACACAAAGCCAAGGTCACGTACGTGCACATGGCGGCCAAGGTGTGAACTAAGCCAGGGGCTCCATGGTCACTCCTCCCGCGTCTCCGACGATGACGCCGGCGGCTCGGAAGCCACTGTCCTTGCTCCTCCTCTCCCTCTCGCTGCCCGTCCTGCTCCTCCTGCTCTCCCTCGTCTTCCTCCTCTCGCACACCACCTTTAGCCTCCTCATCTGCCCTCTCCTCCCTCGGCCGTCGTCTTCACGTCGCAATGCGACGAGCACCGGCACTAGTAGTGCCAGCCTTGGTGTCTCCATGGACAGGACCTTGCTAGCCTTCCATGCCTCGCCGCCCCCTTCATGGCGCAATGCAAATGGAACGACCCATGGTACTAGTAGTGCCAGACATGGTGTCTCCATGGACAAGAACAAGACCGTGCAAGCCTTCCATTCCTTGGCAGCAGTGCCACCTCCGCCGCCGCCGTTGCCGGCTGCTCCTGCGCCTCCTGCTGTTAATAAGATGAGCAAGAAGGCGTCGGCGAAGAGAAACAAGAGCCTCCTCAAGCTCCTGCTGAGGAGCACGCCGCAGACGCAGCAGTTCGCGGCCCGCGCGGACGAGCTCTTCGCCGCGGCGCCGCCGTGCACGGGCCGCTTCTTCATGACGTGGCTCTCGCCGCTGGCGCAGTTCGGCCGGCGCGAGCTCCTCGTCCTGGAGAGCCTCTTCCGGTGGCACCCGGGCGCCTGCCTCCTGATCGCCTCCGACACCATGGACACCGCGGGGGGCATGGCCAGGCTGAGTCCCTTCCTCCACCTTGGCCTCCGCCTCGCCGTGGCCTCGCCGGACTTCGCCTACCTCCTCGCCGGAACCCCCGCCGAGTCCTGGCTCGGCGCCGTGCAGCGCGGCGGCGTCAGCCCCGGGAGCGTCCCGCTCGGGCAGAACCTCTCCAACCTCCTCCGCCTCGCGCTGCTCTACAGGTACGGCGGCGTCTACCTCGACGCCGACGTGGTCGTGCTCCGGCCATTCTCGGGCCTCCGCAACGCCATCGGCGCGCAGGCGGTGGACGAGGCCACGGGCAGGTGGAGGCGGCTGAACAACGCCGTCATGGTGTTCGACAGGGGGCACCCTCTGCTGCGCGAGTTCATCGCCGAGTTCGCCGCGGCGTTCGACGGGAGCAAGTGGGGACACAACGGCCCGTACCTTGTCTCGAGAGTCGTGGCGGCGAGGCTGCGCCGCCACCGGAGCCCGGCGGGGATCGACGACCTGACGGTGCTGCCACCGCGAGCCTTCTACCCCGTGCACTGGAGCAAGATCGGCGGGCTGTTCGTTGCACCCAAGGACAGGAAAGGCGAGAGGTGGGTGAAGGCCAAGGTGGAGAACATCAGAGGAGAGAGCTTTGGCATCCACCTATGGAACAGGGAGAGCAGGAGGCTGGAAATGGAGGAGGGGAGTGTCGTTGCCAGGCTGGTTTCAGACAGCTGCCTGTTCTGCAATTCTTCCATGTTTTTAAAGCAAGAATAGCTGAAGTAGAATTGCAGGACCTTCTACACGTTTTAAGCTGCATGCAGATAGATGAATTGGGAGGTTGGTTTATTTTGAGATGGTGTACATCTTGCAGGAAATGAATACTACAATACAGAGGTTTTGAACTTGTAAGTATCAGAAACTATCTTAACTAACAAGATCTTTCAGAGAAATGACAGCTAGTATGATGCGTTCTCATAGAACTATCCCAACGGGAACGGTGACAATATTGGATCATCAAGTAGCTACTTTGATGGGGAAAGCAAATTATCAGGAAATGATATGATAACCTGAAGATCTAACAACAATATGCCCTCAACTGTACTTTTTATCCGATGTCTTTACACTCAAAAAGAACAAAAAAAACATAACCACACTGATGTTTACTCGTACATTCACTCTGAATATGTAGCTTAACATGTAATGGTTTTGAATGGTCGGAGCATCGAATACAATGCTTATATCATTCTGCAAACATCAAATAATACTCCATTGTATAAAGATCTTTCAGCAAGTATATTCTTTTGTGGAAGATACACCAGTTGTAACATCATACATGTCGACCATCTCTCGTTTCTAAACGTAACAATATGATGGTTTCTTTTCTACTAACAACATAATCAATCTACTGTCACATATGCCCACGAAGGTCTCTAAAATACCAATGCCCTTCTTCTTTTTGTCTTTTTTTTAAACGAAGTACCAATGCCCTTCTGTGTCCTCAAAATTCATGGTAGTTCATTGCAGCCTGATCATTATTGAAACTGAAGTTCGAAACCAGTAGGCCTCAAAATTCATGGTAGTTCACTGCAGCCTGATCACATTTGAAACTGAAGTTCAAAATCAGTAGGTGATGAAGCAGGATTGGCTTGTCATTGCAAATTAATTCTTGTGACAATCTCAGCTGATTTATTCACGAAGTCTTTACCAATATCAATATTTCAGAAATTGGTACATGGAATCTGTATGAAATTATTAAGAGATTTACAAGAGTCAAGGGGGGTTTTAATTAAATAACCTTTACAAACATCATATTGCACTCTTTTCCTCTATGAGTTTTTAATACTTCCTCATAAAAGGTTTTAAATGAGACGATATCTACGCAAAGACATACATATATATCTATTTTTCATTTTTCCCCACACGGGTTTTTTAGAAGATATCAAAGATATATAATCCTTCTCATATTTTTCCCAATGGGTTTAGGGGGAGGATATTACTACACTCACAGGATTGGCACTGAGTTAGTAATCCATATGCTGTATCATTTTCTCCATATTTTTCCTATCAACTACACACTGGTTTCTCAATTTTTCCTACAAGGTTTTTAGAGGAGTTTTTCCAGAATTTTTGGATGAATATCAAGAAGACAATAAAGGATTACATGAGGAATACACTACTAATTGCTTAAGTGGGAGTGTTATGATTACATTAATTAGTGTGATCAATTAGTCATTAATTATCAGATTAATTAACTGTATTAGTTAGTTAATCCCATCATTAGCGCTGCCTAATGATGAGTTACTGTAGCACCATTCGGGTAGGGGTTTGTCCTCCAGGACGGGCGCCTGCCCATCGAATAGACACATGTATACCAAACAGGTTTATCGGAGGGGTTGCATCCCCTCGGAATGGACACGAATCGCACCCGCACACGGGGTATAAATATGTAATCCTTATTCATCAATAAAGCATTCAGATCATTCATTCATTCACACAGTTCTCAGTTTTCATCTAATTACAACACTAACTGTCGAGTTTGCCATCCAAGGGCGTCCAGAATTAGCGAACAGGTTCTGGGTGAGTAGGACCCAATGTGCTGAAGGAAGTGATTGTAGATTACAGAGTTTTTGCATTGTGGCAACTAGCCTATCAACCCGTGTTGCTGCACGAACTAATTAGAATTAATATAAAATTAAAAATTATAGCTAATAATTATAATTATCTATCGCACTCTATCTTTCATCTGTTAAATATCTTAAACACCATACTCTAAAGAGTTATTATAATCTAATTACAATATGTTTACTTAGTCATAATTTTTTGACATAGCATCACATCTTCATATGTGTTTTTTTATTGTTTGAGCTATGTGAATAATATAAAAATTAATTCTTGTGTCTTCTCTCATACATGAATATGGCGCAACAATTGTTAATAATGATAGACATAGTAATTTTGAATTTTATATTGGTGCATCTTAAGATTTTTTATAATATATAATCTAGATTCAGATTTACATATATACATAGATGCTACTTCATATTTATTAGTTAATGGATAATTATTAAATAAAATGTATCTGTGTCCACGTAGGATCCTAGGCGGATGTTTTGTTTTTTTAGAGAATTTCTAGGATTTCTCTATTTTTTTTAGGCTGTCCACCTAGGATCCTAGGTGGCATCACGTGGAGCCTTCAGAAGGAGGCTCCAATTAGTAATAGTAAGATGACATTCGTTGTTTGCAAGCTGTGTATGAAATTCTTCTTCTTGCGGTGGTTGCCATAAGTTGGAAATATTTTGTGTTTGCATCTACTTTCTTTACCATATATTAGCACAGTCTCAATGCATCTCCTGGCTTGATCTCCCCTGCGAGCATCTTTGTCCGCGAGTGTGTCCTCACACCATCGAATCCTTGCTCCACGCCTCCACCACGAGCTCCTTGAAAAGAACTGCCTCATGTCCATGGCGTCCGTCTACTACTCATCCGCAGTAAGCTCCTCACCGTCGCCGTCATCTTCGTCACGCTCAACGTCATCGAGGTCCCCTTCCGCGCCTGGGTCGTCCGCGGAGCCGCGCATGGCATCAGCGGAGGGACCAGGTTCCTCCTCGGCATCCTTATGCTCGCCGCGCTCTGCGCCGTCGTCATGCTCGCGCTCGTCACGCAGACCGTCGTCTACCTCGTATGCAAGAGCTACCACCACGAGAGCATCGACAAATCCAACATCTCCGACCACCTCGAGGTATACCTCGGCGACATCAGACGTCCAGATGGAGCAGTTCCAGGTCTGATTCATCCATTGGTGAGGGATTTTGTCTCCTCTCTTTTCCCATCACTTGCTGTAATCTTCTGTACGCTCGAAAACATACAACACTAGGGGAATTGGGCGGTAGTATTGTTAGAGTAGGCTGTTGTTGTGTGTACCTGCTCTAGGGTTGTTGTACTCTGCTGCCCGAATGGTTGTAATTGAACATATGTGAATGTAGGTTAATCCATAAGTTTCTGAGCAATCTGATCGAGAATGCTCTCAATTTATCAACTTACTTTTGACAACTGAATCATGTGATAATTATGATTGCTGATTGGTAATTGTTCACCTTTAGTGATCTAATTACCGTTTTCTGCTCCGAATGCCTGAATCCATACCGTCTATCATCATGGACAGTTCAGTTCTGTTGATGTTGAGAAAGTAGTTCACTACTGTCTGTCATGTTCAGTTAACCATTTGTGGATTTGAAATAATGAACTTACTGTTGACTAATGAATACTGTGTTATGATTTGAAATCATGATTGCTGACTGGTAATTCTTCTCCTTTAGTAATCTAATTAGCATCTTGTGCTCTGAATGCCTGAATCGATGCTCTCTATTATCATGGTCAGAGAATATAGTTCAGTACCATCTATCATATTCAGTCATCCATTTGTGCATGGTACAATATACTCTAGCGGGTTCTGCATCTTAGAATGAATTGAATGGCTGATGCTGCAGCAATCTTTGCTCTGACAATTACTGCTTGTTACTAACGATGAGTTTGGATAAGATGTACTACCTGTTATTGGAGCTATTTTGTTCAAATTGCAGGCTGTACAGGAAGTAAGGATGAGTATACTCCCATCACTTTTGAAAAAGAAATGTATACTCTCATGAGTTTGATGTTAGCCTTTTTTATTTGGATATGGGAGATGATAAAAATACTCGTCCATATTTATTTTGTCGACGTTCAGACATGAACCTTAGTGCAAAATTGAACTAGCTCAACTGTCCTAACGTCAACAATTTATGTCCGGAGATAGTACTTCTATCTCAGCTTCACTTCCTGCGAGGCGCGTCTCACCGTCAACCTCCGAAGGAGACAACCCGCATCGGCATCTGGTGGGTGGCCACGTCCAGTATCTGGGTGACAGGTATTTCTGGGTATTGGTCGTGCTGGTCCATTTGATTGAGTCCAGGGAAATTAATGGAAACATTTGCAGGGGGAAGGAGTTCACTCTGAATATGTACCTTAGCATGTTGTGGTTTTGAATGGTTGGAGTATCGAATACAATGTATACACCATTCTACTAATACTCCATTGTATAGAGATCTTTTAGCAAGTCTATTCTTTTGCGGAAGATACAACTGTAAACATCATACATGTCGACCATCTCTCGTTTCTAAACGTAACAATATGATGAGTTTTTTTTACAGTCACATATGCCCACTAAGCCCTCTAAAGTACCAATGTCCTTTTGTTTTTCTTTTTTGAAACGAAGTACCAATGCCCTTCTGTGTCCTCAAAATTCATGGTAGCTCACTGCAGCCTGATCATTCTTGAAACTGAAGTTCGTATCCAGTAGGTGATTGAAAGCAGGATTGGCTTGTCATCGAAACATGAAGCTGCAGACTTCTTGTTAATATGGATATCAACCAAGGGGTACAGACTTCTTATTACTTGGTATTAGGTGTTGTGTATCCTCAAGCTCAATTTCACCACCTCTCCATTCATCCCCACTTTCAAACATCATTTCAATTTGCTCCAGTGTTTTCCCTTTTGTTTCTGGCACACAAAAGTACACAAACAGTACAGAGATAGTTGATATTGCAGCGAAGACGAAGAACATTCCTGCCACTGATATAGCACGGGCCATAGAAAGGAATGACATGGAAACCAAACCACTGCTTACTCTACCACCTACTTGACCAAGTGCAGATCCTTGAGCTCGTAATCTTAAAGGAAATACCTCTGATGACAAGACCCAACAGATAGGTCCCATGCCAATTGAAAAGAACGCCACATTTCCACAAACTGCAAAAATTGCTAGATCAATCCCAAGACGTGGAGACATAAGCCCCACGGCATGCTTTTGTAATGTAAGTGCCACCCCCAAGAGAAACAAGCATACAGTCATGCCGATGGTGCTGACATAAAGAAGTGGCTTCCGTCCAACTTTATCAATAAGGAAAATTGCAACCAAAATGAATATTGTCTTGGTGAAACCCACAGCAACGGTCGCAGCAAGAAGCTCCTGGTCAGACTTGATCCCAGCATCCTTGAAAATTGTTGGACTGTAATAGACAGTAGCATCAATTCCAGTAATCTGTTGGAACAATTGAATGCCACAGCCAGCATACAACATCCGACGAACAGCGGGAGATGGATTCAGAAGCTCTCTCCAAACTTCGTTGTCCTCAGATTTCATTGACTTCATAAGACCCGCGGCTTCCTCTATCTCAGCCAGCCGTTCTTCAACTTCAGCTTCAGACTCACTTATCTGTAGCAGCACTGCCCTTGCTTCTGAAACTCTCTTCTCCATCATCAACCACCTAGGGGACTCTGGGATCACGAAAAGCGCAAAGCCAATGAAGACAGATGGAAGGATACCAACACCAAGCATAACCCTCCAATTGATGTGCTCTGAAAGGCCTGAAAAGGCATAATTGGAAACATAGCCGAGGAGGATCCCAAGGTTGATGCATATCTCAGGAAGGGATGTGAGAGTCCCACGGGCACCAGCAGGGGAGATCTCAGCAATATACACTCCAGATACCATGGCACCAAAGCCGATGCCTACTCCAGCTAGGAGCCTCCCGATCATAAGAACAGTGAATGATGGAGCAAACGTCATGATGGCTGCGCCTAACTGGAACACAATAGCACCGAGGCCCATTGTCCATTTCCTGCCAATTGCATCAGATGTTCGCCCCCCTGACAGGCTTCCCAAGAGTGAGACCACGCTCAGGCAGCCTACTAGGATTTCTTGCTGAAACTCGGTAATGTGGAGATCCTTCTCCATATAGATGATGCAGCCACTCATGACACCAACATCTGCAAATAAAACAGGAAACTCGGATTACAAAGTTGTCACTTGTTCCTGTGGCCAATTGCATTGGAAGAAGAGTTCAATTCTGAGAAAGGTTAATTGCCAGCAGCCATCACGCTGATATTCACAATCAGGACAGGAGCTACAAAATTAAAACTTGTAGAGTACCGAGGAAAAGGCAAACTTAAGGACCTTATGGGGTCATGTGAAATTGCCAGTAATTTAAGTTGCCACTTTTGTTGCTACTAGAATGAAATCAGGATATTCTCGTGGGAAGCATAAAAAACATTCCGACAAATTGCAAACTGCTATCACAGTCGGAATGATGCTGCGATTCTACTGACAGGGTGCAGAATTTCTATTTGGAAAGGAGAAACGGAAGCATTTTTTGTCCCTAAGATCGGATCCCTGAGCACCACGACACTGCAAGCACTCACCGTAGCCGAGGAGGATGGCGTTGAGCGAGGCGAATACCGCGCAGGCGAACACGAACCGCTCCCTCCTCCTCCTCTCACTCTCTGGCGCCGCCGGCCTCCTTCGCGCGTCCAGCTCCAGCTCCTGCTCTTCGCTCCGATGAAGAACCGCGTACTTGTTCCTACCGCCGTTGGCCGCCGCGCCGGCGTCCGTCATCGCCTCGCTCTGTGTCCCCCAGAGTTACCCGGTGCAAATACCTCGCCGGGGATTAGTGCTCGATTCGGAGATCATCAGCAGCCGGCGCCCCGAGCCAAATCCAATGGAGCCCGAGGAAGGTGGGAGACGCCGATGTAGTCGTGTTCTTTGCTGCTCCGATTCGCTCCCCCGTTTTGCCTGTTTCTTTGGTAGGTGACGATGGTTTTCCATTTCTTATCGAAGAAACCCTCGAGACTACAAATCCTTCCCAAAAAAAACTCCTTTCTTGTAAAATGCCCTAGACTAGCAGGGCCGAAACTACAATTTCGAGATCTTATGAGGTTACCCTTGGCATGTCGGTGATTTTGTCCGGGTCAAATACTCGTTTTTGATATGGAAAAAAAGGCCGTGTTCTGACTTCTGACCTCCCGTCTTTCCCGGTAGGGTGAGACTGTTCCATTGGAGGTTAGAAATTAGAAGTCAGATTAACTTCATGACCGTAGCAAATTAGAATAGATGGTTCAATGGCCTAACAATCTGCCGGGTGGCACGGCAAGAATGCAAGATGGCAGAGCGAAAAGGTTGTCTCAAGAGTAAAAGTGGGTTTGTGTGTTTTGGAGATGACAGAACGTAACCACTGCTAATATCTTTTTGGGGTGTCGCTTTCTAAGAGCTTAAGCAAAGCCGCGGTGGTTTGGACTAATCAATCCACGAGTACTACAGAAAAAATATCAGAAAGCTCCCTGGTCCACATCATGACGGTACTGCGTGTCCCCATTCCATTGCCTTCAGAATTCTCGTCAGAAACTTCGCCTCGCCTGAATTTGCCGAACACGGACGGCATCACAGTTTGTTGAAGCCACCTTCCGATCCTTTTCTTATTCTTCCGTGGCTCTTGGATGGTTTGGTCTATTGCCAGTAGTGTTCTTGAATGGTTGTTGTTAGCATTGGTACAAGGTTAGCAGCTGGAGGTTGAATGGCTTGGTCTATCGCCAGTGTTCTTGAATGGTTGTTGTTGGCATTTTTTTTATATACTGGTTGTTGTTAACATTGGCACAAGGTTAGCAGCTGGAGGTTAAGACAGGAGACTACTGGCAACGCTCTTGGCGTGGAACAAGTCAAACAACCGGCCATCTGCCTGGGCCATGCGCCAATGCCTAACTTATGCGACCGTAGTCGCGCGGTTTGGGACTCTGAAATTGTCACCAAAAATCCAAAATTTTACCAATGCAAGTAGCCAAAGTTAAATTTGAAAGTAAAAAAAAATCACCAAATTGATGCCCTTCATTTTGGCCAATGTTAGCCACCAAAATAAAACTAAGGTGGCCGAAGGAGATGACTACCACAAAGAAAAAATTATCATAAACTAAAATGGTGGCAAAAATGGTCAAAGTTCTGAATTTTGGTTTGGCTACCTTAAGCACATTTATATCCACATTTTATACCAGAGACCACACCAACCGGATGACATGTTCACAAGTCACAACGGATGATCCGAAGCAAGTATGCTATGTACATGTACCAACACCAAATGATCCGCAAAAACATACACTGTATCATCTATCCGTCCAACCCCAGCAATGCAAAAACTGCACGCCATCCGTCCCAGTAGTCCCAAGGGAGAAGCAAACTAGAAAAAGGATTGCAAATTGCAAAAGGAGGAGGGAGAGCATGTATAGGAGGAGGTGGGAACTACGAAGCATGGACTGACCGTAGCCGAGGAGTATGCCGTTGAGGGACGCGAAGAGCGCGCAGCTGAAGGCGTATCGCTGGCCACGCCGGCGTCGCTGCCTCGCCGCCTCGGCCCGGTGCAACCACTCCGCCTCGTCCACCTCCTCTCCCTCCTCGCCGAGCTCCATCCTCTTGTACTCCCGCTTCGTCGCCGGCCTCATCTTCACCGACTCCATTCTCGCCGGCTGCGTGAGCGAGAGACACAAGAGGAGTCAAGAGCTATCGCCGATAACTACTGCGTCTGTGAGACCTGCATATGATCTGCTCTCTTCAGATCTAATGTCAGGGCTTCAAATGCACGCCTGGCTCTAGCGTAGTAGCGTCTGCTTGCTCCGGTTCATCGGCAAAAAGAATGGTTACACAAGGACCTCTTGAGCTTATTTTAGAGTCGCCTCCACGTTCACGGCAGGCCTCCATTTTTCTTATTCTATGCTGCAAGTGGCACGGGTACAGCTTGCGATTTGCCATCAGATGTACCGGTCTCAAAGTATAGGCTCAAGAAGTTCGGATCCGTTTGAGTGCCCTTGGCAAGGACGGTTTAGACTAATATCAAGTGGCACAAAAGTATCAGAGACGGCTGTGACTTTCAACGAAAGTACGGTATGGGAAAAAAAAATATTGAAAGAAAGCAGTACAGTATGGCATTATAGTCTTGGCTGTGTTTAGTAAAAGGGAAGAAAAAATCTTTTTTTCCTGAGAAGCATGTGAAGGGGATGAATAGGAAAGGTGAAAAAAGAATTTTCTGGGAAGCGTGTTGTATGAGAGGATGAATAGGAAGTAAAAAATATTTTTTTCCCATCTGAACACAGCCTAAATAGTTTCAGCAGGCTTGCATGAATCTCGAGGCCTAGAGATTTGTTACCATAACGCATATGATAAGCATCATGTTAGGATTGCTTAGAGATAATCACTAAGGACAAACAAACCGATATGGTAGCTCAAATATATTGATCAATAGGCGTACCACTAAGTGTACAATCCAGTTTGAGGCGTCAATGGACTACCTTTAGGGCCTTTTACTGTACACTGAAGGTGTTGACGAAGAAAATGGCAGCTACATGTATTTGTTTCAGATTTCCAAGTCATCATGCTGGTATGCTCTGTGCTGTGGATGCTCCGCATTGATTGGCCGAAATTTGAGGATCTTCTGGACGCTGGCTAGATGATTCACCTCCTTTGATGGAGCTTCCTTGCTGCTGCTGTCTGGTTTATCCATCTTTCCTTCGGAAGGTGTGGTCTCATCACTAGGAGGTTTTGGTTCAGCTTCTGAAAATTGAAGAGAAAGAGAAAGTAAATGAATCTAGAATAAAAGAAAGCTATTAGGTCAAACAATGCATTAATGAGGTTCCCAAAGAACTGCATGAGTTGACATTGATTATTTATTTCATGACTGACAAAGCCAGTACATGCACATGAAAATTATGTTATTCATTGGTTCAACCATAACCTTGTGATAGGGTGTTTTTAACTTTTAAGTGCAACTGTGCAAACCAAGCCTTTTCATATTAATCTATATGGAGTAATCACCAGAAAGCTTCAGGGAACAAGAGCACCATACTTACACAGTATCAGATCCATTTCTAACTAGCTGTGAAGAAATATTTGCTAAACATTAAAGGAGTTCCAATGCTACTTACCACTTTCAGAGAATAGATAACATGTGCCAACAGTTTCTTCATATTCTCCAACCTGTACGACAATGCATTAACGTTAGCAGTAAAACAATGCATTAGCATCAACATTAGCACTAGCACACTCGGTAAGCAGAGCCTGAAACACAAAGGAATCGAAAACTTCAAGCTTTTTTTCTTGCTGTAAAGAATAAAACCATTAAAGTGAAGAAAGGGAACCAATGCAGCCTAATGAAGTAAGCTGCCATCATCAGCGACAAGATCAGCTAATCAGCAGTTCAGCACAAAATGCATGTATGGTACTTAAGTAACTATAATTAACTTTTGGGTTTCAGATACACATAGCTTCCATCTTAGACCTGTTAAAGCTCTTTCAATGGCACAAAGTACAGCTACGGCATTATTATTGACAACAAGTGAACAAGTAATTGATTTTGATGTGGAAGAGTCGCAATAAAACCAAACTGGAGCTATGTAATGACTCAATCTAAAGTTTGAAACTTAGTAAATTAGATTTTATGTTTATGATTTATGAACATACAAAATACCCACTATCACCCATGCAGATAGTGTGGAGAGGATCAACAGCACCTGTTGCGTGCACAAACTAAAGGCATGGTGCAGATCACAGGGTACACAAAACAAAATGAGAATGTAGCTTACCATCTTCAGACCATCACCTACTACTAAGGTAGGCGTCAGTGTATCCAAGCCCTGAAAAAAAAAACATGATTCTCCCAACTCAATAATTCCAACATAAAGAAGACAGATAAAAATCCAGTAGGAAGTTACAAGCCAAAATATCGATGAAACTATTACAGAATAAGGTAAGGGAGCAGAGTTGTAGATCCGAAGAAGAAGAAACTTACAGAGAGTACAAATGGAGCATCTGGTGACATGTCTGAATAAAGACAATCGCCTAATTCTAGCAATACATATTCCACTTCCTCCTCCTCTTCATCAATTTTCTTATCTTTGCCAAGTTCTTCTGACATCTCCAATTGGACTTGAGCAACTCCTATTCAGCACCCAGGACTCACAAACATCAGTATCAGCAAGCACATTTGTCGGTCTAGCGTTCTAATATCAGCATCAGTAATTCATCATTGATCTTAAATAATCATATCAGTATGCAATTTCCGGGGAAAAAAATATTTGCATTCCAACGCCAGGTCCAGAAATAGTGTACCGTGTCCTAATTTATGAGTTATGGCAAATCAAAACTATGGCTAGTTTGCAATCAAAACAATGATGCGCTGCAATCAAGCAATGAAGCAAAAGGATCTCAGCAGACGGCAGCGCGCCGTATCACAGAAGCTCCATGATCTTGAGGGTCGCACACTTTCCAATCAGATGAAGAAAAAAACAATTCAAATGTACCTAGCAAGGGCCCCCGGCAGAGGGCAGCACAACCAGTCAGGACTTAGGTGAGGATCTGTTGCAGACCGATAGGGTGATGATCGGCCGTCGCTTGTGGGCCTTCCCCGCAGCTATGGAGGCGACCGGAGGGAGGGAACAGCCGACGAACGGACGAAGGACTGTGGTGGGGCGACCGGCGGAAGGGAGCCGGGATCGAGGAAGAGAGGCCTCTAGGTTTAAGAAATACAGACACAGGAGGGAACTGCCGCTGCACCTCCTGCGCTCGCGTGGGCTTCGACCAGAGGGCGGCGGCGGCTATACGAGCGTGCCCGCGAAGTGGAGAACCGGAGGCCGAGGCGAGTAGCGACTAGCGAGGCGGCGGTCTGCTGGCTTGTCGAGCGGCGAGCGGCGAGCGCCGACGGGGTTGGGTTGGGTTGCAAAGTGGGCCGTTTTCTCTTACTGGGCTGTAAAGCTGCCTGGGCTCGGTTAGAAGGTGGATCGACTTTAGGAGCGCCGCGCTTGATGTTGTGCTCCTGTTGGCTGTTTTCCTTTCAGAATTTTGTGGTGTACATACTCTCTTTCTCGAAAGAAAGAGCGTGACGAGTTACAGATTACAAATCGAGTTCGAGTAAAATCGGTAGGCGTTAGTTTAAAAAAAAACGTTAGGCGTTAGCTTCATCAAACTTACAGTAGTGGAAGAAATATAAATGTCCAGTTTGTAAAATAATAAAGAGTAATAGGATAATAAACCGATAAATTCTTAAATCTCTAATCCCAACCGTCCATGTCACAACTCTCCGACTCCATGTGTTTCAAATGTCCTTCTCTGGTGGCCTGGCCGAGACAAGGGTTTTACCTAGTTGGCTAGTTGGGCTACTAGTTTATGGGCTAACCTGGGCTCTAGTTTAATGGGTGTCGGGTACCAATAGTAGGGGTACCCTAACTTGGGCCCTAAATTACTCGGTAGCAAGGCCCACAAACGAAGTTGGCCTTGCTCTGCAGCCCGGCAAAGGCCTACCACGACAACTTCACCACGGCGTCTGTCCCGCTCGAAGGTGGCGAGACCCTCGAGCGGGGATGTCCGTGACGATCGAGCCCAGCCACGCTCGAGATGGACGGCCACCCTCGAGCGGGCACTCCCGCCACGATCGAGGCTCAGCCGCGTTCGAGCTTGCCACACCGGGAACAACGCCTAAGGCTCTGCGACCCATCAACTCCGGTCATGATGACGCTCGCCACCGCCCACGCTACGGTAAGACCCAGGTCAAATCCAGCCGACACAGTGGACTTGGATGTAACGCCGCGCGGTCAGGCCAAATGCGGCAGTATTACTATGTCAACCACTCTGCTTACCTCGAGGGCGCCCTCACCCTCGCAAGGCGACCCTCAAAGGAGATCGTCAAAGTCCAACCCTCGAAGCAGTACGCCATCACGACCAACCGTCAAGTCGACTCTACAATCATCATGCCGTCAGCAGGGGTAGGAAGGCGCGATTCCCGCCTCCACAGTGCGCGGCATGGACAACACGCCAGCGCTACGTCACTCTAGGACAATAGCACTGCTAAACGCGCTCGCCAGTGTACTCAATCTCTCTTCCTTGGGCTATAAATAGGGGAGGGAAGTCCATGCATGGCAAGTTTTCAAGTTCAAGCACAACCACACACTCAACGCTCAGCCACCACACTCGTGTAGACACCAGGGACTTGGGAGCTCATCTCCCTCTCCCGCTTTGCTTGTCATCCCCTACTACGAGCAACACCGTCTCGATGCTCCGCACCGCTGCTGGACGTACGGCCCCGTGGCCGGAACAAAAACTCTTGTGTCTCTGACGCCAAAGTCCGTCATCAGAGCAGCGAGTGGTTAGCATCGTAATCACTTATTTGTGCCGGTGTGACCGAATCAGGCACCGATAATGGGCCACCATCGAGCTCTTTTAGCTCGCAAGCAACTCGCAAGCCGGCTCGGGCTTGGCTCGTTTCACAAACGAGCTGAAGTGTTGGCTCAAGATCGGCTCGTCTGAGAATCGAGCCGAGCAGAGCTAGGCGAGCTCGAGAGCACGAAGCTCCTCCACTCTCTTCTGTTTGTCCTGGCCACACCGTGCTTTTCTTTGGAACGGTCTCCAACTGCCCTTTGACCATCGACCACCGTGCCGCCATGATCCGTGCTGCCGGCTGCCGCCATGCTTCCGGCACTCCGGCGTCCGGCCCGCCCGCGAGGCCACTCTCGAGGCTCGCCTCGTTTACGCGATACCCGAGACGAAACGAGGAACGTCGCAACAACAACTGTGCGGCAGGATCAGAGTTCAGGTACGGTTTCGTATCGCAGGCTCTGCCATGTATCTGGATTCTGGAACTGGAATCACCACGCAGGAAGCACCGACGGTTGGTACAACGTCAGTATAGGCGTATAGTACTATAGTATACCAATACGTGCCTGTGACAGGACAGGCCGCGCGACGCAGGAAGGCTTGTCAACACCATCGCAATCGAACAGATTAGCATATGAGTTGCTGGCCTTTTGCCCTTGTAAGAAGACACGATGATGCACTGCGCTTTCGTCGCACCCGTGCCGGGGTGTGCTTAACACTGACGAGTGATTTTCTCCGCTGGCGTTGGCGCTTAGATTCCAGACAGATCGCTCGGGGATTCCGCCTTGTCCATGATTCGATTGACCCCCCTCCTCCAGGCTCGCCGGAAGACGACACGCATTGCCTCCGGTGTGGCGGTTTCCGTCTTCTTCACGCTTCAGGTTTTGTCACTGAGCAACGGCAACGGTCAAGCGAGCCGGGGCACCCAGCGCGGCGGGCGGGGGCACGCCACGGTCAACGGTCTTCCGATCCCCGAGGCGAAAGCGAGCCGCCAGGGGCGCTTCTGTGATTTCACATTCCCCGCAGCGCCGTGGCTGCACATGGCCGGATGTGCGGGCGCGCCAGAAGGGCCGGGGGAGAGAGAGCCCATTGGCCGCAAACTGCAGGCTTATTTAGTTTGGGAAAGGGTCCATATTACTTCTCTTAACTATATGTAAAGTTTACATAACCCCTAAACTATCTTTTGATTTATTTTACCCCCTAAACTATGTCACTTGGTGTATGATAACCACTAATACAATTTGTCTTTTTTATTTCTCCATGCAAAAATTGAATTTTAATTTCAAATTTTGTATGATTGTAGTGAACATCACAATGTATGTCAGAAAAATATGTTATGAATTTTTCATCATTAGTTTTTGTATAATGTCATGTCCTAAGGATTAATTAATATTAAATATCTTACCCCGTCAAAATAATGACAAAAAATCATTTTATATTTTTCTATCATGCATTATGATGTCTACTATCGTCTCCCAAAACTTGAACATAATATGACACTTGCACAAGGAAAAATAAAAAAGACAAATTGCATTAGGGGTAAAATAAGCCAAATGACATAGTTTAGGGGGTAAAATGAACCAAAAATTAGTTTAGAGGGTTATGTGGACTCTGCTTATAGTTGAGGGGAGTAATTTGGACTTTTTTCTTTAGTTTAAGTTCCAGCTTAACCTAATCATGCACGAAGACAACCAAGCCGTTAACTTCGTCCTAAACCTGCACAAGCACAATCTACTTGCACATTACTAACCCAAAATCCTGTCGCGACAAAAACAAGTATCCGGTCGTACTGTCACTGTCCGAGACGCAGAGCGAGAGCAGAGGACTCGGCTGTGTTTATATTCAGGATAAAGTACTTTTCCAGCAAATTTTTTCTATTCATCCCACCCACAACACGCTTTTCAGTGTACTATCCATCTACTTTTTACTTCCAATCTGAACACTGCCGACCCTCCTCTACTAGCCCGTGTCCAGCATTCAATGATTCAACAGTATGGTCACTTGCACCGTTGCACCTCAAGTCCTCAAACAGCTCACTGCTTACCGATGTCTTTCACCTACGGTAAAACGTGCTACTACATCGCTGCCTCGCCCTTCACCCCCCGTGCCCGTGTTGCCATTTGTACAGGCTACAGAGCAGCTTGCTCTATCGAAGCCAGCCAGCCGAGCAGTCAAGCAGAGGTCTGAGCTCTGACTGAGCATTGGGCCTGGGGATTTCTCGAAGCCATAAAAGAGCGAGCCCCAAAAAAGAACACTACCGGTACCAGCTCTCGCAGCAGCAGTACCACCGGTCCGTCCAGAGCAAGGGAAGGGCGACGCGCCAGTGGGGAAGAAGGAGAAGGGGCGGCGGCGAGGAACCAAGCCGAGCGACTGACTCCCTCCATGGCTTCCCCGCGCCCCCTCGCGCTCTTCCTGCTCTGCATTCTGCTGCCGGCGCCTCCCGTCTCCGCCGCATTGCTGTTCGGCGGCGGGAAATCGGCCAAGGCGGCGGGCATGGACATGGAGTGGCGCCCGGCCACCGCGACGTGGTACGGCGACGCCGAGGGCGACGGCAGTGACGGTAAGCGCTCTCAAAGCTCAGCTCCGCACCGCACCACACCACACCGGCGGTCTTTAGCCTAGAATTTACTACTAGGAGCACAACCACACACAGTAGCATAGCATTAGGCATTTCTCCATTGCCATAAGAACCACTGAACCAGTGCTTCGGAGAGTGCTAGCAGTAGTAGTAGCATACAGCGACACTTGTCTTTCTTAATTCCCTAGCCAAGTTGATTATTCAGCATTCAGCAATGGCCGTCAGATTAGCATCACCCGGTAGATTTTTTCTTCACCATGGCAAGAAGAAAAGTTTTTTTTTCCCTCGGTGGTGGTAGTAGTAAAAGAAGACGAATAAATCCCTCTGGTTGCGACATTTTCTTGGCGGGACCTCTGCGGATCCCATGAATCCCGGAGCGAATTTCCGTGGGCCGGTACTGCGTTCCTGTACACTTGTCAAACGCCCAGGCCCTCCATCGCTTTACGATTCGTGCCGCGCCGTCGCCACCGGCGGCCGCTTCGTCTCAGCATCCACCTCTCCGGGCTCCGGCGGCAGACTCGCAACAGCTCCATGCCGTCGGCAGTCCCGTTACCGTCGCTGAAACCCTCACGATAAATGCAGCATTGCACTCCCTGACATGGTCAGTCGCCACCGACACTGCCGGTAACCTTGACTCCGCCATTATTAGAAGTTAATCGTGCGACATACAGTACCATATACGTTACTGATAGCATTTACACCATCCTGCGTGCTGTACCGGTGGTACGCCGTGCAGTAGATGACCATCCAGTTTTTGTCGTCCTGTTGACCGGTCTCGCAACGGAACAGTTGGCACACCCGTGAGCCCGAGACTTGTGCCATCACCTCTGTTCGCGCCAACCTGTGTGTTTAGATTTGGGAAAGATTCCCCGAAAATACACTGTTCACTAAAAAACACTGTAGATGAATAGTGATATGTGAGTAGAAGAGGTGGGATGAATAGGGAAAAGTTGGATGAATAGTGGATTTTTGGGGAATCCTTTTGAATCTAAACGGGGCCTGAGCCACGATGCCCTGGACCGTCTGTCCCCCCCATAACACGGAGCATTTTTTTTTTCTTTCTCCCACTAACACCGTGATTAGCTTACCAACCAATCGTAATCTGCATGGACTCGTGTTTCATTTCGATCTTAACAGAAGCAACAGATTGACAGAACCATCTGATTGTTTTTCCATCGATTCTAATTATTCCAGGCGGGGCGTGCGGGTACGGGACGCTGGTGGACGTGGTGCCGATGAAGGCGAGGGTGGGGTCGGTGAGCCCCGTGCTGTTCAAGGACGGCGAGGGCTGCGGCGCCTGCTACAAGGTCAAGTGCCTCGACCGAGGCATCTGCTCGCGCCGGGCCGTGACGGTGATCGTCACCGACGAGTGCCCCGGCGGCGGCCTCTGCGGCTTCGGCCACACGCACTTCGACCTCAGCGGCGCCGCCTTCAGCAGGATGGCCGTCGCCGGCGCCGGTGGCCGCCTTCGCGACCGGGGCCAGCTGTCCGTCGTCTACAGGAGGTGAGCCCCAGCAGCGCCCTAATTCACATGTCCTCTGTCCTTTTGATACGCTTCAGTTCCTACCGTCTGCATTGCATTGCATAGAAATCGTGACGTCGTGCTGAAAAAATGGCCACCTGACGTCTGAAAACATCGCCGGGCTGGACGCTGGCGCCATGATTTCCTCTATAGCCAGCTGTCTGTCTCAGGCCTGCGTCCGGCTCAGGAGTTAAACATGCCTGTGCCTGACTTAACTCAGTCAGAGTGGCATCTCCGTATGTCATCTCCTTTTGAACATCTCCTTATGGTCCCGTTTAGTTCCCAGAAGATTCCCCAACTTTTCACTATTCATCCAACTTTTCACTATTCATCCCACCTCTTCTACTCACAGAACACTATTCATCTACAGTGTTTTTTTGGTGAACAGTGTATTTTTGGGGAATCTTTCCCCAATCTAAACACACCCTATGTCATCTGCGAGCGATTTGTTCAGTAAACTAGCGTCAGCGAGATTCCATCCCTGCATCGTTTTCTTTCAGAAACTGACCGGTGCAGCATCGTTTGCTTGTACATGTACACCAGGACGGCCTGCAAGTACGGCGGGAAGAACATAGCATTCCGTGTGAACGAGGGCTCGACCAACTTCTGGCTCTCGCTGATAGTCGAGTTCGAGGACGGTGAAGGCGACATTGGATCCATGCAGATAAAGCAGGTAACCATTCGAAACCTTCCGGGCCATTTCATTTCCCTCCTTCAGATTCAGAGTTTCAGACCTCACCCTAGCACGCTTCTTTGCCCCTTATCTTTCTTGCACGCCCCTTTCACAACAAAGCGATTGGGAAAAGGAGTCTCTTGTCCTTAATTGGACGAAGAGAGGGCCACAGCCCACGGCGGCATTGCCTTATTATCGAGCATGTTGGAGACGCGTGTGCCGCAGCGTCGCTTGTTTGTTTGGTCCGTATCAGTCTATCAATCTATCCTGTCCTTCCTTGTAGAGCGACCTGAATAATTTGCAGTAGACCACAAGACCTGGCAGTTAAATCTCTTCCCATTGTTTACCCAATCTATGGTTACACTGTCAACAAAAAGGCATCACCTTATCTCGATCAAGGAAAAACCAGCCACGCGTGGCCAGGCAAGGAGTGCTGCTAGTGCTACCACTTTTCTCGCGCTGTCTACCACTACAAACCCTAGTCAAACTGTCAAAGCCTCAAAGCTTTGCTGAATGATTCCCCGTTCTGAATGTGTTGGAAAGCAGCACGTGAACCTTGACCGCCACCATCGAAGACTCGCTCGCCTTGAACCTGTAAGCTGTAATCCACTGCCTGGCTGCCCTT
This sequence comes from Digitaria exilis, assembly GCA_015342445.1. Taxonomy (NCBI): domain Eukaryota; kingdom Viridiplantae; phylum Streptophyta; class Magnoliopsida; order Poales; family Poaceae; genus Digitaria; species Digitaria exilis. The sequence goes on along the minus strand of JACEFO010001776.1, from coordinate 443,550 downwards.
CCCTGTGCCTGCACCCATGATGCTGCTTCTTCAGCTCGGTCTCTTCCTTTTGCCGTTTTGTGTCGCGCTAGTGAGTGCTTTCACCATGGTCGTTAAGACTGACAGCCATCCTGTGCCCTGCAGCACGCTTGTGGGTTGTGGGCTCGTGTGGTCTTGTGTTGGGCTGGGGAATCCAAGATGCCATGGAATCCCATGCCATGCAGTTGCCTTTTGTTGCCTTGTTAAAGCTTCAGATGCTGTAGTTGTGTGGTAGTAACACTTAACGGTGTAGAAACAGGAGCTGAATAATGCATAGATACTGTGACTTTGCCATTCACCTTGCCAATTTGCAACGCTTTGCAGGCCAACTCGGTGGAGTGGCTGGACATGAAGCACGTGTGGGGGGCCACGTGGTGCCTGGTGCGGGGCCCGCTCGTGGGCGCCTTCTCCGTGAGGGTGACCACGCTGTCCACCAAGAAGACGCTCACGGCCCGGGACGTCATCCCCAAGAACTGGATGCCCAAGGCCACCTACACTTCGCGCCTCAACTTCGAGCCGTCCCTCTAGGAGGGAGAACAGAGGAAGAACAACGCGGCGTCCCGGGGACCCACGTTTTATCGGCCCCGGACACTGCCATGTGGGCCCGCAAAGGCTGGTGGCCCACTTCGCAGGCAGCCAGTCAAGAATCATATATATTATCCTATTGGATGACTTTTTTTTTCCTGTATTCAGGCAACTTGGTCTGATCGTAGTATAGCTAGGTGTCCTGATGCATATGCGCATCAGACGTGTGTTTTGGTTGTGAGCAGAGTTCAGGAGCTGGCCCAGGTGCCAAGTAGCAGCCGTCTCCAAAGGAGACAGAGCGCTCGCTGCTTGGGGCTTGCCTGCTCGGCTTCGGTCCTGGCCTGAGACCAGGAATCCGATGAGGAAGCCGGGCTGGACCGTGAGGGTTTTGGATCCCTCCTGGCCGTGGCTCATTACGTCTTTTTTCGCCGGTGTGTGCTTGTGTGTCTTCTCTCTTCTGTCGTCCATCTGTTTTTGTTCCGGGTTTGCTCTGGTTGAAATGCAGTATGCAGGGTTCGTGACACATGACAAAAAGTCAGAATCTTATCTTCGCAATGAGGAATGTGTGTGGCGCGCAGAATGACCCTGCGCTTTCCATGTGAATGTCAGAATGATGGCATGTTTGGCTGTGTTTAGTTGATGAAGGGAAAAAATCTTTTGTTTCTGGGATGCGTGTTATGTGAGGGGGATGAATAGGAAAGGTGAAAAAGGAATTTTTAGGGATGCGTGTTCGGTGAGGGGAATGAATAGTAAGTGCAAAAGATCTTTTGCATCTAAACACAACCTTTGTCTATTGCTGCCATGTCAGTCAAAGACAGTGTTTAGTGGATGTGATTATTTGTTCAGGTAGACAGTGTTCTAGGTTGTGTTTAGTTGGTTGGGGTTGAAAAGAACTTTTTCTGAGAAGCGTGTTTTGTGAGACGAATGAATAGGAAAGCTGAAAAGATCTTTTTGGAAGTAAACACGACCCTACTCGTAACGCTGGCAAATGATACTGTGCAGCCAGCACCTGGTCAAGGTCAGGAAGTCAGGAACTCAGTACCAACGACAAACTATAGCCCTTAACAGAGAAGAAATTGAATAGAAGGACAAGGGAAGGCTCCTGTCTGTCCACAGGCCAAATTGCCGTTTGGTGTCCTGAAAGCTGAACTGATTCGGTGACTTGTGCCCATCCTGCGACTTGTGCGATTTTCGTTTCTTCCTGGGCCTCACAAGGCCCAAATGCACAGCCAGCGACGACGTACGCGGTCCTGTGCTCAGGCCCAAAAAAAAAGCCTCAAACCACGTCTATGTCAATGACATACTGGCCCACACAGTGCCAGCTTCCACATCACCCACCCGCGACCCGCGTCACGTTCTCTTCCAGCGAGGGCACGTTCATGCTCGTCGACTCGTCGTCACCCAGGATTCCCTGAAATAGACAAATCACAAATCTCTCCCACCCCCCTCCGCCGCTGCACACGCCCGCCTCCACCCATAGCCGGAGGGGAGGGAGGGAGGGAGATACTTTCATCAGCAGAGAAGATAGCATAGCACACAGGATTCGCGCCGCCGCCCGTAGGAAAAGGAGGCGACGAATCCACCCACCTGTCCACCCGCATTCGGGCGCCACCCCCGTGCCTGCCATTGCCGTTGACGAGGCCGGAGAGGAGGGAGGGAGGGAGGGAGGGAGCAATGGGCGCGGGGCTGGAGGCGGACGAAGGGGTGATGGCGACCGACTTCTTCTGGTCGTACACGGACGAGCCGCACGCGTCGCGCCGCCGGGAGATCCTGTCCAAGTACCCGCAGATCAAGGAGCTCTTCGGCCCGGATCCGTGGGCCTTCATCAAGGTGCCGTGATCTGCCTCGTTTTTTTGCTCTGCTATATGCGTCTGCTCTCTATTTCTTCTGTGCTTTTGTGCCTGCAATGGGGAATTGGCCAATTGGGAATTGAGCTGCCTGCCGGAAACTATAGTTTCATGCTTAGCGTTTGCTATGATGTGCAAGCTGGGTAGACTTATAGCCGAGATCTGTAATTCCCGTTTCTGAATTTGAATATGGTTCTTAACCGTTTCAGTAGGAGGTTTACTTTGGCATATTCAGCTTCTAGTGCTTACGTTTAGTTATTCTCAGGGATCTCTCACTGTGAGAAAGTGATTACGGTTATAATTTTTAAAGGAAAGATTGCGTCCATAGCTGTTTTGGACTTTCCCATTTTCCTTTGTTAATTGCTTGGCTTGTCACAGTAAGCTTGTTACCCTTGTCTTCAACCTGCAAATTTGATGAACTTTTCGGCTTGGGATTTATGGTGCAAAAGGGCTAGACTAGTAATTAAGCAGTAAATTTAAAGCAGGAGCCTCTTCCATTGAGCTATCTTATCCAGTCATAACGAGTCTAACAAAATTTGTTTGGGCGCCAAAAGCTGGAAAAAAAACTTGTTAGCCTGACAATTCTGCACAACTTTTCTTGCTGTCCCTGAATGAATTCTGCACTTCCACCACTTATTTTCATGCCTGAAATAGTAGTTGCTTCTTCCGATTAGCTATCAGGACTTCCCTTCAAGGCATGGATCAAACCTATTCTGTTATCCCAAGATTAAGACATCGGAACCGACTAGCAAATGACAAGCATCCGTGCTGTCAAGCTCTTCCTTTGTTTCTAACCTCTGCTTACCTACAGATTCATACTTTCACTCCCGTTGCTTCTTCCTTTTACTTATTTGAATGTGGGTGTTGGATGGAAATTAATTATCATATTTTTGGAAAACCCTAACTACTTTTTCCTTGAAGGATAAACCCTCAAGTAATTTGGCCATCAATATATCTGGCTGCTAATCCTACTGCACCTTCTGTTTTGCGTGACCAATTAGGGATGGCACTTCGTTGCTAATGCTTGAACATGAGACAATCGTCAGATGATCTGTATCAATAGATTTCAGGACTCTGAATTTGTAAGCAGATAGGCAGTTAGGCACAAACTTACTGTGAACTGTAGCTGTCTGAAACAGAGTTTCATGCGTTTTTTTTCGAGAATAGAGTTTCATGTTCTCTCACTTGCTAGTAAGGAATTCTGTATTCTCATGCAAAAGTTGTGTAAATATATCCTTTTCACCATTTGCTGTTTCTTTGGCCATTGAATTGTGGCAAGAGAAGCTCGCAACTTGTTCAGACTCTCATGAACCCCTGTTTGAAAATAAGGGGAATGGCCATCCTGTCCATAAGCTGTATTAGCTTGGGTTCTTTTGTCACTTGTGCTGGAGCTTGTTTGTGCATACCTGTATGGGCCACTATGGTCCAAACTGTCAAGGTAATTTCCAGGGGATATGAATATAGATACTTTGGCGTCAATTTCATTAACAAGATATTGCTGCAAAAATTATATACCTACAAAATTTGCTTGCTAAATATAGAGTTTTTTACCAGTACTGTTTTCTGATGGCAATGCCAATTTTGTCTGCAGATTGCTATGGTTGTTTCACTTCAGCTGTGGACTGCTACATTCCTCCGAGATGCCAGCTGGTTGAAGCTACTGACAGTCGCCTACTTCTTCGGCTCCTTTCTGAACCACAACCTGTTCCTTGCTATCCATGAGCTCAGCCACAACCTCGCATTCACAACCCCATCACTGAATCGCTGGCTAGGCATCTTTGCAAACCTTCCCATCGGTGTCCCCATGTCCATAACATTCCAAAAATACCACCTGGAGCACCACCGGTTCCAAGGAGTGGATGGCATTGACATGGATATCCCCAGCCAAGCAGAGGCGCACGCCGTCAAGAACGCCATCAGCAAATCCGTGTGGGTGGTGCTGCAGCTCTTCTTCTACGCGCTCAGGCCGCTCTTCCTGAAGCCAAAGCCCCCAGGCCTGTGGGAGTTCACCAACCTCGCCATCCAGGTCGCGCTGGACGCCAGCCTGGTCTACTTCTACGGCTGGAAATCGCTGGCCTACCTGATTCTCTCGACGTTCGTCGGCGGCGGCATGCACCCCATGGCGGGCCACTTCATCTCGGAGCACTACGTCTTCAACCCCGAGCAGGAGACCTACTCGTACTACGGGCCTCTGAACCTGATGACATGGCACGTGGGGTACCACAACGAGCACCACGACTTCCCGAGGATCCCAGGCACCAGGCTGCACAAGGTGAAGGAGATCGCGCCGGAGTACTACGACAACCTCAAGTCGTACAGGTCCTGGAGCCAGGTGATCTACATGTACATCATGGACCAGACCGTGGGGCCTTTCAGCCGGATGAAGAGAAAAGCGCCCAAGAAAGACTCGTAGTTGACCTCTGCTGCCCGCGGGTGGATTTTTGTCGTGTATGACCTCTAGCAGACGATGTTTCTGTTGGTGTAAACCTGTCGGTTTTTGGAACTGAGCTGTTGCTAGTAATTTTCACGTTCCAGACGTACTCAACAATACTATTGTATCAGTCATTGCATGGTAAAGTTAGGAGATGACCACACCGTTCTTTGGAACCTGACCGGACCCATTGCTCTGGCACTCTACGGCGCGTGAAACGCAGAAGCCGCCGCCGTGCCCGTGGCATACGACATCGGCCGAAATCTCGGATCTCAAACCGGTGGCGCCACGAGGGCACGACGAGTCAACCATGCCGCTGCGCCGGCCCACGACGCCAAGAGCAATTGCCTGCCACTCTGCCAGTAGGCGACAGCGAGCGAACGAAACAAACGCAACCTCACGACGCCAAGAGCCTCCGGGTGCGCTCGGCGATCGTCTCCCTAGGCCGGCGCCGCGGCTTCCTGCGGAAGAGCTCCTAGCACGCGCACGAGCGGTCAAAAACGGCGCACAAACTTGTGTGATCACTGATCAGACACCTATGCCATGTTTAGTTCCAAAATATCTTTTCAACTTTACTATTCATCTCTCTCAGAAAACACGTTTTCCGAAAAAGTTATACTTCAATTCCCTTCAACTTTCTTATTCATCCCTCTAAAAAACACGCTTCCCAGAAAAAATTGTTTTCCCTCCCAAACAACTAAACACCCCCTAGGAAACTCGAGATACCTCCAGCCACCAGCCAGGGTGTTCCTTGGAGAATGGATTCGTTACCGTGACCGAAACCCAACCACATGGTCCACCAGATCCGCCGAAAGCCTCACAGTCACAGGACCGGCCGGCGTACGCCCTTCCTTTCAGTCTTAGGGTGTGTTTAGATTGGGGAAAGATTCTCCGAAAATACACTGTTCACCAAAAAAACACTGTAGATGAATAGTGATATGTGAGTAGAAGAGGTGGGATGAATAGGGAAAAGTTGGATGAATAGTGGATTTTTGGGAATCTTTGGGAAACTAAACGGGGCCTTAGGCCATGTTTAGATTTCCAACTATTCACTATTCATTCCAACTTTTCACTATTCATTCCAACTTTTCACTATTCCTCCCTCACAAAACACGTTTCCCAGCGAATGCTACAGTGTTTTTCTTATGCTACAGTGTTTTTTCCTACAATCTAAACACACCCTTACCAAAACAAGCATCGGCAGCAAACGCCTCTGCCTTTTTCGCCGCGCAAGAACCCTTTTCGATCTCCTCCCAACAGAGCATCGAGAGGACAACTGGCACGGATTGACAAATGGGCCAATGAAACTACGGGCATGGATCAGACCCACATGCCAGTCAGGTCTAGCACCTCATTAGAATCAGTTCATAAGAGATGCTTCGATTCAAAACTTGAACCGCAGGCCTCGACCGTTCCTTGAACGCCGACGCGGCCGAACAAAACAACCCATTTTTCAAAGGAAAAAGTCCATTTTTAGCCATCCAACTCTTGGCTTAGTTTGGTTTTGACTATCGAACTCTAAAACCGGGTATCTTTGGCCATCCAACTATCAAAACCGTTCAAATTTGGCCATCGGGCTGTTTTGATGAGTGGTTTTAACTTTTTTTATTTACAATTTAGTCCTTAGATCTTAAAATGATTATTACTTTTTGCTCGTACCTCCGATTTAGGTGATTCTTGTGGTCACGTGTTACTAACGGTGAGCACTATATTTTAAAGTGATCTTTATACTATTTTATCAATATTTTTTATATTATTTTTTTGGTCGTTGTGTAGAAAAAATAATATAAGAAAAGTAAAAAAATTATAAAATAATATTATCAATTTTTTAAAATGTAAAACTCATCGTCACGAACGCATGACCACTAGAATCACTTAAATCAGAGATAGGAGAAAAAATAATAATCATTTTAAGATCCAAAGATAAAAATGGACTAATTTAGTTCTTTTTAGTCCTTAGATGTTAAAATGATTACTGTTTTTTTCTTACATCTCTGTTTAAGTGATTCTAATGGTCATGCGTTCGTGACGATGAGTTTTACATTTTAAAAAATTGATTATATTATTTATAATTATTTGTTTAATTTTCTTATATTATTTTTTCTACACAACGACCAAAAAAATAATATAACAAATAGTGATAAAATAGTATAAAGATCACTTTAAAATATAGTGCTCACCGTTAGTAACACGTGACCACAAGAATCACCTAAATCGGAGGTACGGGCAAAAAGTAATAATCATTTTAAGATCTAAGGACTAAATTGTAAATAAAAAAGTTAAAACCACTCATCAAAACAGCCCGATGGCCAAATTTGAACGGTTTTGATAGTTGAATGGCCAAAGATACCCGGTTTTAGAGTTCGATGGCCAAAACCAAACTGAGACAAGAGTTGGATGGCTAGAAATAGACTTTTCCCTTTTTCAAACGCTTTACAGCTCAGCTCCGAGCTCGCGTCCACACCGCACCGCACCGCACCGCGCCGCGGCTACTTTTATATCCCTCCCTCCCACTAGACGCACGCACGACAAGTCGGCATCGGCAACCGCCGCCGCCTCTCGTTTTCTCCCGTCTCTGTCCACGAGAGAGAGAGAAAGAGAGAGAGAGGTAGAGCCAGCTGCCAGCGTCGGCGGATTGCTCGCGATCGAGGAGGGGAAGGAAGGAGGCCAAGAAGATGGGCGGGTTCGACCAGCAGGTGAAGGACCGGACCAAGGAGCTGAAGCACCTCAAGGCCGCGGCGATGAGGGGCATCAAGGCGGCCGGCGAGTCGTGCAAGAAGGCGTGGAGCAAGGTCAGGAGCAGCATCAAGCGCTAGGACTCGTTGGATCCCCGTGCCCGGCCGTGGGTGGAGTCTAGCGTGTGTTTTTTTCCTGAGTTTTGGTTGTGGTTTCTGGTCTTGTTTGGATCCTATTTATTCGAGCAACTTTATGTGAAAAATCATCTGTCCGTATATCGCTCGTATGTATCCTTTTTGTTCGTATGCGTTGTGTGTGATTCTCCTCACGCACGAACTTCGTAGCTAGTGCCTGCCAGATCTTTTGCGGCGAACGGATTTTTGTAGGAGTATGTTCATCGCACTCCGCCGATTAGTCCACAGAGAATTTTGACATCTTTGGAACAACTACTAGTAGCCGCCAATGGTCCACAACACCTGATCAACGGTGAACCTTCTTCCTTCTCCCCGATCACGGCTCTGTTAATCACGACGCCTATCTACCATGAAAATAGCTTCCACTGGCTGCCTCTACTATTGAACTGGCAGCGCTGAAACGAACGATCGTACCCGCCGGCGAAAGGATGATCGTGCAATCAAGGGTTGCTGGAATGATAATAAATGCTTTGAACACAGGTTTTGAGCTGCGACTGCGAAGCCTGTGCTCTCAAATTATCGTGAGAGCTCATGGACTCCTAAACCAAGTAGAGGTTTGGCACTCCAATTGCATGATTCACTCCAGTTAATCCAGTTAGCCTATTTTAGAAAGCCTTTTAGAGTGCTAGAGTAATTAAAGAACAATCGCTTTCGCCTATTGGGTACAAGTTGTTAGGATTAATTAGGATTAATTAATTAATGATCAATAGACACCCATTTGTATAGACATCCTTTTGTACAAACACCCTTTAGTATAAACACCTTTTCATAGATAGGCACCCTTTGGGATTGTATAAATATGTAATAGTTCAACACAATAATCAATCATCAGTTTCTCATTCCTATTTTCACTCAACACGTTATCAGCACGCTTCGTTCTCCACTGAGATCGAAACAGGGAGAAGACACCGAGTTTTAGAAAATGGAGACGACGGACGAGAAAATGGCAACTCGGCGAGAACGAGACTCGAAGGCATCGATAGAGTTTCTTCTCAGCAGTACTAGTATAGATTTAAGTACCTACTTAATTAATTCTGCAAGAACATCTTTTTATTTTATTTTTTGATGTTGTTATGCCCCTGTTGTGATTGTCTTTGTATAATATATCTATGGTTTGAATTGACTATATGTACATTGCAATTGAATATCCTAAGATTGCTTTGTCGGTTCAATCACAAATTCTTTTGCACCACGTAGGAGTTTATTAGCAAACAACTTACATGCTTTGAGTTACTCTAAAAACTAATTGTTTAGTTACTGCAGACTTAAAATTGCAATAATTATATCTTGTTTATTTTGATTAATAACATAATGTAATGGAGTCTAAGGCACTGGCTGCGTTTAATTCATGTGAGAATTATTCTGCCCATAGACCGGGTCTTAGCAGTGATTCATCACCCATTACTAAGAGGCCTACATCTTGTTTTATCACAAAACTTGATGACTACCTACACTGTGTTTTTAATCAAAATAAAGGTTTTGGATAGTAATAAATGGTCTACACCCTTGTGGTGATTATCATTTTCTATCATATTATTGTTGATAAATACACAAAAGTGGTAGACTTCTAAGCATTGGCTGCGTTTAATTCTTTTATGAATTATTCTGCCCAGAGACCATGCTTAGGCTGCAATGATTTTGCCTACCATATGATCTACTCTTTGTTTTCAACACGGAGATTATCAAATTTGTGATTATCAACATTTATGAATAATTGTTTGGTCTACACATTTAAGTGATCACCTACAATACTCCAAAACTATGATAGGATATAAATTAACATTTTACCTCTTACCTTATACATTGCAATTTTTTCCATGTTTATTTTTAATTTACCATAAGGTAAATTAATTAGTACATGGTTGTGCACGTAGGAATATGGCTACAAGAGAATTTGAGGAACTTGCTTTAAATGGAAGCAATTACCCTACATGGGCTTCTGATATCAAAATTACCCTTGCATCTAGAGAACTTTTGTCTACCATTCAGGAACCTTAAACAGGGGTTGCCATATCTGACAAGAAAAAGTATACTGCTTTGGCTTTGCTACGGTACTATATTCATAAAGATCTCAAAGCAGAATATCTTATGATTGAAAGCCCTCGTGCTTTATGGGACGCTCTTAAAGAACGTTATGAACGGCAAAAGGAACTCATTTGGCCAGAGGCCAATCATGAATGGAATCATTTACGTCTCCAAGATTTTAAATCAGTGGCAGACTATAATCACGCTGTTCATAGAATTTGTTCCAAAATTGAAGTTTTGTGAAAAAGAGCCATCTGATGCAGATAAAATAGAGAAAACTCTATCTACTATGCTTCCTGCTGATAGAATATTGCAACAGCAATATCGGGCCTCTAAATTTCAGATTTACTCTCAACTTATTCATACAGAAAAACATGATGAACTTCTCATGAAGAATCATCATAAGCACCCCATTGGTGCTGCTCCTCTTCCTGAGGTTCACAATGTACAAAATAAACCTAAGAATAAGTTCAATGGATCTCATTCAAAGACCAAATCTGGCCAGCATAAATTCAACAAGAAGCAAAGGTCTAATTCGTATAAGTGGAACAGGGATAGTGCGAAACCCAAAAATGACAACAAGTGTCATAGATGTGGTGATTTTTCGCATTTTGCCAAGAATTGCCGTACACCCAAGCATTTAGTTGCTTTGTATCAGAAGTCTCTAAAAATGGTCAAGTCAGCAGGAGGTGCAAAATTTGAATCACACTTCAATCTTGCATCTGAGGCTACACAAGAAGTTGGCTGTTCTACTCAAGTTCCAAAAGTACAAACAAACAACAAAACTCTTGACATTGAAGAGAAGCTTCCATCGACGGATAAGATACTCCTAGATTTTAGTTCTGGAGACATGTTTGGAGATACAGAATAAATCTCCATCCGTAGTTCATATCAACCTTAGATATAGGTTGCAATCTAGCCAACAAACCTCATACTTGTTTTTAAATATTTTATAATTGAAATTTATATATACCTATTGTTATTGTAAAAATTATACTTATATTTTACTCTCCAATGTCGTATAAACATATCTGTTTTATTGGTGCATATCAACTTTATTTATTACTTTACATATAGATGTCTGTTGATATTGATCCAAAGGGGGAAGAATTATGCCTCGTGGATTCTTGCACCACAAACTCTATTTTTCGAGAAATGAAATATTTCCAAACTCTTAAGAAAAAAGAAGGAAATATTATGACCATCGCTGGTCGAGATGCACTCATTGTTGGCTCAGGACGAGCTACTATTAGTCTTCCTATGGGTACACAAATTACAATAGAGGATGCCTTGTTGTATCCTGATTCGACTCGTACTCTTTTAAGTTACAGATACATCCGTAAAAATGGTCTTCACGTGGAAACACATGAAGATTATAAGGAAGAATTTCTTCTTTTAACTAAACTTACTGGATTTGGCAAGAAAATTTGTGAGAAAATTTCTTCACTCCAATCTGGATTGCACTTTACATACATAAAGCCTCTAAAATATGATGCTTATAAGGTAATTTTCCAAAATATTGATACATTCCAAAATTGGCATGATTGACTTGGACATCCTGGAATTGGGATGATGAGGAAAATTATTAGCAATTCCATTGGTCATGATATGGAAAAAGCAAAATTCCCACAAAATAAAAATTTTTGCTGCACTGCTTGTGCTACTAGGAAATTAATTTTAAGACCGTCGTATCTTAAAATTAGAGCTGAACCACTCAAATTTCTTGAAAGAATTCAAGGAGATATTTGTGGTCCGATTCAACCATTGTCAGGACCGTTCAGATATTTCATGGTACTAATAGACGCATCTACACGATGGTCTCATGTGTGTCTTTTGTCGACACGCAACCATGCATTTGCCAAAATAATATCCCAAATTATTAAATTAAAGGCACATTATCCTGAACAAAGGATTCAATCTATCCGAATGGACAATGCCGCTGAATTCTCATCCCGCGCATTCAATGATTATTGCATGGTATTGGGAATTCAAGTTCAACATTCTGTTCCTTATGTACATACACAGAATGGTTTAGCTGAATCGTTGATTAAAAGAATCAAGCTCATTGCTAGACCTTTGTTGATGAATTGCAAACTACCTACATCTTGTTGGGGTCATGCAGTACTACATGCTGCTGATTTGATCCAACTTAGACCAACTGCATATCTTGAAGCTTTCCCATTACAATTAGTACGTGGGAATCCTCCGAGTATTTCCCATTTGCGTAAATTTGGGTGCGCTGTATACGTACCCATCTCACCACCTTAGCGAACATCGATGGGTCCTCACAGGAAGTTAGGGATCTATGTGGGATATTCATCCTCCTCGGTTATAAAGTATTTAGAGCCTCTCACAGGAGATCTATTTACCGCTCGTTTCGCTGATAGTATTTTTAATGAAGATCACTTTCCGGCATTAGGGGGAGATACGTACAAACAGAATGCCGAGAAATTGATTGGAATGCACATGGCATTCATTTTACTGATCCGCGTACTATAGAAACTGAACAACAAGTTCAGAGAATCATTGATTTACAAAATATTGCAACCAATCTGCCAGACGCTTTTTCAAACTATAAAGGTGTTACAAAGTCTCTCCATCCTGCAAGGAATGTGCCAGAACGAGTGGAGGTACCTAATAAAACCACTCAACCCCAAGTTGTAAACAAGAGGGGGGGGGAAGCACTTCCTGGAAACAAGATGTGATTGCTAGAAAGCAAAAGAAGACTACTAAAACAAGTCAACCTTTGGTTGAAGGACACCTAGAAGTGGATACAAATAATCCACAATCTAGCTCAGTTATGCGCATAAACTCTGAGGCTGGAACATCGGAAGACCCAGCATTCATCAATTCGGGAAATCATGATGAATCATTAAGGGTAGATGAAATTACTATAAATTTCATAGAAACTGGAGAATCTTATGACCGTAAGTCTATAATTGTAGACACATTTTTCTCGGAACAAATTGCAAATATCCTCCAAATTGATTCAGAATCTAAGTCTATGATTGAGTGCAAAAAGCGCTCAGACTGGGATAAGTGGAAGGTAGCAATTCAAGAAGAGATCGCCTCGCTTTCAAAAAGAAAAGTATTTTCGGCTGTATTGCCGACACCGCCTAATATCTTCCCTGTGGGATACAAATGGGTTTTCGTCCGTAAGCGGAATGAAAACAACGAAGTGGTGAGATATAAAGCAAGGCTTGTAGCACAAGGTTTTACGCAGAGACCAGGTGTAGATTATAACGAAACTTACTCTCCAGTAATGAGCGGTATAACATTCCGATATTTAATATCATTGGCAGTACAAAACCATCTTACTATGCAGTTAATGGATGTTATGACCGCATACTTATATGGGTCATTGGATTCTGAGAAATACATGAAAGTACCTGATGGTATTAGTATACCAGATCACAAGGGAAATTGCAATATGTATTGCGTTAAATTACAAAAGTCTTTATACGGCTTAAAACAGTCAGGCCGAATGTGGTACAATCGGTTAAGTGAATTCCTCGGTACGAAGGGATACATAAATAATGATTATTGTCCATGTGTCTTCATTAAAAGATCAAAAATTGGATTTTGTATAATATCGGTATACATCGATGATCTTAACATCATTGGCAACGAAACTGATATTAATGAAGCACGCCATCATTTGAAAAAAGAATTTGAAATGAAAGATTTGGGTAAACCAAATTCTGCTTAGGTTTACAACTTGAGCATTTAAATTCTGGTATATTTGTACACCAAGCTGCCTATGTGCAGAAGGTGTTAGAAAAATTCAATATGGAAAAATCATATCCAGTAAAACCCCCCATGGTAGTACGATCTTTAGATATTGAAAAGGATCCCCTTTAGACCACGGGAAGAAGGAGAAGAAATATTAGGTCCTAACTTTCCATATCTTAGTGCTATTGGAGCACTAATGTATCTTACCAATACCACTCGACCAGATATTGCTTTCGCTGTAAATTTGTTAGCAAGACATAGTGCCGCTCCTACCAAACGCCATTGGATAGAAATTAGAACTATTTTTAGATATCTAAATGACACAAGAGATCTTGGGTTATTTTACAGTAAAAGTAAAGATCCCAATTTGTTAGGATATGCAGATGCTGGTTATTTATCAGATCTCCATAACGGTAAATCACAAACGGGCTTTGTATTCATACAAGGTGGAACCGCAATTTCTTGGAAATCTTCAAAGCAAACATTGGTGTCAACCTCCACTTATCATTCTGAAATAATTGCTTTATACGAAGCATCACGCGAATGCGTATGGCTTCGCAGAATGATAAACCACATAACACAATCATGTGGTATAGGTACACTTGACACACCCACTATTATCTTTGAAGACAATGAAGCATGTGTTCTGCAGATGGAATCATGTTATATTAAAAATAATATGACTAAACATATTATCCCTAAACTATTCTATCCTCATGAATTACAAAAGAACGGAGAGATAGAAATCTTGCAAACTAAGTCATGTGATAACATTGCAGATTTATTCACAAAGTCTCTACCATACTCCACATTTCATAATTGTATTAAAGGAATTGGTATGAGAAGACTTAGGGATTTGTAAGAATGAGGGGGGAGAAATTCTCTAAAATAACCTGAATTCATATATCACATTACACTCTTTTCTTTATATAAGTTTTACTTTTCGGAGCTTTCTCATATAAAGTTTTTTAATGAGGTAATGAGGAAACATAGTGTTATATTGATAACACAATATATATCATGGTGCTTTCTCCTTATTTTCCCACTGGGTTTTGAGGAGTTTTTGCCTGGTATATCAATATACTTTAGTTTTTTCCCACAGGGTTTTTCTAAATATTCAAGACGATAACTAATGGACAAAATAACGGTGCCTACAAGAAGTCAATTGATCAAGGGAGAGTGTTAGGATTATTAAGATTAATTAATTAGTGATCAACAGACACCCATTTGTATAGACATTCTTTTGTACAAGCACCCTTACCCTTTAGTATAGACACCTTTTCATAGATAGGCACCCTTTGGGATTGTATAAATATGTAACAGTTCAACACAATAATCAATCATCAATTTCTCATTCCTATTTTCACTCAACACAAGTATTCAACAGCTTTACAGAAAACGATTCGGTTGCCAAATATTACAGGATGAAAATGGCAGCCCATAGTCCAGAAGGATCCTGACATCTGGTGCCGTTTACGTAGGCTGCTCGTGCAGAACGACAAAGCTCGAGCCGACCAGGCAACCAGGTCCAAACCACAGAATAACAGACACAGGCACACAGGCACACATGAAAATCCATCACGCTGGGGTATAGCATGTCAAGTTGAAGTATAGCTGGAATTCAAATTTCTATTGTTACAAATAACAGCTCTTGACACTATCTACGTGAAAAACTTGGTAACAAACAACAGTTCAATATGCTAGATATGCTTGCTCTTTAACTGCAGGGAATTAGCGCGGCAAAGCGTATAAAACTTTGGCACCCAGATTGGTTGAAATCTGAAGTTTTCTGGCCTATAGATTTGGCACTCATTCTTGCCTAGACTTTGGATTTGGCATGCCCTAATTTTGACATGGCAAACTTTGGAATATAACCAATCAGGCTCTTAGACTCTCCACAGGCCGGCTACTGCAAAGGAGCATCAGGATCCAATCTTTTTTGGATTGCAGCTGCAGCCTGATAATGAAAAATATTTGGTCAAGTTATAAGAGGTTTGTGCTAAGTCATTAGAGCAGGCTTGCAAGTGAGAAAGAAAGAACGACGAACATACCTGAAAATTGCCCAACCTATATTGATAGTTCATTTCCTCACGTAAACGAGCCTGCTCCTTCATGTCTTGAGCCTGGGAGAGAGAGTAAAACAAACAAGATAAACACAGCTTAATTCACTTTACGTTACTATACTTAATCCTACTGTGATTTTTCCACACCAGTACTCTTGCTAAGGATATCATGGGGGGGGGGGGGGGAAAGATTGATAAATAATGCATCACTTACTAGAAAATGTACTTGCATCTTGACACATGGATTGAGTAAGAGAAGGAAAATAAACTCATGCTGCCTTAGAATCAAGTATCCAAAAATAAGGTCTAAAGCACTACTTGCCGTTACATATGTTTCAGGTAAGGAACGGACATGTCTAGGTGACTATAGCACAATAAACTGGTATGCTTGTGCAATCAAACTTGGGTTGGAAAAGTAACAGATGTCAACTACAAAGTCTTCATACTGTGCTATTATGTGTTGACAAGTCATTGCATTGATACAGTCATATGGCACAATTTCTGTCCACGGCATATTACTTCCAATTATAAATTGCTATTCTCTGGGAAAATTACACATGGCATTATATAATTGACCATATATCCACTTAATTATTAGATCATGTTGAGCATTACAGTATTCAACTAATGTTTCAAGGATAGATCAAGACAGACAAAGAAACACAAAATTAATCTAACCAGTCCAGCTTGCATGGAACGTTTCAAAGCTTCCACTTCTTCCTCCTTTCGTCGTTCACGTTCCTTCAATAATTCTAATCTGCAAAATTTTAACAAAAAAAGGTTAAAAAGGAACTGCTCAACACATATTAGACTACAGAAAAATACTAGGGTCTCATAATATTCTCTTCATACAGCATGCAAAGCATTTGGGTAAAGATAACAGCCCACAAAATAATAGTTGGTCTTCATGTATTTTTAAAAAGGATATGTACAATATTGTATAGAGATAAACAATGAAATAAATTCATGTTGCCTACCGTCGCTGTTCCTCATCATTAAATACAGTACGCTCTGTCACTGAGGTCTTTAAACCCTTCTTTTGCTCTTTCTCCATTGCTTTACGATGGTAAGCATCTAAATTATAATATCTGAAAGATAATATAAAGAGATAAATGAAAAGGCCCTATTCTGAACTTATCATCTAATTCAACGTTATAGCCAGAAGATAAAAGCCATTACTTTTTCGATGGGAAAGTGGCTGTATTGTGATCCTCCATGAATCTGAGATACAAAAATACCAAGTGTTAAAAACCCTTGGAACATCAAGGATACAGTAGGAAATATTTTTCTCAGTAGATCAAAGGGTCAAGTAATTATTCAAGCAACTATGTAGAATGAGAGTAACTTACTCTTTAAACATCTGCTTCTCTTCCCAGTTTGACAATGCTTCCAAATTAACCTGGAGCCACATTAACAAGATAACTATATTGAACAACTGGATTACTTTGGTCTTATATTTTAACATCAACCTCCATATAACATGTACATATAATGACATAAAGAAATATACCTGCTTGACTTCTGATAACCACGCAGTGAACTCTGGACGCTTGCTCCTACAAAACACATCGCAAATTAATTTACAGAAATGTAGGATAAATAATTTGGTATATTCAAATTATTTCGAGTCTAAAGCTCATCCATTTGGTAAGAGATAAGACATGATGTTGGGCTGTAAGATTAGGCTAGCAAAATCCCATATAACACACAATTGAAGCAGAAATGTTTATAAATAAATTTGCTATGTATATCATCCCTATGAACTTGAGAGTTGAATTTGCAAAATCTGCATGAAAGATAGTAGAATAGGAGCATTATAAACTCTAAACATACCATTGACTATTGAGCATTCCAGCAATATTGAATTATATCTCATCTTCACTTTCAGTAAGCCATACCATTAGGAAACAACATTTATATTTCAGATTGAATTATACAGTGCCACAGAAACAACAAAGTACAACTGAAAAAAGGGATGCAAATTCATGGTTTGGTATGTCAAACACTGAAGTTCCGAATTAAGACACTCACCACATATCGACCTCACGGATAATACCATACTTTCCCCACGAGTTGGTGACGGCGCCCTTCTTCCCCAAATCCTTCTTCTCTTCCTTCCTCTTCTTTTTCTTCTCCTTCCTCCTCCTCTCCCTCTCCTTCTCCTTCTCCTTCCTCTTCCGCCTCTCCTTCTCTTTCCTCCTGCGCCTTCTCTCCTCCTCCTCCCTCTCCTTCCTCCTCTTCCGCCGCCGCCTCCGCCTCTCCTCTTCAGAATCCAAGCCCGGCTCGCTATCGGACTCCGCGCTGGACCCCGAGTACGACGACTCGGACTCCGATTCCGACGACGAGGCCGAGCTCTCGCTGCGGCTCCGGCGACGCCGCCGCTCCTTCTCCTTCCTTCGCCGCTTCCGCCGCTCGCCTGAGTCCTCACCGGAGCTCTCGCTCCCCTCCTCCTCCTCTTCCCGCCGCTTCGACTTGCCGCGGTGGCCCCGGTCCCGGCTCCCCTTCGAGCGTCCCTCCCTGTCGGTTTCTACAGACTTGCTGCCGCGGCGCGCCTCTTCCTCCTCCTCGTCGCCTCGAACACCACGGGACGAACCGTTCTGGTCGTTCGCCATGGCGCCGCGTGACTAGGGTTTCGCGCCGCGGAGGCGAGAAGGGAGGTGGCGAGGGCGAGCGAGAGTGCGAGACGGATCGGCTCGCGACAGAGAGCCTGAGTGGTGGCGGCGTGGGGCTGGGCGCAGAGAGGACGGGTGGCCGTACTCCTAATTTTCCCGGAACCCACTGACAGGTGGGTCCAGTTTTGTCAAACAGGCACCGTTTCATCGTCTCCTACCTTCGCGAGTTCGCGACCCTTCCCTTCTCTCTGATCGAGCTCGCGCAGTCGCGCCCCACATCCGCCGCCCGATCCGACGCGCCGGCGCCGCCCGCCTCCGATCCGACGCGAAGCCGTCGGTGCTTCCTGCTCTTGCGGCTCAGAAGCGCGCGAGCGGTGCATCTCCCAGGCTCCCGAGCACCCGTCGTGGATCTGACCGGAGGAAGCCGGCGATGTCGAGGGTTCGGGACAGAACGGAGGACTTCAAAGATTCCGTCCGCGTCGCCGCGCTCTCCCATGGCTACACGGAGGTAAGCTCCACCCCAGCCTCACCACCCCCTTCCCCTGCTTACCCCGTACGGACGAAAGCCGAACGGTCCCCAATTCTTCACGCTCCGTTGTCTTGCTCTGCAGGCGCAGCTGGCCGCGCTCATGTCGTCTTTCATTATCCGGAAGCCGTCCCCCAAGTTGCCATTCACCAATGCTGCGATCAAGACGGTAGGAGTGTTGAATGTGTTACTGTGTTGCGTGTGGGGAGACATGTTGCAAGTGATTGATGATCGGTTGTGTTGAATTGTATAGCTTGAGAGTATCAGGGAACTCGAGAGGTTCATAGTAAAGCACAGGAGGGACTATGTGGACCAGCATCGCACAACAGAGCAAGAGAGGGACAACATCGAGCATGAAGTAAGTTACCCATAGTGTGTGTTTGTTTGTTTTGCTATTATTTTGTTATGACTCGTAAATGTGTGTGTTACTCACTTACTCTGCAACCTATATATGCTTAATGTTCGTGTAAAAACTTGAGCTAGTGGGTTGTGTGACATTACAAAAAGATACCTGTTGCTGTGCTATATCATCTCCCTTTTTTCATAGTTGTAATAATCTAGTCTTGGATTACAGTTATTAAAGACCATAGCCCTACAAAAATGTTGAAGAAAATGCATATGCACAATCACTTATCCTCTTTGATGCAGGCTTGGGGTTGATTGCTCATTTTTCTCTTAATTCTATAGCACCTAGTTTGGATATAGTGATGAGGCATTCCTTGTGTATGCATTTTATTGACAACCTATATTCTTTCGGTACACGCTCTATTGATCCATGTAATACGAGGCTGTTACTTTCTGTTCTCAATATAGTAGCTATGTCTAATTACTGAATGTGTATTAGGTTGGTGTTTTTGTAAAAGCATGCAAGGAACAGATTGATATCCTAAAGAATAGGATCCATGAAGAAGAGAATAATGGAGGTGCAAAGACATGGCTTGGCACTAGGGATAACAGTTCCCGGTTGGACTTGATAGCTCATCAGCATGGCGTGGTATGCTTATTTTCTTTGCCATTGATGTTTATAGTTTTTGAGTGATCTGCTGGATTATTTGAATAGGTAGCTGAAGACTATTTTTTTAGGTAGCTTACTGATCTGAATGTGTACCATTCAGACGATTAGACAAAGTGATTTTCTTAGGGATTACATGTTACGTTGCTATGCTTTTGATGAGCAAAGAGACGTTGCTACACTAATAATGACCAAGAATTTCCTTTCATTTGAGCCAACTTGTAGATCAGGTTGTCCTGTTTAGGATTGGTTGTTTAAACTTTTCCTTTCCAAATATCTAGGCTGGGTGTATATTCTACGAGTTGGTAGCAGGGTATCAAACTTTATCATTTGCTATAACAAAAAAATAAACTGTACATTTTAGAGGGCAGATTGCACAATTGCAACAAGTGAATTTGAACAGTATCTAGTTCAGTTTTCTTGTTTAGAGCTGCATCAAGTGCACCATTCATGTGTACACATGGCTATGCATTTGTTTATTGGTTTTTTTTTCTCTTATACTCGTATTGTAAGTAGCAGTTAAGCATCAGTTTTAGGGATTTTATGTCCAGCTACACTAAGGTATTTGTTGTGTCCATTTTTACCAGGTTCTAATTTTGAGTGAGCGTCTCCACTCAGTAACTGCACAGTTTGATCGTCTACGGTCCATGCGTTTTCAAGATGCTATTAATAGAGCAATGCCAAGGAAGAAGATTCAGAAGAAACCAGAAATAAAACCTGTGGAACCATCCAAGTCCAATCTTGTTCTAAAATCTGATGTATCGAAGATTGGAGATCAGGAAGTATCTACGGCACCCATGAGAGTTCAAGAACAACTATTGGATGATGAAACAAGAGCTCTCCAGGTAATATATGGATGGTATACAAATTATGCATAAGTGAGAAACTTGGCAAATTCACATCCTGAAATTCTTCTCAGGTGGAGTTGACGAGTCTTCTTGACGCTGTCCAAGAAACAGAGACAAAGATGATAGAAATGTCAGCACTTAATCATCTTATGTCAACACATGTTCTGCAACAAGCTCAACAGATTCAATATCTATATGACCAGGTATAAAATTCTTCTAAATTGATCTAGTGTATATGTAGTACGTGCTGTAACTTGTGCTTCATACAGAATGTCAGAATCTGAAAAATGGATAATGGACACATGAAGCAAGACCATTAAAGAGCTTTGTAACAACTACCAACATCTAGAATTACGGATTTGTGGAGTATGTGTTCCCTTGTTTAGAGTGCCATTCCTAGGGTATTTAGCTATAAGACATGTACGGGTAAACCGGATGACTGGTGAGTGTAACTTAGTGGGACCGTGGACTGTCTGTGTCATCAGGGTCAGATTTTCGGATAAGCACTAATGAAACCTGTTTATTATCTGTGTGACTGTATGGCCTCATCGAACATCTTTTGCATGGTCTCAGGCTGTTGAAGCTACAAATAATGTGGAGCGTGGGAACAAGGAGCTATCCCAGGCGATTCAGCGCAATAGCAGCAGTAGAACCTTTCTCCTCCTCTTTTTATTTGTTCTCACTTTCTCCGTTCTTTTTCTTGACTGGTACAGCAACTGAGTTAGCACGTGAAGACATTGTAATTTTTTTGTTCATTCTAAAAGATCAAATTACCAAAATCACCTGTCTCTCTAATGTCTAGCTGACCTTTTAGGCACTCTCTATTACTTCAGAAATATTTGTTCACTGTACTCTTTATCTGACTATGCTGGGATTTTTCATTCACTTCAAGTATGCGAAGGTACTACAGGTGCATTGGTCTCTGTACTTGTACTACTCCTAGAGCTGTTTAAATGTCGTCATGTACATACATGAACGAGACGCAAAAGATGCCGTTTGGAGCTTTCAATCACTTGCAAAAAAAAAGACAAGATCCAACGTCCCTGTCTGACGGTCTGCAGAACGTATAAGCATAACCTGGCCATCTATTTATTACGTAAATCAGGTAATTAGTAATCATGTGAGGTCTCCTTGGCCGTTTTTGTTAGCTTTTAAGCAAACTATAGTTGTTTTTCGATCAGCTTGAGGTATATATGCATCACATACAGAATAGTTGCAAGTGCCCCCACATAGAATAGGGACCCCATATAATAAGCATGAGCTTGAACTTGTTTTAAAATACCATCGTTTTACTTCTTCAATAACTCGGGTTCCTTCTTTTAGAAAAAAAAAACACAATTGTAACGTGCATCCAAGATGAAATTTGGAGTAGGGAGTAAAGTGGACACATGACAGACATTGGTAGCCAAACATCATTCCGATTTATACACAAAAAAAGAGCCCTTGGCAGTGACACCAACCAATAAACAGCATGATGGTAACTTACCATGCTGATAGGTCAGGTTAGGTAGGCAACCTAAGGATCCGATAGTGGTAGGCCAGGAAAACATGAGAAGGCAACAGCTTTCTGACATTGACAATAGACCGGAAGTATGAAATCTGCATTTCACCTCCACATCTCATCATATTACAACTCTATATTAGCATGCTTACCCACATGCTTATCAACATTCGACATGGACCATTACCCTCTTTACTATACCGCGTAGTATCCCCCCTCCCACTTTCGGGATATGTACAGAGAGGTGTACCAAACAGTCTAGCCTCAGAACAAGAGCAAACACAGTACCACAAACACGAAGAGGAAGAACCAGATCTGGTGCAGGGACCTCTCAATCTCCATCTGATGCCGCCTCATCCTGGGGTTCACGTTCTGTGCAGCGACATGGTAAGGGCTTGTGTAGTACAAGCTTGCCGGCAGCTGGCCACGGAGGACCAACGGGAGCACTGCCTCCGCCATCCCTCCAAGCACCCCTCCGGCAGTTGAGTGAATCAAGCCACGTCCTAGTGTCGCGGGAGGGTTGATGAAGTCGAACCCAGTGGGACTGGGATGGTAGTGTGCATGCCGCAAAGG
The DNA here is from genome assembly GCA_015342445.1 of Digitaria exilis. Taxonomy (NCBI): domain Eukaryota; kingdom Viridiplantae; phylum Streptophyta; class Magnoliopsida; order Poales; family Poaceae; genus Digitaria; species Digitaria exilis. The sequence goes on along the minus strand of JACEFO010001776.1, from coordinate 420,967 downwards.
CTGGTGCGGAGGGTTAGCTTCCATGCTCTGATGGTGGTGCTGGTCATTGACATTGCTATGTGCATTCTGATGCTCAATAGTCTCCCGGTGCACCATGGGGCGACGTGGGATAGCCATGCCATTTATCGATTTCTTTGAGCTACCTCCACGGCCATACAATGGCACCAGCGTGTCTGGGGAGAGTGTTGCCTTACATACAGGGCACTGCCGCCTTGCTGAACTGCTGTTGTCACTGGCACTTGACTCCACCCCAGGGAGTAGCCACTCATAGATACAAGGCCAGCAGTAGAGGTGGCCACAGAGGGTAACCACAGGTTCTGCTGCGAAATCAAGGCAGATGTTGCAGTCGAAGCATCCGCTTCCTGTTGCTGCTGGCATGTCCCCGCTGGCTTTCTTCACTGCCTCAACATCAGCCACCAAAGGCTGGCTATTGATAGCAGCCATGAATGGCTGGTCCATTCTCCCAGCTTCCATGACAATCGAGATATTGCTCTTGTAAATTGGTTGGTTCAGTTACTGGCACTACTGCAATATACAAAAGAATCCAACCGAGGTCAGTAAAAAATCACAATTGATAAATCAACATATAAATTGGGCCATAGCGTAATTGCACAAAATGGTAAGGGGAGTCTAAGCATCGGAAACGTTCATAATGCTCAGACACCTACCTAACCGTGTGAGAGGACTATAGAAGCACAAGAAATAAGATCGGAAGCAACAAAGCAAACCATATGGCAATCTCTAGTTGTTTAAGATATGTGCAATTCTGAAGCAGACTGGGGGCTAGGTATACTACAGACAATGAGACAACAGACATAACAATTAATCTAAACACGTTAAGAAGCAAATATTAGGTAAATCTCCACATGTTAAGAAGCCAGAAACTTTGCCAATGACACTCAAGCTAGTTATGCCTGCACTAAAGAATCCATCACCTTTCCTAGTAGCATGAGTCAGCAGTCATGGATTCTCCAATATTTTAGTACTGGTGACGATATCTGCTGCACTTTGTTTTTATCCCCTTTGTTATGGTTATCCCGGTGTGTTCCATTAGCATGTTATCCATGAAGATAAAATCAGAAGTTAGGAAACGTATGTCAGCAAGGAAACAAAACCGCTTGCTTTAGTATCTGACTTGGCCCCATGTTTAATGCAAGGGCCATCACTGCCAGCTCGAAATTGCCTCGGGAAGAAAATATAAAAAAACCTTGGGTTTAAAAGGCATGCCCTGCAGCTTTGCAAGCGTGGACTTTGAGTCTTTGACAAGGTTGGCAGGCCCTGAGCATAGCGCTGATCCTAAGAATTGTATATTCAGATAAGCTAATGGGGAAGACCAAAAGAGCATAATTGAATAAACAAGTGAGTGTATGATATAGGCTAAAGGCATCCGTTCTAATCTCCAATATGTGCTTGCTGTGACAAGCTGATTTTTTTTTGGTGGTTGCGGAGCGGCTTCCAAAGGAGCACCATTGAAAAACAGATTAAACAACAATAAGTGGGGGTATTGATGTGGACTGAAACAATGATGAAGCAGCTAAAACACTTGGCATATTCAATGGAACCAAACACACCGAAAAGATCATCACCTAACATATCTAGTGATCAACAAAATAAGAATAACCCAGTGATAATTGCACCTACTGTATCAGGATCAGGAAACATAGAATGGCATTCCCAACAGCTTCGTGGAAATTTCTTAATCACTCTGGCCCCATATGTACGACGAATATTATTTTTGTACTAGTAAAGCTTCAGTAAAGATGCACCTCAATTGCATTACACACAGATGAGGCTGAAAGAACACCAACCCCCGATAGTTTATGTTTGGTTTTGTGGCTCATGACTAGCCCAATATCTACACACTAACACACAGCAAGAATTGAATGGTGTGCTTGACCAACAGAAGCTGTGAAACTCCGGAAATAAACAAGCTGCTAGGTTTGACCCGCATCAGATAACATACCATGGATTTTAAGCGCATTCCCACAGTAATTGATCTAATTTAGGCGTCCCAACAAATCAGGTCAAAGCTGTAAAAGAACCAAGAACATCTTGTTCCGAAGTCACAATTCGCATGGATAGGCCTAAAAAACAATCGCACGGGCACTAAGCATACTCGCCTACAGGAGCAATTTCTCCAGGCTCAGGTAGTAATGCTATCACCCAAAAAATTGCAAATTGACGCGACGCGACTTTCTAACCGCAGAAACAAGGGGGCCGACCAAACATTTTGGAAAATAAAGTATGATAGGCACTCCATCGGGCAGCAAAACAATCCGCCCCCTTTCACTTGTCGTTAGAAGAAAGGTGATTGACAGGTTGGAGAATCCGTCCCAGGAAGGAAGGTCGAGATTTGGTTTTCCAAAACACAAGAAAGGAAGGGCAAGGCCAGAAACATAACTAACTCTCGCGGCAATCGAACAAATCATTACGAAACGAAGGAAGGGACAATCCGTGCAAGCAAGAGGCAGGGCAGAGGGGTTCCTTACCAGCAGAGGAAGAAATCAAGCCGAGCTCGGGTGGATCTGCCCTCCACGCGACTCCACTGCTAATGGCGCCGACGACGAGCAGGAATTCGACGCACGCGCTCCGGCGGAAGAGAAGGCCCGGAGATTGGCTCGGCGGCACGGCCAGGAGAGATGGGGTTGGTGTGGCGGTGCCTCGCGAGGAGCGGGGAGGCGGAGGATGCGGCGGCCCCGGCGCGCGGCGAGGTGAATTTGGTTGGGATAAGGCGGAGGAAGGCGATGATGAGGAGAGAAGACCGAGTTCAGGAGGCGGAGGAGGAATTCGGTGGCTTCCGCCGGGAGATATATAACGAGCGTGGGGGATTCGGTGGCGCTGTGGCGGGGGAGCAATCGACGGTGTGGATGGGTTTTTAAAAGTAATCCCGGGTGATCCGTGGCTTGGGACACTAATTAGGCACCGGTGCGTTGGTAAACAGCATGGCTTATTTCGGAGACCAGATAATAAAGCATGTAGTACACCTCACTCGAACACGTCAAGGCACGGTGCGCGAGCTTCGCCTACGCCATGGCCCATTGGCGTCTGCCCACTGCCTGGCTACATTGGCAAACGACGCTGCTATCGTGTGCAGCGTACATCCTAGTATGTGTGACGGGATTTGTTTGGCTACAATGCACTAATTGCTCTAGCCAAAGGCTATTGCGTGCAACACGCATCGGCTATGCACGAGGCCTAGTTGTCAAACTGGAAAGTGCGCAATGCCGTCGTTGTACTCGTGTTGGCATGGTAAAAATCTCTCGCGCTCAGGTGATCGTGATCCATACTATTCGCCGTGGTGACACCGTGACAGAGACCTCAGGCGATCACAGAGGTACTGCCTGTGCCCTCGTCCATAGTCCGCGTCCACGCAAGAAGCAGCATTGTGCTAGCGATAGAGCCGGCGATGTCCGTCCTCTTCGGATGGAGATAAGGCCTATCCGTGCCCCCCAACTTTCGCCATGTCTCGGGTCGAGTCACCACCATGGCCGCTTTTCGAGCACTGAACGACACGAAAGTTACTATGCCCGACCTCACGGCAGTGTAGTGTGCACTTGTGCTAAAAACGGCCCCCCCATCCATTACTTTGACTCGAGATCTCGTAGAAAGAAAAAATAATTATACCCGTGGATTCTGTTTGCTAGTATTATGGTACCATATAATCATACCCTGGTACGTGCAATGCGATCATGATTACTCATGCAGTGCCTTATCGTTTTCGGTGTGGGGTATACGACTGGCTACCAAACCATGGGCACGGCGGCACGGCATCGTGCATTGCCAATTTGCCGAGCGCAAGCAGACATGTTATCCGTCAGCCACAAGCAAACAAGCCGCTACACATGGCATTGTTAATATGGACGCCCACAAGATCTGACGCTGGAAAAAAAAAAGGTCTGGGGAATACAGGCTACCGCAAAGACACGTATGACAGTCACAGAGTCGCAAGCGAGGGTTGTGTTTAGATGCAAAAGATCTTTTGCACTTACTATTCATTCCCCTCACAGAACACGCATCCCTAAAAATTCCTTTTTCACCTTTCCTATTCATCTCCCTCACATAACACGCATCCCAGAAACAAAAGATCTTTTCCCTTCATCAACTAAACACAGCCGAGATGTCGACTGTCGTGCTCACTGGCGTGGAGCCAATGAGCCCCCTGCCTGGCGAAACCGACCTCCGGCTTCCAGAAACCAGTGTGCCGCACGGACAGATCACAGATCAGCCATAGTGAAAACTAGGGGTCCAAGTGAAGTAAACCGTGTTCAGTCCCGGTCCAGCCATCTGGATAGAGTGCCCAGTGGCAGCTTCCGTGCTGGACCCGGGTTTCCTGCTCGGACGCGCGAAGTCGCATTTGCCGCGCCGCCGCCGATCCGCGGCTTGCGTGGCCGGCGCATCCGTATGACCGTAGCGCCGCCGCGCCAAGCAGAAGCTGCGGGCTTTTCGTCAGCCTGCGGCCTTCCTTTCTTTCCCGTTGGTCAAACTCGGCCGCCTCGCGTAGTCGCGTGGCCTCGGTCAGAGGGTCGTTTGCCCTCGCCGGTCACGGGCTCCGGCCTCGCGTCTTGTTTAATCTCCTGTGCCGTGCGTGGCCACCACCAGAGCACGGAGGGATAGGTGTTAGGAATAGCCGAATAGGGTAGGGATCCGGCACCGAACAGTGCCGCTCACCACAGCGGTAGGTGCGCGTCCGATCCGGTCGTGTGCGTCGTGGCGCGATTAGCCGATAGGCGGATAGGATATGGGGCGCGCTGCTTGCGCACGAGCAATCATTGGTCCGGTAGTTGCGGCGGGGCGCGCGCGCCACGGACGGCCGGGGCCCTTGCCGCGTTCCGCCCGCCACGCCGACGGCCGGAGGAGGCCACCTGCCAGGCACCGGCGGTGGATAGTGGTGTGGAGTCACAGAGACATGTGGTGGAATTGAAATCATCAAATCAAATCCCCGAACCCTCCCTGATCCTGGCGCCGACGCACGCACGTTTAGCACCACGGGGGTACGACGGGAGGTTCTTGTTTAGTGGCGCGACAGCTCCGTGTGCCTTTACGCGAGGACTGTGGCAGGTCGGATGGCGCTATACCAGTCCGGTAGTAGACGCACGGCTTGACAGCTAGGACGATGGGGCCGGAGATAATGTCTGCACTGAATCTAGGGGACTACACTATACACATGACATATGCGCCCTTCCTTTTGGCCTCAAGATCGCAGATCCAAGGGTACGATCCGTCGCCCAAAGTTTGCAGCATCCGCCCGTGGATTACAACGTTCGTGCAGTGCTGCAACAGTTCACCCAGGCGCCGGACCACGGAATGGATCCCACCCGACGCGACCACCTCAGCCGGACCACTATTTGATTTAATATGATTAAAATATTTTTGCCTCATTTTTAAATTAGATTGGTACGCTAAAGTTCAAATAACAAGCCAAAAAAATTCAACTTTGGGAAAATTTTAATTTAAAATTTATAAGAGATTTTGAGTTGAACAAAGTCAAAATGGGTTCTTTGTTATTTATTTTACTAGTATTAAAATAGATACGATTTTAGGAGGTTGATATAATCACCTTTTGAATTTATGAAAGAGGGTTAAACGCATGAACTTTTGAAGCACAGCAACCAAAACAAGCAAACCAAGTTGTCAGACTCACAAGGAACAGGAATGGCGAGGCGCACAACGCAGGCCAAATTTGGCCGCTCGGTCGCATGGGATGGCACGTCAACAATGGTGGACAGGCTTATGGCGTAACTGCTGGAGCGGTAGATGGCCAGCGGGATAGCACGACGGCTGGAGATGCTCTAACAATCAACATGCTCCCATAACAGGATTTATAAAAAGGAATGTCCGCTCCCATAACAGGATTTATAAAAAGGAATGTCCCGACTGTTAACTAAGAAATTCTGTAGTAAACGGCCCAATCTTGGAGGTGCAAACCTGTCACTGTCCTCCATTCTAAATGAGACACGATCCTGAGTTTGGGCTCACTCATGAATCATAATATAATATATGGTAATCAAATGAATCCCGGAAACAAGATGTACTCCTATCTCAAGCCCATATTGCATTATGTGGAAATGACATGACATATATTATTCTAATAGGACAGAATGTGGTTCTTGCCAGTCCATGTCAAGCATTTCGGAGCCAACAAAGATGGGGAGAATAAAACCAGTCTAGGCTGGACAGCAACCCATGCCACTTTACTCAAACAATAATCGAATGAGATTCCAATATCTACAAACAGGTATATATAACCGTTCTGCGTATGGGTCCACTAATCTGATAGCAGTTTTTTTTTTTTTATGAAAGGCCACCGTGTTGAAGATATCCATTGGGCATTTTTACCCCTCAACAAATTTCTCGATGCATGTAGTCAGTGTGCTCTCGGGCACAGCACCGATAACCGAGTCCTTTTTCTCACCGTTCTTGAATATCATCATGGTGGGGATGCTCCGGACCACGTACTGGCTTGCTATGTCTGGGTTCTCATCTGTGTTGAGCTTGTAACATTTCAGCCTTCCCTCATACTCCTTTGAGAGCTTGCCAACAACTGGGTCTATCATTTTGCATGGCCCGCACCATGGAGCCCAGAACTCGACAAGGACAGGTAGCTCACTCTCCATCACAAGTGACTGCCATGTTGACTTGTTCACATCTGGGACTACAATATAACAGTTGAGAAGTGAGAACACAAGAATTGACACAAACATAGGTATATTACCAAGAAAGAAAATTCAGAGGCAATTGACATAAACACAAGCTAAGGTATAGTACCATGAAAGAAAAATCAAGGACAGTTGACACAAACATAGGTATATTACCAAGAAATAAAAATCAGAGACAATTGACACAAGTATCAACAAAGAAAATTAAATTGGTATAGTATCAATAAAGAAAATTAAATGACAACAGAAGTTAGCATAGATATAGCACCAAGGAAGAAAGTCAACATACAGCAACAAAGACAAGTGTTTATGAGCGATAAAAATGAAATGTCATCAGCGTGAAGCTTGTTGGAGGGCATAAACTTTTAAAAGAAAATACTATTGTGTCATAATGTGTAGAATGATCTGGGAGAGGGAAATATCATACAAGCCTTGTTGTACTACCACAAGAAATACAGTTCACTCAAAAAGAAAAAAAAAAGAAATACAGTTCAATATGCCAGGACAGTGATTTTTTGTACTATTTCTTTCTTTAAAACGGCATCGAACTAATTTTGTCAATTTTACATTTTAATACTGCTATATTAGTGATACAGTCTAGGTATCCCCTTATGTTCACTAAATATAATTCTAGGCATAGCATATATACATGTGCTGATTTAGGCATGACAGCTTTTCATCTCTGCTGACAATACTTCAGATGTTATGCAAAAGTGCAAAGGAGCCCAGCTTTAATGCGTTTCCAAACAAGAAGTGTTGATTGACAAAATGGTGAACCAAATATTTGAACACAAGGAAATGGAAATAAAAAATCAAGGTGCTTAAAGTTTGGAGAATAGACAAACATCATAATCATCGGAAAAGAAAAGGGAATCCAATATGTTCTATCTTAAACAACTAGAATATGCCTCTCATTGTGCGAAGTGAACTTTATCATACCCATAAAAAACTAATAAATAATCAACCTCCTGAGCTTGCCTTTTATTCATGACTAAATAATAAGCACAGCTACTTTAGCATTTGCAAATGTCAATGCAGTAAACAGCTTTTATGTCATTATGTGAAATCATAATAAAATCGTGGGAAAAACAGTCACACTAAAGGGAGCGATAGGAAAAAAAAATCATCATAAGGCTTAATAATATATCCTCTTGAAATTAAAGGGAGCAGTGGTGTTCTGCACGCCGCCATAGGAAAAAGTGATAATATAACAACAGGTGCATGAACCACGTGTGTGATACATACATAAAACAACTATGGAACAATTCATAACTTGTAGCAGCCCAACTTTATCAGCCACATGCTTCCATATTTGGATCACAGCACCCCTCGACAAATGAACACGGCATGGGGCAATGATAGATATTGCAATTTGTGCTATAAAGCAAGTCGCCCATGCCATGTCTAAATCTCTGGATGCACCAAACAAAATGATGCTTAGCCGGCAATAAAGAGTTCACCTACATGAAGTGATGAAGGTTGCTGCCTCCAACACAACACAGGCACTACCTTTTGCACGTGCTTGATCTTCCCAGGGAAACACAACTACGCATTTACGCTTGAAGAAAATGATAGATTTTGTGTCTCTATCTCCTGCATGCGCAGCGTGCACCGCGTCATACTACTCAGTGCTCACGCCGAATTGCTATCAAAATTCATAATCTTCATATCCAGAATGCTGAGGCGCTGAGCCTTTCCGTTATAACTTTCGATCCACTACTTCATCCGAACAGTTACCTACATTGAGGAGACCGCACAATCTAAGAGATGCAACATCCTACTGACCAATTTCTGGAGCCAAATGAAAAATCAATATGGAGTCACACTACAAAAAGGATCTCGTCCGGACGCAACGAGGGACCCCAGATACACGCACACGCGTCACTCGGGTCACTAGTTCGCTACCAAATTTGATTCCATAAACAGATCGAACAGTAACGAAAGCGGTGAGCAACCCAGCTCGTGTGTAAGATACCTTCGATGGTCGTGTCCTGGCCCTCGACGGCGCGCACAACGGACGCGCCCCCCCGGTTCCCGGGGAGGCCGGTAGCCGCGCGGAGCGGCGAGGATCTGAAGGTGGCGCTGCTGCAGGAGGCGGGCGTGATCGCGCAGGCGCGGCGCGCGGGGTGGGCGGACGCGGAGGCGCGGGCGAGTGGCGGGGAGGCGACGGGCACGGGGACGAAGAGGCCGGCGGCCATGGCGATCTCGCGGACGGCGACGGGAGGAGAGTTCGAGAAGGAAGGGGAAGGTGGGGGTCGCGTGCGTTTGTTGTGGTGCCAGTGCAGAGCGGGGAATGGGATGGACCGACGGAAAGAGGCAAGTGGGGCACTTCCGATCCAGTTCGCGTAATCGCGGGTGGTGACGCCGCGCGCGTGGCTGGCTGGGGCCCGGCTGATGGCGATCGACGGTGCCACCGTGGCAGGACCAACCAGACGCCACAAATGGCAAGTTTTTGTTCGAAAAAAAAATTGAAAATTGAGCATCTCAATCTTCAGATATGCCTCGGCGCGTCAGAGAGGATACCTGCCAGAGGATCGACGGCGATGGATGTGGAAGCCGTGAAGTGGCAGCAGGGCTGCAGCAAATGTGCAGCTTGTGCTTGTTTGAGCTTTCAACATTCAGAGCATGTCAGATTTTCAGCTTGGTAGCACGAGCTCATCGCCATCACATTACAAACCAGTACTCCACAAGCAAATTACCGATTCTGTGATATGTTTGCTTCTCTGCCCTGTGCCAATGAAACCAATGGCATTTTCAAACTGAAAACAGAAACGTTTTTTTTTTTTTTGAGGGCAGTGCAAATGTTCAAATATACAAAACAGAAACGTTTGTTTTGTATATTTGAACATTTGCACTGCTAGTGCTCGTCGTCGGAAACAAGAACCTCGCTGCCGTGTACTTCTAGCGGTACTCTAATAGCTATCCTCAAACAGTATTTAAAACAATGCTATTGCGATTCAGAATGGTATGATGGATGTATTTCTGCAAGTTTATACTGCAATGGCTGTAACTGTACTTGCATCCAATCCAATGATGAATCTTTACAACAAGTTTACTGTACATGAATCCAGCCCAAAGATGGATCTTTACAACATGTTTCTTTACAAGTTTCATCATATTATTCCAATTTTGAACACCTACGATGCTTACATGTGTACATATTGGTCATGTTTCGATGAGCAATTCGAACTCTTCATCACCCACCGTCAGAACGTGGGCACCCAATAACAATATCCTTTTGCCTTCAGAATTGGCTGCGCTCATATGCTTGCAAGGGTCTACGGTAATCTCCACGTTGGTTGCACTACCAGCAGTCGTGCGGACACGCTCAAAACCAACCAATTGTTTTATAGGAAAGCCCGGTACACTTGATTCCAATCTTGAAAACAGTAGAACAGCATGGCTCCCGTCCATTTCACCGTGATTTGAAACCGCAATGCGAACAGAGAACATTAGAGCTTCGCATGATGCGATATCTTCAGTTTTCACAAAGTATAGCCCGTCCTTCCTTGTGTATGCAGGCTTCCTACTGATAATGTTGGGAACTGATGTATGTGACACGCTGATCTTCTTTGGAGCCGACAAAATGCTGTACGAATATTTGGAGTAACTTAAACCATATCCAAAACCATACACTACATCCCCAATGTAAAATCGGTACGTTCTTCCTGGGTAACCACGCGAAGGATCAGCTCTCATGTTCATATCAGTCATCGGGATAGCAGTGAAGGATTCAGGGTACCAAGTCATAGCCAGCTTTCCTCCTGTAATTACATTTGCAGCACACCAGATTAGTCCAACAGCCACTGCAACTTTTTTTCTTTGCAATACATGAAGTCATGTTTTGTTCCAAGAAGTCTTAAGTTGTTTACTCACCAGGGTTGTACTCTCCAAAAAGAATTTCTGGAAGGACTTGTCCACCAACCTCGCCAGGATATCCAAGCCAAAGAATGCTTGCAATGCGCGGGTCGCGCTTTGCAAAAGAAACATCAACAGGACCACCACCCAAGAGAACCAACACAAGGGGCTTCTTTGTTACACTAGCAATGGTGTGTATGAGGCCCATCTGGTTGCCTGGAAGGAGAAGGCTTACTCTATCTAAGTCTTCACGTTCTTCTGTCAGGTTCAACCCAGCAACTACAATAACAGTATCGGCTACTTTAGCTGCTTCAATGGCTTCTCCGAACAAATATGTTGAGTTACAGGAAACATCCTTGCACCCAGCAGCAAAGGTTGTTTGTGCAACATAGGGTTGAATGCCCTGATGGAAGGTTATAGGATTGCAGGGAACACCTGAATAAAGCGAATCTAATGTTTAAGATGTATTCAACATAGTAAGTTGACAAAACGTTTAATTGAGGCAGTGGTTTAAAACCTGTATAGTCTCCACCCATTGCATAGGCATCATCCGCAGATGGTCCAATGATAGCAACATGTTTAACTTCGTTTCTCTTCAGAGGCAAAAAATTATTGTCGTTCTTCAAAAGGACAGCACCCTGCCTCACAGCTTCTGCTGCAAGCTCTCTATGCTCTTTCGTACACACATTATTGGGCCCTAATTGGTCGTTTTTGGGCTTATCAAATATTCCAAGACGCAGTTGAACAGAGAATAGGTTAAAAAGGGCACGGTCGATATCTTGTTCTTGAATCTTCCCCTTCTCTATTGCTGACTTTGTATGCCGAACTAGGAAAGAGCCACAATTGAGATCCATTCCTTCAAAAAAAAAAAAAGAGCAATCCTAACACCTCAGCAAAAGACTAGTTGATAGATTGAAGCCATAAATGGTCAGATGATGTTCTATCGAAATTTTTTTGACTAAATACTGAGACCTCCGCAATGTTCTGAAGGAATCAGAAGGGAGAAGCCTCCCTCAACATGGAACAAGTACGTAACTATCTTTCCCATATTGGATTTACCAAACAAGGTTTACATTAGTTGGACCAGGCAACCGTTTCACCTATAAACTCCTAGTGCCTATTTTAAAATGCTATAGTTGACCAAGAAATCAAACTTCTAGTCTATAAGACAGAAAGACACAATAAAAATCCACGTGTTTTTTTTTGTGAAATAAAATGACATGTGTTTCTCAGTAAAAAGAGAGAGAAGATTTAATGCTACTAACCTGCCTTAAGAACAATTGCTACTGAATCCTCATCTGACTTAGTGTATGTCTGGTTTTCGTGAATGATTGCCACGGCATCACAATCAGATGTAATATACCTTCAAAGAAAGATGAACATGTATAAAAAATAATGGAAATGCTGGGGGTCTGGGCGTTTATATAATGAAATTCCTTGCTATTCCGGACAGATTTTCAGTGGTCCAAGGCTCAAGACAGACAAAATTCAGAGTCAGGGCAAGCTGCATACCCCTGGAAACCCCATTCATCCCTTGTCTTCTGTAGAAGATCTTTGTGAGCACACATCGGCACACCATTAACCTGGTTATATGCACACATCAAGCAGCTGGCGCGAGCCTCCTGAATGCAGGTCTTGAAAGGAGGCTGGTACGTATCCTCCAAATCTTGTGCATTTACCTGTCAGCAATGGATTACAATCACAACTTGCAAATGATTCAAGAAATACGGTGATTTCAAGCCTGTGACACAACTTTTCAGTTGAACGTATAATTAGCTGAACCACATGAAGTTGACCCAATTTATCATGAATCTCCCCGGAGCAGGATATACTGTAAAGATTATAAGTTGAGAGAAACGATAAGGTGTGTCTGTCTTCACCTTGGCATTGAAGGTGTACCTCGTGAAGCCCTCCCATTTCTCCATGTCATACGCCGTATAGTGCTTGCAGCACGCCGAGAGCCTAATCCTGCCTTCCTCCCCTTCCTCCCCCTGGAACCCCTTGACGTACTCGAGGGAGTACGCGGCGGCGACGGCGGGGTCCTCACCGGACGTCTCCTGCCCGCGGCCCCACCGCGGGTCGCGGAAGATGTTGATGTTGGGCGCCCAGTAGGTGAGCCCGGCCTGGCCGGCGTTGTGCATCCCGAGCGCCTCGGTGGCGACGGCCTCGGCCACCGCGCGCCACAGCGAGCGGTTGAAGGCGGCGGTGGAGAGGATGACCTGCGGGAAGGCGGTGGCGGCGCGGACGGGGCCCGAGGAGAAGTTTACCCCGGGCCCGTTGTCGGCGAGCCCGTGGAGGGACTCGGACCACCACTGGTAGGGCGGGATGCCCAGGCGCGGCACCCCGCCCGCCGTGTTGGACAGCTGCGCGATCTTCTCGTCCAGGGTGAGCAGCGAGACGAGCGCCCGCGCCCGGGCCGGGACGGACAGCGAGGCGTCGCAGAACGGGTAGGCGCTCGCCGGGTGAGAGGGCGCGCACGGGCGCGCGTTCGGCGGCGGCGACGCCGCGGCGCCGCCGGCGGCGGAGGCGAGGAGGCAGAGGAGTGCCAAAAGCATGGCGGGGTCTAGCCGTTGAGTGCGGGGCGATTCGATTTAGATAGACGGATTTGGCTTTATAGAAAGCGGCCACTGAGCCACGGTGTCATCTGGAGCGCGATTCGGGCCATGTTTAGTTGCAAAAGTTTTCTATTCATTCCTTCCAGAAAACACGCTTTTTGGAAAAGTTTTTCTTTAATTTCGTTCAACTTTTCTATTCATCCTCCTCACAAAACATGCTTCCTAAAAAAGTTCTTTTCTCCTTCAACCAACTAAACACAGCTGGACGAGAACAGTTTGGGCGTGTTTAGTTTGAGAAGGGAGAGAAAGATCTTTTCAACTTTCCTATTCATTCCTCTCACAAAACACGTTTCCCAGAAAAGTTCTCCTTCAATTCCCTTTAGCTTTCCTATTCATCCTTCCCACGTGCTTCCCAGAAAAAATTCTTTTCCTCCACTCCCAACTAAACACAGCCTTTGTTGCCTCTGAGAACAATTTCACAGAACCGGTGAGCCGTCGGGGCTCAGGACGTGTACAGGCCCTCTGTCACGGGACGGTGCCGAGGCTTCCGATCGTCGATCGAGACTGCGTCGTGGAGTGGAGTGGCCGACTGGGGAGGAACAAGGGGGAGAAGGCAGCGAGCTGAAGCTGCCCGCTGCCCAGTGTATGACTAGGATCAGTTGCTTGCTGGCTTGGCCTATGCGCAGTTCGTTTTCGGATAAGCATGGCCAAGTCATGTTTTTGGATTATTGTTACATACATGATGAATGGAAACGTGCGCGGACCCGCAACGTGACCTACCGATATTCCTCCTCCGCCGAGAAATGCGGCGCCCAGTGTCATCTCCTTTGTCATGTTATGTGGTACTATTAGCTTTTTTTTGATATGGCTTGGTGTGAAGATGCCGTGCTGACGAGTCGCCACGCCGCCGGCCACGGTCCGTGTCTTGTTCCTGGGGCGTTTAGATTAGGGAAACATTCTCCGAAAATACACTGTTTACCAAAAAAACACTATAGATGAATAGTGTTCTGTGAGTAGAAGGGATGGGATGAATAGTGAAAAGTTAGATAAATAGTGCATTTTTATGGGAACTAAACGGGGCCTTAAGCTCTGGGGCTCTGGACCTCTAGTTCAATCGACAGGAACAACGACCACGATGGTCCGGTGGACGGTGGTGCCGTGGAAGTGCAAGCACACTGTGTGTGTATGAAGAAATGCTGGTCGCAGTTGTTACCGTACGTTTGCGTGCGCTATCACATTCACCGCGGTAGCCTGGTCGGTGGCGCCAAGCCAGGGGAGCACGCATTCTGTTTTATTTTGCCTTTCTCTTTTCCTTTTTTTCTTGAAAAACAAAGTCTCGTAGTATGACGTATGGTCCGAATCTCCGAGCACCCAATGAGCTATCCACTATCCTGGCCTGCCGACCCCGCTCCACAATTTTTCTGGGCTTTTTTGTTAGCTGCGGACCTGCGGTGATGAAAAAGCTTGGCATAGCGTGTTCAGTCAAAATCCTGTCCTCCACGGGGGGAGGTCACCATGAGCTGCACACGGCACACGCAAGGACGCAAGCAACGACCATAGTCCCCATAAAAAAGAAGAAGAATGCAGCAGTCTGCAGTCCTCATCGCCAAACGCTCGAGGAAGCATCTCCACCTTGCAGATAGCTACAGATATCTAATATCCATTATTTCATTGTAGGACAATTGGGTATGATCGATGATCAGATCACAAAGTTTAGTGTCTAGTTACGTCCCGAGGGCACCAAGAAAAGGGACTCCCCAACGACAAGCGTCAGTGCGCCCCGTGAGGCTATGACTGCACACAATAGCAGCAGCTGTATATAAATTGGTGATGATAAACCATAAAGCCGTTGCATAATAGTTGAATGCATACCTGATGGAGATATGTACTTGCTTTCCAAGGGTATTGGGGTAGTGTTTAGTTGATTGGAGGAGAAAAGAATTTTTTTTGGGAAGCGTGTTTTGTAAGAGAGATGAATAGGAAAGTTGAAGGGAGTTGAAGGGAAATTTTTTTGGAAAGCGTGTTTTCTGAGAGGGATGAATAGGAAAGTTGAAAAGATCTTTTGCAACTAAACATAGCCTGGAAGTTTCCCCTTAAAGCCTTGTTTGGAAATGGGTGAATTGGAATGCAATTAATCTAAATTAAACTATTTTCCTCTCGAATCCCTCACATTACACTTCGATGCACTAGCTTCCAAGCAAGCAATAAAACAGAAGCAACAACGTGCATCAGGACAGAAGATAATATCTGTAAAGAAAAGCAAGAGTCAGGCACTAAAGGTCAAGGGCGTTTAGTCCAAGCATTTTGTAAAAATATATCTATTGTCCTTGCTATTTAAATTTCGGATTGCTTTTCAATCTCAGACACTTGTGATGTGCATGTATTCATTTTAGCCGAATCATATTAAACATAGAAAATTCAAAAAAAGCAGCGGGCAACTCTAGGGAGTTATTTGAAAACAAAAAATACTAAACCATCCAGGGATCCATGTCACCCTGCCACCATGGCATAATATGTTGATGTGGCGTACCTTTGACCGTATATGCACACACCAACCAAGTTTGAAGTATGTGATTGCATGGTTTGCAACTTGTTGGACTAAAGTGATACAAAGCTACAAGTTGTTGTATGGTGGGGCGTAATTTACTCATCTATTAAACACAAAAAAATGGAAGGTGTAGTGACCGACCAGTAACATGCATGCCTGATCACTTGTCACGTAAAAAAAAGAATGTGGCATGCTAAGAAAAAACGTGACATGAGTAACAGTTGATGGCTGTTCACATGTGTCATGTAAAAAGAATGTTAACTTGACATAGGTAGCACTTGATGAGTATTTATGTGTGTCAAGTTAAAATAAAATGGCATGCTAAAAAAATGCATAATGTGTCAACCTTGTGCCCAAAAAATAACTTGATGAATTTGCAAAAAAAATTAACTTGATGGTTATTCTAAGAGAAGGTGGCGTGATAAGAAAGGAGGGAGACCAGATTAGGGGGATCAGATAAGGAAGGGCATAAATCCAGAGATTTTCTTTTCTTTTCTTCAACTGTTTTAATGATTAAAATGTTCACTAATTCTAAAAATTGATGGTTGAGATTCATCCGAGGTATTATCTCTTGGAAGGTGAATGGAGTACTTTAGCATAGCCCAAATTGTTAACACTAATTGATCAGAAAGTGTCGGTTGCTAGCATAATTTGATACAATCACGGCACATAGCCAAACCCTTTGCAAATCTCAATTTTTTAAAAGAAAAGAAAAAAAAAGAAAAACACAAGTCCTGACCAATTAGATGGATGATTCATTTACATGCGTGTCTGAAAAATAAAGGCCCTGTTTCGATACAAAGTATGATTAAAAGAATATGGATTTTGGATGGAATAGCAAAATCTGGATTCTAGATAAAATTTGGATTGTGCTGTTTGGGTTCTGGATTCTAGTAGCTGATTTTACACATGTTTGATGCTTACTTCGCATTTCCCATTTATGCCCATGCTTGTATTTTTGGTTCCCAGGAAAATAAGGGGCAAAATAGTAATTTCTGGCTGCAGAAGCTGAATCATCCGTTGAGCTGCTTCTAGGATTCACGGAATCTGGAAAATCGGCTTATGGAATCATCACCAAAATCCTACCCATTTGGAGCCATATTAGATTCGAGAATCTGATTCAGAGAATACGTGGTGCTCCAAACGTCAGTTTTCTCATAGTGAATAGTAAGTGCATTTGGCCCCCTAGTGGTTTTGGTGGTGATAACAACCACAATTTGGAGGTTTCATACTTCTACTGAGATATGTGCAGGAGTAAAATGAAAAGAAATGAAGATATATATGAAGGAGGTCCCCAAATTCAAATAATATGGTGTGAAGCTCATATGGTCGATTTAAATTGAATTTATTCTTTGAATTTGAGTATAGGAAACACCGTACTATCAAGGGGGACGTGTCTGATGAATCAAGGTTGCTAAAGTGCTATATTGATATGAAATCTAAATTTGAGAGACTAAAGGGGCAAAACTCACATTCTCAGAGAAAACCGGAAGATCCGGTTTTGTTCTTCGAAACATCCGGTTCCATTCTGCGTAAAACCGGAAGATCCGATTTTCTTCATCGGAAGATTCGGTTTGGCAGTACACTTAGGTTTTTCACAGCTAACCTAAGCCTATCCGGAAGATCCGAGTAGTACTCGGAAGATCCGGTTTTCCCGATTCAGAACATAACGGTTAGATTTTGGGGATGGGTATAAATACCCCCTCTCTTACCCCTTCACTTGGGGCTCGACAAACAGAACTGAAAACACATTTTGAGCTCTCTCCTCTTCACTCCCCTCCCCTCCAAACCTTGCCCTAGCCAAGATCCATTTGGGGATTGATTGAGAGAAGAGATTTGAGGATTGGGTGTTGACTTTGAGTGAGGGAAGCACTTGTTCATCTCAAGAAGCATTTGAAGCATCCTTGGCTTGTGATTCGCGTTTGTTACTCTTAGAGCTTGCTCCTAGACGGTGAGAGGTCACCAAGTGCAGCACCTAGCTTGTGGAAGCGCCTTGGAGGATTGTATCACCCGTTCCTTGTGTGGAACCATCTAGTAAGTGACTCAATCTTGATCTTTGTGGTCGATTGAGGGAGGAAACGAGTTGAAAGAGACTCTACCCTTTGTGGGTGCCTCAACGGAGACGTAGCTCCCTTGGGAGTGAACTCCGGGAACAAATCTCGTGTCTCTTTGTGTTGCTTACTTCATTTTGGTTCATATATTCTCATATTTGCTATATATTGCCCGATCTATCTCTATAAAGGTTTCCGCTGTATTTGATCATCATATATAACTCTTAGAGTACCTCTGTGAACTTTCTATTCAAGTGGAATTGCAAATAACTTGTTAGATTTTGAATCTCGAGCAAAGGTTATTTCTCACATCGGATCATCCGAGTAAGTCTCGGAACATCCGATCACCGGATCTTCCTAGAAGTACTCGGAAGATCCGGTTTCACTGACAACTTGAGAAGAAAGAATTTTCAGGTTTTATTAGGTACGCCTATTCACCCCCCCCCTCTAGGCATCTACAAGATCCTCTCAAATAGCAAAATCCTGTGGTTATTACTCTCATTCTCTATCATATTGCAACACATTCTAAAAGGCTTCCCACTGCACGCTCAATAATAATCAAAGAAATGATAACAACAACTGGAGGGGAAAAAAAATTGTTAATACTATTGGCATAGTTTCGTTGGGAATGAATAGACCATACAAAGCCCATGTTTAGATATTGAAATTTCACCAAAAGTTTTCATAGTGAGAAGGGAAGAGCTACATGGCCCTAATGATGAGATACATTGACAGAATGGAAGAGCTCTTGTGCTACTTTATACGTGATTCTTCCGTGCCAGGCTGCCAACAACAGGTAAGTGAAGCATAATGGCAATGTTCAAGCATGTATACAACTAATAACTGATAGACACCTCAAATATGGTTCACCTTAAATTTCTTTCAACCATTTCATTATCTTATATAATTGTTTTGGATAATTTAGACAACATGGAAGAGCTGAATTTGAAAAGATCGATGACAACGAGTAGGCTCTCTGGTCTAGTTGGCTGAGTCTCACTGTCCCCAGTTCTCAAATAGTTGGGCTTAATTATCGAAAAAGAAGAAAACCATTGGGCTTTGTCTAGACCGCCAGCGACATCCGGCCCGGCCGTTTCTCTCCGCG
Organism: Digitaria exilis; assembly: GCA_015342445.1. Lineage (NCBI taxonomy): Eukaryota > Viridiplantae > Streptophyta > Magnoliopsida > Poales > Poaceae > Digitaria > Digitaria exilis. The sequence continues at coordinate 402,194 of JACEFO010001776.1, read as the reverse complement.
TCGAAACTACAGGCAACCACAAACAAAACATCGAGCTTCCTTACCTATGTCAAGGCCTCATTAAGCGCATTGGCACGGGAGAAGATACAAGTATTAGGGAAACGAATTGGCTCCCAAGAAACGGTATGCTCCGACCCATGGTAACATCATCCTCGAATCCGCCGCAACTTGTGAGTGAACTCATCGATTTAACCAGGATATGTTGGGATCATCAGAAGCTCTTATATACTTTTCACCCAATGGATGTAGAGGTGATTAGCAACATACCCCTGAGTACCAGAAGACAGGAAGACTTCTGGGCATGGCACTACGAGAGGAGTGGCATCTTCTCGGTAAGATCTGCCTATCGAATGTTGGTGAGCAACAGGCAGAAGAACTGTGATTATTTCGAAGGAAGACCTAGCAAGTATGACTACAAGGCGAATGAAAAAGAATGGTCACAACTGTGGCAAGTGAAGGTGCCATCCAAACTCAAGGTCTTCCTATGGAGGCTAGCAAGGCACTCACTTCCGTCAGGGGATATTCTTCATCGACGGAACATGGCTCGCCCAATTGTGCTCTATGCGGAGCTGTGGATTCATGGAAACACTCACTGTTGGAGTGCAACATGTCTAAATGTGTATGTGCATTGGAGAAGGAAGATATCGCAGATTTCCTAGGAGCACTACAAGAGGGGGAGGTCCGAGCGTGGCTAGATAAAGTACTCTCTTCGTTGCCCAAGGAGGATATGACTCGAGTCGTGGTGACCTTGTGGGCTGTTTGGCATGCAAGAAGGAAAGCTTTGCACGAAAATGTTTTTCAAGGGCCACTATCGACACATGCTTTTATTAACAGATTCATCACTGACCTTGGAGTTTCAATACCTGAACGAAATGTGGGGAGACAAAGCCAAGGGCCTCTCCCAAGCTGGATCCCCCCACCCCAAGGCCATGCGAAGATCAATGTGGATGCAGCTATCTCTAAGAATTCAGGTTTCGCAACGGTTGCTGCAGTCGCTCGAGATGACACCGAAACCTTTATTGGGGCGTCGACAGTGGTAAGCTATGGCACCACAGACCCTGAAACTATGGAGGCGATGGCGTGTAGGGAAGGTCTAGCTCTGGCTAATGATCTACTCCTTCGTAAAGTGCGGTTAGCAAGTGACTGCACTAATGTGATCCGAAGCTGCGGCGGTGCTGCGATGGGTCCTTACGGTCACATCATTCAGGAGATCAAAGCGCAAGCGAAGAGTTTCCAGAACATGAGTTCGTCCATGAACGACGAGAAGCAAACTACGATGCACACAACTTGGCTCGGAGTTCCCTTTTCGATCCAGTCGGTCGGCATATGTGGTTTCTCAATCTGCCCGAGGGCGTTTGTAATTCTCATACTATAGCTGCGTAGAAGGTAGCAGTTGTTCTAAAAAACAAAAAAAAAAACAAACAAAACATCCGGGAAACACACAGAAACCCAACCAAAAACCCGTAAAACCACAGGAAAACCTCACACGTCTTCCTCCGTCCAGCCTGTCTCCGGCCCCGCTCCTTAACGCCGCATCATCCCCTTCCAATCTCGTCTTCCCCACACCCGTACCCGTCAAAATTCCAATCGCTCGATTCTCAGGGAAGGGAAGGAGACACCAAGGACACTCCGGGGGTCGCAATGCGAGTCCTCGCCGTGGTCCTCCTCGCCGCGGCGTGCGCAGCGGCGGCTGCTGCTTCCGGCGGCGGCGGCAGTGGGGAGCTCCCGGAGTTCCGTGAAGCGCCGGCGTTCCGCAACGGCGCGGCCTGCGCGGACGCGCCGACGATCCACATCGCGATGACGCTGGACGGCACCTACCTCCGGGGCTCCCTCGCGGGCGTCCTCTCCGTGCTCCGCCACGCCGCCTGCCCGGAGTCCATCGCCTTCCACTTCGTCGCCTCCTCGACCTCCCCGGCGCGCCGCCTCGCGGCCCTGCGCCGCGCGCTCGCCGCGGCCTTCCCCACCCTCCCGGCCACCGTGCACCGCTTCGACGCCCGCCTCGTCCGGGGCAAGATCTCATCCTCCGTCCGCCGCGCGCTGGACCAGCCCCTCAACTACGCCCGCATCTACCTCGCCGACCTCCTCCCGCGCTCCGTCTCCCGCGTCCTATACCTCGACTCCGACCTACTCGTCGTCGACGACGTCGCCCGCCTCTGGGCCACCGACCTCGGCCCCGACGCCGCCCTCGCCGCCCCCGAGTACTGCCACGCCAACTTCACCTCCTACTTCACCGACGCGTTCTGGCGCCACCCGGAGTACGCCACCGTCTTCGCCAACCGGACGCGCGTCCCCTGCTACTTCAACACGGGGGTCATGGTCATCGACCTCGATAGGTGGCGCGCCGGCGGGTACACGGCGAAGCTGGAGTATTGGATGGAGGTGCAGAAGCAGGAGGCCAGGATATACGAGCTGGGCTCCCTCCCGCCGTTCCTCCTGGTGTTCGCCGGCGAGGTGAGGGCCGTGGAGCACCGGTGGAACCAGCACGGGCTCGGCGGCGACAACGTGGCGGGGCAGTGCCGGGAGCTGCACCCTGGCCCAGTCAGCCTGCTGCACTGGAGCGGGAAGGGGAAGCCGTGGCTGCGGCTGGACGCCGGCCGGCCGTGCCCGCTCGACGCGCTCTGGGCGCCCTACGACCTCCTCCGCCGCCGCGGCGCCCGGGATGACCTCCTCGCCGCCGTCGCCTGACAATGCTGGGCCCATATCGCTGGGGCGATCGATTTGCTCGCGTCCGATCGGATCATACTCCACGGCGGGCGTCGGCGTCGGGGTACTGAGCCACTGACACGTTGACCCACTTGACACTCCGCGTGTGGGACCCATCATGTGTCCATGCTGTCAGCCGTAATGACGTTTGTTGGAGTAGCCCCATCGGTACTGCCATTCTCATCGGGCCCATACGTTGGTGGCGGATGGGGATTTTGGGGTAGGCTAGGGGGGTCGAGGTGAAATGCAGCCTTGGGCTGTGTACAGCTGTTGTTTTGGCTAGATCTTTAGATTCTATATTCTTTATTATTTGTTCTTGCTAAATTCTTGAATCAACTCCATATAATAGGCAATGTATAATACTGCAGGAAGGCAGGCACAGGTTTAGCATCACTAGAATAAACTTTGGGTATGTTTGGAATTACATGGCCTTTTTTAGTCCAGGGTTAGGGTTCTGGAGTAGGAAACAAGGAGTGTCTGTTCTCGGAAAAAGCGATAAAGCTTGGTGTAAGTGTAACTTTAGTATTTTCTGTACGAATGTAACTCTGCTAGTTTTAAATTGGTTGTGCACAGTGCGGAGCAAAATCAGATGTGAGATGTCGTTTTGCTTTGAGACGAGAGAGGGAGAAACAAATAAAGAAAAAGGTTAATTGGATGTCGTCTCGTGGCGCAAATCTCAATCTTAGGTCTCCAAATTTCAGGAATCTGGCCTGACTTTCCCGCTTTTGTTTAAAGCCCGATCCACGGGTGATTTCAGTCGCATTCGCTCGGTGACATGTGATTCCAATGGGCGTTTGCCAAGTGCTCGAGTGGATCTTTGTAAAAAGCTGGGAAATTCTTTGCTTCTCCCGTGCGCGACTGCGGGCGAGACCGCGAGAGAGGGCAGAGAGGAAAAGGTTCGGTTGCTTTCAGCCTTTTCGCCTCGGTTGCTATCAGGTTGCTGGTGAGGGGATGATCACTCGATTGCGGTAGCGTGCGAGCGTGATGCTGTATTGCTGTTGGACGGAAATGCTGCTTTGCGCTGGGTTAATGCAGCGGTGACAAGCAGGTAAAGGTGCTTAAAGGTTAAACTTATGTTCATGACATGACTGCTCCATTTTTTTAAAAAAAAATCCCTACTAGGATAGACAAACGAACGGGATAATGTACGAGTCATCAAAAGTTGATATGTGAACGCCTTTCAGATAAGTAGCGCTATATCTTCTGTGCCACTACTACATTGAGCAAACTAGCAGACCACGAAGCTTTTAAGGTCCTGTGTATAGTTCACCAAGTTTTTTCATCACTATAGGAAATTCGAATATTTGGATATAAACTAGGAGTATTAAATACAGGTATTTGACACACTCATTCCATAACCTTCGGGTGAGTTTACAAGACGAATCTATTAAACCTAATTATGCCATGATGAGACAATGTTGTGCTACAGTAAACAATCTCTAATAATGAATTAATCATGCTTAATAATTTCGTCTCGTGATTCAACATCCATTCATGTAATTGGTTTTATAATTAGATCATGCTTAGTCCTCCAAACTAGTTTCTCCAACTAAATTGGGCCTTAATTTTAGAACTGCAATTTGGGAGGATACCTCTCTCTTCCATATAATTTAGGCTATATGTCTTTTTCATGTACTAATGAAGCAGTAGTGACTACTTTTTGTAACAACTGTGGTTTGATGCATATTTTTGTACATGTCTAAAGCCGTTTCATCCAATTATCTAAAGAAAATAGGCCCTAGGAAGCTACATAGCTTTCCACCTTGCAGCAGGAGTGCAGGCTTCCAAGTGTGAATGAACCTGACGTTGTGACGATGTAGCGTAAAACTTGCCTTGTCTAGCTACCAAATAGTACATGTTACTGTATCTTGGTCGCTTTCAAACGTTATGTTTAGTTGAGGGTGAGAAAAAAATATTTTTTTTCTTAGATGTTTGTTATGTGAAGGGGATGAATAGAAAAAGTAATTTTTTTTCTAAAATGTGTGTTAGATGAATAGAAAGTCCCAGCAATGGTGTTGGGCTGGTGGCTGCGGCCTGGCTTGCCAAGACAGACCGATCCAGGGCACCAGGCTCTTTCGGTTCCACCCGTCTCAGCAGATGAGACACTGTACTACTCCCACCTGCAATCGCCGAGATGAAATGAGCAAGCTGGTGCTGCAAGGAGTGGAGAGATCTTGTCTCGGTCTCCAGAGCTGACAAAAGCGGCACCGACAATCTCGGCAGTTTATTAGGGATGAGACAAGCGCCGACATACTGCCACGCAGGCTCCCACGCAGCTGCAGATCAGAGGACCGCCGGGCCACCGCGCCGTGTCAAGCTGCTCGTGGAAGTATTGCTATTTGACAGAAAGTTCGAACTAGTACGTAGATAGGCCCGTATCGGTGTCACGGTGTGCCATTGTCCAACGGCAAACCTTCGGCTTCGGGCTTTCTCAAAGGAGCCCTTGGGGGTTGTTTAGATTGGAAAAAAATTCTCGAAAAAATGAATATTGTTCTATGAGTATGAATGATAAAATAAATAGGAAAAAAATAGATGAATAATGTATTTGGGAGAAATTTGGTGAATCTAAACGCTCCCTTGATGATTCTAAAGCTCCAGTGCATCTAGATTCTACAACTTCTCATGTAAACGAGCCAAAAAGTGAGACCCATATTTTTTTGGGAAATAACATATAGCAATAGTACTATATACTTGTATAGTAGGGATGAGTCGCTAAAAACTAGGGATGAAGAGCTTAAAATCTACTACCTCCGTTTCAAAATATAGCTACGTTCTAAGCAGCACGGATACGGATACGTGTATAAGTATCGATAGGATACGGATACACGGATATGTTATTTTTCAAATAAATCTAATACACGGATCCGTTTTAAATTTTTTTAATAAATATATAATATTGCATATTAAATTATATAATTAGTAGATAGTAATGTGTTTTTTCTAAAACATGTTGTACTACTCCTCTCTTACGAGGGTGACAAATTTCCTTTCATTGCTGGCTAATGAGCAGGCAGTAGCGATGCCTACTCATGACTAACCTGTTGCACTGCTCGTGCTCGGAGGAACCTACCTAGTGCCGAGCACCTAGGTGTCGCACGCACCATCTCCCTGAGATGCCTTTCATACAACATACACGCCCAGAACCTCCCAATATACATGCACTACTAGTTGTTGAACCTTAATATGCCCCACGTAAAGGTACATAAGTCAATGTAGTTGGGCTGCCAGGTGGATACGGTGACCGATACGTATCAAAGCTGAGTTTCAAGGCCCAATACGACCCATTAAACCGATACACGACACAACCGTGTATCCGTGATGTATCCGATACGCAATACGTCACCTCCTAGGAGTATCCATGCTACATAGGCTACGTTAAGTATTTAAAATCTGTTCTAAAATATAGCTACATATGAGTTGTGAAGCCTAATTGAATGTGTGAATGGACAAAAATATCCCTCTGGAAATTAATTGTCTTGTGGTCCTAGTTATAAGCATAGAGGTATATAAGACAAGTATAGTTACCATATATATCTGCATGGACATGTTTAATAAAGAGTATATGAGATATTTTGTCATACTTCTTAATCTGTCCTAGAAAAGCTAAACGTGGCTATATTTTGGAACGGAGGTAGTAAATCATATCATTAAGGTGCTCATCGAAGAAGATGCTTACCACGCATATATTGTTTTTTTTTTTTGAGACAGGTGCCGCCTACTATGGACTTACACCAGAAATAGTTGTACAAACGCCATCAGGCGGACTAAGCAACCAAACATGCCGACCTAGACTAGCATAAAGAGAACTTCTAGCTAAGCCGTGGGCGTCGTGGTTGGACCTTCTTCTGCTTTCATGGACGAGTTCAAAGAACTGGAGCTCTCCTTGCCTTGCTCTTACATCCCTGATCACTTGACCATACGTGTCTTTCGCTTCCTCCGCAAAGCTTCTCACGACGTTTTTACAATCACTTGCCATTCTAACCCTTTGCAAAAGGAGATCATTTACCAAAGCCATTCCTTCTCTGCACGCAGTAGCTTCCATCACCTCCGGGTCTGTCACTCCCTGCACAACTAGCGCCGAAGCACCCAGGAAATTGCCTGTAGCATCACGTGCTACTGCCGCTACTGAACCCAGCCCCATATTCTTTGAAATTGCTGCATCAACATTGACCTACGCAACACCCGGTGGAGGAGATATCCATCTTGGGGTGTTGTTCATTCTCATCTCCTTCTTCTCTGGTAAGGGCATGGTCATCTCTAAATCAGTTATATATCTATCCACAAAGCAGTGGGTAGACAGCGGACTCTGGGAAATATTTTCATACACAACTTTTCTTCTCGCATACCAGATTGCCCACATGGTCACCACCACTCGTATCATCTCATCGTGTGATAGAGTGGAGAATGCTTCTGTCAACCATCCCTGGGCACTAGTATCCTGAATAGTACATATGCTCTCCACTATCTCTTCACGCTCCAATGCCCATACACACCTTGCAAAATTGCAATCTAAGAGAGCATGCTTCCACGAGTCAGATGCTCCACATATAACACATGTACTGTGGTCCGCCATATTTCTACGATGAAAAACATCATTAGATGGCAGAGAATGGCGAGCTAGGGACTTTGATATTCCAAAGAGCTAACCATTCCTTTTCCACTTCTTTTGTATTAGACTTGCCTGTTCTGTTTTCATGCCAAGCTGTCATGCGTACTTTATTGTTCATCAACATTCTGTATGCTGATCTCACCGAGAAATTCCCCTTCTTCTCGTAATGCCATACCCAGAAGTCCTGTTGTCGACTCATGCTCAATGGTATATTACAGATAGTTTCTCTGTCCATTGTGATAAAAAACATCTGGAGTTTATTCTGATCCCATGCTGCTGTTGTGGAATGCCTGCAGCTACACACATCTGGCCCAGAGGCCCATACGAAACTTCACTTCGACTGGCCCATATCTCTTCCTCAGGGCGTACAAAAGAAGCGCCTCGAAATGGAATGAAACCACACCACACCATCACCGATGATTCGACGGCTGACTGTGAGTTGACAAGCCGGAAATCCGGATGGATCAGATTATCAGACGCCGCCCTTCGGCACGAGCTAGCGGCACCCGGTTTCCCCGGCTTTAACACGCGCGAAACTGGCGCGGGAAGCCATCATCCACAGTCACCCGTCGGCGCGGCGCGGAGGTTGACTCGCACGCGTTCGTAACGCCGCGCCACGCCGGGAAGCCATGCCGCCTCCATGTGGGGAGGCCGGATCGCCAGACGCCAGCGTGCCCGTTCCATCTCGACGCCTTCTGTATTATAAATAGGCCTGCGAGTGTGGGTCGGATCTCGCAATCTAGTCGGGTATTTTTTTTTTTTGGCTCTTCCCTGCAAGTTGAAATCGGGTGATCGATCAAGCAGTTGAGAGCAGGAAGGCGAGGAGATGGCGCACGGAACGCTGGAGGTGCTGCTCGTCGGAGCCAAGGGACTCGAGAACACCGACTACCTGAGTATGTATTCCCCGTTTCTTGATCGATCGGTTCATCTAACCTTTCGTTCCTTCGGTCAGGGAAGACATAATTCTGCAAATTTGGAGTGGTTCCACTGCTCTTGAAAAATGGCATCAATTCTTGCTGACGAGTTTCAAGGCATGGCTGGTTGCAGGTAACATGGATCCCTACGCGGTTCTGAGTTGTCGCTCCCAGGAGCAGAAGAGCAGCGTCGCATCCGGTATATGTCTCTATTTAGCTTCAGTTTCTTTAATCACAGGTTAAATACTTTACTTTGTTATAAAAATGTCGTTTTCAAGTTACAACTTCATCAATAGTCTGCCAGACTAGAATTATGACAGCTAGTAGTTTTAAGTTTTGGGTTAGTTCAGGCCAATGGTCCAGTTTCTGTCGTGGCTACTGATCCAAAGCTAAATGCAGAACGACCACTCTGAAAGTTTATGAGGCGAGCATATGCTACTATACTATACACTGGAACTCTAGAAGTAACATGGCAATACAACTTGGTAGTTGGATCAGCTCTGATCTGTGTTTCACTCCAGTTGCTGTGTGAATACTGTAATGGAGTTGAGTTGTTCGGTCGTTGTATACTTGTTTTCGAAGCTGCCTCGGGAAAGTGTAGCGCAGTCTCCCTAGTTGAATGGTTTGCAGGCCAATGCTACCAAAAATGTCATCCATTCCAAAAAAAAAAAAAGAAGAAGAAGGCTAGCGCACTTGAAGAGGCGAAGCTAATCAGGAAAAGGACAACTCAAAATGTGCTGAAGACTAGGTTGAAACTGTTAGATCAAACTAACAATACATAAGCATGAACATGAACAGAATCTCTAGTTTAGAGTAGATCTCGCCTAGAACATGAATCTAATGAGGAAAAGGGTTCGCCAGTGAGCTTATACCGGCGCTTGTGGTGTCCATGTCGTCGACGGTGGTCGGTGCAGAGGTGACGAAGTCGATGGCGTGGACGGCATCGGGGATGTAGCGCAGACGCTCCTTGAGGCTCTTCGCGGGGTAGCGTCGGCCTTCTGGACGCCAACGGCACTGGCCCTGGCGAGGAACACGAGGTTCCGAGCCTTCCAGCGCCCTTAGTGATCGGTGAAGGGTGGCTAGGTTATGGTGAACCTAGGATTGCATAATTGGATACCTCGTTGGAGGAATTCCTCAGTTTATATAGCGCTGTAGGCCCGGGGCCGTGTCCTATAGATAGAAATAGATTGCCTCCCGATCAAGGCAAGAACTCATAGTTGGAAATCTTAGAGATTTGAGGGATTCGGGGTTATCCCCGTTTCTATCTTTATCTCGGTTGTTGACCGGGATCAAATCGAAATCCAACAGAAACCAACTGTTTACCTTCCCTCGTTTCTTCACATCTGAAAACCAAAAGAGAAGAGAGGATACATCCATCAAGCCATTCGTTACGGCAGAGGAAATTAGTTTTACTTTACAGCCACCAAGCTGAAATCTCGTGGGCACTTCAATTGCAATTCTGTGCCGTATGGCGTATGGATAGTTTTGGTGCTGTGCTAATGCTGTGTTCTTGGCTTCTATATAAATTTTTAACTTGATCTGTTTGCGTACTGCAGGGAAAGGATGTGATCCTGAATGGAATGAGACCTTCGTGTTCACCGTCTCCGACAGCACAACTGAGTTATTCATCAAGCTCCTGGACAGTGATGGTGGCACGGATGATGACTTTGTTGGTGAAGCAACGTAAGTACTTCCGTCTTGTAACCCGAGAATCCTGCCTCAAATACAAAGTGATACACCACATACATTAGCGCTAGTTATCCTCGCTCTTGCGCGGCTTGCAGTTTTGATAATGCTTTGGGATCCAAACTTTAACGTTTAAAATGTTTATTTCAATTGAGTGCCCTGTTTTTGTAGGATTCCTCTGGAAGCAGTTTACACTGAAAGAAGCATTCCTCCAACTGTCTACAATGTCGTGAAAGATGAAGAATACCGCGGAGAAATCAAAATTGGCCTCACATTCACTCCAGAGGTAATTTGTCTTACATGATCACATCCTGTTCAAAGTTGGATTTAAAAATGTAATGCACTAAAAGTCTGTAACTATTGTAAAAACGTTTTTGGATCCACATGTAATATTCGTTCCTATAAAACCTGAAAATGATGCTCATAGGCAAGCTTTTCATATTACTGTTTGCTAGCAACTTTATGTGATAGCTGCCGCCGGCTTTGGATGTTTCTTCTGCTTCCTTTTCCTGTCTAGTTTCTGTCAGGGGCAAAGATAAGCCCTTTCTGTACTTTGCATTAGTGGCCACCTTATCTCTCCTTTTCTGTTGCTTTCCTTTATAACTAAAGATTAGGAGTTTCCTTTATAACCTAAAGATTAGTTGGCTTTTGTTCTGAAATGTCTCTTCTGGTCTATTAGCAGGATGCTCGCGATCAGGATTATTGAGAGTTGTCTTGAAAAGGAGCAGGTTGCTTGACGTCTTGCTGCAATTCCGTAACCAAGCAGTGTTCCTGAGCATGTACAACTTGTGTAGAACCCTGCAACTTATATTGCTCTCAATTTGTCCCCGTATTATTTGCATTGTCGTGTACTGAAAGCTTGTAATAATGGTGTTGGCCACTTGTTTGAACTATAGCTGAACGCCTGAACCCCACTCTCCATGTTCATCAGATAACCTGTCGAAACTACAGCAGGCGGTGACTGCCGCAAGATATCACTTGTCTGTTCTCTGTTTTTCTACTCAACTCGGACAGGATCCACGAAATCATCTTGCATTGCAGGATGCACCAGGGAGTCGACATCTGATGCATGGCAATCAGCACCGTGCATGCCTCCCCACTGACACCCATGTCTGGGATGATGAGAATACACCGTGGCTTAGCGTTCACTCAAGAGCACGCAGAGGGAGGCCCGGCCGGCCGGCCCCCGGTCTTCTTTGACCTTCCCAGTCCCAGCTGCTGCGCTTCACGGCCGTATCTCTCTGCCTCCCTGACTTTCTCTGCCGAGTGCTGGGCCGGTAGATTAACCTAAGTCACTAGCAATTTTTTATGCCCTAGGCGACGATCCTTGCCATGTGATCCGAGTGATAAGATATGTAGGGATGCTGTTGAGTTATGGCGTGGTCGCAAGCGAACAAAAAGGCTAGTAACTCGAAATCATAGTTTCAGCGAGGCGCGACAAAGCACCAGCTTGTCCGGGCTCCCCATGTCCGCTTGCTCGCTCCGACGTCGCCGCAGCGAGCGGAAATGACGCTAAACACCCTGGACACTGGAAGCTCGAGAAGAAAAAACATGTACTCTACAGGCCCGGTTATTGCTCCAAGTCCAAACTCCGATCCAGCAACAAAGAAAACAAGGCAAGCTCTAAATCATTGTTGCTATCTGAATCAAATCTTTGCACGGAAGAATACGTACGGCAACAAAGAAGCATGCATGTACTAGGCTCTTCCTTTGCATCCGATTTGATTCAGAGAGGAGCTCTACTGCTGTGGTAGCTAAGCTAATTACAGTTACAGGCACATCTATCACTATGTGTGATTCAGCGAGAGAAAAAAAATGGAAGCCGGACGAAGAAGAAACCTGCCGCTTGCTCGATCCTGCTAGTTGTGCAGCGGGTTGGAGCCCTGCGGCACCAGCCTCTTGGACTCGCCGAGCACCGCCTCGGCGTCCCGGGCTGCCACGGGCGCCGTCGCTCTCGCCGCTTCCATCGCCATCGTCGTCGTCGACGACGACGCCGGACTTTGCCTCCACGCCGCCACGTCCGCCCGGAGAATTCGGTGGCCGCAGCAGCCGAAAGCGGCGAGCTCGCTCGCCAGCAGAAGAAGCATTGCGAGCAGCATGGCCTGTTGCCGCGCGCTCGTGCAGCGTCTCCTCCTCTCCATGATATGCTCGGATATGTGAGGCTGAAGGGAAGGGAAGGGTAGGGGAGGGACGCTCTGGTCTCTGACTTGGAGGAGGAGCTAGCGCTTTGTAGTTAGTACGCCGCCCCGCACGCGCCGCCGTCGTTCGCGCTGCGTGTCCTAGGCGAGGCGAGCGAGCGTGTCTGGTAGGTGCCGGTGCGCTGCGCGCCTGCGCTAATAAGATGGGGCCGGGCACCGTTAGCCTTGACTGTTCGAGTGTGAAAGGCTGGGCTTTGTCCGATCGAGAGGGAGGTGGTCACTTGACAGTTGAGTCGACGACACAACAGCCGACCTAACTCGTGCTTTTGTCGCGTAAACCTCATGTAGACATGTGCTTGATTGGCGCCTAATCGCGGGACAAGCTTGCGGACGTGCCGGATGATGGCATTGGTCATGTCTAGGAGTTGGGTATGGTTCGTGTGGTCATGTCCCTGTGTCTCTGTATGAACGGATCCTGATGCTACCAGTCATTGTGGGGAAACAGTGGCATGTTATCGATATCTCGGTGGAATGGGAATGAGGGAGCCGACTGGAATTTGTGATGGTTGGTTGGATACTTATTACATTCGTCTGCAGTTTGTGGTGAGGGACCTTGCTTGCATCACACAGAAAGCTTCAAAAGGGATGCTGCCGCATTTCGCTGTTGTCCTCTTACTTTTATCCCATCGGTCTAACGGTCTCACATCAACCTTTAGCCGTCTTTGAATAGGCAAATCGCTGCATAATTACATGACCTAAAAAGATTGATTAACAAACATTAATATGTGCCAATTACGTGAATAACGTGATGGCAGCGCCAGCGCCAACTAACATCTCTCAGCAGAGCCCTTGAGCTTTTCTGACTTGACCATCTGAGCCACATACACGGGCCTGCGTATCTCGGCCCAGCAGAGAGAAGCTGCCACGCTTTTCAGCAGCACGGCCCAACCAAGGAGGAGGGGAAACGATTGAGAGAGGAGACCGGGAGAAGACACGCTCGCTGCCCTCTCCCTCTTTGGTCCCTCTCCCTCAAGCCGTCAAGCGCGTGCGCGCCGCCAAGTTCGCCTTTATTGTTCCCCTAGCAGCAACTTTCGCCGCGGACTCCAAGTTTCGCGGGGGAGGGTGTGAACAGCGGGCGGGCGGAGCAGTCGCCGTGCGCGGCGGCACGGCGACGCGGTGGGGATGGAGTATCGAGACAAGATGGTGCTCGCGCCCATGGTCCGCGTGGTAACTCCCCTCGACCCGAGCCCCTCTCACGAATCCGTAGTCTGGATTTACTTAGCCGTTTCTCCGTTCCGGCGGCGTATGACTTTGTTTTTCGAGCTTTAGCCTGAAGCTTCTGATTGACTGAATCTCTAGATTTGGGCTTCTGCTTCCTTAGGAACCTACTTTGATTGCTCTCGGTCTAGCGCTGGAAGCTCTACGGTTTTCGTTTAATGTCAGAAGTGGAATATGCAGGAGCCTGTCAGAAGTCAAATTTGTATGAGAGTAATTCGTGCTCTTGTTTCCTTGGTTGGCATGTTGTCGGATACATGACTGGAGCAAGCATAGCATCCGACTATTTCGTCGCTTAGTTTTTTATTTCCTTGTTTCCAGTGAAGGAATGCAATTGTGAATTATTTGGTGGATTACAAGCGTAGTACTAAAAAAGTGTTGAATTAATCAAAACACATTTTAGTGGGGCTAGCTATTTTTGCCGATGCTCCTGCGAAATTTATGAATGGACAATATCGATATAGTGAAATAATAATAGGCACGATTTTCCTTGACCAATAAATTCCCATGCTTCCACTGCTGACATAATATAATAGTTACTGTAGTAACCATTCACAACTTCAGCAGTTTTGAATTTTTATTAACAGCTCAAGAGTATCAGTACTCCATGAGTCCCTGTAGGTCATGCTGTGCATCTCATGCCTATGAAGTTTCTAACTTATCAACTAGTCTGTGTGTCTGAATTTCCTTTCCAAACTTACTATGCAACGTAGCATTTGGCTTATTTTGATTATCTTTGCAGGGCACCTTGCCATTTAGGCTACTGGCTGCTGAATATGGCGCTGATATTACTTATGGAGAAGAAATAATTGATCACAAATTCTTGAAATGCGAGCGTGTTGTAAATGGTATTGTAGTTCAATTGATATTTGGCATTCTGATGTTATCTATTGGTCCTACAACTATCTCCATTGCTTTAGCAGTTTGGTTTACTTATCAGTCATCAACTGTTATTAAGATCCAATATTTTGGGTATCATATTAGTGCAAATAACCTTACCTCACAATGTTGCATCCGAAGTTGATAAAAGGATATATTCATCTTAAATGACTCCTGGATAACAAATATTTTGTAATTGGGGGAAGGATCAGACAAATGGTTGATGTCTTTATGAATACTTTATGATGTAGAGAAAGTTATTTTACATGAAAAGCTAGTGTCTTCTCATAGCACTTCTAGTAACTGTCTTATTTGTTCCATCTGTTTTTTTAGATTTATTGGACTTGTGCTTGGACTGTATGATTCAACACATACTAATCAAGTAATCATGTTGCAATTTTTTTTTGCCAGAATCTCTTGGTACTACTGATTTTGTGGAGAAAGGGACTGACAGTGTAGTTTTTCGTACATGCCCACAAGAAAGGGATAGGGTTGTATTCCAAATGGGCACATCACATGCTGTGAGGGCACTTAAAGCTGCTGAGATTGTGTAAGTTTTGTTTCTGAGACCTTTTAGCATACAAGTTTTGAAGCTAACATAAATGCTGTGTTTGTGCCAGGGGGTACATAGATTTGATTGATATGATAGCATTACATTACATCTGTTAACATCTTGTGCTTTGCATGTTTCTTTAACCATAGTGTTTCATCCTCACCAGGTGCCATGACGTTGCTGCTATAGATATCAACATGGGTTGTCCAAAGTCTTTCTCGCTTAGTGGAGGGATGGGTGCTGCATTACTCTCTAAACCTGAGCTTATACATGATGTACTTGTCTTGATTGTTTCCTTTTGTTTTTCCATACCCCATATATCCACAGCGCTTACTCAGGCTATGCATAGTATACAATGTAGATTTTGACAACATTGCGGAGGAACTTGGACACAACAGTGACATGTAAAATCCGTCTACTGAACTCACCTAAGGACACTGTGGAGTTGGCACGACGGATTGAAACAACTGGTGTTCCTGCTCTTGCCGTACATGGAAGGTAGTGACATGCTGAGTGCTACTTTTGAGTTGTGGTAGAATAGTAGATAATTGCAACCATTCGTATCTTGTTTTAGAAGTGTGCAATTTGCTATCTGCATTTTCAATTATGTCCATATGTCTTGCCAAGCTAAATTCTTGAGTTTGAGATTCCAAATGTCACTGGCAGCGTGTCTGTGATGGTTTGCACGCCCCTTTTATAATTGGTCCCCCTTATGTGCTCCTCTTTGAAACTGCAGAAAGATTAAAGACAGACCAAGAGATCCTGCCAAGTGGGATGAAATTGCTGATGTTGTGTCAGCACTGTCAATTCCAGTTATAGCTAATGGAGATGTCTTTGAGTATGAGGATTTTAAAAGAATTAAAGATGCTACAGGTTTTGTGTTTCTATCAATACTGTTATTTGTCAGTTCGCGCTGTTGTTAATTTGGGTTCTTCACCTCTATCAGTTAACAATGTCGTAACTGCCTTTGAATATGCCTTTACCGCGACTGCCACGATACTTCAATTGTTTCCTGAACGCTATGACATTAAGCATTAGCCATAACTTCGTTATTCATGATGAGCAAACATGCATGTAACATGGATTCTGAAAAACAGTGCATTTGATATACTTTCCTCCTCTGCTGCCTGTATTGCCTGAGGTGCATTGGCTGGATCTTTGTTTCTTGTTATTTTCAATAATAGTTGATACCTTTGTTCCTATAACTGTTAGGTGCCGCTTCTGTCATGGTTGCTAGAGGTGCCATGTGGAATGCCTCTATCTTTTCCTCCAAAGGAAAAATACCATGGGAAGATGTCAAAAGAGAGTATGTAAGAAAGGTATTTCATTTCACTGTTGTTTTTGTTTAGAGCATGTCCCAGTCATTTCGCATGGGTGCAAAAACATTTCAAAACTTGTATGAGGGTCAATCAAAGTTAGGAGTTATGTATTTTCTGTTTTCATTTAGTACTGACATCGATACTAATCTTTGGGGCAGAGCATATTGTGGGACAATGATGTGAAGAGCACGAAACATACCTTGAAAGAAATGATAATGCACTATTCTTGCCTTGAACTTCCTGAAGGGAAAGGTGTTATAAAGTGTGACACTTCAGCAGATGTAGCGTAAGTTCAGACAAATTTCATTTGTTTTCTTTTGTCTTCACCAAGGATTATAGTTTTTTTAAAGTATTTGTCCATCTATGCTGCTTGGATGTTTGCAACTCGTTACTAGTTTACTCATCGATAACTCTATCAAGGTTGTTGTGTTATGTGGTCCATGTGTATTACTTAAACATTTCTTTTGTTATTCCACGGTTCCATTTATCTGGATCCAAATCTTTTGGATGCTAGCGATTCGTTGAAGACATGTTTCGGATACACTCTTTCTCCCTTGCAAACTAGTGGATACACAACACCTCAGTTCCTTGAATTCTGAAACCCACATCATGATGCCTGGAGTTGTTCTGTCCGATCTTGATCTGCAGGAATAAATATGAAAATTCAGTAGATTTTATTTTGTATGAGTAAGATGATGATTTTTTTGTGCTGTCCACATATCCCGCTTGTCAGTTTATCCTAATCAGTAATGACCAGTTTCGTCTAATGTTTCAGGAGACTATACGGGGAGGAGGATTACTATAATTTTGTTGTTTCCAATAGGAAATGAATGCAGTTTGATGTTATGAGCTGTCATGTGGACCAGGTATCTATTTCATATAGTTGGGTGTAGAGCTAGTGAAAAATGAAATAAAAATATTCTGGGAAACTAATGAAATTTTGTAGTTTCATATCGCATAATTGTTCCATGTAATAACAAATACATGCACAAATAAGCATGTTTGGTGACCATGATTTCAAAACTTAAAACTGTAGAGTTGGTTCACCAGGCAGCCTTGTAACAGTAGCTGGTCTGTATAAATTTTAGAGGTAGAGGCAGTGTCTGTCCGATATTTGATCAAGAAGACAAGAAGCTAAACTAAATGGTATTTTCCCCAGAGCCAAGCCAAACTGGTGAAACCTGTCTGGAACTTCAAGAAAGATGTTCTTCACATATTAAATTGTGGACCAGAGGTACCCACATTGTAACTTCAAAAGTTTTTTTTTATGATAGACAGTAACAAAATTTCAATATTTCAAAGATCATTGGGAAATGAAGAAATGATCTGTTTCATGAATGATCAAACCCTTGTATGTCTGCCTAACAGTCTTAGTTTCTCTGAAAAAAAATGTACCACCAAGAACCTGTATAACTGAGTGTCTTTAAAGAATTTATTCCAAGAACAACATATTGTAATGCAATGGATGAAATCTATGTGACAATTCCAAATATTCCTAGCCTTACTTGTCATGGTTGTACTTGAGATTGTTAACTGTAATCATCTCTTAGGAATGACACTCCTTCCCTTGAGTAACTTTGGATTAGCAGTTTGATATTTTAGCTCCAGATTGGCTAGTGTAAGCTAGCTAGCTGTCTTGCCTGGAAAATGCATGGCATTTTTCTAGTTCTTTGGTCCTGTTGAATAATTAATGATCTTTTTTGTTTGTCTTCCATCTAAGCTGAGAGTTCTCTTGCAGCTTCTGCTTGGGTTCCTATCACACTTTATTAATGGGATTTGGAGGAACCCATCCTGCCACCAAAGAACACTAGGTTTGCTGTTTTGGCGCTGTCTGGTCCAGGTCCACTTGTCCGGTGAGGTCTTACAAATTATTTGTTTTTGGGGGACATAGGGACTGTTGATCTTTCTGTTGTACTGGTAATACATAGGTGACCTGGAATTAAGAGAACACCATATTTTTGAAGCTCATATACAATTTTTTTTTTTTTGCTACTATAGAGCATGGAATTCTTTTTTTCATGGTACTGTTGTTGGAAATTGTGTTTTTTTTTGTGATTCAAATAGAATTTGATCTGTTGGCCATATTGATATGGTCCGTTGTAACAAATATAGAAGGTTTTCATGATAAATCTTTGATTGGCAAGTTGGGATTTGTTATTTTTACCTCAAACTCAACTCATGGTTAGCGCAGTATGCTAACTTGGGAGGGGGAGGTCCGTTTGCACCTCTACACCCGTCACACCGACAGCTGTGGGCTGACACTAATTGCTGCATGGTTGCTCAGAATCATATATCATTCACCTTTGGTGGGGCTCCAATCTACTGCACATAATCACATGATCTGTGTCTGCATCTGGATGGATAAATGCCTGCATCAGCCATGACATCACAGATGAGTAAACTGACATCTGCATCGCATGGTATTCCCCTTCCACAAATCCGTAACATCTCGTCCGTATAATTTCTACATATAGATCAATTATTGCTGTGGATGCCATCTTCGTGGTACCCAAGATGCAAAAGTATCAATTCCAAATCAAGCAATGCTACCGAAGAGCTGACCTAACTTTGTCGATAAGCCAAACCTAGCGTGCAAATTCTCATGGATCGAAATGACTACGGCCTACAGATCAGAAAGTTCTTGTCGTAAACCGTCCCTATGCAAGAAAAATGCGGGCTAAATGATTTTGTATGCTTTCGGAATGTGCATACACTACGGTTGGCTGTCTACAAAATGCCTGATCAATAAGGGACGAAACCTGCAGGCTCCCTACCTCATGCAAGTTCAGTCGCTCCATGATGTAGAGTGGCTTGGGATTTGGGGGCTCAAACCTCAATCTCCAGTTTGTGATCGGTAATTTATCATCTGAACATTAAGCTAACCCGAGCACATCTTTACCATTCAGGTCAACAACACTACATTCATGAGGTGCACTTCTCTACACACACCAGGCTCTGAACCTGCTTACTCCAAAATGAAAAGAAAAAAAAGGGGTCTGAAATCTGAATATAACAAGAGTATGAACTCCAGTTAGACACTGGGTGAAGAGAAGAGTCATCTCCCTCCGGAGAGGTCAGAAATGGTGCTGGCGCCCATGGACGTGATCGGGAACGACATGATGTAGGGGTCGAAGCCCTGGTCCTGCATGAGCGCCAGCATGTTGAGTCCCTTGTACGTCGGCGACAGCTCCGGCAGCGGCACGTCGCCGTCCAGGTACTGCACCACCTGCCGCATCCCTGGCCGTGCCCCGGGCAGCGGGTGCGAGCACAGCAGGCCCAGCCTCAGCACCAGGCTCGCCTCCCGCTCGGAGAAGTCGCCCTCCAGGCGCGCGTCCACCGTGTCCGCCACGGCCCCGGCTCGCCACCGGTCGAGCACCCAGTCCACCAACACCATTCGGCCGTCGTCCTGCTGCACCACCACCGGCTTCCGGCCGCACGCCACCTCCAGCATGAAGGCGCCGAAGGCGAACACGTCGGACGCCTTGGAGGCCTTCCCCGTGTGCCCGAGCTCCGGCGCCATGTACCCCATGGTGCCCACCACGTGGGTCGTGTGCGGGTCGGTGCCGTGGTCGTACAGCCGCGCCAGCCCAAAGTCCCCCAGCCGCGCGTTCATCTCCTTGTCCAGCAGCACGTTGCTGGCCTTGACGTCCCGGTGCACCACCACCTGCTCCCAGTCCTCGTGCAGGTAGAGCAGCCCTAACGCCACGCCCTTGATGACACGGAACCGCTGCGCCCAGCTCAGGGTGATCTTGCTCTGGTGGTCGTAGAGGTGCTTGTCGAGGCTGCCATTGGGCATGTAGTCGTAGACCAGCAGCAGCTCGCCTTTCCGCCGGCAGTAGCCGAGCAGCTGCACGAGGTTGCGGTGCCGGAGCCGGCCGATGCTGACGACCTCGGCCACGAACTCCCGCATCCCCTGCCTCGACCCGTGCGCCACTTTCTTCACCGCGACCTCCACCTTGGACGACGCCAGGACGCCACGGTACACCCGGCCGAAGCCGCCGATGCCGAGCAGGTTCGTGTCGCTGAACCCGTCGGTGGCGTGGTGCAGGTCCTTGTACGCGAACCTGTGCGGGCCGAACGTGGCCTCCCAATCCTCCTTGACCTCCGCGTACATGCGCCGCCGACGCAGGAGCGCGAACACGACGGCGCCCACCGCGAACACGAGCGCCGCGGACGCGATCGGGAGCACGATCTCCAGCGTCTTGGAGCGTGGCTTCGGGGTCGTGACGGGAAGTTTGGGGAGGGAGGAGGTGTTGAGCGCAGGGGCGGAGGAGCCGTCCATGTCGAAGCTCCAACCGAGCACGTAGTGGCGGCAGAAGAGGATGCCGGACGCCGACGAGAAGCCGACGTAGGCGGTGTCGCCGTCGATGACGGAGGAGAGGTTGACGGTGGTGGAGAGGAGTGGCTTGTTGGGGCGACGGGTCACCTCGATGGGCGCCATGGTGACATTGACCTGCATGGTCTGGCCGTCGAAGTCGACCCACACCTGCATCGCCTTGCGGCTCACAAGGCTCATGTTCGTGAACGCGCCGGTGGCGTCGTCGGAGTAGTAGCCGGCGTTGTCGGCGACGACGGAGTGGAGGCCGTTGACGTCGACCCCGACGTGGTTGCCGCTCATGTCGTCGAACTCGGAGTTGAGGATGGTGTCGAACTCGATGGCGAAGAGGTGGTTGGTGGCGTTGCCGTTGGTGGCGGAGCTGACGAGGCCGAGGAACTGGCCGGGCAGCGCGGAGGTGAAGTTGTTGCTCTTGGCGACCACGAACGCCATGCCGTGGCTGCTCAGGTCCTCATACGCGCCGATGATGCCGATGACGAAGGCCGTGGAGAAGGACCGCATCGCCGTGCTGTTGGGCGTCCGGTGGAACCGTAGCGGCGATGGGTAGAAGGCGTGGCCCTTGAGCTGGGTGGTGGCGTTGGTGAGCTGCAGCAGCCCGTCGGGTGTCACCGTGGCCATCCCGTCCAGGATCAGGTTCGCGCCCTTGAACCCGTTGAAGACGAACTGCTCGTCGGCGGCCGTCGCCGCAGGCAGGAGCCCGCCGAGGCCGACGACAAGAAGCAGCAAGAGCGGAGGCATGGCTACTGCCGATCGGTCTCCGTGGCACGCTCGTGAAACCAACCAGTCCACCACTAACCTCGAACAGTTGGGTGGGGAGTAGCAAACGCCGGCCGGATGATCTGGCTCTGGCCTCGGTGGTGCCCGTGCTCCCGGTGATTGTTTATCTCGGCGCCGCCGTGTCCGCGTGGTGTGCGTCTACAGCTTTGGGCCTTTGGTGGTGTGAAGCTGACCAGATTCGCACGTCAAGGGTACTAAATCCTCACCAGTCATCAGCACCTACTGTACCTGCCCGCCGACCCAACCGTACTCACGGATGGCGAGAGGAGTAGTAGGAGGTGTAAAAATCTCACCTCGGGCCGTCGCTGTCTCTTTCTGGACTTACGTTATTTTTTTGGACTTACCTTGTGGAACCAAATTGCGATTGAAACAAACATACACAGGTGCGGTCTCGAAGGTGTGGACGCCCGCCCCGTGTTCCGTGACCAGTTTGGTCCCCAGACTCTCATCAGATCGGATCCCGGAGGTCAGCGGGCAGCCGCAGCGTCAAATTTTCCCGGCCTCCTGTTTTCGCGTACCCACGGATCGGTGTCGCCGGGGCCGACGCGACTGCTTGACTAGGAGGACGCCATGACGCGAGCGCAATCCAATCCTCCATCTTCCAGCTGCTCACCTGCCGCCGGCCCACAGGGACTTGGCGCAGTCCGGCTGCGGCGGCGTGCGCAGTGCCCTGTCCTGATCCGGCGAAGCTTCGTTCGCCATGCCCACCAGCCGTTTTCGGCTAGCTTTTGCACCCCCGTGGGGGGCTTGTCCTTTGCCCGCTCGTTTTTCTGCGGTGGTTGGAGATCGAAGGAAACGGGGTCGTGCTCAGGGCAGCCACTGATAGATTCACACCGATTCTGATGCGAACGCGAGGGTGCGAGGTTTTCGCGCCTGTATAAAATGACGATCCTTTTGACTACCTGCGGTTCTGGATCATGTGGAGAAACATTAATAAACAACCTGGCTTGATAAAGAAGCAGGAAAAGCGAGCAGCGTAGAGTCAAAAGGCGAACACAGCCCACCAGACGACACCAACCCAATTTGGTTTTTGGTTACGCTCACACAGTCCCAGTCCAGTACCTACTCTAATCGCCCTCGCCCTGAGCAGTGTTGCGATGTGACGACATCATGACACTTAACCACTCACTCACTGCTGTCATCGCTGGCTCAGGATATTTTATCGGCCTTCCCTTGACTTCGACAGCAGTGTCATGGAAATTCTGTGGGACGCGCCTGTTGTGTTGCCCTGCCTCGTACTGTGACCGTGGACGTGCCCGATTGCTCCCCGTCACCAACCCGGCCTCTTGAATTGTGATCACTGATCAGGCCGGCGCCGTTGAACGACCAGTCCCCACCGGGGTCAAAGCATCGCCGTCTTTCACACGGAGACACACGAGACAAGAGTTCTGGGGCCGACCGGAAGCTCAGCTCAGTCGTATGCAATCCTGCTACTTCAATCCAAAATTGTTTCCGTCGAGGGGAGGCTGTCGTCCATCTTCCAGCTGCCGGAGGCTGTGAGCTGGTGGTACGCGAGATGGGGTGCCTCCGCTTGCTCCTCTTCCCACTCCCCCTCCTCCTCCTCGCCGCGGCGTGCTCCGACCATGCGGCCGTGCTCGCCGCCGAGGAGTTCACCTACAACGGCTTCAGCGGCGCCAACCTCACGCTCGACGGCATGTCCGCCGTGGCCCCGAACGGGCTCCTGGCGCTCAGCAACGGCACCAGCCAGATGGCCGGCCACGCGTTCCACCCAACCCCCGTCCGCCTGCGCGACGTCCCGGGCGGCGCGGCCAGGTCCTTCTCGGCGTCCTTCGTGTTCGCCATCGTGTCCAACTTCACCGTGCTGAGCGACAACGGCATGGCGTTCGTGGTGGCGCCCAGCACGAGGCTCTCCACCTTCAACGCCGGCCAGTACCTCGGCGTCCTCAACGTGAGCGACAACGGCAACGACGGCAACCGCGTGCTCTTCGTCGAGCTCGACACCATGCTCAACCCGGAGTTCCAGGACATGAACAGCAACCACGTCGGCGTCAACGTGAACAGCATGAGGTCGCTGCTGAACCACAGCGCCGGCTACTACGACGACGCCACGGGGGCGTTCAGCAACCTCAGCCTCATCAGCCGCCAGCCCATGCAGGTCTGGGTCGACTACGACGGCCCCACCACGCGGCTCCAGGTCACCATGGCGCCCATGGCCGTGCCAAAGCCCAAGAAGCCGCTCATCTCCGCTCCGGTCAACCTCTCGGCCGTCGGAACGGACACCGACGCCTACGTCGGCTTCTCGGCGGCCACCGGCGTCATCTTCACGAGACACTACGTCCTTGGCTGGAGCTTCTCCATGGACAGCGCTGCGGCCCCGGCGCTGGACACCTCGAAGCTCCCAACGCTGCCACGGTTCGGGCCCAAGCCCCGGTCCAAGTTGCTGGATATCTTGCTCCCGATCGGCACCGCGGCGTTCGTCCTCGCGCTGCTCATCGGCGTGTTCCTGTTCGTCCGGAGACGGATCAGGTACGCCGAGGTGCGCGAGGACTGGGAGGTGGAGTTCGGCCCGCACCGCTTCTCGTACAAGGAGCTCTACCACGCCACAAAAGGGTTCAAGAACAAGCAGCTGCTGGGCACCGGCGGGTTCGGGAGGGTGTACAAGGGCGTGCTCCCCAAATCCAAGTCCAACCTCGAGATCGCCGTGAAGAGGGTGTCGCACGACTCGAAGCAAGGGATGAAGGAGTTCATCGCCGAGGTCGTCAGCATCGGCCACCTCCGTCACCGTAAACTCGTGCAGCTGCTGGGCTACTGCCGTCGGAAAGGCGAGCTCCTCCTGGTGTACGACTACATGCCCAACGGCAGCCTCGACAAGTACCTCCACGACAAGACCAAACCCGTCCTCGACTGGGAGCAGAGGTTCCAGATCATCAAGGGCGTGGCCTCGGGCCTGCTGTACCTCCACGAGGACTGGTAGAAGGTCGTGATCCACCGTGACATCAAGGCCAGCAACGTTCTCCTCGACGCCGACATGGGCGGCCGCCTCGGCGACTTCGGGCTCGCCAGGCTCTACGACCACGGCGTCGACCCCCAGACCACCCACGTCGTGGGCACCATGGGGTACCTCGCCCCGGAGCTGGTGCGCACGGGGAAGGCCACCCCCGTCACCGACGTGTTCGCCTTCGGCGTGTTCGTGCTCGAGGTCACCTGCGGCCGTCGCCCTCTCGGGCGCGTAGACGACGAACAGAGCAACGTGCTGCTGGACTGGGTGCAGGAGCACGAGCGCAAGGGCGCCGCGCTGGACACGGTGGACCCGAGGCTGTGCGGCAAGTACGACGCCGACGAGGCAAGGATGGTGATCAGGCTGGGCCTCGCGTGCGCGCACCCGGTGCCCGGCGCGCGGCCCGGGATGCGGCAGGTGGCGCAGTACCTGGAGGGCGACGCGCCGATGCCCGAGGTGGCGCCGACGTGCGTGAGCTACACGACGCTGGCGCTGATGCAGAACGACGTCGGGTTCGACTCGTTCGCCATGTCGTTCCCGTCCACGGTGTCGTCCAGCGTCAGCCCCGTCTCCGGCGCCTTCTCCTCCGCCGTGTCTGGGCTCTCCGGCGGGAGGTAAACGAACGAACCAGACGTGACGCTGTCACGGTGGCAATGACGAGTACTAGTTCACCTTTTTGCGCGTCGTGGCGATGACTGGGCTTGGAATTTCTTGTAGTAGTACCGTTCGAGTGGTAAATTTCTAGGAGTACGGGTTTGGTACCGGTAAGTACTGCAATAACCGTGGACAGTGGTAGCGTGATGTAACCTTGGGATCGCGATGACTCGAGCGGGCATTCAACGACCAGCGTCATGAGAAACGTCAGCCTCAGGGCATCCCTGGAAGAAATCGACGAACTTGTCTATCTTCTCTTTTGACCTCAGCACAGTGGCATCGCACTCGCGGCTGCGGCGGTACCTTAATATGTTATCTCGACGGGCCGCGGCGTGCTTGTCAGCGATGGATGGCGGCCAAAAGATGAGCGCGACGGCTGTTGTTATCTTCCGGCATCGGGAACGGGGAGTAGATACTGTAGCATGATTGTATAAACCAAACAGATAAGCGCGCACGCCCGGAGGACGCCCGTTGTTTCCTGCCCTCAGGACACAGGGTTGTATAGATTGCATCGGTTCGTAAAGATTGCTTGGTTGGCTGCACACTGGTTTGTTTATTGCTTGTTCTCACCAGATTCAGAGAAATAATAATTCTTAAATTCCAGAGACTGAGAGATGATTTTGTATGGGATAGACACTCCCTTGGGTGTGAGCAATGAGCAGGCTCCGTACGAAGGCGCACAGGGGGTCCAAGCTTTGACATCATCCTCACGCTCAAAGCCGTGCTCTGTTGTCGTTCGGTAGTGTAACTCCGTGTCCGCGTGATCTTCCACGGGTTTTTACTACTTTTCTGTCAGTACCAAGAGACGTTGCCACCATGATTGCCGCTTACGCAATTAGGTGACCGGGAATCCTGGTGCTGGAGGTGCCGTAATTCTGGGTGGAGTTTAGTACTTGACTTGCGAAATCGACAAACCCGGCAAAGTTTCGCCGTTGTGTGCGCCATCTGCGTCTGAAGGAAGCAAGCGACGGGATTCAGCATATACGGTCCCACATGTCGCAAAGTTTTCTTTCTTTAGGAGACTCAACAGCACGTCATGGCCTCACGGGTCACGTTAAACAAATAACAAATCCTACCAAGCCTGCTGTAGATGCAACAAGCCAACAACTCCTGTTCGGCTGTTCCAAGCCAAAACAAGTAAACAACGCTGCTTACTTCATCAGGAGAGAAAAAAAAAAAGGCACCGGGGGAGGGTGGTTGATCAGCAGTTGCCAGTTACAAAATTAGCCCATCCCGCTGAGGAGATACGTCGGGCCTGGGCTAAAAACTGGGCCACTATTGGACCGCGTGGTCCACAACTGTTAAGCTGCTGCTGACGATGCGGTCGCACGCCGGACGCCGGCACGACGCCCACGCTGCACCACCGCGCGGCGGCTCTCCCGGGCCCACTCGGCCGCCTGCGCGCACGCCGACAGCGACAGGCAGGCGCCTTTACCCAAGGAAAGGTGTGTGGCCTGCTGGCCGGACGGAATCCTGTCGAGTGTCGAGTACCAAAGGCTTTGGCACTACCCCTCCCGTACGCCGACGCCGCCCCCTCTGATCGGAGGAGAGGAAGAGCAGACATGGACGCCGCCGTATCGAATCCGTCGATCAAGAGGTACGCCGCCGGAATTCCCCTTCTCTCAGTCACTTCAGTTTCTGCCACCTGGCGCTGGAGCGAGTCCTCCCCTCCTCTCTGATTTCGCGAGCTCGTCGGCGCCGCCGCGCCGGGTGCGTTCAGGATCGCGCTGGTCACTGGAGGAAACAAGGGGATCGGGCTAGAGACGTGCCGGCAGCTCGCGAGCAAGGGGCTCAGGGTCGTCCTGACGGCGAGGAACGAGGCGAGGGGTTTGGAAGCGGTCGAGGCCATCAGGCGCACCAGCGGCGGCGCCGAGGTTCTCTTCCACCAGCTCGACGTCACCGACCCCTCTAGTGCCGCCCGGCTCGCGGATTTCGTCAGGGATCAGTTCGGGAGGCTTGACATCCTGGTATGGCTTCCCGTTGCAGCTCGATTCTCTCGCTGATGTGTGCTCCGTAAATCTGGGGAAGTGGGAATCGACGCTGTTCCAATATACTACTACTCTTGGAGACTCCGGCTACCGGCAGAGAGATGCAATTTATTTTGCTCTTTCTACGCAAATTGACCTTGTTATGTTTACATATAAAAGTGGCAATAAGACCTCGTACACTCTTGTGCTGAATTATATTCAGGCACATCAGCAGCATACTAACTCAGCAATATGGAATGCTTCATCATTTCACTAATAAACTCTGTTCTCAATGCAATGTTTTTTTGCTTCAAAATTCCAGATGACTATGTGTATGCAAAGGAAATTACTGTGCAATTTTTGCGTTTCTGGACTTCCTTTACCGCGTACTAGTGTTTGGATGAAGTGATTATTCGCTGAATTATTTGCAATGCATTAGCATCACCTTCTCCCTACTGTTGTCTGTAGATCAATAATGCTGGGATTTCAGGTGTCGACCGAGATTCAGTTTTGGTGGCCAAAATCAAGGATAAGGTACTCCTAAGCACGCTTGTCAGTGTGTTTTTTTTTTTGGTTGCCAAACTTCACTAACTAAACAGGCCCAAATATCACATATAAAGTACTGCTGCTTTGCAGGTTCAGTTTGCGAGCAATTCCAATGTAATTTTTATATTTCACAAGAAACAAAGTTAATGTAGCTGTAGTTGCCTGTTTCTATAGTTTTTGCCTGTTGTCTTTCAAGATTTTGAGATGTTATGTGGTAGCATCTTTGTTCCAAGAAAGCAAAGTTATTCAATTCAGCCAGCAGCCACCGTGTTTGAAAAGCAAGTTTTTTGCGTCCACAATCTGACTATTTTCTGAATCGCGTGATTATATTTGTCTACAAAACTGGAAAACTAGGAGTGTTTGATTGAAGAATAATAAATATGTTTTTTTGTAAGGATAGGTTGAAGGCATGGATGTGAACCAGAGAGTTGAATGGATGAGAGAAAATTCAAAAGAGACATACGAGGAAGCTAAACAGTGTATGAGGACGAACTACTATGGTGCCAAGATTGTCACGGAGGCACTACTTCCCCTTCTTCAGTTATCCTCCTCTGGAAGAATTGTTAATGTTTCATCAGGCTTTGGTCTGCTGAGAGTAAGTTCTGCAAATACCAAAGCTATTGCCTTTTGTAGCTCATTGCCAACAGTGTTTTGGACAACAGCCATTTCAGAGAAGCATTCTTTTTGCGTCCACATTCTGCAAATTTCTTTCAGTGAACCCTTTTTTTTTATCTTTTTTAATGGTGCTTTCTGTATTACAACAAAAATGTAATTGATGTCACAGAACATTGCTTCCCTTGTTTGTGAAGATCCTACCTTTCTTTTTGAACAGAACTTCAACAGTGAAGAACTTAGGAAGGAGTTTGATGACGTTGACAATCTTACTGAAAAGAGGCTGGAGGAACTGTTGGATTTGTACCTAGAAGATTTCAAGGCCAACTTAGTGGAAGCACATGGGTGGCCAACAGGTGGATCTTCAGCCTACAAAGTTGCCAAAGCAGCCCTTAATGCATACACAAGGATTCTTGCTAAAAAGTATCCTACGCTGCATATCAATTGTCTGACACCAGGTTATGTGAAAACTGATATGTCTATGCACATGGGAGTATTGACACTTGAAGAGGGTGCTCGCAACCCTGTGAAGGTTGCTCTCTTGCCTGATGATGGCCCAACTGGTGCTTATTTTGATCTGAATGGGGAGGCATCCTTCGTGTGATCATATTCCTATCCTCTTACCCAGTTTCAGAATAAAGGAAAGGGCTGTAGAGTAGTTGGTGCCAATAAGTATTGTAGTTTGACTTGTGTACTCGAACTAGAACGTTGAGGAAACTGTAGAGCTCTACACAGGATTCCTCGTCTCCCGTGTGATCTCTCTGAAAAAGTGTGCATATTTGCCGTGGACCACACTTAGACTCACTAATCCTTACGTTTTTGAGAAAATTGGTGATGAGTCAACAAACTTATCAACAAAACGAGCTGTTGATACACAGAAATGTCTGGTTAATCATCACGTTAATCGCCTGTAGTATTGTAATAGATGTTTCATCTGGAATGTTCACAATTACGTCAGGCTTTTCTTGCATTGTTTTTCTTGGTTTCTTCTGCGTGGCGTCAGTGCTTACCTATTATACCATGCTGCTTTGGTACTTGGTTCAGATAGAGACACCTAAACTGCTTCCTTTAGGCTTTAGTCGGTTTATTTATGGCTTTATTATGCATCTATTCAGAGGATATCCAATTTTCTGAGATCTGCTGCTGCCACCTTGTGTACTGTCATCAGTCATCTCTAATACTCTAGTACTAGCATGCTCCACGTGAACCTTTAATCTGATCATGGTCACTTAAAAAGTTGTGATTTGACTACCATCTTACAAAAGAGGGTAGAAGTAAAGTTTTTTAGATGAATAGTATGTTGGAAAGCGTGTTTTGTGAGGATGATGAATAGGATGAATAGTGAATAAAAGTACTTTTGGGAGGAATCTACCCACACGGCCACACAGCACCAGAGTGACCAGAGAGACTCGTCTCCTAGCGCCTTGTTTTAGCAGAGCTCGTGGTGCAAGCTCATGGAGAAAGCCATCTCCAGTTCCCCAAGCACAAGGTATGCATCTCGCTCTCGCCATGTTGTTTTGCTACAAACCTGAACTTTGTTAACAGTCATGGGCGGTTGCATGCTTGGATTGCTGTGGTCACCGGCGGGAACAAAGGGATCGGGCTAGAAGTGTGTCGGCAGCTGGCTGGGAATGGTGTCACCGTCGTCTTAACGGCTAGGGACGAGATGAGAGGCGAAGCCGCCGTCGACAAGCTCAGAGAGCTGGGGCTTTCCAATGTCATTTTCCACCAGTTGGACATCACGGATGCATCAAGCATTGCTAGGTTAGCCGATTTCTTGAAGACCCGTTTTGGGAGGCTAGACATTCTGGTAAGTCTTCTTTCGAAGCCTGTTCAAAAAAAAAAAGTCTTCTTTCGAAGCTTTGAAGGTTTGCTATACATGCCCGCGGTGGTGATTGGTTGATGAAGGTGCTCTGTTTTTTTAGATAAATAATGCCGCATTTGGAGGCGTTGAGTACGTCCGAGATCCTGCTTCTGGATCAGTAACAAGCGACGAAGAGGTGAGCCTTACATCTTCAGCTAATCGAGGTATTACTGTAGTAGCCTAATAGGTGGTGGGGTAAAGGCAATATAATCGTGGATGAGCTTTATACTGAGCAAGTTTGTTTGCTGATGTGTGTGATAGCTGAGGGGCATGGATAGGGACCGGAGGCTTGAATGGTTGTGGATAAATAGCCGAGAGGCTTATGAAGCTGCAAAGAAAGGCCTCCAGACAAACTACTACGGCACAAAGCATGTGATTGAAGCCTTATTGCCTCTTGTGCAAGCCTCCCCTGATGGAAGAATAGTTAACGTGTCCTCCGACTTTGGGCTGCTTCGGGTAAACTTCTTTGATCACACGTTGTTTCGAACTCCAATCCAATTCCTTCCAGTGCATCAATTTTATCCAATCTCTTGACTCACCAGTGACTCATAAAGTACTAAAACGGTAAGTTAATTTCTTCCCGATCGACGCATGCAGTTTTTCAGAAACGAGGAGCTGAAGCAAGAGCTGAACGACGTTGGCAACCTAAGCGAGGAGAGGCTGGACGAGCTGCTGGACATGTTCCTGAAAGACTTCGAGGCCGGCAAGGTAGACGAGCGTGGGTGGCCGGCGGCATTCGCGGCGTACAAGGTGGCCAAGGCGGCCATGAACGCGTACTCGAGGATCCTGGCGGCGAAGCAACCAGCGGTGCGCGTCAACTGCGTGCATCCCGGCTACATCAAGACCGACATGACCATACACTCGGGGCTCCTGACGCCCGAGGAAGGTGGGAGAAGGGTGGTGAAGGTGGCGCTGCTGCCGGAGGGGGTCACCGGGGCGTTCTTTGAAGATGGCGAGGAGGCGTCGTTCGTATGAAGTTTGACAGTTTGTGGTTTTGGCACTCGAATTTCAGACGAGGAAGGGAGCTGGTGTACTGCGTGGTGCTATACTCCATTTATGATAAATCTGTATTAGTAACATTTTGATTTGATTTTTCATAACTACTTGCTGGGAAATCACTTTGAAGTAGCATTCCATTCAGGTAGGTCTGCGACAGCCGACAACTGGCCCCGTTTAATTGGATCAGTTTATATGGATTATGAAGCTATTCGGGGGTTTTTTTGAAAGGACGGCGAAGGCTTACGCTTTCTTGAATTTTTATTAGAAGAAAAGAGTTGATGTGTGTCGGTGCCTGATTTGGTCGCACCGGCACCAACAAGTGATTGCGGTGCTAATCCACTCGTTGCCCTGATGGTGGGAGGAGAGACGGGGATTTTATCCTGGTTCCGGCCACGGGGCCGTACGTCCAGCAGTGGTGCAGTGCACCGATTTACGTGTTGCTCGTAGTAGGGGGTTACAAGCAAGGTGGGGGAAGGAGATGAGCTCCTAAGTCCCCAACTATGTGTGCGTGTTCAAGCGTGTGTGGACTTAAGTGCGTCTGGCCCTTCGCCCTATGCATGGGCTTCCCTTCCCCTTTTATAGACCAAGGGGGCAGGGTGCGAGTACATGTGTTCGTGGTTTGACGTTGCTAAGTGCACTGTTCTGTCCATGCCGCGCACTGTGCGAGCGGGAATCGCGCCTTCCAACTCCGGCTGACGACATGGCAGTAGCTGACGTGATGTCCTTCCTTCTTGTGACGGCTCTCGGCGTCGAGGGTGGCAACTTGCGTACGGCATCTAGATCGAGTCTCTGTAGCCTCCTTCGAGGGTCGCCTTCGAGGATGGGGGCGCGCCCGAGGCGAGCGAAGTCAAAAGAGTGGTTGGCACAGTGCTGCTGCCAAGGTTAGGTTTGACCGTGCAGCATGGCGCTCAGAGGTCCACTGTTGCGAGTGGATTTGACCGGTGTCTTCTCCGAAACGTGGGTGGTGGCGTGGCGCAGTCATCCCCTGCTTTTTGACTGCAGAGGAGCGTCATCATGACTCTGATGGGTCACGGAGCCTTGGGCGTCGTCCCAGAAGTGGCTGACTCGAGCTCGGACCATAGGCTCGAGCCTGCCGACCTCGAACGAGACGGAAATCACCCGCTCGTGGGTGAACGTCTCCCTCGAGGTCGCGGACATCCTCGCTCGAGGGTGGTCGTCCACCTCGAGCGGGATGGGTGCCGAGGAGTTTTGCGATGATGGGCCTTTGCTGGGCTGTAGAGCCAGGCCAATGCCGTTGTGGGCCTTCTTGCCAAGTAGTTTTAGGCCTAGGTTGGGTACCCCGTTTACAGGTACCCGACAACGTGGTTTTTAAGAATAAAAACCGGACCAGAAAACCTTACAAACTAGAAGCAGAGATATAACCACAACAACTGGTGGCACCGCCGACTGCTCAACTGAGCAAGAAAAGAACCAAGAGGAAACCAACTAGAAATAAAACGACTAAAAACAAGATGATAAGAAAAAGAAGAATAACCACTACACAGGGTGACCGTGTCCAGCGCTTCTAGTGTCTCCTGTCAAGGCAGCCTGGCGAAGATGGATGTCGCCTCTGATCAGTGAAACAACTTCATGTAAGGGTAAGGAGCTATGTTCGAAAGTTCTTCTATTCCGCTCCTTCTAATATTCCACAAAAAGTAAAGGATCATTCCATCGATGATGGGTTTCTACTTCTTATCAAAGTGTCGACAAATTCTTTTCCACCAGCCACTAATGGAACATGCGGTTGGAGCTTGTAGGTCTTGTCTTCCCAGCTGTGAGATTAGATTTGTCCAGACATTTTTAGTAAAAGGGCAGTCGAAACATAGGTGTGTGGGTGTCTGGGCTCATTTGGCATAACAGGCTCATTTGGCATAACGGGCAGAGAGAGTCGTATGGCCAACCCCTTTTTGCAAGGTTGTTTGCATTAGAAATTTTGTGTTGAAGTAGAATCCACGCAAAGATCTTGCATTTGGGCCCCGCCCTTGCTTTCCAAATTGGGGCAAATTAAAAGCTGGTTTTCTTTGTCTACCTAGGAATTATACTCGATGTGCACTTTGTGTAGTGTACTGTCCATCTGGCATCCATCTCCACTTAATTTCATCTTCTGTGTCCCTCTCTCGGTCTATTGCTCTCAGCTCTTCCCGAAGTAGAATATATTCATTCAGTTCTGTAGTCATTTGGACAGGTGTGATGTGACTAACCCACCTATTGTTGTCAGTTGCCTTCGATACCGTGATATTTTCCCGCTTTTGCTTTGTTGAATAGGGAAGGTGCAAGGTGTTTGGGGGTACAACCTTGCAACCAGCTTAAGTGCCAAAAGCTGGTCTTGTCTCCTTTGCCAACTGTGATAATTGTTGAAGCATTCAAAAGATCCCTGTCCGTGTCATCGCATGGGACGTCTAACCCAGCCCAGGGTCTATCTTCCTGACCCCACTAGAACCAAAACTATCGAAGTCTCAGAGCTCGGGCGAAATACTCCATTCTTGGGCGTGAAGACTGTCGGCCAAATAACCAGCCAGCGACCCCCATTTACTTTATCGGGCTCCTCCTCTTTCTGGAGGAAGCTTCTTCGCATTTTATCAATTTGTTTCAATAACCACTTTTGCATTGGAAATACCATGAGGTGGGCTATTCGGGTTTATGATATCATAGAAACTACCATCACCGCTGATTTAAGATGAAGCAAGCCATCTCTACTCTTTCGAGGTCAGTTCATGGAGGGAGAGCCATCTCCGGGGTCAATGCCTCACCGGCGGCTGCAGTTACAGGTGGCCAAACGGGCCGGGCATTGGCATGGGCATGACCTCAGTACGGCACGGCTAGGTACGTCAGTCAACTGCGTCGTGCCTCGTATTACCGTCGTGCTGAGATAGCGGCCCGACACACACTGCAAGGGCTTAAGCTTGTTGTGCCATGCCTCTAGGCACAACAGCTCCATGGGCAGTCCACGGCGGCACCATGGCGCTATGAATTGGATGGAAAATCAGAAAGTAATTGATAACTAATAATATATTAATACAAGATAAGAATTAAAAAAATATGAACAAATAAAAGAGGAAACCAATATTAATTAGCCACGGGATGATAATTATCAATGAATCTCTACGGGTCCATGTTGGACCACAGGTTGATGCATATATAGTCTTTGATAATCCCTAATCTTTGACAACTAAGGTTATTTCGTACTAGGATTTAAACTCTGGCTGACAAAGACATGCTCCAACAATTCGATAATGATACGAAGAAACATTGCGCACACGTGAACTAATTGCTAGCATGTGCGGCAAATGCCCCTCCTGTCAAACACAGGCAATTGCTGTCACAGCCGCCACATATTGTCGTATCTCAGGCAATTATCAATGTCTGTTGCTACTTTGCTAGATGGGATCATGGGACACGCGACTGAACGAAGGCCACACAAAGCTGCTGTCCGGTGGCGGGTATCCATCGAACGCTATACCACGGTTTTATCCATGTGATCGCCAACTGATTCACCGTGAACCAGCAAACTTAGCTGTGTTGGACTCCACAAAGCGACTCCTGCTGTGTTGGACTCTGCACCAACTGCCAAATAGACAACCAGAAGCGGTGCCTATCGAGATCGTCGTGTGCACGCTCATGGAGGGCACAATCTCCAATTCGACGAACACAAGGTGCGTGCCATATCTACTAGCATCGCTGCGTTTGTAAATCGATCTAACTTGGATTCGGTGACTCGTCGGTTAACATGCTGAAGTCCTCGTTGCGGTTGCAGGATTGCTGTGGTCACCGGCGGGAACAAAGGGATCGGGCTAGAGGTGTGCCGGCAGCTGGCTGGGAATGGTGTCACCGTCGTCTTAACGGCTAGGGACGAGACGAGGGGCGAAGCCGCCGTCGAGAAACTCAGGGAACAGGGGATCTCCGATGTGATTTTCCATCAGTTAGAGGTCACCGATGCTTCGAGCATTGCTTGCTTGGCTGAGTTCCTGAAGACCCGTTTTGGGAGAGTAGACATCCTGGTAAGTTTGCGTTTCCCATTTTTGTCCTTTATTTCATAACACGACACACAAGCCTGCAGAAAAAAAGCACAGCAGAGTCCAGCACTCCAGCCTGACATTACCATTTAGCAGATCAAAATTCCAAGCTTTCTACTCCCCAACTAATTGTTGCAGCAGTTAATTACCCTGGCATGTAGCATGAATAATCTATTTCAGTTGTCATTTTCCTCTCTAATATAAATAGAGCATCAACATATATGGGCTATACTTTTATAAAATTTTGGTACTATTTCACTTTGTATGGAGTACCTTCGGATAAATCACAGCCGTCGATTTTAATATAATTAATAATTTAAATAAATAAATAAATAAAATAGGAAAGTCTCTGATTTCTTTTTTTTTTAAACAAAAGCGTCGCATTCTGTGGCAGAACCGCCAATTTAAACTGGCTCAAGTGCGCCATAACGACCTGTTACGATCATCGGACGCACTTCAAACAGTTTAAACTGGTGATCTGTCGAGTGTCCCAAGGACTCCTCGATAAACCACGTTAACTCATATCTTTGCCATACATCAGGATCGTTTTCGGTAAGGAGAACACAACGAACATTATCATTTTTACACAACATACCAAGATTCTTACTTATTACAATCCAGGTTTTGAAGATGACTTAAATGCAAGTCAAGCCATTACTAAGAGTTTGATACAAACAAGTCTAGGTAGTTCTATATCACACATATGTACAGCCTCCGGCTTACCCCTAGAATCACCGGGACCACGATGATCTAGGTCTTCTGGACCTTCTTGGTGATCTCATCCGTAGCTTCTTCTGAAAAACAAAAGGGAGATTCCCTGAGTACGAAGGTACTCAGCAAGACTTACCCGCCTTACCAAAGAAAAGACCCCCAAGGAATATGATTGGGCTGTATGTGGATTTGGCTGACTCGACTCTTTTGCTTAAAAGCATTACTAAAACTTGATCCTTGTATTTTATGTATTTTATGCTCAGTTGAGTTGTTACTTATCCATCTAGGTAATAAAATATTTTGCATACAGGTGGTACTAAGGTCAACCAGCATTTATGAATCAACCTCCTCTTGTTCAACTTGTTTCCTCTACGATGTTTAACACCTGATCAAGTGCACTCATAACCAAGAGTTGTGTCGATCCGGATCCATGTACATCCTGCAGGAGATACCTAGCCCCCAGTCACGCACAGTCGATCTTACTGTACGCAACAACCTTTCAATCAGCTGGACCAAAGACCGGAAATATCCTTACCCGAACCCGGGAACGCATCCCCACGTGGGCCCCACGTCTGGCGACCACCCCGTGAGTTCCAGATTACGATCCTGCCTTTCTCCGACCCAGCAAGCACCGGTAAGCGATATTTCCAATCAACGAGCCAGCTAATCTAATTGGCTTTACTGGTCCCATAATCCAGTAAGAAACCAGGTAAAATCACTTGATCAATCAATTAAACAACGGATCGGTCCTTAGTCACTTTAGCTAGTAGGCAGAACTAAAGATCGAGCCTACCTCAATCCATTCTATCAACTTCTGCCCACTATCTTTCAACCCAAACCGTTCATGATTCATATGAGATTGGTGATAGCCTAGATCATCATCTTTCACTTAACTTTACTAAGCATAGTCAATGTAGACATCACTAATCAAATTTCTTAGCTCAGCAAGGATAGTTCTACCAAGGAATATCTCATGCATCAAAGGTTTTCAACCAATCCCTAACCTAATGCACATAAAATCATAAGATTTGGACTCATGAAAATTATGAAATAATGGGTGATTCAAAGATGCACCGGGGCTTGCCTGGAATCACGAGCAGGTTAGATTCTTCGGCGATACGAGATTCCGGAGCGACGACGATCACTTCCTTGACTTGTCGCTGCTCCTCCGCGAATCCCACGAGCTCGTACTCCGAAGCTTGAGAGACTAAAATGTAATGCAAGTTAGCGATATGCGATGCAACACTTTATGAAAAAGCTAAGCAACTTTTCCTTCTCGATAAAGTTGCAAGCCAACACAAACTACCCAAGATTTTTAAAAGATAAACCTATATTTTTCCTTTAATAAAACTTGCCTTAAATCATTTTTTGTTTATTTTTAATGATTTAAAATCATTTTCTAAAGGGTAAAGCATTTAAATAAATACTTAAAACAATTTTAGAAATCATTTCTAATTATAAAAGAATTATTCAGAATTTTAACCCTTTTATAAATTATTAAACCTTTATTTAATTAATCTAAACAAAGGAATTAAATTAATTATCTACACAAGGTTATTTAACGTTTTTAATGGATGACAAACTTTAAAACAAGTTTAACAAAATTGATTTCATCATTTTTGGATTTTCCTCTGATTTTCTATGAATAAAAAGGTGAAAAATACGAAATTTGAATCTATTTCAAAAACCTAAAAGGAACATTTGCAGAAACCCCCCTGAAGAACCGCTCCTTCTCCCCCGCGGCCCCTCCCCCGTTCAAAACAGGGGAGCGCGCTGACCGCGCTCCGGCCGCGCTGACCGGCGGCAGGCTCGCCGGCGGCGAGGTCCCCCGACCCCGACACCGAGCCCAACAGCACTGCCTCGCCACTCCGCATACGCCAAGCCCCAAAACCCCCTGGCGACCCTCGCGGCAACCTCTCCGCGACGACCCCGGCGGCGGCGCACGACGGCGACACGCCGGCCGGCCAAACCTCGACGTCGCAAGCCTCGCGAGCAAGCCCACGAGCACCAGCGAGACAAGGCGAAGCTAACGCACCCTCAACCGCGAGCCGCGACGACCCCGAGCGGCCTGCTCACGTGCGCCTGCTATGGCGGACGTGCGCACGGCGGCGAACACGGCGGCGACGACGCATCTAAGCCGAACCGAGCCCCCAAACGAACCACCAACAAGACCTACACGAGCCCCAGCCCACGCTCGACCTCACCGTACTCTCCAAACTCCCAAAACCCCACTGCAGGACCTCCCTCGACGGCGGCGGCGCTTACCCGGCCGAGCTCGACGAAGCCACTGAGGAAGAAGACGGCGCGGCAGCTCTGGAGGTGATGAGAGCGAAAGATAGCTGGTCTGGGAGGTAGAGGAAGTCAAGGCGCAGCTGTGAGCAAGAGGAATTGGACGGAGGTGGTTGGACAAGGGCGCGCGACGGTGAGCTTCGCCGGCGACCGAGAGGAACCGGAAGCGAGGAGGAGGAAGAAAAGAGATAGAACGGAGGCCAAGGAGGAGTATTTATCGACGAGAGCCGACCCTGGACGATCGCCAGCTCCTGCTGAACACACTGCCACGGCGATCCCATGCCCAGCGACGCGTGGCCGAGCCACCGACGTTGAACCGCCATTGCCGCCCAACCGAGCTCGGAACCGAGGGACTGCGGCCATGATTTCTCCCAAAACTTCTTCTAAACTTGTCAAACTCCGAACACAAAACTTGTAGAAGAAACATAGAACTCCAACTTTCATGTTGCAACCTTTTCGATTCGAGCAGTGTGTAGCGCGGATTCGAAGCTCCAATGTCGGCCGATTTTATTCCCCATTTTCAGACCCCGAAATCGAATTTCTCAAATTACTTTCAAATTTCCATTCAAACTCTCCTCGATCCCCAAATGAAACTTGTCCGTAACACATCCAATTCCATTTTCTATTTTAGCACCATACTCCATTTCTCAATCAAACGCTCGAATTCGAGCCTTGATCATCGGTCGGGTTAAGGTGTTCATAAGAACTCTGAAACCCTAACCTTGTTCAGAAATTCAAACTCAAATTACTCCCAAATTTTGAATAGAACATGCTATTCCTCAAAACACAAAAGTTCTTTGCCTTGACTTGAATTTCATTTCTTATTTTTATACCTCTTTCAAATTCTCAACGGTTTGAGCCCAATTTGAGAAATTTCAACTCAGCCTCAGAAACTCTGAATTTTTCTGAATTATTCTCTGATTCAATTTTCAACCAAAATTTTCTCCTTGATTTACATCTAATCTCAGGCTGAACCCAAAAACAAAGTTGTTCTTTATACCTTACTTTACAACTTTCATTTTTGTACCATGGTCAGAAGATCAACCAATAAATTTTTATGATCACTCAAACATTGCTGCTCAACATGCCCAAAACTGAAATTCAAACCCCTATTTTCAGATTAGGAATAGTAACTCTTCTCATTTTTCTTTCTCCATTTAATTGTGCTATTTCCATACTCTATTTCATCCCAATTTTGTGTCAAACATGCTCTCCCAATCTTTTTGATCAATTATATATATTTACTTCAAATTTATGTCGAATTTTGACCAAATTTTGACTTTGGTCAAACTTCGTGCCGTTCAAAAATCGGGGATGTCACATATTCTCGGAACTATCCGTACCTACGCGAGGTCGAAGAAAATTAAAATGTCTCATGTTCTCTAAATTGTCTCGTATTTCCTTTTCCTTCCGGCGGCGCTCGCCGATCTGTTTTTCCATTGGGCGCTGGTCCATATGTTCCCCGTCCAGGCGACTGTCTGGCCCCTTCTATCTCCCCATCACCTGACCTCTTCCCTCTCCGCACTGCGTCACATCGTCGTCTATAGTACAGGCTCGGCTCCGACGTACTGAGCATGAACTTGTCCGCGATGGGCTGCGGCGCAGGGCTCATCTCAATCAGCCTTGCCACGAACCTCGTGCAGGGCACCAACATCCTGACGGTTTCCACGGAGTTCGTCTCGTCGCACATTCACGAAAAAGTACTTCTCCAACAAGTTTTTTCTATTCACCTCACTAACAGAACACACTTCCCAGTGTACTATTCATGTAAAACTTCCACCCACTTCTTTCAATCTGAACAAGACCCTACGTCTGCTCGTTGCTCCTCCCCAACTGCCTCCTGCACGGCCGCCTACCATGTGGCACAGTAGGTATAGAATACAATCAATCTATTACCTAGGAGGTAATACTTCGTTATCGCTATAGAGATCGATGGTCCACAGTTACTTTGGAGTACTGTAGCAAACCTCATTTCTATATTATGCCAAACCATCCAAACAACCAAAAGACTAAATTTGCCGGTGTGCAAGTTGGACTTTTCCAATACTCAGACGGCTGGTGTGTCCAAGTACACAGCACACCACGTGATGACTAGTAGCGCCCAAATTTGTATTCAACGACTGCAGTCGAATCAATGATGGACACACTGTTGGTTGGCATACGTATCAATCGAGCCATGATATATCACCAGCTAATCTCCAAATTAAACCGCTAGATATATAAGGCTCTCTCGCACGGACTAATAAAAATTAATATAAAATAAGATGTATAACTAATAATTATAATTATATGTCTCATACTCTTTTTCATTTTTAAAAATTCTAACGCAATACTCTAAAGATACATGTTTATCGTTATCTAGTTGTAATATGTTTAGTTAGTAATATCTTTTTTTCACACCTTGTACACTTCTCCATATGCGTTTTATACTTTTTTTTGCGGATATATGCGTTTTATACTTTGATATGTATTTAATTGAACCCGTCTGAGCTATGTAAACAACATAAAAAATTGGTATCCTTATCTCTCCTCTCATACATGACATACATTATGGGTAATATTTTTAACAATAACATGAATAATATAATAATGAGGGAATAGTAACTTAGAATTTTATCTTGGTACAATTTAAGTTTTATTATAGTTATGTAACTTAGATTCATATTTAGGGTTACTCTGACTTTTAATAATGACAGAATTTAATAGCATTATTTTTATAATAGAGATATGGGTAATTCCGATAATGTGTTAGGTGTTACTTTTGCCTATTTATATAATGATACATGGGTAATTTATTAGAAAAGATAATAAATCGAATGGCTATTATGATTAGAGTCAGATGTTTTTTTATGAGAATTTCTCTATTTTGTTTAGTCTCCACCTAGCTACGATGCTCGGTGGTTTTATGTGGAAGCTTTAAAAGAATCCTCCAATTAGTAATAGTAATGTATAGAATTTTTCTATTTTTTTAGTATCCACCTATGATCCAAGATGGTTTCATGTGTAGATTTCCAAAGAACCCTTCATTTATTAATAGATTTCCAAAGAATCCTTCATTTATTAGTAGAAGATGGTTGCTGGACACTCTGATTTGCAGGTGAACAATGCTGCTGTTGGTGGGGTTGAGCGTGTAGACGATCCGGCTTTAGGTCCAAAGCCCTTGGGCGAACAGGTTCACCTCCAACTCGTTCTACCCTTTTCTTTCCCTGTCCCGGCACTGACAAAAAAGAAAACACACTCATCTGTCTGTGAATGAAACAGTTCAGTGGCATGCATTATCAGCAGAGACTTGAATGGATGTACAAAAATAGCCTGGAGACCTACAACACCGCAGAGGAAAGCCTGCGGACGAACTACTACGGCACAAAGCACGTCACCGAGGCTCTTCTTCCCCTCCTGAAATCCTCCTCCGACGGCCGGATTGTTAACGTCAGCTCCGGCTTTGGGCTGCTCAGAGTAATCAAAGTTTCCATCACCCTACTTCAACCTCTGCCAGTAGTGAATATACAGGAAGTCTGAGTTATATATAACTTTTGACGAAATCAAGCTTGTTCCTTTGCCTGATGCCACAGCACTTCAGGGGCGAGGAGCTGAAGCAGGAGCTGAACGACGCTGACAACCTCACCGAGGAGAGGCTGGGTGAGCTGATGGACACGTTCCTGAAGGACTTCGAGGCTGGCGCACTGGAGGCTCGCGGCTGGCCGGGCGTGTTCGCGGCGTACAAGGTGGCCAAGGCGGCAGTGAACGCATACTCGAGGATCATGGCGAGGAGGCACCCCGCGCTGCGCGTCAACTGCGCGCACCCTGGCTTCGTGAAGACCGACATGACAAGGAACGCGGGGCTCCTGACGCCTGAGGAGGGGGCGAGCAACGTCGTGAAGGTGGCGCTGCTTCCCGCCGGTGAGCCGACAGGCGTGTTCTTCGCCATGGGCAAGGAGGCACCGTTCCTGTGAC
The DNA here is from genome assembly GCA_015342445.1 of Digitaria exilis. NCBI lineage: Eukaryota > Viridiplantae > Streptophyta > Magnoliopsida > Poales > Poaceae > Digitaria > Digitaria exilis. The sequence goes on along the minus strand of JACEFO010001776.1, from coordinate 360,437 downwards.
GATTGTAACATTGGCTTGCTTGGGTATCTCAGAAGTCAGTATCTCTCCACTTCCACGTGCCAATTGATTACATGGAGACTGCGAATAAAGATAATCCCTTTTCTCTTCGGTTATTGTATCCTTGCCAAGCTTGGAAAAGATGTCACATTTTTTTTAAATATGGATTATTCTTGGTGATATCCCTATATATGGCAACGAGACGTGGTCGTTTCGAGCGTGCATGACAAATATTAAAGACAGGGATCTCAAGATGATGTTGTTCAACTCAAAATCGCAAAACATCGGATGCGCATAGCGACACATGCTCACGGAAACAATATTACTTAGCCTGCGGAGTTTTAACAAACTTTCTGGGGAATTATTAAAGAGGACCTCATGGCTCTCTTCGCAGAGTTTCGCAAAGTCGATCTTCCACTCTTTAGCCTTAATTTTGGTATAATTACATTACTACCAAAACAGAAAGAGGCAACTCAAATTCAGCAATTTAGACCCATTTGCCTGCTAAATGTGAGTTTTAAAATTTTTACGAAGGTAATGACTAATAGAATAGCTCTAGTAGCCCAAAAAGTCATCAAACCATCCCAAACTGCTTTTATGGCGGGGAGAAACATAATGGAAGGGGTTATCATTTTACATGAGACGATACATGAGATGCATAGGAAAAAGTTAGATGGGGTAATCTTAAAGCTAGACTTTGAGAAGGCTTATGACAAGGTGAAATGGTCATTCCTTCAACAAACATTGAGGATGAAAGGCTTTTCCCCTATTTGGTGTAAGTGGATTGATCAAATAGTTAGAGGTGGCAGTGTGGGCATCAAAATAAGTGATGACTTAGGCCATTACTTTCAATCAAAGAAGAGACTTTGACATAGTGATCCTTTGTCGCCGATCCTCTTTAATTTAGTGGCTGATATGTTGGCTATTCTAATTCAAAGGGCCAAGGCCAATGGAAAGTTTAGGGGAGTTGTGCCACACCTTGTGGAAGATGGTTTATCAATTCTCCAATATGCGGATGACACTATCCTTTTTTTTGGATCATGATCTACTACAAGCAAAAGATCTTAAACTAGTGTTAAGTACTTTTGAGCAATTATCAGGGTTAAAGATAAACTTCCATAAGAGTGAATTATTTTGCTATGGCAAAGCCAAGGATTGTGAGCATGAATATGCGAAGCTCTTTGGTTGTAGTACCGGTGCCTTCCCCTTCAAATACCTTGGGATTCCTATGCATCACCGGAGACTTTCTAACAAAGATTGGTTGAACATTGAAGAAAAGTTTTAGAAAAAGATTAGTAGCTGGAAAGGAAAGCTTCTCTCCGTCGGAGGAAGACTAGTTTTGATTAATTCGGTCTTGACTAGCCTAGCAATGTATATGCTCTCTTTTTTTGAGGTCCCTAGGGGTGTTCTTCAAAAACTAGACTATTATCGATCCAGATTCTTTTGGCAATATGATGAACTCAAAAAGAAGTACAGACTCACTAAGTGGAGTGTGCTTTGTGTGCCGAAAGATTTTGGCGGTTTGGGTATCCAAAATTTGGACATTCAAAATAAATGTTTATTGAGTAAATGGTTGTTTAAATTCATCAATGAAGATGGAGTATGGCAATGTCTTCTAAGAAAGAAATATTTGCATAACAAGACTCTGACACAAGTTCAGAAACATCCGGGTGACTCACATTTTTTGTCAGGGCTTATGAATGTCAAGGACCAATTCTTGGCTGGCGGCTCCTTCCAAATCAATAGTGGAACTCAAATCCGTTTTGGGAGGACACGTGGTTGGACAATAAACCTCTTGGGATTGTTTACCCCTCGTTGTACAGAATTGTAAGGAGGAAAGATGGTACAGTGGCGCAAGTGCTAAGCACTACACCACTAAATGTATCATTTAGAAGGGCCTTAGTGGACTCAAATTTGAGTGCTTGGTACGATTTGGTAGCTAAAATAGTGTCGGTTAAGCTTAATAATGACAAAGATAAATTTGTGTGGAATTTACACAAGAGTGGAATATTTACGGTACAATCTATGTATATATCTATGATACAAGATGGAGTTGTACCCAACAAAAGTCCACTTTGGAAGATTAGAATACCGTTGAAAATTAAAATTTTTCTTTGGTATCTCTTGAAAGGAGTAACACTTACAAAAGATAATTTAGCAAAAAGGAATTGGTAAGGAAGTATTAAGTGTTGTTTTTGTAGCTCTATGGAGACCATACAACATCTTTTCTTTGATTGCCATTATGCTAGATTTATTTGGAATACGGTGTATATCACTTTAGGCATTCGACCTCCAGCAGGCATAGCAAATATGTTTGGCTCTTGGCTTCATGGTTTTCAACCAAAGCTCAAAAGCCAAATTTTATTAGGAGCTGTTGCACTTTGTTGGTCAATGTGGTTGAATAGGAATGATATGGTATTCAATAAAACAAATTCTAATACATTTCTGCAGCTTATATTCAGGGCAACCTATTGGATTCGACAGTGATCATTGCTACATAACGAAGAGGATAGACCGAACTTCAAGAATGGTTGTTGTTTATTGGAAACTGTGGTCATGGAAGTCTTTGTAAGATTGGGTTGGAATTTTCGGAGTAGAATTGAAGCTTAGCTCCTGTTCGTTCATCGTTGTAGTGTGCTGTGTTTTTTTTCTTTTTTTATCTTATTCCAACTTGAGCTCACGTATGAGTTTTGAGTCTAAGCACTCTTGTTGTAACGAACAGCCGTGTGCATTTCTTGAAATGCAGAAGCTGGAACCTTTGTTTCATTATTAAAAAAATGAAAAAAAATGTACGGGTCCAGGTTGGACCACAGGTTGATGCATGGTCCTTGATAATCCCTAATCTTTGTGCAACTAAAATTATTTTGTATTAGGATTTAAACTTTGGCTTGCTCCAACAATTCGAGGATGATACGAGGCAACATTGCGCACACGTGAACCAAATGCTGCCTTGCTGGCATGGCATGTGCGGCTGTCCGCTTCTGTTGCTCCTCCTGCCAAACACAAGCAGTTGCTGTCACTGCCGCCACAATTGCCATATCTCAGGCAATAGTCAATGTCTTGACGGGAAACGCGACGGAACGAAGATCGACCACACAAAGCTTGTGGTTGGTAGCGGGTATCCATCGAACGTTAGACCACGGTTTTATTCATGTGATCGCCAATTGATTCACCGTCAACTAGCAAATTAGCTTAGGCCTTGGCAAACTTTGCAAAAACTTTTTTGCGCAATTCTTTTTTACAAAGTTTGCCAACTCGCAAAAACTTTTTGGGAAATTTGTCTATGAGACATCACGAAAGCACTTTTTTATGTGGAACACATTGTCAAAGCTCATGTCATTTTTGTCTATGAGACTCTGTAAAAATGAGCTTTCGTCTGCAACACACCCCACCGAGTAAATGATCAGTTCAAACTGAGCAGAGGTGTAGAAAGATCATTTTTCCCTCCACCTGTCACATTCTTTCTATCCTTTCATCTTTCGGCCGGCCTCTCTTTGTTGAGACTGCACGACCCTCGGTGTGGCTAAGTATTGGGCGCAATGAGTGGCGAGGAGCATGGCCGCACGGACGAGCGCAAACAAAAGCAAAACAACATCATGCACGGATGAGAGACCGCGCGCAATGAGAGAAGAGAGGCCGACAGAGGGGAAGTGGAATCGAGAGTGAGGAGAGAAGAAGAATATGTATGACATGTGAGCCCTAAGGGAAAAATAGACTTTACACACCTCCAGTAAATCGGAATGATTATTTTACTGGGTGCACCGTGCTACATATAAAGCTGTGTTTTTTAGGACATGTTTGAGATAAAATCGATTTTTGTGGTGTGTGCGTCACAAAACCACTCTTTCACAAGGTCCTATGGACAAATTTTCCAAAACTTTTGGCAAAGTTTGCCAACTATAGGTCTTGCTCTACAAACGACTCCTGCTGTGTTGGACTCTGTACCAAGTGCCAAATAGAGTAGACAACCAGAAGCAACGCCTATCGAGATCGTCGTGTGCACGGCCATGGACGGCACAATCTCCAATTCGCCAAACACAAGGTACTTGCATCGCTGCGTTTCCAAATGAAATCGATTCCTGGAAAACATGGATCCCGGTGGGTTAACGTGCTGCAGTCCTCGTTGCGGTTGGCAGGATTGCGGTGGTCACCGGCGGGAACAAAGGCATCGGGCTCGAGGTGTGCCGGCAGCTGGCAGCCAGTGGCATCACCGTCGTTTTGACAGCCAGGGACGAGACTAGGGGCGCAGCCGCCGTCGAGAAACTCAGGGAGCAGGGGATCTCTGATGTGATTTTCCATCAGCTGGAGGTCACCGATGCTTCGAGCATTGCTCGACTGGCGGAGTTCCTGAAGACCCGTTTTGGGAGGCTAGACATCTTGGTGTGTTCGCGTTTCCCATTTCTGTCCTTTAATTCGTTTCCTTCCTGGCTTCCTATCGATGTAGCATAGTATCTCAATTCACTGGCTGAGTACGTGGTTGCTGGACACTGATTTGATTTGCAGGTGAACAATGCTGCCATTGGCGGGGTTGAGCTTGTAGATGATCCCTCTTTAGGCCCGAAGCCTGTGGGCGATCAGGTTCACTTCACTTCCAACTCACTCTACCCTTCTCTCTCTGTCGTGGCCCTGACCAAAAGGAAAACCCACTCCACTCATGTGTGATGTCTGAATGAAATGAAACAGTTCAGTGGAATGGATTGGCAGCAGAGGATTGAATGGATGTACAGAAATAGCCGTGAGACCTACAGCACCGCAGAGGAAGGCCTGCGGACGAACTACTACGGCACAAAGCACGTCACCGAGGCCCTTCTTCCCCTCCTGCAATCCTCCTCCGACGGCCGGATTGTTAACGTCAGCTCCGGCTTTGGACTGCTGAAAGTAATCAAAGTTTCCATCACCCTACTTCAACCTCTGCTAGTAGAGTGCATATTCAGGGCATCTCAGTGACCGAGCTACTCCATAGTTGTAAATTATTGACTAAATTAAGCTTTTTTTTTGTTTCCCTGATACTGCAGTACTTCAGGGGCGAGGAGCTGAAGCAGGAGCTGAACGACACCGACAACCTCACCGAGGAGAGGCTGGACGAGCTGCTGGACACGTTCCTGAAGGACTTCGAGGCTGGCGCACTGGATGTTCGCGGCTGGCCGGGCGAGTTTGCGTCGTACAAGGTGGCCAAGGCGGCCCTGAACGCATACTCGAGGATCATGGCGAGAAGGCACCCCACGTTGCGCATCAACTGCGCACATCCCGGCTACGTGAAGACCGACATGACAAGGAACTCGGGGCTCCTGACGCCTGAGGAAGGGGCGAGCAATGTCGTGAAGGTGGCACTGCTTCCCGCCGGTGGGCCGACAGGCGCGTTCTTGGCCATGGGCAAGGAGGCATCGTTCCTGTGACGATTGTAACATTGGCTTGGCTATCTGTCCACTTTCACGCGCCGCTTTTACTCCTATATTTGGAGATTGCAAATAAAGATCATACCTTTTCTCTTCAGTTCGTATCCTTGCCAAGTTTGGAAATAAAAGCTGTCACATTTTTGCACATGAGTTATTCTTGGTGATATCCCTACATATATGACAGCGAGAGACGTGGTCGTTTGGAGTGTGCATGTTCGTTCATAACAATAATAACAAAACCCCCCAAAATAATGAAATACACAAATATATGATAGTAAATTACTTACCTTTCCATAGATCATATGAAAAAAAATTAATAATACCTTGGAGGCATAGAGATGCATGATGTGTGTTACCATGTACAAATATACGGAGAAACCAATGATAATTCTAAATTCCAGGCACATAGATCAAATTACATATTGAATTAAATGCATCTCAAACGCATATGGAAGGCCTATGCAAAGTGAGAAAAAAGATGCTATAAATTTGGATGAAAAACTGTACAGAGTAATTACTTACTTAAAACGCTATATGATTCTTGGGCTAGAATATTTAACAAATGAGTGAGTGCCTCAAGGTTAATCTTGAATACTACCTCTTGCAAATTATAGTTTGTATGACTTTTTTTACCTCAACTTTGACCGCTCGTCTTATTCAAAAAAGTTGTACAAACATATATAGTCAAATTTAAGTCATTTTTGAAAAATTTTGATTAATAAAGCAAATTATAACAAAAAATAATATGAGATTTTGTAAATTTTTACTAAGACAAATGGTCAAACTTGACATAAAAAAAAGGCAAACAAACTATATTTTCAAACGGAGGTAGTATTATTTATGTGCTCAGCTGAAGAGCCGTATGAGCTTGGATGTGAGCTCACCGTGCTCTCGTCGCGGCTCCATGCCCTCCGCTTGGGGACGTCCCCGGAGGCACGCCACCTTCTCTGGGGGCTGAGCGGGACTTCCGTGCTAGAGCTATCATCAAGATGACGAAGACAACGGCCTGCTCCCTTCTCCACGTCGACATCAACGTGTTCTTCTGAGTCCTCCGACACCGGTATACGAGGACTCCAAGCTGCCTCCATCGTCATGGGGCGCCGCGCTTGGAGTTTGCCCTACCACGTCGGAGACCATTGCCCACCTCTTCATCGAGTGCCCCAGGGTTGCCGCGTTCTGCTGGAGCCTGATGAAGTCAAAAACTGGTGAAGACACCTTATGAGCATCTCAGAGGCTATGTAAGGAAGGTTGGATAGGTAAAAATAAAAAAAAACTTTCAAAAAATCAGCATCCAACAGCCTCTTCATATTACTCTCATAGCTATCCCAATCGGTATCCCAGCATTCACGGTCGGCATCTATACCGATCGAGCCTGGCGTCGCTATCCCCTCCTCCTGCCCGTTGCTCCGTTCTTCCAGAACCGCACCGGCGGCTGCATAGACGGGAAGTGATGGTAAGCAACAGCTTCCGCGCGTACATCGCAGCGCAGGGCCCGGCGGTGTCCGTCTTCCTGCCGCCAGGTCAGAGGTCGCTCACTGAGCTGACGATGGACATGTACGAGCAGGCCAACGTGGGCGCGCCCTGGAGCCTGAGCGGTGAGCGCTATCGACACTGTCGCCTCCGACGGCGTGCAGATGTCCGGCGGCCCGTTCCTGACGTCGTACAAATTTGGCAATGTTCAACTACGTTTCGCAAGTAAAGTAGAAGCAGCAGATCGTGGCATCTACGATCAGGCAGGGACTAACTTTTGTCTGCATGCATGGGCTAAAGTATGCGCCTTGCTAGTTCCATACTTCCATGGGTGGTTTTCAGCATGTACAGCTTCGTGACGACCGTGTCCATGGCGTTCTACCTCCCATCTCCGATGCGGTACTGCTCAAGATCGGTGCCGCGCCTCCCCACTCCCCACTCCCCATTGGCCCCATGTCCCGTGTGGTTCTGCTTCAGGACAGCGGCGCCGTGCCTCCCCGCCGTCCCAACAAGTTCGAGGATGACGACGACGCTGGTGACCGGCGGAGTGCCGGAGTGGATGGCTGCGACACCACGAGTGGGCCAGGATGGGTTTAAAGAGTGATTTAGCTACTCTGTTGGAGTTAATGGGGATATGAAGATGGAATCTTAGTTAAATGGATAGGTAAATAGGAATATGAAGATTGAGATTTGACTAGACTCTTGGAGATGTTCTTATTTAGTTGGTTTATGAAATGAATTTGCCACATAGTATTTTGATTTGGGCAAAACAGGTGGGCCTTCCCTTTCTGGTACCAAGTCCGTTTCCGTCGCCCTGTGTCCTGATGCCTAGTTGCCTGCTAGACGCTGAATGGACAATAATATAGGGGGCTACTATAGTCTTGGAATCTTGTCACGTGCCACGGACCATCAAATAACAACATACAAGTACAACTCATGTGGTCTACAGGAACCATACCCTACCTCCCGTCACGAGACTGGTCCACCTATATCATTTTTCTCTTGTTCCTTTGTAAATTGATCGATTTTCTTTTCCAGCGATGATTTGGATAACTTGCACAATTTACTGGGAATATCCTTAACTTCGTGCCTATATATGTAGTGCCGCAACATTCAATCTGCATTTTGTATACAGTAGGGACCTAGACACAAAACAAGGCTAGTTGGCCCGTCCTTGCTACGTACTGCTCTGTCCCGCTATATGTGTCGCTAGACTATGAGACGATTGCGGTTCCCGAGCAACAGACATAGCGGGACGGAGGGGGTATGTGAACTCCGTAGTGATCTCGGAGTATGTCGCCTAATATTGTAGCTAGTACAGATTCTACCAGGGCAGGAAGGGTGACGCCCTGCCCTGTCGGCAGCCGAGCAAGCATACTGGGATTAGGCGTGGCTGTTCCAGAGCATTTCTGGGTGCAGGACTCCTTCCCAGATTACTATTTTGGTATAACAAACAGTAATCACCTGGTGGATCTAAAGGGCAAATTTCAAAACATTTGTAAGTGCACCCTTCTAACGTGGATTAGTGTACCTTTCTCTATAAAAGCTACTTTTTTTTTGTTTTTTACATCGAGCTACAAGCTAGTTAAAAGGAACCTTACATGATGTGAAAGATAACCTTACGAAGACACAGATTTTTGACCTAAAACTTAATACGTATGCAGGTAAGAAGACAATGATCGAGAAGCGACATATGCATATGTCAGATGACTTGCTGAAGCACAACCCTTGCATCACCGCGTACAAGTCCCAGTCGCTTAACCTTCGCCAGCAGCTCGCCGACGCCACCGTACCCCTGCTCGGCGCGAAAGCCGCATGGCGCGCCATCGACGGCTGGGGCAGCTGTAGCACCCTAATTTTGCTCGTCACATTAAAAGTAATATAGGCAACTAATTTTTTTAGTTTTTAATGTTTTAGGAAACATTAAGGTACAAATTTAAATTTTAGCTCTTAAATATTTAAACAACATTTAAATTAGAGTCAATAAAGTCTTTGTTGCATTCATGCTGATTTGCATATATTTTGAATGTTGGTTTGAATTTGAAAAGGTTTGCAAAATTTTAAACTAAAGTTCAAAACCTTTCTTCTTTCCCTCTCTTTTTCTAGCCCAACCCGGTTTTAGTCGCGGCCCAGTTCCTTTTCCCGGCCCAGCTCACGCGCAGCAGTCGGCCCAGCGCGGCCCAGCCGAGCTTCTCCTTCCCTCTCTCTTTGTCTCGCTGACGTGTGGGCCCGCCTTGTCAGCTTTGTCTTCCTCGCGTTGTCGTCGAGTAGGACTCGGCGGTGAGTCCGAGCGCCATACGCCGCCGCGTCGCGCCTTGGCGTGCAAGTCGGAGCTCCCTCGGCCTTTATAAGCGCCGCCCCGACCCCTCTTGTTTCCCCAACCCAAGCCGCAGCTTCCGCCGCCGTCTTTAGCTCGCGCCGTCGCAAACCCTAGGGTAAGAGCCGCCGCCGCGATTCCAGCTCTTGGGGTCGTCTTTGTCGCTTTGAGCTCGCCGCCAAGGTTTGTGGGAAGGTGAGGAACCCGCCGAGCCTCTAATCCCTCTCTCTCTCGCTCTCTCGAGGCCTCGTCGCGTCGCCGCCATGGCCGAGCTGCCACTCGTCGGTGTGAGCTCCCTATGCTTCTCAATCCTCGTTTAGAACCCCTAAAACGGATTCCCCGTTTCCCCCTCTCTCTTCCAAGCCAAGCGCGGCGAGCTTTGGAGTCCGGTAGCGCCGGTTTCGTCCAACTCCGGCGAAGCGCCGCCGCTCCCCATCGCCTCCAGTCGCCGGAGTTGCCCTTGGAACCCCAGCCGTTAGATCAAGATCCAACGGCTCAGATCGAGCCCGACTCGAGTCAAACTGAGTCGTACCGGTCAGCCGTGTCTTTTTGCACAAAAGTCTCTTTGTTTCTTAGATATCAACCCGTAGTCCAAGCCAGTTCAAAAATAATTAGATCTAGGTCCTTTTTCTTTCAGTTTAGCCCCTGGTCGTTCTAAAAATCTAACCCGCCGTCCTGTTTGGCCTTTTTACTCAAAATTCCTTCTGTTTTTATATAAAATTACGTTTTAGGTCCCTGGTTTCTTCTGTTTAAGCCCCTGGAGAGTTAGATTTAGTTCAAAGAAGCCCCTAAACCTTGTTTTAGCAATATCTTGACCGTTTTAAATCCGTTTTGATTGATCTTTGCGCTCACGTGATCGTCTCTTCATCAAGAATAGTTCTAGACACGTCTTTGCGTCTTTAAAAGTTGTATGGTATATTGTTTTCCTTTTATTGATTGAATGCTTGTGCGAATCATGTAGAGAACGGTCCGTTCGAGGAGGTCAAGATTAAGTCTACGAGGAGGAGCAGCCGCAGTGCTTTGAAGAAGGCAAGTGGATTCCCCCCTCAGCATACTCTTTTGAACCCATACACATTGCATGACTACAAAGTTTATCTTCATGTTCGCGATGCATTAATTTGATGGGTCCTATGTAAGGATGACTAGTCTTTTACACCTAAGCCTTGATACACCGGATTTACTTTTATGTTGGGTAGCTATGCTAGATGCTTAACCTTGGTTCATGATGGGTTCTATCCAACATTGATGAATATCCTTATTAATATATCTTGTCATGTTAATATAAGATCACCATGCTAATCGGAACATGGAGAACCAACCGGGATTTACCGTACAACCACAATACCATATGGCTCTGGTCTTAGCTGAATAATTAGATGAACTACATGTTGTGTTTGTGCTGCCTATTGGGTTGTTATTTGTTTGTGGATGTGTTGGTGCGGGGATCGGAAGACTCTGTCTTTTGTTGAAACCGTAAGTGCTGGGAACAAACACACATGTAGGAATTCTTTGTAAAGACTTCGTAGCGTCCCTATGCAATCACACCTTGGAAGTGTGGTAATTGTGCTTACTTTTGCAAAGCATGATTGGGTTCAAAGTTCTTCGGAGCTTTTACGCGAATTGTGGTGAAAGTGTACAATCTCTGCAGAGTGTAAAACTGTTATAACAGCCGTGTTCGCGGTCATGAACGGCCTGGACCCTCACGTGAATAATCTATCGAAACATGAAATCAAATCATTGCATGCATATGTCATTTGTTATGCTCATGGTTTATTTTATGCTTACTTTATGCTAATATAGGATGGTATATACTTATATCTTAGTAAATAGTTGCTTGTTAATAAAACTTGACCAACTAAAATGCTGACCACTATAAACCAAGCCTCTCCTTGATAGCTTGCATATTTACCCCACTTGTTGAGTACCAACCATAAGTGTACTCATCCTTGCTTATATTGGATCAGAAGGTAATAATGGAGCGGAGTACCTCAGTGATCTTGATGAGTTCTAGGCGTGTGTTCCACCAGTCAGATGCCTGTGGAGTGCTTTTGGAGTTATCGTCCTTAGTTATCGTGTGAACCAGTTTAATTTGGCCTTTGTGCCTTAGTCGTGAGTGTAATTAATACTTTACTTATCAAATATTCATTTGAGTACTGTTTCTGTTATTCACTCACTGTCTATCATATGTGTGTAATTTGATCCTGGCGCACATATGAGATGTACTCGGTTTTCTTTATAAAACCGGGTATGACAGCAGCCGGCAGGCGTCCGACGCCATCACGCACCTCGTCTTCTACACGACGGTGAGCGGCTGCATCCCGGACGCCGATTTCGAGGTCCTCAAGCTCCTCGGCCTCCCACTCTCCACCAGGAGCTTCATGCTCTACCAGGCTAGCTGCCACGGCGGCGGCATGGCGCTGCGCCTAGCCAAGGACCTCGCCGAGAACAACCCCGGTGCCCGGGTGCTGGTGGTGTGCTCGGAGGTCATCACCATGGCGCTTCGAGGCCCCTCAGAGACTCACGTTGGGAACCTCGTCGGGCAAGCCATATTCAGCGACGCCCGAAAGTGCGGCCATCGTCGGAGCTGAAATTTCCGGCCACGAGCGACCATTGTTCGAGATGGTGTCGGCGTCGCAAGACATCCTACCGGGGACGGAGGATGGGGTGGTCTTCAAGCTCTCCGAGGAGGGGTGTAGCGATCTTACCCGAGAAATGGGCCCACTTAAGTATATTTCACCTTCCGTTGGTGCTAATACACGAAAATGTTCCCAAGTGCGGATACGACCGTCGAGTCGAGCTCGACTAACTGCGACTGAAGATCGTCCGTTCCTACGCTCACTCGAAGGTGAGTTCCAAAGATCACATCATTCCACTATTTAAATTACAACAAGTCTCAGAGTTATTACAACCAAATTGAAATGATAAATAAAATAGTTCGAGTTCATGCAGCGGAAAGTAAACGAGATACTAGCGACGATCCATAGTATTGTCACGATGAAGTCAACCGTGACGCTACTCCTCACGATCCTCGGAAGAGATCGGCTCCCACTCGATGCTGTAACCAGGAGGAAGCTGGGTGGCCCAAGCCATAGTGGCAGCTACCTCCTGAGGGGACGGTCCTGAAAATTTAGCCACAAGCAAGGCTGAGTATACTAGTTATACTCAACAAGACTTACCCGACTGGTGATCACTACATCACCGACTCCTAAAATGAGAAGCTGTTTGGCTAGTGGGGTTCTTTTGCCAAAAGCGACTAAGCTGATCTCTAGCTTATCCATCTTGATTTTAATTCCTTTTAGCCTATCCATTCTAGGTGAGCCTAGCTAGACAACCAAGTTTTGCAATACAATTATTCCATACAACGATTTCATCCTTCTAGGTTTACTTCATAATATGTCATACATCGGTCAAGCAGTCTCATTAACCGCGAGAAGCGGACAGTTCGAACCGAATTTACTACCTGGCCAGGGAAAACCCACACACACGGAATGGTTGAAAATACCAACACACCCCAATCCTTTCTCCTCCCTCTGCGAGTGGCTCCCGAGTCCCAAAGCCTCGGGGTAGAGGTTCACCACTACTGGGACTCACGCAACTACCCCCATGTGCCCATGGGATAACGTTTTCAAGACAGAGGGCTGTCGGACCTGCTCGCATCGATCGGGTACCGGGACTTACCGGTCCCATGGTCCGTACATATGTGGGGTACGTTCAAAAGCTTGACACAAAAGTACCACATGTTTCCAATTAAACCATCGATAGACGGGTATCTACAATCATCCGTCCATCATCTCTAGTGTTTCTGATATGGGTAGACATACAACTCCTATATCTCGCGGGTGTCGGAAACACTCGACTTCTGACGGTCCTAAGCATAGCGACTATCGAACCTACATACTAGTGTTCAATCAAAGGAAACTATGATCATGCAATCTAGGGTTTCATTCAACTCCTTGAAACTTAAATGCACAAACATATAATCAAGTAAATCGCGTAAAGTAAAGTTAGGTTATGCTCCGGGGCTTGCCTTCCGGCTCGAAGCGGTACTCCTGCTCGGGGCTCGGATCCACGTGCACCACGTTCACCTCGGACTCCTGGGCAATCTCCTCGGCAGCGGGGACTAGCTCGTAGACTCCGTCGGCGAGACCCGAATCTACACGAGATGCATGAAATGTTTAAATATTGAGATTTCATATAGTTAGGGTTTGCTTAATTCTTGGTTAATGAATTGGAAAGGATAAACATTAATTATAAGTGAATATACCCTTTTCATTCGGAAACTTGGATTTGATTTATGAGATTTAGGTTTTTCTCTATTTTTTTTCCACCATTTAAGTCCTTTTTCTATTATTCAAAAGGTGAACTTAGGAATATTATTTTCAGGTGCCATTTGGCCAGAGGCTTGCTCATGCCAAGGCAGGAGCCTAGCCCAAAACTTGGCTCAAGGTGATTTTTCCATAGTTTATTAAAAATGTTCTTATCTTTTGCCTAAAAACAAACTAAATTCCTACAAAAATAACTATAAGGTTTCTGTCCACACCACTTGGCACAGTGACTTAGGTCACCAAGAGGGACCTCTCTGCCAGTTTTACAAGTGGTCTTGATTTATGGTTATTTTTGTGGAATTTCTCCATGTTTAAGCTACCAAAAATCATTTAGCCATTTTCCAGTGTCCAAAAATTACCATTCTCATTTTTCTAAGGTGTCTAATGTCTTGATTAAGTTTCTGTGTGAAGGAGGTGATTGTTCACTAAGTGAATTATTTTCTATGATTTATTTGCTAAAACAGCGAGGTATAAGTTTGGAAATTCATAACTCTAAATCCACTGGGAATTTTTGTGCACCACTTGGGCAGAGATCCTATGTCAACCATGAGTCTAACATATCCAAAGTTCAGACCCAGTGCATGAGTAGATTTCCAGTTATGAAGAAAGGTGCTCAAACTTTGTAAATTTTTAAACTGTAAACTAAGCCTCAACTGAGTGAGGTGCAGTGGAAGAAGTTTGACTTCTAGATTCACTGGTCACTACAAAATTTTTTTGGCATTTTTCTGATTTTTCTACGATTTTCTATGAATTTTTGAAGTTTGCAGTGAATAGTGTTCAAAAGATAGAATCTATTTGCGCCGTGAACCCTAGAAGATTTAAAACCTTGCAAAGGGGTCCCTGGAATTTTACATTCGGCCCCCTAGAAAAAGGAAGAAGACACAAGTGAGTCCCCGAGCTCGTCGGCGTTCGTACGCCGGCGGCTAGACGGGGTCTCCGGCCTCGGTGAGTGGCGCAACGCGCAGAGGAGCTCACCGCGGTTCCTTGGAGCTAGAAGGCAACGGCGGGGACGGCCGGGAAAGTGGTCGGCGACGGTGGTGGCGGCTCGGCAATTCCGGCGAGCGGCGACCAGCGGTGTCGGTGTCGGAGGGGGTCGGGGAAGGGGTCGATGAGCACCAGCGTGTCACGGCGAAGCTGTAGGTGCCCTCAGTTCAGCCGGAGGAGGAGCGAAGCGTGCTGTCCACGTGCGCGGCCGGCGGCGGAAGCTCGAGCTTCTCCGGCGAGCTGCGCCGACGGCTGCGGTGGCGGAAAAGGGTCGGGACTTGGTCGGGGAGTGGCGGTGGGTGATGGGGAAGCTAGTGCGCGCCTTGGTTTAGCCGGAGGAGCAGCAGAGAAGGATGGCCGCGTGAGCGAGCTCGGACCGGTGGGCAACGGCGGCGGCGACTTTGTCTGGCGGTTCACGACGGCGACGCGGCGACAACACGGGAGCAAGGCTCGGGTCAGCGCTACAGTGCGCCATTTGCCACGCGATCTGGCCAGACGCGTGCTCCATGAGCGGGGACACGCAGCCGTGCCATTGGCTGGCTCAGGCGAGGACGGCAGGCGGCAGGTGCTGCCGGCGGCGAGCGCGGGCACGCGCGAGCGCGGCGTGGGCACCCCGTGAGCACGTCTCTGCCGGTGCAAAGTCAACTTGGTTGGCATGGCTCAAACTCCGAAAATTTGAACATGGCTCGGAAATCTTCCAACATGAAAGTTGTTTAGAATTTCATGGGACACGTCCCTGCACCGGAGATGATAAGAAATAGAGGAAAATTTGGCAGTGATTCAAAAGGGGAGAAAACCCTGTTTTAAACTGAATTTTAGAAATTCGAGGGGCTAGATGGCAAAATTGGCCAAGGTGCCAATGGAGGCAAAATTCATAAATGTGAAGATGTACAACTTTTCTTTTTGGAGATTTAGATGTTCAGTGGTAAAATTTTGAGTTTAGGCTAAGATTCCATTTCAGCCTTAATTTGAATTGGAAAAGTTCAAATTCCAAGGTTAGGGTTTAATTTTTGAGATGCTTCCAAGCATTTTTAGGCTATGGTTTGAAAAGGGAAGTTTCTTGGTTTGACTTATACTCCAACTTTCCCATTTGCACTTTTTCAAGTTCTTAGCAAGTTTTCAAAGTTTTCTTTATTGCTCCATTCGAATGGTTTTTTACTCAATTTGGGAAATTTTCCCCATTTTCCTTAATTCCCCTTTTGAAATGTGCTTAGCTTAACTTAATCCCCATTTTAGTTAATTTAACACCAGGGGTGTTACAAGGGGATAGTGTATACTCTGCACAACGAGATGCCGCTGCACATTGCCAACAACATAGAGCGGCTTGTGAAGGACGCGCTTGAGCAGGCAGGGGTCATGGCCAAGGACTTGAACAAGGACGTGTTTTGGGCAGTGCACCCTGGTGGGAGGAAGATACTCGACATGGTGGAGACCCGGCTGGGGCTTGAGAAGGCAAAGCTGGAGGCGGCTAGAGAGGTGATGAGGCGGCACGGCAACACGCTGAGCTCATGCATTATGGTCGTCTTGGATGAAATGCGGCGGAGGTCAGTGGAGAGATCCATGGCAACGGCGGGGGAAGGCCTGGAGTGGGGGCTCCTCTTTGCCTTTGGCCCTGGCATCACTGTGGAGACCATCCTCCTACGCGCGCTTCCCATAAGCTAATGAAGGGGTAGATACCTGCTTGTGGTTTTCGAGGACATGGCGCAAAATACTCGCGCCATCCTATAGAAAAAAAGTTCATTTTTATGAGTCAAAATTTATTGATTTTGTCATTGTTGCCCCCATTTATGACGTGATTCATGCATCAATCACTAGTGTCAAATATGAATAATTTTACATTATTTTATTTACAAAACTGAGATTTTTCAGGATCACTTTTGTAAGGATATGTTCTATAATGTTTGCCCAATAAGGATGTCAAGAGTATAATTATTACATTATTTTGAAACTCTTTCGGAAAAAAGTTCATTTTTGACTCTCAAACTATTGGCAGAGTTCTTTTTTAGCCATATCAAACTTCAAAAAATGCTATCTTTGACTAATAAATTTGTCCATCTACGTAGTATCTGGTTTCATAGGTGGTTTTGCATATATGTATATTTTCTAAAACTAATAGGATATGATTTAATCTTGAAAAATTACAACTAACTCGATTTAAATCAGAAAAATATGAAACATGTAGCAAAAATTTCTCAAAATATAATCCATACGGCCATGCTCTATTTAGAGTTATGTGAATATTAGTCCTTTTTATCGTATTTTATTGCTAGTAATCATGACCATTGTTTATTTAAATTACCGTTCAATACTATATTAGAAATTATATTGACCAAAAAGATTCATGGAAGAAGAGTTTTTTCATACTAGTTTCATGTTTTCTAATTCAAAATAAATTAGTTATGTTTTTTAAAGGCTAAATCGTATTTTCAAATTATCAGGAAAAACTAATACATCCAAAACCACCTTTCAAACAAGATAAATGGCGAAATTTATTTGGCTTCATAGTTCAATGGCCAAATTTATCCAGTTTTCAAGTTTGATGGCCAAAATCAGACTTCGACAATAGTTTGATGGTAAAAAAAAGACTTTTTCCTTTTCTTTCTATCCCTAATTAATTGTTTTAGTTGAAAAAATAGTTGTATAGCATGTTATTATCCAATAAGGCTTTGGTCATTTCACATGTTTTTTTGTTGAAATTGTATTACTGTTAGCACTTCTTTGATTTTGTGTGTATGATATAGGCAAATGTATTGAAGGAAGCCGGAATCATTTCATTTTTCTAAAAATTTAAGAAGGAAGCAAAAGTCTGGGAAGTTCAGTTTTGGCACAATTTTTCATTGTGACAGAAGCAAGCCTGGATGGATTACGTGCTGCTTGTGTTTCCTTCTTAAATGAAGCAGCAATGCTCCTGCCTTTTGTTTTAGAAAAAAAATCTCTGCAGAAAGCAACATTATATTTCTGATTAGGTTCACAGAATATTTCATTTGGCACTCTCCACACAAATCTAGCTTAAACGCGGTTTTGGGGTCAGTATCCACTAGGCAAATTCGTGAACGTTAAACTCATCAAATAGGAAAATAACTTCAGATGTATGCAGTTGTGCACATTCTGAATGTCGAACTGCCCGTCAGGTGTTTCAGTGTTTTGGCATTCTGACCTAGGAACGCTTGTTTTCACGCGATGAGCTGAGATGCTTGCCTGTGTTACATACTTCTATGTTTTGCCGAAGACTAATCACTAATATTTTTGTGGCACAGTGGCAGCATTGGATTTGAGTGTACCCGATTTCCAGCGCAGATCGCCTGAGGTCCGATGCTGGCCTGGCCATCATGATTTGATCCACATGAGAGTAAATTTGTACTAGTACATGGCTGTTGGCAATTTGGTATGACATTGACACATGTATAAATTAACAGCAGGCAGGTGACGAATCTCCTTCTCTTCTGGATGAAGTTGAAACCTGAAAGTGAAAGTTTTGTTTATTTACCCGTCGATGACAACGCCTACCTACCCGTGCCACATGCGAGCAAGTCGTCTCCCATCTTCTTGTTGGAGGCTTGGAGCTGATCGGCCGTATTGATCTCCCATGGAAGGAGCCATCTCCTCTTCCCCAACCGCAAGGTATGGATCTCTTGCCGTGCAGTCTCCCTACACATGTGAGCTATGAAGTGTATAGGATGCTAGCGGTTTGTCCACGAACACGCAAATAGGTCTCTTTTTTTACTGGTTTCCATTACGGTGTCATACCGGCTAACCGGCTAAACAAGACACCATGATCCATGGTACGGTGGCGTTTGTCAGGATTGCTGTGGTCACCGGGGGTAACAAAGGGATTGGATTCGAGGTGTGCCGGCAACTGGCCGGCAGCGAGGTCACCGTTATTTTGACCGCTAGGGATGAGGCGAGGGGCACAGCGGCTGTCAAGAAGCTCAGGGAGCTGGGGTTCTCCGGTGTCATTTTCCATCAATTGGAGGTCACAGATGGTTCCAGCATTGATCGATTGTCTGATTTCTTGAAAACCCGTTTTGGGAGGCTGGACATCCTGGTAAGTTCCCATTTCTCCTTACATATGACCTTCCATTCCTGTCACTATTGGTATAGATGACCTGCCTCCCTGGCTCCCTGGAGCCTGGAGGCCTGGAGTAGCAGCCAGCACTCAGCAATTCAGCATGAAGTGAGAATTCAGACACTGACTGCTGGACGCTCTGGCTATGCAGGTGAATAATGCTGCAACTCGTGGGTGTGAGCTTGTAGACGATCCGTCTTTTGGCCCAAAACCCACGATGGAAAAGGTGAGCCTTCTGACGTTTAATCTGATGATAAAAATGAAAAATCCAGGGTGATGTCGGTAGTGACTGACAGTCTGACACTCTCTCTTCTGTATTCGACCTGACGAAAATCTGTCACTTCGTTCTCATTGAAAAAAATCTGTCAATTCGTCGATGCGGCACAGTTCAGTGGCATGGATGGGCATCAGAGAGTTGAGTGGATGTTGAGAAACAGCCAACAATCTTTCGATGCCACCAAGGAAGCCGTGCAAACGAACTACTACGGCACAAAGCAGGTAACCGAAGCCCTCCTGCCGCTCTTACTGTCCTCTGACGGGAGAATCATCAATGTCACCTCCGGCTTCGGACTGCTCAGAGTAATTCACTACTCCAACACATTAGTTAGAGTCTCTAAAACTTAGCAAAGCGTTTTGTTATGCCTGAATACCCTGACTCGATCCTGATGCAGTTTTTCAGAAGCGAGCAGCTGAAGCAGGAGCTGAACGACATTGACAGGCTCACGCAGGAGAGGCTGGACGAGTTACTAGACGCGTTCCTGATGGACTTCGCCGCCGGCACGGTGGAGGCCGGCGGCTGGCCGACGGAGTTCTCGGCGTACAAGGTGGCCAAGGCCGCCATGAACGCCTACTCGCGGCTGCTGGCGAGGCGTCACCCCGCGCTGCGTGTCAACTGCGTGGACCCCGGGTACGTGAGGACCGACATGACCGGGCACTCGGGTCTCCTCACGCCCGAGGAGGGTGGGGCCCGGGTGGTGGCCGTGGCGCTGCTTCCGGCAGGAGGGCCGACCGGCGCGTTCTTTGACGCCGCCGGCGAGGCGTCGCCGTCGTTCGTGTGATCGGATGTTTGGCCGATTGGGCACGGCACGGCTGGTTGTGCGGCTGCGCTCGCGTCCGCACCGAGTCTCACGATGTCAGTGGTAGTAGGTCGATCTGTGTTGCGTGGCGTGCTAGAAGTCATCTAGGATTGGAGCCTTGTTGCGGACTTGCGATTATGAACTTCTTTCACAATACTTTTGACTGGAAAATTGCAGTCAGTATTTTTATTTTTAACGGAACGATAAAAGATTTGTCGTAATTTTTATTAGAAAAAAACAGATGTACATCTCGAAACACCTCAAGACTTGACCCACCGCAAAGACTACTACCACTTCCCACAACTCACGACACCAAAAATAAATAGCCACGCATCACCAACCCAAGAAAAAACAACTACTCATATGTTGTGACACCAATTCTCCTAGCCGTTTGAAACAACTTAACTTCCTCTTTGATAAGGTACACAATATCCAAGGGCGGTTTATCAAATTGCAGTCAGTATTAAGAGGAGAATTCCATATTTCTTAGGTATATGGGTTTGATAATATTAATCGTTAAAAAACTACTATATTGTTCATACTCTTATTATTCAGTATGTCTAGGCTTCACGTAGAGGCTTCAGAAGGAGCCTCTAATTAGTAACAGTAGTATTGTCGTTTCCTCTACTTTAAATAGCGGACTAATATCGGGGCTATAACTTTATGAAATTATGGGTGCTATTTCATATTTTTCTGATTTAAATAAATTATTTATGAATGTGTACATCAAAACATATTTTAACTTTTAGAGAATTAAAACACAACCGTGAGAACTAACCAAGAGGGCAGATTATTTGGGAGCAGAGCTACTGAGCTACTAAACGTGGAGTGGAGCCGTCCCAAACTGGGCTTTTGCGGTGTGCAAGTTGGACTTTTCAAATACCCAAACGGGTTGGTGGGTGTTGGCCCCGATGAACAACTTACATGCACCCATAAGAAAACACGCGTGCATCACTGCATGCTACTGATATATGAACTTGAACACATTTGAGATATATAGGCCAGCTGATCGTTGTTATTTTTGACACAAATCTAAAAACTACGATCACTTATTTCTGAATTTAATTAGGACTAGTTGGATCTTAGTAAACAATCTCCACGATAATTTGCAGGATCTCATTCTCATTTACCTCTCCATATCTTCCGAGAAATTTCGTGTCAAACAACCAAAAGACAATCCTTCTCACGGTAATTTTCAACCAAAGATCTTTTGCGATGAACGTGTACACACTATATCTCGCTGCTGCTGAATAGTACACACAATACCCCACCCTCGTGGTTAGTGGTGCCCAATTTTGTATTCAACGATTGCAGCCAGCGCAGTCGAATGTCGGCCAGACGACGAAACGGTTGGTTGGCAACTTGGCATGCGTATCCATCGAGCCATAAATCGCTAGATTTTTTTTAGATAATGGAAAAAAAGTACTCGATCTTGGCCTCAAAAGAGGTTACGGCCACTTATTACAAAGTTTGCGGTAAACAATAGATCGTTAGATAACCTCCAAACTGCTATATATATGGCAATACTACAACTGCAGAGTACGTCTCAGGTTCTCTCTTCGACTGCAGAGTACTCCCACTATCTACCAGCCCCGGCCGGAGCGATCCGATCCTTGTTGCTCGAGCTCGCGGCGCTCGATCATGGAGGGCGCCATCTCCACTCCCGCGAACACTAGGTGCGTGCCGTACACATGAACTCTCCGGTGGTGTTTGTTAGTATCGATAAATCACGCATTGTGGCTGCGGTTAATTAGCAGGGTTGCCGTGGTCACCGGCGGCAACAAAGGGATCGGGCTGGTGGTGTGCCGGCAGCTCGCCGGCAACGGCGGCGTCACCGTCGTATTGACAGCCAGGGACGAGGCGAGGGGCGCGGCGGTCGTCCATGAGCTCACGGAGCTGGGGCTCTCCGGTGTCCTTTTCCACCAGCTGGACATTACGGATGCTTCCAGCATCGCTCGATTGGCTGGTTTCCTGAAGGCTCGTTTCGGGAAGCTGGACATCCTGGTGACGATCTTGCCGTCTATATGAGATGTTGAGTAGTGTTTGGTACGTATCATAATTCTGCTGACGGATTGATGTGGTTGTTCTCTGTTTTTTTGTAGATAAATAACGCCGCAATTGGTGGGGTTGAGTATGCTCATGACACTGATTTCGGCTCAGTAACGGAGAAGGAAAAAGAAAATGTGAGGGTCGAGCTTCTATTGCAGAAATTGCAAAATCGTCTCGTGCGTTTTCTGAACATTTTTTCGTACACCAAACTCAAGTATAGCGTTTTTGTTGATGCGTGCAACAGCTCAGTGGCATGGATATGGATCAGAGGCTTGGATGGTTGTGGGTAAACTCTAGGGAGACTTACGACACTGCAAAGAAAGGTCTGAGGACAAATTACTACGGCACAAAGCAAGTGATCGAAGCCTTTCTGCCTCTGCTGCAAGCCTCCTCCGATGGAAGGATCGTTAATGTCTCCTCCCACTTTGGGCAGCTAAGGGTAAGATCTTCTGACAACTACTGTATGTAGTACTCCTGGAATAGTAGGGAAATAACATGTGATCTTGTAAGCTACACCTACTGGAGCATGAGACAGTAACAACAGTTGTTTGATCCCGATCTGCAGCTTTTCAGAAACGAGGAGCTAAAGCGTGAGCTAAACGACATTGAAACCTCACCAAGGAGAGGCTAGATGAGCTGCTGGACATGTTCCTGAAAGACTTCGAGGCCGACAAGGTGGATTCGCGCGGCTGGCCGAAGTACTTCTCGGCGTACAAGGTGGCCAAGGCAACCATGAACGCGTACTCGAGGATCCTGGCGAGGGAGCACCCGGAGCTCCGTGTCAACTGCGTGCACCCTGGCTACGCGTCAAAACCGACATGACCATCCACTCGGGGCTCTTGACGCCCGAGGAAGGTGCGAGCAGGGTGGTGACGGGGGCGTTGCTGCCGGAAGGCGGAGTGACTGGCGCGTTCTTTGAAGACTTCAAGGAGTCGACGTTCGTGTGATATTGGCCTGACACGGCCGAGCGCAGCTTTGAAGCCATTCATATGTAACTGACAAGCCTTTTAAATGTATGTGCAGTAAAATACAAATTCTCATGAATTTTGCTTTCTAGGGCACACAATCATGAAATTTGTTGCTCCTATTTTCATTTGATTTTTTTTTATTGAGTTTGTATCCAAAGTTTTGCAACAAAGTAAAGCCGAAAACTAGTGGGCACGGACCGGGCCCGTGGGCTGTGGTGGGCTAGGCCTGCTAAGGTCGCTTAATCTTCATATAACATATTAGTATTGATCTTCATCATTCCCTAAAAAAAGGTAATCTTCAAATTTTGAATAGTAAAATAGTACTAACATCTAAGCTTTATTCAAATTTTGAATAGTAACATCTCCGAATTATAACATTTTTTAATAGCATAAAGCTCTGTTACTTTATGACTATTTTATACTCCGAATAATAAGATGTTATTCAAAATTTGGTCTAAGCTTTACTATAATTTTAGTCAAACATAAACAAATTGTTTGACACTTCAAGAAAGTTGGAATAACTTATAATTTGGAACTGATGAGTAACTCGTAGAACCTGGGTTCAAAAGTTCATTGTTAGTATCATATATGGATTATAAAAGTTAGTATCCACTAGCCTATCAACCCGTGCTGCCGCACGGACTAATTAGAATTAATATAAAAATTAAAACTTATAGCTAATAATTATAATTATCTATTGCACTCTATCATCTATTAAATATCTTAAACACAATACTATAAAGGTATATAGTTATTATTATCTAATTATAATATTGTTTACTAAGTCATAATTTTTTCACATTGCATCACACCTTCATATGTGTTTTTTATTGTTTGAGCTATCTAAACAATATAAAACTTTATTCTTATGTCTTCTCTCATACATGAATATGACACAATAATATAAATAATGATAGAAATAATAATTTAGAATTTTATATTGGTGTATCTTAGGAATTTTTTATAATATATATTCTAGATTCAGATTTAGGGGGCTTGCTACGGTACACATGTTTACCTTTATGGAGGTAATATTTTAATTAAATATGGAGCCTTCAATATACATAGAGAAAAATAAAATAGAAACTATGAACCACTTATTAATCGTCTCCTTAACTACCGCCAGCCACATACATGCATGCATGCACAACCTTACTCCAACTCCCGTGACGTTCGTGCAGAGGTTTTGATTTTTGTTTCCACGTTTCTTGTCATCCACAGTCAAGTTCTTATTATGGACAAAAAGTGGCCATGTCGATCACACAGACAATAAAAATATTTAGATTTTGGATGACAATAAATGCCCATGACATGTATACACAGAGAGGAAAAAAAGATGAAGCATTAATAGAGAGAAAAAACATCTAGGCTATAGGTATGTCACATTTATGTTGAGTGAAACAAAAAACAAAGCATCAGCTGAGAAAAAACATTCAGGCAATAGGCATGTCACTTCAGGTCGAGAGACAAATATACGTTAAGATGCAGAGAAAAAAATAAATATGAAGAATCAGTAGTAGAGAAAACAGGTGGGAGATAAAAAAAAGGGGGTAACCACATCTTCTTTTGTTGGATCTAGGAAGATATTTTCATAATTTTCTTTATTTTAAAATTTAAAAGTATATAAATAAAAATTAATTTATTACCTTCTAAGAGTTAATATATCATCCTGACTACCTTGATCTAAATGGATGGTGCACGGTTATTTTAGAATACCGTAGCAAACCACAAAATTTTCACACATCACACCTACATATATGGTGCAACAATGTTAATAATGATAGAAATAGTAATTTGGAATTTTATATTAGTGCATCTTTAAATATTTTATAATAGGGTTTTGCTAAAGTACTCCCAAATGACTATGACCGTCGATCTGATGACATATTACCTTGCATGATATAATAGTGTTAATATTTATTATATATATTTTGAAATACGAAAATAGGAAACATATAATCCTATTAGATCTCACATGATTCAATTAGATTTAACTTCCTTTTTTCCTCCTACGATTTCACATGGATATATTAAACAAAAAATAAATGTAAAGGGTGCATGGCGTCCACCTTTTATTTTTTCTCTTTTGTTTCAACTCACCCTCATTGGATGGAGTTCATTCGACAATGAATAAAAAAATCATCTGATCCAGTGATGTGAATATTATGTTTAATGCAACATATTTGTGCCAATTGCCATATTTTTACATGTGTCAGAGCTCACAACTTTCTTCGTGAATTTTATTTGCCAACTCTATAGGTTTTTCGACCTTTTCTTTGGGTTGCTGCAAACCATAGGGCACGTAAGTATCCTGCATCCGTGCATTGCGGTACCTTCCCTGACTCGAAGGAGCAGATAAGAAAGATAGATGTCACACCCCAAAATTTGGGATTTTGGGATATGATTAGAAAAAGAAAATTAAATAAACAATTTTCATTAATTATCAAAACTTTTCCAACATTTGTCTTATTTACAGGGTATTTAGTGTAGGAAAATAATCATTTTCCTAAATTAAATAAATATGCTTCATGTTGCATTCATGCCATTGCATATAATATTTCCTTAGTGTGAGATTTCAAAATACGTTTAGACGTTGATCAAATCTTTCCTGAGAATTTCCTAGATTTTTCTAGGAATTAATTCTCTTTTCCTAGAGTCAAAACCATTTATTGGAAGGCTTTAAATTCCCTTTTCTTGGACTTCAAATATTTTATTTGGGTTCTTAGTCTCCAGCTCTATCTATGGAATTTTTCCTAGGATTTTTGGGGATTTCAGAATATTTTTCGTAGTTTAAGTGGATCTCTAGAATTTTCTGGATTTGTTTTTGAGCTAGAAATGATTTCTCAAAAAAATAAATAAAAACCTTAATCTTTTATCCTTCTTGGGCCAAGCCCATCCGCAAGCCCAACTTTCTTTCGCAAATCCCGCCGGCCCATTTCTTCTCCCAGCCCAACCTGGCCTCTTCTCTCCCCTCTCACTTACAACCCGGCCCCGCTTGTCATCCTCTCTTCCTCTCTCCCTCGTTCTCTCACTGACCGCCCGGTCCCACCCGTCATCCCCAACCTTAGGCATCCCCAAGCAGAACTCTGCTTTGAGTCCAGCGCCGCGCCGCCACCTCCCCCTCGACGTGCGTGCCACGCAAGGACTCCCCGTTTCGGGCCTATATAGGGTGCTGCCCTTATCCCATCGCCTCTTGAACCCCAAACCCAAGCGCCCCCTCTTGATTCACAGAGCGCCGCCGCCTAGAACCGAAGCAGCCGCCGGCGCCATTCTTCTCCGATTCACCGTGCCTCGACGTCCGTGGAGTAGACGGACACCACCAGGAGTTTCCTCGTGTCGAGCTTCATCGATTTTGCCATTCACATCTTCGATTGCGCCGCCGGAGTAGCTCCGCCACGTGAGGCCCTCACCACCGTCGCCGCCGGCCAAGATTCCGGTCGTTCCCGTCGACCTCCGCCGCTGGTGAGTACCAATTCGCGATCCCCGTCCTCCCCTCTCCCTGAATCGTCGCCGAGCAGATGGACCAGAGCACCTGTCGGCCATGGGAGATGGGAGAAGCTCTGGACGTTTTGCATCCAGGCCCCTGCCCTATTTTTTTTGTAATTCTCCGATCTATTCATTGTGTCTTGATCAATCTGTAGATAACCCCCTGGAGTGTCTAGACCCTTGCAATCCAGTCGTAACCCTCGGTTTTATGAATTTAACCCTGAGATCATGATTATTCACAGTGACTATTCACTGAGTCTATGCAAACTTCTCTTCCAGCCCTC
This sequence comes from Digitaria exilis, assembly GCA_015342445.1. NCBI lineage: Eukaryota > Viridiplantae > Streptophyta > Magnoliopsida > Poales > Poaceae > Digitaria > Digitaria exilis. The sequence continues at coordinate 334,019 of JACEFO010001776.1, read as the reverse complement.
TAAGTTTATGGTTTACCGCGTATAGGTCCCTACAGCCTTGTCCAAGCCATAGATTTCACGTTTTAACTCCGTTTAACCTCATTTTTGTTGCGTTCATCTTCTATAAGCGTAGAGTTTAATTCACCAGTGCTGTTTACCATGTTTCATGTTTTGAAATAAATTAATAAATATTAATTGGCAACGTATCCTATGGAAACCAACCTCTCCGTGGAAACTATGGAAACTAAAATCTGAGCCACACGATGTTGATCCAAGGGCGTGACCAGATCAGGTGGGAGGGGTGATTTGCAAAAACATCATGGAAATCACCCCTCCCACCTCCCCTGAGTTTTGCAAATCACCCCTTCCACCTGATCTAGGCGAGCCCTTGGATCAACATCGTGTGTTCCAGATTGAAGTTTCCATAGTTTCCAGGAGAAGTTGGTTTCCACCAGATATGTTCCCATATTAATTTGCCTAATTCTTATTTAACTAGTCTTTCCAATTAAAAGCTATATAGGATATACCTCGGTTTTCATAAGCTAATTCAATATGGTTAATAAGCATTCACCTTGTTTTTGTAAATAAAAGCTACTTAGGTTATATCCGAGCTTTTATAAACACATGTTAACTTGATTAATAATTATTGAATTAGTTTTCATAATTAAAACCTAACTAGGGTTAAACACCGGTTTTGTGCAATCTAAATTAATATGGTTAATTCACAACTTGAATAAGTTTTTAATATAACTTGTTTAATCCAACGCGAGACATTAAGTTATTCGTCTAAATGCTCTGTCATGTTTTATTGCAAATTAAAATGTTAAATTGGTATAATCATTATATAAATATTTGCAAATAAAATTGATTAAGCTTTAACCCGTCTTTTCATATCAAAGTATAATTTGAATTAATTTAATACTGAATATTTCTCTAAATATTCATTACATGCCTTTTCTTAAATTAAAATAAAAGAAGCATATAGTCTTTTATTTCTTTTATAATATAAATCTTCCGTTAGTTATACCTTTCCAACCGGTGTTCCGTTTTCAATGTTTCTTGCCCTCGCGATCGTAGTAACGAGCCCCATCGTTCAATACGTTCTTTTAAAAGCTTTTCTTTTGATTGGTGTACTGTTCTTAGTTGTATTTATTTCTTTGCTTGCATGTTTGTGCTTGTGCTCGATGTTTGCTACGATTAGAGGAACGTCAACCCGAAGATGTCAAGATCAAGAGTTGAAGGCTGAGCAGTGGTATTCTTTTGCGGAAAGGCAAGTGTCCTTAACCATCCTTCTACCTGTGCTTTATAAGATCATATATGTTAATCGGAACATGGAGAACTACCCGGGATTTCTTGTACAACCATAATACTATATGGCTCTGGTCTTGGCTGAATAATTAGATGAACTATGTGTTGTATTTGTGTTGCCTGTTGGGCTGATATTTGTTTGTGGATGTGTTGGTGCGGGGATCGGAAGACTATGTCTTCTGTTGAAACCGTAAGTGCTGGGAACAAACACACATGTAGGAATTCTTTGTAAAGGCCTCGTAGCACTATGCAGTCACACCTCGGAAGTGTGGTACGTGCTTTGGCCAGCACAGCATGGTTGGGTTTAAAGTTCTTCGGAGGTTTTACGCGAATTGTGGTGAAAAACAACCTCTGCAGAGTGTAAAACTGTTATAACAGCCGTGTTCGTGATCATGAACGGACTGGACCCTCACATGATTAATATACTTGAAGTTGATGATTAAATTGTTTCGGTTATTTTGGTGGCCTTGCTGACTACCAATCATAAGTGTACTCATCCTTATTTATTGCTGCTCAGTATTCAGAAGCTATGTGAAGTTGTTGAAGATGATGCTAGGCATACGCAACCCCCAGTCAACTGCCTGTGGTGAAGAGTTCAAGATTCCGCTGCTAGAAAACGTTTGTAATGTCTTTATTTTATTCTTTCCGCTGTAACTTTGTGTTCTATATATTCATGGAGTCTATCATATGTATGAAACTTGATCCTGGCACACATATAAGATGCATCTGGTTTTCTTTCTAAAATCAGGTGTGACAACAGAGGGGGTGAGGGATCTGGAGATCCATGATTTTTTTCTCTCTCTAAATATTTTACTTATTAAAATGTTTGATGTGTTCTAAAAATTGATGATTCAGATTTATTCATTCGAGATCTTACCTCCCAACATTTCAATGGAGTACTTTAGCATTGCCTTTCATAATATATAATCTAGATTCATATTTAAGGGTAGTTTAGATATATGTAGAGGGGCTACTTCATATTTTTTAGTTGTAGTGGATAATTACTAAATAAAATATATCAGTGTCCACGTAGGATCCTAGGTGGATGTTTTGTTTTTTTGAGAGAATTTCTAGGATTTCTCTATTTTTTTAGGCTGTCCACCTAGGATCCTAGGTGGCATCACCTAGAGCCTTCAAAAGGAGCCTCCAATTAGTAATAGTAATTAGTAATAGTAAGATAGTCTTTAGCTGAAATATACGTACATGCAAGTTGATAACACTATTGGAGATGCTCTTGTGAACAGGCATGCAAAGACAATAATGGCACAAGAAAATCTCACTCTTTCTGGTCTTTTGCGCCCTAGGTCAAACATCTCTTTCACCGATGGGGGAGTTAGTTTGTCACACAATTGAAGTTTACAATAATCTTGCTGTTACTATTACTAATTGAATTATCCTTTTGAAGCCTCTACATGAAACCACCTAGAATTCTAGATGGACACTTAAAAAAATAAAGAAATAATAAAAATTCTCGTAAAATTCAGAAACATTCCGCCATCAATCCGACATCTGCCATTATAAAAGTAGTCTAAAGTAACCCCTAAATATGTATCTAAATTACCCATTTTTGCCAAACTACCCCCTAATCACTTCATGTAAATTACCCGCCTACGCTATTATAAAATTAATATTAAATAGCCCCATAAATCTAATTATGTCATTATAAACTATCCCCTAAACCTGAATCTAAATTCTATAACTATAATAAAATCTTAAGATACATCAATATAAAATTCTAAATTACCATTTCTATCATTAAAAATATTTTATTTATGTTATTGTTTATATAAAATACAACCTATGGTGTGTGTCGTGTATGAGGAAGAGATAAGAATACAATTTATGTTGTTGTCATAGCTCAAATTACGTGTTCAATTGAATACATACCGAACACATATAGAGGTGTGATGCAAAGCGAAAAAATAATTATTAACCAAATCTATTACAATCGATAATGAATATGAATCTTCAGAGTATAGTATTAGAATATTTAACAGATAAAAGAGAGGGTAAGATGGATAATTATAATTTTTAGCTTTTATTTTTATATCAATTCAAATTAGCCCCTGTGGGAGAAAGGGTTGATAGGCTAGTTGACTTAATTAACAACTTCGAAAAAACATGATTTATTATGAATAAAAGGGTAGAAAAGTCCTTTTAATAGAAAATCCTATGGTGCAAGTTGGTGTGGCATATAATTTCCATCTGTCAAATATGCAAGTGGATGCTAGAATTGAAAGTAGTAGCAATTGCAAGCTCATAGGATGCTGTTCATTAGAATCATGAGCAATCCAGACTGGACGGACAAAAATCATGGGCCCCTGAAGCGGACCACTCGAGACTGGGGACTACGACGAGCGCATAGGTTTTCCATCTCGACCCGCTAACTGTTCAATCAAATGAGCGCAGACAGACGACCAAACGAAAACCACACGAAGCAGTGCTAGCGTGCCAAATATCCATCAAATGTGTGGCAACCAAAGGCATGACAATAAACCTCCGGTCATGGTTAGTTGCCAGTCTTTTCTGTCACTGAAGTGTATGTGCATATATAGTCGTCACTACCCAGTCCTTGTCCTAGACCATTTCCTTTCCAAGAACGTATCTCTAGACCATTACCCTGAGCGCTCTTCTTTTGCTCGAGCCTTTAGTGAAGGGTCATGGAGGCCGCTATTCCCAATCCCCCGAACACAAGGTATATACGCGCCATACCTCCATGCAACATTGTTCTTGCACGCAGCCTTTCCTTTTATCTAATATGGTTGTTTTTTAATTCAGATTAAGGAACTAATCTGGTTGTGGAAACTGGAAACTTAACAGATTCTATTAGAGAGTCATGGTCGCTAAGTAACACGTAGATAGCTTACTGCTCGTGTTTGACCGGCCCTTGACAGGATTGCGGTGGTCACCGGCGGGAACAAAGGGATCGGCCTAGAGGTGTGCCGGCAGCTGGCCAGTGCCGGCATCACCGTCGTCTTAACAGCCAGGGACGAGACGAGGGGAGCAGCAGCTGTGGAGAAGATCAGAGAAGCAGGGCTCTCCGATATCATTTTCCATCAGCTGGAGATTACCGATGCTCCGAGCATTGCTCGGTTGGCTGAATTCTTGAAGGCTCGTTTTGGGAAGCTAGACATCCTGGTAATTAACTATAAGTTACCTTTCCAAACTTCTATATGTTCTATGTGGCCACTGGCCACATGCTGATAAAAGCTAACTCGTACTATTTGTAGGTCAATAACGCTGCAGTTGGTGCTGTTGAGTACGGCCAAGATCCTGCTGATAGTTCACCGACAAGGGAGGAAAAGGTAAGCTTTGCATCTTCAGCTTGCCAAATGCATTAGGAAAAAACGTTTTTCTGTATGTCCGATGCTATGTGAAACCAGTACTATTCAAAATCGCTGCATTTTAACCAACGTAAAACTTCCGTGAACTGAACTTTGACAAATTTATTTGTTTTTGCATGAGCTCAAAGTTCAGTGGCATGGATAAGCGTCAGAGGCTTGAGTGGCTCGAAAAAGGTGTCCGGGAGACCTACGACGCTGCAAAAGAAGGCGTGAAAACAAACTACCACGGCACAAAACATGTCATCGAAGCCTCACTGCCGCTGCTGCAAGCTTCCTCCGACGGGAGAATCGTCAATGTTTCCTCTGAATGGGGGCTGCTAAGGGTAAAAAATACAAAAAAGGGAAAAAAAAAACTCTAACTTCAATCTGATTTTTAACCCATGATTACATAATCGAACACAAAGGGGCATCCACTTATCAAAATTCGACAAATTTAGCCCTTTGAGTGGTTTTAAAGGTGATGGTTGTTTCTTAAAAACTATAAAAATGATTGAATATAAAAATTCATAACTAATTCATTTTAAGTCAAATAATATTAATGACATAAAGTATGAACTATATGTTGGTACACCATTCGAAGTTATTTGCATCTTATTTATTTCTATGCCTAATATTTTTTATAAAAAATAAAACACTAGCAAAATAAACAAATAATACCCAAATAACTTTAAATTATGTGCCAATAAGTCTGTAGTTTAGATATTTAGAAAACCTTTTCCATTTTTTCGTATTTTTAGTTAAAATAAATTAGTTATGACCAATATTTTCTAATAAAATAAGAAACCACATTTGAAGCCACCCAAAAGGTTAAAGTTCGACTGTTTTAACAGTTGGGTGGTCCTTCGTATATGGGTTTGGAGTACTTTTGCTATAGTTGAAGGGTATATAAAACAGGCACCCCCACCCACACACAAAAAAAAAGGAAAAAAGACTGGTTCACGTGTTTCAACTATAACAATAGTTTGATTTTCAACCAAAGTCTAGGAAACCCGACACAAAGGTCACCCAACTATCAAAACATGGCAAATTTATGCCCTTTGAGTGGTTTCATAGGTGGTTTTGTATTTTTCAAAAAATATAAAAATAAATAATCTAAAATATTCATAACTAATTCATTTAAAATTAAAGAAATACGAAACCAATGCCAATTGTTTTGGAAAATATAGACTATATGTTGGTACACTATTTGAAACAATTTGCATATTATTTATTTCTATTATTAGTTTTTTTAAAACAATAAAAAACTAACAGCATGAACAAATAATGTCGTAATAACTTTATATAGTGTACCAATCGGTAGTTTACATCTTTTAGAAAATGGTTTGCCATCGTTTTCATATTTTTCGATTTTAAAATGAATTAGTTTTGAATCATTAAGTTTAAACAGTATTCTTTCATATTTCCATAAAATGAAAACCACTCTTCCAACTACCAAAAGTGCCAAATTTTCCCAGCTTTCATAGTTGGATGGTTCTCTGGTTTTGTAGTTGTGGTTTGAATATTATATTTTACGACAGATGAAAAGTGTAAACTAGACTTTTCCAGTTATAGAGAAACTCTTTTTGCAACACCTCTGATCTGGTGAGAGACTGTTAGTACATATGTTTTTAAATTATGTTCTTTCCTGTGTGTAGCTGATCAACAACGAGGAACTGAAGCAGGAGCTGAATGACGTTGAGAAATTGACCGAGGAGAGGCTGGACGAGGTGCTGGACACGTTCCTGAGCGACTTCAAGGCCGGCGAGGTGGAGGCGCGCGGCTGGCCGAAGTACTTCTCGGCGTACAAGGTGTCCAAGGTCACCATGAACGCGTACACGAGGATCCTAGCGAGGATGCACCCCGAGCTCCGTGTCAACTGTGCGCACCCCGGATACGTAAGCACTGACATGACCATACAGTCAGGGATCCTGACGCCCGAGGAAGGTGGGAGCAGGGTGGTGAGAGTGGCGTTGCTGCCTGAAGGCGGCATCACCGGTGCGTTCTTTGCCGACGGGGAGGAGGCGTCGTTCGAGTGACACTGCCTGGCCACACACGGCAGATCACCACTGGGCACTGTCCCCGTCGTTGGCCGTTCTCAAACGACTGCCTTGGTATATATCGACGTGCAATAAAATTAGCTGCTGGCAGGCTGGTGTTTTAGTCTATCAACGAAACTGTCAAAGTGTGCATTTGTTGGTTTGAAGTATCAAACAAACTAGAATGTTCTTTTGAGATATTTTCAATAGTTTCTTTCACCAATGTCTACTGGCCCTGTACCCCCGTGGTTCTTTGACCGTTGCATCTTTTACCGGCAGAGATTTCCAACTGCCCATTCAATTGCTGCGACCGGCCAGGCAACCGAATTAAGACACGCCACAAAATATCTACGGTGCTGGCGTGTCCTACTGCGGACGTAATTGCCAACGAACGTACTCGTATTTCCTCCTTGAGGTGCATCTGACGACCAACAACCACGAGAGCAGCAATAAGTGACCACCAACACCAGGGGTAATCCTCTGCGGCCTCACCCTTGTCGTGAAGTTTACCAAGCGGGCTAGCAGCAAAGGCATCTCAGCATCTTCTATCCTGTTGCTCGAGTTCGTGGTGCACAGGCTCATGGCGGCCGCTATCTCCAGTCCCCCCAGCGCAAGGTACGTGCCATCCGATGTTTTGGCGTGTAGTCTTTCCAGAAGTTAGCCGCTGACGATTAAAAATTTAATTTGCATGTTTCCGAAAAGGAAAGCTTGGGAGCTCGTAGTTGTTGTGGGTTGTGGTTTTTAAGTTTTTTCTTTCGCTTAGTCGTTCTATGTTAGTTGTTTTTTTTCCTTTGCTCGAGTCCTAGTTGTTACTAGGTTGTTTTTTTTCCTTTGTTTGGGCAGCCAACTAGCCGTTCTTGTACATATTTTCAAGTCCCTGACGGTAATAATATACAGTATTTACTTGCTGTGGTTGTATTCTTTGGTAGGGTTGCTGTGGTCACCGGAGGGAACAAAGGGATCGGGCTGGAGGTGTGCAGGCAGCTGGCCAGCAATGGCATCACCGTCGTCTTGACAGCCAGGGACGAGGCGAGGGGCGCAGCCGCCGTGGAGAAGCTCACAGAATCAGGGCTCTCTCATGTCATTTTCCATCAGCTGGAGGTCACCGATGCTCAGAGCATTGCTCGATTGGCTGGTTTCTTGAAGGAGCGTTTTGGGAAGCTAGACATCCTGGTGATTTGTCGTCTTTTATTCTTCTGAACTTACTGAAGGTTTTTGTATGGCCAGTGACTGATAGATGAAGTTCTAGGTAAATAATGCCGCTATTGGCGGGGCTCAGGTACTCCCCGCCGTCCAAGATGTTGATTCAAAAACGAGCGACGAAATGGTGAGGCTACACACTTACATGTTCTGAAGATTGGTTCATCAGCTCGTAGACCAAACTGAATAGGTTCTTCTGTTGGTGCGTGCAACAGTTCAGTGGCATGGATGCGAGGCAACGGGCTGAATGGATGTGGGCAAATTGCCGGGAGACGTGCGACGCTGCGAAGGCAGGCATTCAGACAAACTACTACGGGACGAAGAACGTAACCGAAGCACTGCTGCCTCTGTTGCAAGCCTCCTCCGATGGAAGGATCGTCAATGTCTCATCTGACTTCGGGCTGCTCAGTGTAAGCTCTTCTTCTGACAGACTGATACCATATCATACCATAGCATTATTCCAAATCCGCGAGTGCCAGCACATACTCCGTGCCTCCGTGGTCCGTCCGTACACGAGAGGCAAAAAATCTGAATAGGAATTTGGTTCGAATGCAGCTTTTCAGGAACGAGCAGTTGAAGCAGGAGCTGAACGATGTGGAGAAACTCACGGAGGGTAGGCTGGACGAGCTTCTGGCCATGTTCCTCGAGGACTTCGAGGCAGGCGAAGCGGAGGCGCGCGGGTGGCCGATGTATTTCTCGGCGTACAAGGTGGCCAAGGCGGCCATGAACGCCTACTCGAGGATCCTGGCGAGGAAGCACCCTGAGCTGCGCATCAACTGCGCGCATCCCGGCTACGTGAAGACTGACCTGACCTTGCACTCAGGCCTACTGACGCCCGAGGAGGGCGCCAGCAACGTGGTCAAGGTGGCGCTCCTCCCGGAAGGCGCCGGGCCGACCGGCGTTTTCTTCGCATTGGGCCTGGAGGCGCCGTTCGAGTGACAGAGACAACAACTACTACCATCATCATCCTGGGTGCTGGCCGCCAGTGGTTTGAGATTGCGAATAAAGGGTTCCTGCTGGCTCTTAGTTGACGTGTTTACCGTAGTTTATTTAGCACCTATGTGACGCCTACGTGTTGGTTATCTTTGTTTTTTTTTCCCTAAGGTTTGTTGGATTACGTCAGATTCGTTCTGAACCAAGAATTATAGATATAACAAGAACACAGATTATTCTGAGCTAGTAGGGATGAAAATGGGTGGAAAAACCCCTCTCTCATTTTTATTTCTATAGATTTTATTTTTGTTAGGATAAAGGCCCGTGCGGACCGAGAATATAAAAGCGAACAAATATGGACGGAAATATAATAAAAACGGTCGGGTCCAGGATGGCACACCGGATAACATGTTCAAAAACAACACGACAACAAGGTAGCTGTACAATTCAGTCCACGTATCAGAATTATCGGATAGAAATCTTGACAAGCTAGTCGCTGCAAACAAATACACCGAGACCCCCCAAACTGTCAATTTGCAATAATGCATGTTGGGCGGCATTCAAACAGACCCTAAGTTCGGCGCTGCCCAACATGCATCACGCCACACCTGTAGCCGCGCCAAAAGTTCGGCGCTGAAAATGAGCGCCACACTTGTGGCGAGACTTGGCTGGAAAATTGAACTGCATGCATGCAGGAGGGCTGCGGCACGCCTAAGTTGCGGCGCCAACCAAACATCTTCCACAGAACGCCGTAGTTATGGCGTGGCAAGGTGTGACGCATGTTGGACGTCAACAAACGCACCCTAAATCTGTAAAAGCAATTGAAATCCCCTTCCTATGCAGCATTTCAGAAACGAGGAGCTGAAGCAGGAGCTGAACGATGTCGAGAAGCTCACTGAGGAGAGGCTGGACGTGCTGCTGGCTAGGTTCCTCAAGGAATTCGAGGCCGGCGAGGTGGAGGCGCGCGGGTGGCCGATGCATTTCTCGGCGTACAAGGTGGCCAAGGCGGCCATGAACGCCTACTCGAGGGTCCTGGCGAGGAAGCACCCCGAGCTGCGCATCAACTGCGCGCATCCTGGCTACGTGAAGACCGACTTGACCAGACACTTGGGCCTGTTGACACCCGAGGAGGGCGCGAACAACGTGGTGAAGGTGGCGCTCCTTCCGGAAGGCGACAGGGCGACCGGCGTTTTCTTTGCATTGGGCCAGGAGGCACTGTTCGAGCGACAGACAACTACTATCATCATGCTGGCCACCAGTAGTTTGAGATTGCGAATAAAGGATTGCTGCTGGCTCTTAGTTGACGTGTTCTACGCAGTTTATTACTGTAGCACCTATCGTGTTGGTTATCTTTTTTTTTCCCCCTAAGGCCTTGTTCGGTTTGGACTGGACTCAATCCTGACCGGGAATGATGTATGTAATAAGAAATCTATGATGAGTACCATAAGAGACCCGGGTTCATTCCGGGCCCTAAATTAATTTACTCATAATAGATGCATCAAGAGACCTATATTGATTCCACACCTCTTGACTAATGGATTGATTCCGGCTCTTTTGGTGCACCTATCATGAGTAAATTTGTTTCTAACCGGAATGAATCCGGATCTCTTATTATACTCATCATAGATTTTTTTTGTTATATTTATCATTCTCGGTCCGGATTGAATCCGGTCCTAACCGAACAAGTCTAAGTCATGACATCGTGACAACCGACTTAAAACACTCTAGGCCCAAGGAGGCGAGAGGAAAGCAGGGATCATGATACACTTCTAGTCTAGCAAAGTGATCTGGGCAGATTGAGACAACAGATTCATTCTTTTAACAATGAAATGACAGTTACAAACGTGCAACTTACAATATAGTTGGTATACACTTCCACACTTGCAAAACATATAAAACTCTTACAAGAAACATAGACCAAATAATCAACCACATACCAATTACAGTGCCTTATGGGCACATAAAAACACGGTGGCACTTTAATTTCAAGCAGCGACACATGTTATTATTGTAGTGGATGAAAACATATTTAAGATTTTGGTATAACTTGGACATGAAAACCGTTGGGAAATTGTAATCCAGGAGAAAGCACTATGTTCCCACCACTGACGACTTTCCATCTGTTGACACAAGATTGAAGGTATTACTTGGCTGAATATGGGTGTCTTGTAATTTCATTCTTTTCTAGATAAAATATACATTAATGAGGTAATTTTCGCCAAGTTACAGTACCTATACTTTGTAAGCAAGTAGTGCATGAAGACGGCCATTTGAAGCTTTGCAAAGTCAGCACCAATACAGAACCTCAATCCCCATCCGAAAGCAATAAAGTCCTTTGAGCCTCCAACTGGTTTAGAAATATCCTGTATATACGATCTTTCAAAATTTATTTGTGTAGCACATCTACATTACAAGTTGCACGTATATACTCTAACTAAGATATTTTTCTAGACTAGACCTTCTGTCGGCGATCTATGCTGACTAGTTTCTCGAGGGGATGCCCCGAGAGAAGGGTTTGAGGAGAAGTCGTCGAGAATCTAGAATCGAAGGTGACAAGAAACGATTTAGACAGGTTCGGGCCGGAATATGTATAATACCCTACGTCATGTATGGTGTATCTTGTATTGATCTGGTGTTTTGAGGGGGATCCCTGTCTCCCCTTATATATGCCGGAGGACACGGTTACATAGAAACCGTATAGGAACAGAAGACTTTTACAAGTTAATCTCTAATTTCCTAATACAACCTATCCTAACCCACTAGGACTAATCCTTGTCTTGTGCGTCAAATCTTGTACTGGGCCGGCCCATAGGATGACCTGTCAGGGTTGTTTAGTCCGTTAGGACTCTACACCGTCACCTTCTTTAATAAGATGTGAATTTTCTAAAGGTTAACGCTGGTTTTTACACTGGCTGCAGTTTATATAAGCGGTTCAAGAATTTATATGTATTTATGAAACAATTTCAGTTTTGACTTTTTAACACCCTCAATTTACACTTAATTAACCATGGAAAATATTGTTAAGCATTATGATATTTCTAAATATATACTTTATAATTGCTAATTAATCAAAGCGTTACCCAAAGATATATCATATGTATGATGAGAATATGTATATTAATTTTACAAACCTTCCATCTCCAGGGATTGAATACGCTGGGGTTTTCATAAGTAGTAGGATTCAGATGAACTGCCGAAGGACAAATCATCACTGTCCATCCCTCTGGAATAGTATAACCTTCACACGTGATCATAGTTTAATTTAATAACATTTATAGATCAATGGTGGTATGCGGCAAACTACTTTTTTTTTGTGAACGCCAATTTGGAAATTTTTGCGCGCACTTAACGAGTGAGTTAACATACTAGACCTTTTATGTGAACGTCTTGTTTTGCTTTCCTAAACAATACTGGGGCGATGTTTGCTAGCCTTAGTGATTCATGTATAACCTGCATGAACATGACCACCTTGTCACTAGCTAGAAGCCATGGACTTTTAATAACTATTGAATATATAATAACTAGCTAGCGAAGAAGACGAATGCTCCATTTCAACTTACACAAGAGGTGAATTTCATGGACTTGTATTCTTCCCATGTGATTTCTGCGTCCGGGTCAGCCCTTCTTTTTCGGATTTGCTCATGCTCCTCCTGCAAGTATATATGTACCACATGCATGCATGCCTTAATTAGGATTCTTTGCTGTCAGTTCGGTTATCCATTTACTTACTGTTAGTTCCTGCAGCGCTTTAGGGTTGTCTGCCAAGAACTTGAGAGCGATCGTTATTCCCGAAGACGTTGTCTCAAAGCTTGCAAACAGCAGCGCGAACAGTAGGTTCAGAGCAGTTTTCTCGTTTAGCAGAGGCTTCTCCTTCTTTAACTCATCGATTACAAGATCGAAGAAATCCTTGCTTTCTCGTGGTTCTGCCTTTTTTCTCTCGTCAAGCAGTTGTTTCAAGACCTTCAAGACATTCTTGCGTCCCTACAGGATTTTTTTTATATTAAACGAGATTATTAGTGTCAAGATGAGGACAAAAATGGGCAAGGCCATGATAGTTGACAGTTTGTCAAGCAACCGATAGTTTGCCATGAGTTCACATATTTTATACGTTTTTTGCACATGATTATATATTGTACCTGCATACATCTGTAAAATGCCGTTCCGGGGATTCCGAGGGGGAATGTAACTACTCCTTGGGTATCATAATGTTTCCACAGCTCCCCTGATGTCCCTGACGCCTTGTAGCCGATCAACCATTTTGCAGTAACACTGAATATCATCTGTAGAAAATACAGGCGGCAGGTAGCCATCCGTATGTCCCGGGATACGAATGCTACGTCAGGCATCGACCACAAGACAGGCAGAACAAAATGAACCCGCAGTTGGTGCATGCTGAATTGGAGTAGATGTTGTAATTAAAAAAAAAATGAGAGAGGGAGACCCATGTTGCTTACACTTGAGGCGGCCGCTTTGAGTTCAATGCTTGGTTTCTCAAGCCAGGAGTCTAGGCTTCTTTTCACCGCGCTCTGCACATCATGGAGGAGCACCAGCCTAAGGTTCTCAGGGCCGAAAACTCGAAGGACCAGGCTCCTCATGAGCTTGTGCAAGGACCCTACAGATGAGAGGATGTTGTCGTCGCCGAGGATCCTCATGAAGGACTCCGGGTACCATATCTGGAAGGCCTTCTCCTCTTGCTGGAACACATAGTTATTGAGCTCGGGGTCAAGGGACACGATCAGGTCCTTGCCTACCAAATTTGTCTTGAAAATCGGACCGTACCTGAAGGTTGGTGTAAATTAATTCATGCTCACAGGATTGGCTCCATTCAGAGCGGTGAGGATGGGAAAAAAAAAAGCAAATGAAAAGAAAAAAACAGAGCTTGAGAGGTTAGGATCTGAATTACTTCTCCAATCGTCGTTGAAAAAATGGAAACAGGTCAAGCGACGGACTCTGGACGAAGAACCGAAGCGTCTCTCCGACGAGAGGGAGGCCCATCGAGCCGGGAGGCAGCGTTGCCGCACACCGCCGACGTCCACGGCTGCTCCGTTTTAGGAGCAAGTGGAACAGCCGGGCAATTATCACGGTCACAGCCATGACAACCAAAGGAGTCGTGACCACCATTGCCACACCTTCATCACCAAAGTACGACATGCTCACGAATTTGAAATCCGTTGCGTTTTAGGGAGAGCTTTTTAAGCAACGAATGAGATAAGAGGTATGCATATGTGCATTCTGCTGAAGAGACATGTGTATAGGCAGATAGCGCGTGGCAGGGTGGTGTGTCTACTAGCATCCATTCAGCATCTGCCGCACTAGCTAGCCTCTATCTTGTGTCTCAACAGTGTCAAAATTCACTGAGAGTGTAGAAATTGCCACATTAATAGAAAAATAAATCTATAATGATCTAATGGTCTAGATTAATCCAAAAGAATTTACGGCTTATAAATATAAGGACTTTTACCATGGTCGGAAGGTATCAGATTGTAGCTGTTGATCTCGGCTGAATATTTGTTTTTAAGAAAAAATATATTTAATTAGTACATCCGGTACCTTTATTTAAATGCCTCCTGATATCTTTAGGAATCAACAACTTTTATTTTTTTCCAATCGCCTTAAAACTGCTCAATATATAAATCGGAATTAAAGGAACTGAACCTTACGTGGACTCTACAGTCCGATGTTAATCTTTACCTATATATATTTCTAAAGCATGTAAGGTTTCTGTCAATTTTTTCGTCCGTCCTGACAGGTGGGGCCCACATGTTAGACAGATGAGTATGGGTCAGGCTGAGGACGGAGTAGCCGAGGAGCTCTGCAAGCCCCGGGCAGAGGAGGTGGCGCGCCCGAAGAGGAGGAGAGGCACAAATCGAATCGAAACACAAATAGAAGTGAAATCGACACAAATCGATGCGAAATCGAAGCAAAAAATTATCATAAATCGAGCACAAATCAACGCCGCAATGCAGCACCTCTCCTTGGACTTGCCGGCCGAGAGGACCTCTCGCCTGGCCGTCTTCGTCTACACGGGCACGGGCGGCATGGGCGAGGGCGCCATCTCCACCCTGCCGTGGAGGTAGGCCCCTATGCTGATGGCCCCCGATGGCTCGATCCAGACCGTACGGAAGGGCTCGGGAGAGGGACTAGGGAGAGCTCACGAGAGGGTGCAGGAGCAGGGGGAGCAGGGAGACCAGCGAGAGGGGGAGCAGGGAGCTCGACGAGTTGACCGCGCAGCGCGAGGAGGAACGCTGACGGAGATCGAGAGAAGCATGAGGTTGGGGAATGGGGATGGCGGAGAGATCCAGATAGAGATGGAGAGAGGCAGAGAGGCCTCCAGAAATATCCAGGGAGGCGCACGGTGGGAAAAATAGAGAGGAAAAAAAGAAAAAAGAAAATAACAAGGAAAAAGAAAAAAAAGATTAAAAAGAAAAGGAAAAAAAAGAATGAGAGAAGATAGTAAGTAAAAGAAAAGGATATTAAGTAAAAGAAAAGGTAAGGAGAGTGATGTGCAATGATTGAATAAAATAAAGTTGATTGGTATAGAGCATGTGATATATAGTTTGATGGGTGCTAGAGAAGTTGGGATAATAAAATACAAAATCTCGATGACTAAAGAAGAATATTTCTTTTTAGATGAAAATAAAGTACCACGAGTGCGAATAGCCCAACCCTGCCTGGTTAGGCTAAACATATCCCGTTTTTTATGTATTAAATTAGGATTCATCGAGTCGAATAGCCTATAATGTATGATCCAGTCTAGGCTGGACTAAACAAAAACACACATGAACATATTTCTGTATCCAAAAATATTTATCACCATTGACTTTTGCATTTGACCATTCATCTTATTTATATGCAACTATTATTTGTTTCATTTATAGCTTATTTATATGCACCTATTATCTATTATCAAAGGTATTTTAAACATGAGCTATCTTTTATATGTAATAACTTTTTGAATGCGATGAATAGTCAAGGTTGTGATAAAATGTCAATAACGAGTACTTATCCAAAAAATTCAAAAGACGGATAATTAAATATGATGTTTGAAAGTCAAAACGCCATCTATTTTGGAACGGAGGGACTATTTATGTGTCATTCGCCCGTAGCAACGCAGGGGCATGTGTGCTAGTAAATTTAACCAAGTTGCACGACCTTTAAGTTATATATCGTGTTTGTTCTTATGCTTGCTGCAATTAGTAGGTTTACGGGAGAGCATAAAAAGCAATCCGGCCTCACCTCAAAATAATGGGAGATTGATGGCCTACCTCATCCGTTGCAAGACCTACTAGTACACCACACTAGCACAGTTTATGTGATAAGTCGCAAGTCACACACGAATACACGATCACATAAATGAAAAACGCTTGTTGCAAATATTGAATCATGTTGCAATTTTTTTCAAATATTTATGTGCAAACAAAAGAACGCCCGACAAATAAGTAGGGTGAAGAAGGTAGCTAGTGACTGTTTTGTTTATATGTCAGTTGTGCAAGATGGAGATGCATGGAAATTTTCGGTCCCGTCTCTGGGAGCCTGGGATGACACGTTGATGCACATAATATAGCTGTCGAAATGCTTGGGAAGATAGGCATTATGTCATGATTGAAACGGAGAACCTCTGGGACACATAAGAACAGCCCTGACTATGACCCATTTGTTTATATGCCAAATTCTGCATACGGAAATTTTAATAAGCTCCACTATAATGTGTTGCCCCTCTGTACTTTTAGCCAGCCAAATTATCCACATTGCACCCTTTTCTATTGTGACGAAATAGGCACTCATCAGTTGTTCCCCTTTCCTATTTAGCTTTTCTTTTTGGGAAACCTTTCCTATTTAGCTTTGTTTGCTCCCTGGTTGTCCTATCCTATCTAGAGTCCAAATATGGATGGAATAATAATGGTGATCAGCAAGTAGATACAGGTGGTGCCAATTGAAATGAGTTGGTATTTGTCCCCTATATAAATATCTCTAAGGTAGGGCCGCAAATGCCCTGGTCCAGATATCCGGATCCAAAGCACCCAGCGCACACCACCTCATATCAAGACCTTAGTCCTTAGAGATATTTATCTTGGGACAAATACCAACCCAAAGCTCCAACCTTTTTTCCCATTTTGCTTGCTCTGACTTTTCCTTTTTTTTCTTACTTCATGCACTAGATTTGTATTTTTCTTTAATTTTTCAATTTTTTTTCTTTTTTGCTTTTAATTTTCTTCTTTTTCACATTTTTTATTTTCCGTTACTTTTCTTATTTAATTCTTATTTATATTTTGGTTAGAACTATTTTATTTTTCTCATGATGTTTCTATTATTCTAGAGATGTTCATTTGTTATTTGTATTGTTCGCATAGTATTTTATCTGATGTTTCACAATGTTTCTGTATCGTTCTTATAGTACTCATAAAATATTCTAATCTGTAGATGGATTGTTCTCTTAGCATTCATTAAATGTTTTATTAGATAGTTTGGATTGTTCACATATATCAATGTGATGCCTATGATTTTGACATTTTGCTCTATGCGTACAAGTATATATGATTTATTCTAGGAATATTTTTTATTCAACATTTGTTTTTATATTCATATATTTTGTTCCATGCTTATAAATATGTTGCTTTTTTAAAATTATATGATTTATTTAATTATTCTAATATAATTATTACATGTCTCACCTCTCTCATAGAAGTCAATGAAATGTTTCAATGCTGCATTTTGTACTGTTCCTTCAGTACACATGATATGTTCCATGATGTATTTTGGAATACTCAAACTATATATGATATTGTTTTTCATGGAACATTTTTTTTAAACATGCAGCGATGTGTTGTGAGTTGGGAACATTTCTCTTTGAACTCCCAACATTTGTGTCTAATTTGAAATAAATTTTTCTACCTTCATAAAAAATTGCTTGGGAAAATCTTCCCAAATATATTCAAGCCTAGTCTTATTTTAAAGAACATCTCTTAATAAACACAATGGTGCAATCAAAATTTAGTTTAAATGTTGAATTTTTTATTATTGTTTTTTTTCAAGTTCAATAATGTCATTAATTGTTTCTCTAGGAGCGGGCCTGGTTGTTCCATTTCCGTTTAGGGTGTTCGGCCGGTTGTGTCTCACAGCTGATCACCCCACCCCCAGCAAGGACAGTTTTAGATTAAGGTCATTCTCAATATGGGTTTCATGGCATGATTGACGAGTGTCACGTCAACTAAAAATGCTTGAAACCAGTGGCGGAGCCACCAGTATGGCGAGCCATGGCGGCTTCCATACCTGCGGATCCGCCAAAACCCCCTCCCGCCCAGCCCTGTCTCCTTCAGTTTCTAGCAAATCTGATAGCCCAGCCGCCATGGAGGAGCTTGGAGGTCTGGTTCCGTGGTTCGTATGAAGAAAGAAGATGAGGAGTTGAAGATGTTGTGTAACGGACTTGAACGCTGGGCCTTTAGGCCATTGGAGTTTTGGGCCGTGAGCTTATAAGGCACTGGCCCACTTAAACTTCCTAGCAAAGACTACGAGATTTGGATGAAGATAAATCGACAACGTCGTCGCCCTTCTGCCTCCGTGGCTCCGCTAGGGGTTTGGTGCTGGCTATGGACGGGGAGCAAGTCCAGGGATGTCTCGGCCTTGACGGCATGGAAACGGAGCTGCCCAAACACCAGTCGGTTTAATCCTCCTCAAAGTCAAAACCGTGGATTGCGCTGTTAACCATCAACGACACCCAATTTCAGGTGCCATGGCCCATGGGGACTGAGAAAAAAAATTAAAAGGGTGAGAAAGTTGGATTATAGAATTGGTTAATTCATCTGTACTTCAGTTCAGCACTTGCACATGTTGTTTCTTTAATTTTTGAATTTTGATATGTGTTTCATTCAATGCTGTTAGCTGTAAGCGTAAAGAGGTGGAGCTTTTCTGGTTTCAAGGAGAAAGTAGAAGAAGCGAAAATGCACCACAAACACAAGGTTTACACCTAGAAGAAGGTGACGTTATAATCAAAGAGTTCATACAGGGCTTCGTATTCCAATTGAAAGATTTAATTTCTACAATCTATTTATCATATCCGATAATTATATCTCAGTTTTATTGTGGCATGGTATAATAATTTTTTATACAAATAAGTACTAGTAGGTTCTCTATAGGTAGATTTTGATCCAAACTCTACCTCTAAGGTTCGCCATAGGTAGATTTTTATCCTGGCTCCACTACTGCTTGAAACTAGTATGAAACACCCCCTCTCAATACGTAATTTCATCTATTATTGTTCCCTATGTTACATATAAGACACAAGCGTTGTCTAGGTAACTGTGTATACAATATTCCATTCTCATAAAACTCATTTAACATCTCTTCATTAATACACTGCCACATTATCAAAAATACCTATGTGGCACTCTATTTATTGCTTATAAAACCCCCACTGAGACTTACCTAAGGATAAAACCAGTCTCAACATTCATGAGTGAATGCCATAGGTCGGCTTCGTAATATTGCCAGTCGTTGGTGATTTTTAAAAAGGACGCAATATTGTCATAGGTCAGCTTCGAAGACTTTGGTGATTTTTACAAGGACGAAATATTGTCAGTCTCAACCTAGTAACTAGACCAAGACTACAATGAAAGTGAGCTAGTTTGCAGCCGCGCAGCTGCGGCTGTTCAGCCCAAACACTCCAGCCATTCAGTTGTGGCCCAACGAGCTTGTTTTTGCCATGCTGAGCGTGTGTGCCGTGTGTGACAGTCACGTGTGTGCCATGTGTGACAGTCACAGGCGGTTGCTGCAGTGCAGCCTCAGCAAGTGCTACCAAACACTCTCAATATTGCGTCCTTGTAAAAATCACCAAAGTCTTAGACGGGCGGCTTCGTAGTCCCTTTGTGGCTCAGAGACCATAGATAGCACAAAAGGGGCACATACCCGCTGCGAACCAGCACTGAGTAACATTCAAACGGGTGGCGGGCGCTCCAGTGAGCGGTCCTACCACCACTCTACTCACACGTTCACATCTTATTACACGAATTAGTTGTACTAGCCTATCAATCCATGCTACCACACTGGCTAATTAGAAATATTTAATAATTACATATCTACATGAGTCTCTTTATCATCTATGTTAAATATTCTAATATACATATTTATCATTATATATTTGTATTGGAATTAGTTGATGGGATTTTTTTTGGATCATATTGTTTGATATTTAGTTAAATGAACCCTTTATTTGAGCTACGTAAACATCAAAATTGTTATGTTTATCTCTTCCCTCAAACATGAATCATGGTGACACAAATTATAAGTATTATTTTTATATAATAATAACATAAAAATATATTTAAAACTATAAAAATAGTAATTTAGAATTTAATATTAATATTTAAGATTTAATTATAGTTATATAACTTATATTAAGATTAGTGGTTATTTTAATATTAATAATGGCATAATTGGTGTTATTTGTAGGTGGTTATTTGATATTATTTTTACGATGGCATAGCTAGATAATTTACATCAAAATTAGGGGGTAATTTTAAATTGTTTTTATAATAGCAGAGGTGGGTAATTTAAGCACATGTTTAGGGGGTTTCTTTAGCCTATTTTTATAATGGAAAAGGTGGGTAATTTATTAGAAAAGATCACAAATCTAATGGCTATTATGATTAGAGTGTTGGGCGGATGGCCAGATGTTTCTCTTTTTTTGAGATTTTCTTGGATTTTTTCTATTTTTTAGAGCATCCACCTAGGATCCTAGGTGGCTTCACGTGGAGGCATCAAAAAGAGCCTCCAATTAGTATAGTAAGATAAGATTATATTCATCATAGCTAAAATTTTATGCTACCTCCACCACTGTTTTAAACAATTAGTATATGCTTGGCCTCAAATGATTAGTATACGTTTGACCTCACATTTTATGGACATCTCCCTCTCCCTCTCCCGCTCCCTGTAATCTTAGGCTTCGATCTTCCCTTCCTCTCCTATATGTATTCTAAACCCGGAATGCCAGGCTCACCTGATGTAAGTGTGTAAGACACACATTCAATCTGAATATAAGTAGGTGGGACCCCCAGTTCAAAAAGAATAATGACCTATTCAGACGCAGGTCTCCATCACACTCCGAATCATAGAGAAATCAGCCGGCTGCAAAGAAAGCAACACAGAATGCAACATTAGATAGCCGTCCCCACTCGGTTACTCCCACTGACGCACGGCGAGATCGGTTTGCTTGTTCCTTCTGTTATACTATTCGCAAATCAACTTGTTATAGATAAAACGCATGGAATGAGTTCACAATTCACATCCTGATTGCCAAAGCCCAAGTAGCACATCGCTGCCTTCCCTCTCGCCTTGCAGTACTATAGCGAGTCTGATCTTTGTGATGGAAAGGAGTAGCTGCCCCAGTTCCTCTGTCAAAAGGCAAACCTGCAGATCTTTGTTCACGCGTGTAAACCAATATTTACAAATCAGTTTCATGTGGATTTGTTTTCAGGGTTGCTGTTGTCACCGGAGGGAACAAAGGAATTGGGCTGGAGGTTTGTAAGCAGCTGGCTTCCAGGGGTGTCAGGGTGATCCTGACGGCAAGGGACGAGAAAAGGGGATCGGGAGCAGTGGAGATGCTTCACGAGTCAGAACTAACCGATGTTCAGTTTCGCCGGTTGGATGTCAGTGATCCTTCCGATGCTACCCTTCTGGCTGAATTCATCAAAGAGAAATTTGGCAGGCTAGATATACTGGTAGGCTCCGTTAAACTTCTGTGTAACTTCTTACCATGTATAGCTTGCTTCCTATGGACTGCACCCTGATGCTGAAAACACTGCAGATCAATAATGCAGGGGTTATGGGTGCAACTGCAGAGATTGACATCACAACGCCAATTCAAGAAGAGGTAAGCCCTTTGACTTCTCTAAGATCACCGTTCTCATGTTCACAGTAGCGTTGCCGCTTCAACTCAAAAGCCAAAAGGTGCCACAGTCTGCAACCTGCAGCAGCAGAAACACCTTTTAGTTTCCCTTTTCTCGGTCTCTTGAGTTAAAGTGGTAAGCTAGTATTAACTGGGTGCATCAAACAGCTCGTAGGCAAGAGCGCAGTGGAGAGGCTCCAATGGTTGGTGCAACGCTCCACGGAGAGCTATGAGGAAGCAGAAGAATGTCTGAAAATAAATTATTTCGGCACCAAATATGTGACTGAAGCACTTCTCCCCATCCTTTTGTCTTCCTCTGACGGACGGGTCATCAACGTGTCATCCAACTACGGACTCCTCCGAGTACGCCTCTCTGAACTAGCATAGCTATCAGTGTTAGGCCTTCTTTGTGTACTGATCCACAGAATATCTGCTCCTTTCTTCTTCTGGTTCAGTATTTCAGCGGTGCAGATCTTAAGCAAGAGCTGAGCGATATTGACAGTCTGACCATAGAGAGGCTTGACGAGATGTCAGAAATGTTCCTGAAAGACTACAGCAATGTCCAGTTGAAGTCTAAGGGATGGCCTGCCGATTCTGAATATCTGGCCTACAAGGTGTCCAAGGCTCTGATCAATGGCTACACCAGGATAATGTCGAAGAAGTACCCGAAATTGCGCATCAACAGTGTACACCCTGGCTATTGCAAGACTGACATCAACTTCGACACCGGCGAATACACCGCGGAGGACGGTGCCGGTTGCATTGTTGCGGTGGCCCTATTGCCGGAGGGAGGCCCAACAGGTGTGTTCTTCTTCCGCACAGAAGAATCGCCCTTTGTGTAGCACGTGAAGGGATAAAGGGACACTCACTCCTGTAATTTGGTAACGCCATGCTTAGAATTATGCCTGATAGTGCTTAGAACAACCACACCTCACTGCCACTCTTCGATCCATGATACAAACACAGTTCATCAGGGAAGCAATAAAATACTCTGCTTACAAGGATAAAGGACAATGTTGTTAGGACCATATATTCAAAGTAGTAGTTCTGCTTACATAGTTACAATTTTTCCGTGAGGCTAACACAGCTCCATGCCAAAATTGCCATTGTCATGAGCCTCATACATAACGAAGATATCTGGTACACTTACAGCTTGACAGACACAGGGAGGTTAAGAAAAAGAGAAGGGAATAAAGAGGCGTCATAAACGAACATGACAAACGCAAAACTCGTGTCTGCGTGATATATACGGACCATCGCAGGCTCCTAGTTGTCCTCTTCCTTCTCTTCTTGCGGTGGCGCCGGTTGCGGTGGTTGCTCCTCGGCTGCCACGTCAGGCATTACCTCCTGGGACGTGCTCTTCTTCTTCATGTGGCTGTAGCTCCCCTTCTCCATGAACAGCTGCGCGAAGTGGATCTTGCAGTACAAGACGCCGTTGAGGGCGGCGTAGGAGGACGTGGTCAGGATGCAACCCCCGTGAGAGCACTTGAAGCAGCTCTTGTGGTAGGACTCGCCTTCCAAAGTTAACTGAATAACATGACGGTTTTATGAGAAATAAGGTGTCATTTGTCAAAGAGGCGAATAATTTAGGTAATGCAGAACACATTTCATTTTTGTCTGTGTTATTAGGCTTGGGGAGGTGGTCAAGTGAAAATATTCAGCTTTTATGTACCTTCTCCAGCGGGTACACTGTTTTCTGGCACGCTGCACACTTGTCTTGGGTACCAGAAAATGCAGATGATAGCTTGCTTGGGGCCCTTGCCTGCAAAGGGATTCCAATCTGCATTGTAAACATTTATCCCATTCGTACAAGTACAATAAACAGAGGCATTCCAAACGCAAACATGATGATACTAGATATATGTCTGTGGGGCTGTACCAGTTCACCCTTGTCTGAAGATTTGCCACCTGAATTACAGAACAAAAATGTTCAGAAGTTTTTGTGGCACAACCAGTTAAACAGAATTGCTGTGGCAACACTTGAGATCCGATGACACTATACTATTGTACCTGGCGTGAATTTCTTGGAGAAGCTCCCCGTCTCCTTGAAGAGCTGCTCGAAGTGGGTCTTGCAGTAGAGCACGCCGTCCATGGAAGAGTAGCTGCACATCTGCAGGCGGCCAATGCATGCATACAGTTAATTTGCAGCATCAGAGACTCTAATTTCTTCAGCAAATTAAACCATCAGACATCGCAGGCAGGTGAGGCACGTACCGAAAGGATCCCCTTGCAGTGGCTGCACTTGAAGCATGTCTTGTGGTAGGGGACGCCGTCGGCCGTGAGGAGGTCGATGAAATGGACGGTCTTGTCGCACGCCGTGCACTTGTCCTGCGTGCCGGTGAAAGACATGGTGCCGACGCCTGAGGCTGCACGCACGCGGTCGCCCAATGCAAATCCCAATCGCTTCTTCTCTCCTCCGCCGGGGTAAGTGGGTAAATAGACGAAGATGAACTGGCCGCAGGGATATGATGGCCACGGAGAAACTGGGACAGGGAACGAGAGCTCGGGAGCAAGCATAGGGCGCGGGTGGCCTCTGCGCCGCATAATCTCCGTCAAGCCAATGCTCGATTTAGAATTACAGGGGTGGTGAGCTAGTTGTCTCAGCTAAGGACCTTGTTGATTGTTGGGGCAGGATAATTAACCTCCCCTTCCTTTCTTTTCCATCATCAGACATCAAAATGCCTGCATGCGTTACGCACGTGAGCCATTTCATGTGCATGCGACTGCCAAAAAAGGGTGCTATTGTGTTGGCTCCTTTGAATGCCCATAGTTTTTTTATTGTCTAATTCGAATTTTGTTCGCACACTTGTGTTCTATAATTCTTTAAAAAAACCTATGCAAAACAAGACCCCGGTTGCATATTTTATATCTACCACTAATCATGAAGAGAGTGAGTAATAAATTAGGTTGTTGGTGTACTGCATAGTAGCTTCGTCGCAGCTCCCAAAGGCCCATCATATTTTGCCCCGCAAGTGCATGGTCACGGCCCAGTACAGCCTACAGATGGACTTCCACTACATGTGCCGGAGTCTATTTTGGGCCCCTAAACCGGTACCCAATTTTTAGAACCAACAACCTCCCCCCAACCCCACCACACACGCACCCCAAATCAAAATCATTACAGATGTCCAAATAGGCGGCCGGCCAACCCCATGCTTGACCTGGCCAGCATTACACCCTCCTGTCTTGCCGGACCAGGCTAGCCCATGAACTGCATTGACGACCATCTTGTGCCGGGCCAGCTCGATTGGCACGCTTGCCCCAGCGTGCCCGTGCCAACCCTGAGATATGTGTGGCGGAGTTGGGGTTAGCGTGGTGGCGGCTAGAGGAAGGGAGGGAGCACCGACTCACCACTGTCGCCTTGGATAGCTCGGGATGCATCTGGGTTGTCGGTGGCGGCGGCGACCACCCGGGCTCGAGACACCGGGGGTGGTGGGCAAGCGTGGAGGTGCCGGGGATGGGCGAGCGGCCGCGCCTAGTTTGAGTGAGCAGCGGCGCCAGGCGGTGGGATGGGCAATGCAAGCACCAAGCGGTGGCATGGAGAGGGAGGGAGAGAGAGACGGGCAACAAGTGACAGAGTGATGTTAGGGCACTCTAACATCGCATGGGTGGGGTCGCGAGGTCAACAAGTGTCAGAGGCATGGTATATTAAAGTTCTTTTCATGGCTAACCTAATAAGAGCTATTATATGCTCTAGGAAAAAAAACTATTAGTTGATGGTGAATGAAATAGCAACGTTTTGGCAAATGTTAATTGCTCATCCCTAGCAGGCTTAGACTCAACAACTCCACGAGCTAATTGAGATTGAGCGGTTCCTAAAAAAATGAGCCTGAGCGCACTAGGTCGCTATCTTGCGTACGCCGAGGGGAGAAAAGACAAAGCAATCCAGCTCTTGTTTTTACGATGACGAGGATTTTTTTTTTCTTATTTTCCACCAGCACTGTCGCGATCGCAATTGATTTCCAGAGAGGTGGTCCGGCCGTCCGGGCCATGCAGAGATGCATGCTTAGTCGGGCTCTGTAGTGATTGTACAAAGCTAACGGAGGCTATTTTTGTAACTCTTAAGCGCCTTGACCAGCCTAGCTGCACCCAACAGTCCATAAAGAAACATAGTGGCGGACAGGATTACTGGGACAGCGAACAAAGTGTATCGATCATTTTATTCATCCCCAAAATTTATGCATACTCCGGTTCTGCGTGACCAGTTATTTACACGGTTTAGCATGACTTTGGGTTTTTGTTTTCTGGGGCAACTGAATGGCTAGATGTGTTTGTAAACCAGTCAATGTCTGTAAGCAGGCGCAAGTTTATTTATCCAAGCACCCTGCGATTAGGGCAGTGGCCTCACCATGCAATTGCAAGTTTACAACCTGTAAACTAAAAGTAGAATACAGATGCTGATAATAACTAGACAACTACTAAGGCTCTCATGACTTACTAGCCGCTAGGGCACCCTCACCGCCGCTAGTCGTTGGCAGTTTCCTAGACCTTCAATTGACGTTGAAGAAGATAGGAAGGAAGTCGATCTTAATTCTTAGGCTCTTAGCTTAATAGGGAGTATGGACGTGTTCGCCTAAACCATCCAGGCCAAGTTTTTTCAGAATGTGCTTGAGCACTTATTTCATTAAAAATGATACAACAACACCGAAGCAATTGCACATGAAAACACACACGACCTAGGGAACCCGTCACACAGCATAAGAGTCTCAAATTTGGGTGCATATTCTCTAGGAAAAGCTATCCTCGCCTAGTGATTTGTAGGTCATCCTCACTCAGGTCCTCATTCAGATTCATCCTTCTCTCTCCACCATATCTTCTTCTCTCATATAAAAAAATCCCCCTTATAAAGGCAGCGGGGCCCACCGGAAGGAGAGAGGAGGTTGAAGGGGACAGATCTGAGCCATCCATCCTTAGAACTGATAGTCCAAAATCTGAGTGGGAAGTGCCTCCAAATCACTCGGGTGAGGGATAGACACCACCTGGTTCCTCTCTTTTTTTTGCGGGTACACCTGATTCCTCACATGTTTGTCTATTTTTTATGATGATATCCTTGGCATGTAACTTCAATTATGTCGAGGTACATTCCACCCCCATTCGAAGAAGAAAAAAAAAACAAGACACTACTAAATTTCTACACTTTGTAAATCTCTAACATTGCTGCAGTCACACTCTCCAAAGAAAAGAACGGGGTACTAGCATATATAAAATAAGAGTAACTAACAGTGAACACTCAAGTTCATAAAAATTGAGGTAAGTAGCATGGATCCAAGGTCACGGCCGTTCAAAACTCCATAGCCCTCACAAAGCGACATGTCGTCTTGTTCGTGTCTGCGTGATAAGACGTAGCAGGTGCATCCAGCGATATACGGTATCATGTGCAATAGTTTTTGACCCAGTGAGATCCCGGCCTGTCTAACTGAAGCATATGGAGTATGAATGTATGGTATGATGCCTCTTGGAATAGTTCCTTTTCTGCACAACGGATGGCCTTGTCTGCATCTGAAGGTTTATGAGAATGACTCTTTGAGGGTTTTAAACAAGAGATGGCCCCTTCGCGCTGTGCTATTCTAGACAAGTGTACATACTCATTTAAATTGTAGCAGCAGTCTTCTGTGATCTGTGTGGATGGTTTCGTACAACCGACTGATATATTTAACTCAAATCTGTATGTCTTAATAAAATAACACACAATTATCGTGTATGTTCACTGATGGGCAAGGGCACAGCAGCACGCAGCAAATTAACAGCAACATTTGTCTATGGGATCTCGAACAAATTTAATCCTCATGAGATACCGAGAATATGGGTACAAGCAATGCAATGTAGACCATCTTCGTATGTTAACTGTTCCAAAGAGGAGCTACCGACAGTTCTGTAAAAGTTGCAAAGTAGCCCATTAGCCCTACCAAACTTCCTGTCCAGATTCTCTCAAAGATATGATACAATTTAGACCGGTTTGTGTTCTGTCATTGGAAATTATTGTTATCACTTTCATGATAAGTTTTTTTCCGTCTTCGAAAGGTCACTTTCACAACTAGCTAGTCTCAGTCATGAAAAGAAATATAAGAATAACAAGAGAGATGTTTGAGCATACTCTAAAAGTTTGTGTGTAGTGCCTCTATTGTTCTATCAGATAAGTCCATGATCTTTTTGTTTATAAAAGTATGAAATGTATTAATTGTGGCCCGGTTCCAATCGACAAAGTGATAACGAAATTTCCTATGCTACGTAGCACTCGCACTGTACAACCAAAGAATTAACAAATGGTTCATCATTTGCTCAGGCAGAATCATCTTTTTGGATTTGCACGCCTTAAGATATACTAGTCCGTTGTACCAACCACAGGGTTAACAAACGCACCATCGTTTGCTCATGCATAACTATTTTTTTGGATCCACTACTTCTCAAATCAGAGGCTTGTCCTGTACCTTTTGCCGATTCCCACAATATCTATTTTTGGCTGCATTCTACAGCTGGCGTATTATGTTACGTCGGACACTATATGTTAGCTGCAGTAAGGCTAGCTGTTATTGTGCACTTATATCTAACAACAGCAATCAATATGCAGACAAGTATTTCAGTCGATTATTGTGCATTTGAAATTAGCTATGTTCAGCCAACTAAATATATTTGATCACGAAGTTGAGTGGTAAGCATCACATCTATTACCAAATTTGTTGCATTTTGCGCCATGGAAAAGGGTTTAAAATAACACAAGGTATAATTTGTTAACAAAATCCTAATTGAAAAAAAAGAGATTTTTCTAATTTTTTAAGCAGAGTTAATATTGTTCTCTGGCATGTACCATTTTCTATGGGTATGGACTGATGGACACATCAAAGAAATTCTGATATGAAGCTTTGATGTACCGAAATATATAATAAGTCCTAACTAGAAATTGACAAACATTTTTTTATTATCGTGTATATAGTTAATTATATTATTTGGTGAATGTAGGAGTATTTTCTTATATTATAGCCGGCGAACAAGCAAAACAATTCTGATATGAAGCTTCAATGTATAAAAATATAAACCTTTGCCACTTAAACATACATACAAAAAAGTTAAGGATCATAAACATAATTTATGGAAACAAATACCCTGCCTGCTAAAAAAAACATAATCTGCACACAAAATTGTTTAGACAGAAACATTTAGCTCCCTCTCTTTGAAACTTCTTTTTTTTCTCTTATTCTTCTCCACACAAGTCCAATTGATATATAACAATAGATTTTTAAGAAAACTATATATACTAGCTAATCCCTCTGGCAGCAAGTTTAGCTTGCATTTAAATTTAATTATTGTTTAAAACATCAATAAGTGACCAGAGAAAGTATATAATAAGTTTGCACTTACTTTTTGGTTAAGAAAAAAATGCATAAAAATCAAACTAAATAACTGAAACCTGGGTGGTAGAGCGTAAAAATAATGCCCCACCAAGAAAGGTGTGTATGCTCAGTTCCCGATAATATTGGATCATGGGCCAGCTGCTTTATGTTAACAAATAGTGATGGAAATCGAATGATTTTCTTTGCCAAATAAGTAAGAAATACTTTTAGAGATAGCGACTCCTCTAAATGCACTATATGATAAGCAGGAGTGTCGACTTTATAATATCAAGTATAGGACGCAAACCCTTTGAACTATTAATTTTTTTCTTAGCTATAATAAAACAAGGGAGCAAACTACATGTGAAAATATTGTCTTTTCTGGATAGCTTCGTATGCTTCAAAAAATATATTAGAAGACATGCTATTATCAAATTAATAACAAGGCAGCTGTTTCCATACCCGTCACTGAGCGAAGCTAGATACCATTATCTTTACCATAGATTTATAAAAGAACAAATGGTGAATTTCAAGGGCGACACAATATATAATCCTTGAATGTTGAAAAGGTGGAGGACAAAAAGAAAAGAGAACCAAAACTTTCTGTAGTTTTCCTTCAAGTGAAAGCAAATTGGGATACATATTAGCTGGCACCTAGTGGCACCCTTAAAAAGGGAAAACGATGACAAAGTGGTTCTAAAATCTTGTCCTGGGCGCAAATTGTTCAAATGCTGTCCTTTTTGGTGAATCTTGAGGTGTGTCATATTTGCTTGGCCACCTAGCTCGGAGCCTATAACCTACACACTTGATAATAAAATTACTCATGATTCCTAAAAGTCAAGCTTTTCAACAATGGGGCAACAATGCATTTGAGCTTTTTCTAGCCTTGTATGTTATGTGCGGCTGTCTCTCAACACACATCATGTTCCAATAATAGAAAAAAAATATGAAATGTTAAAGCAGCTAACTATTAGATGATCTATCATCCAAACCCACATAAAAAAAGGGCACGCAGAACATGAGAGCGAAGGAATAAACCAGAGGCAAGCCACGCACCAATAGACCTTCATATTTTGTTCCTCGTTACTCCCACAAAGCTCTTGCTCCCTCCGTGCGGATGTGTAAAGTGAGGGTGGAGCAAAGTGATGTTAGATGTCTACTAGAGGTGCAACATAGTCTTTATTTGAAGTATAGAGGGGAGAGTATAGGTATATCATCTGGTAAATAGCGAGGCGGCCCACGTGTGGTCCGGATCTGGTGGTTTCACCCGTCGGATGATGGGTGAATTGCAGTAGTACTATGGCGGTGGGTCCCGCATGGTAGTAGTCTTCACGATGTGGTGCGACATATTTTCCTCGACTCCCTATCGGCACGTGGTTGTGCCTTGATGACGACTTCATGGAATGGAAGGTTGGTGGTTAGCCGCGGTATCTATGCTTCGTTTATGCCTCTGATGCCTGTGGAGCGGTCCCGTCCATGTCAATGCCCAGTCCGACCGGACTATGTTGTCTCATGGAGACAAGTCGTGTGGCTTGCGTGATTGCGTCGATGAGCCAATCTGACTAGCCAGAGTTGTTGCATTGTTTTTGGTGAGTGTTGATGGCACAATCCAATCTGCCGGTGTTGTTCGAGTTCTTTCTTTTTTTTTCCTGGTTATGGCCTCCTGGGGACATATAATCTTTTTTTTTCTATATCAATGAGATGCCTGGTTCGAGTGTTGTTTGTTTTTTAAAAAAAAAGTAATTAGCGAGCAGTATGGAAGTGAGAAAAGGAATTCTTATAGACAAATTTTCCTATTGTATTTGTTGTCTGTTATTTATGAACACATGTCATTCAACTAGTGGGTGTCATGTGAATGTTTGTAGACAACACATACATAGCTCGTCTTTTGTACTATAAATGGTAAGGAATATAATGAAACCATCTTTCAGGGAAAAAGGAATATAATGAAACCAAACTGGCATTCTACACGTCACCAGGCACCACTTCATCAGGATCTGATCCAGCTCGCAGCCAACGCGCAGGCGCGCGGCGTGCAAGAGAGTTGGAGACGACCCTGGAAGAGTGGAAGTTGCGGGCTGTGGCTGCGACCCATGGGCGCCGACTGCTGCAGGCACCCGTATGTACCGTGCGTTTCAGCGGCGCGGGCGCGTCGTCAGTCGTCAGAACGCCACGCGCGCTCTTTGATCAATCTGAAAGTGTTGACGCGAAAGATTTGAGGTTCGTTAAGTTTTTTTTTATAAAAACCAGTAAAAGGTTGGAGTATGCAAAAACTTTGGGCGAGCTGCTCTTCCGCAAAGCTGGAACTCCGTGTGTTCGTAACATGTTTCAGGGCTTTGCTACCGATTTGGATAATTGGATAGAGATACGATACGAGATACTCCCTCCGTCCCAAAAAAAAAGCAATTGTAGGAGCGGATGGAGGTACCAAGGCGCATGGCAAATGACAAAAATACCCCTAGAAGTTGGACTGATATTGTCCAGTTCACACGAGCAGGCTCAATCATTTCACACGAGCTGGCATTAAAAAATTACAATGGAGACACACATGGTATTACACGTGTCCATGCATAAACATGCCACCGTTTTGTAGCCAGAACAATCTGGACACTAAACAAAAATAAACAAAGCTCCTCAGCCAACGTTTCTGGCTAGAAAAACCTGGAAACAAGCCACCGTGTTGCTATTTGTGGCTCAGAATGAACCAGACAACACAAAATTTGAATCAAGTGATTTCCCGCCTGTGCCTCCCCTCAACCTCTCATAAGTGTCGCACTCCCCTCAGCCTGGAAGTCATTTTCATCCACTCCATCAGCCTGGAAGTCACTTTCATCATCAACCATGCCCATAGATCAAAATATTCTTCGAGATCATCATCGAGAGTTGGTACTTGATCTAAATAAAGAACCTGCACATGGAGAGATCTTACTTGATCTCAACGAGGAATCTGCATACTATGAGCAAGAAGATCATCTCCAGGAACATCAAATTTATGAAGTCCATCCCCAAGAAGGTCAGCTCCCACATCTTCAGCCCCTCCATCTTCATCATCCTGATCTGCTTGGTATGGATGGCATAGATCTTAACGTCGATGCTGAAAAAGAACATCATGAAGGTGAGTTTTTCTCTCTTTATTGAACCTGGACAACAATAAGAATAAGCTCAGCTCGAATTATGTATTTGCAACTAAATATTGTGCCTCACCTTATTGCAGAAATTGGAGTACATGAAGAGGATCCACAGGCTGCATGTCTCAACTTTGCTGGTCCACACGAATTTGATCTAAACTGTGAACCTTCTGATCTGCAGGAACACATGCAGCAAGTTGATAGTAAGCTTACAACCAGCTACCTTTTTCTTTCAAATTTTTGATACGTAGGCATGATGGAGGACTAGACTTGCAGCAAGTTCATTTACACTTACCATTCTTTTTGTAGGCATGATGGACGACATACATGACTATGGTGTGTATGTCGATGTTGTTGACATTATCTTCGATGAAGAGAAGTTGGATGACTCCGATGTCGAAGAAGATCACCATGCAAATGAAAACAATGCACATCAGTCCAGAAATTTGACAAAAACTCAACGACTACAAATCTATGCAGCATTGCTTGAGAGAAGTGTTATTGGAAGACTAAGAAGGAATGCAACAACTATAGTGGCACAAATGTTCCAGGTGAGCAGGTATAAAGTACAACGCATTTGGCAGCGAGCAAAAAAATGTCGTGTCCAAGGTATTCCAGTTGATGTTAGATCAAGGAAGCCT
Source organism: Digitaria exilis (assembly GCA_015342445.1). NCBI lineage: Eukaryota > Viridiplantae > Streptophyta > Magnoliopsida > Poales > Poaceae > Digitaria > Digitaria exilis. The sequence continues at coordinate 301,263 of JACEFO010001776.1, read as the reverse complement.
AAGACTAGTGGGCGCAAAAAGATGCAAATAGACCTATCTGAGGTGCTTATTGTTCCCTTGCATAAAAGAAGCACTATTCGATCTCTTGCTAGTGTGATTGGTGTCAAAAAGAGCACTCTACATAGGTGGTTCAAGGAAGGCCTACTACGACCTCACTCTAGCACATTAAAGCCTCTATTGACACAAGAAAACAAAAGAGAGAGGCTTCGATGGTGTCTTTCCATGTTAGATCACCGAACACTACCACATGCACCCAAGTTCATTACAATGGAGTACATCATTCATATAGATGAGAAGTGGTTCAACACCACATCAAAGTACAAGAAGTATTATATGCTTCCTGGAGAGGACGACCCACATAGGACTGTGCGAAATAAGAATCGTATTGGCAAAGTTATGTTCTTGGCAGCAGTAGGAAGACCTATATACGATGATGAAGGTAATTGCATCTTTGATGGGAAGATAGGAGTGTGGCCATTTGTTAGAAAGGTACAACCTAAACTTTTTTTTTACTTTCTTACATTAAGTTGTGATAACACTTCTTTAAGTTTCTTACATTAGTTTGTGGTAACACTCTTGATCCTTAGTTGTTTTCATTGACTCTAGGAACAAGAAAAAAGAAGAAGTCGTAACAGAGGGAGAGGGACCCCAGTCACCAAGCCTATTAAGGTAAATCGAACAACTATGAGGTCGTACCTGATTGGTAAAGTTCTAAAAGCTATTGTTCAACGGTGGCCACGAGAACTTAGAGGACAAACCATATGGATTCAGTAAGACAATGCCCCTTCACATGTGCCAGTGGATGACAAAGAATTTGCTGCTGCTGTAGCACAAACAGGGCTAGACATACGACTCATCAACCAACCTGCAAATTCCCCAGATTTGAATGTACTAGACCTGGGATTCTTTGCTTCTCTTCAGTCATTAGCTTATGAAAGGATCTCTAAAAACTTGGATGACCTGATTAAGAATGTCCAAAATGAATTTGATAACTATGATCCAGATACTTTGAATAGGGTGTTCCTAACACTACAAGGTTGTATGGTTGAGGTGATGAAAGATGGAGGAGGAAACAGATACAAAATTCCACACATCGACAAAGACAGGTTGCAGGGGCTAGGCTTGCTTCCTAAAAGCCTTAGTTGTGACCGACAACTATATGAGAATGTTGTGGCATCCTTGGGACACAACTCATGCACATGACGCCTTTGTTGCTGCTATAATATAAAGTCATGACCACTGTGGTCCTGCTGTAATATAAAGTTATGACCATTCTAGTCATACTATAATATAAAATTATGATCATTCTGGTCCTGCTGTAATATAAAGTCATGACCATTTTGGTACTGCTGTAATATAAAGTCATGACCTATTTTGGTACTGCTGTAATATAAAGTCATGACCATTCTGGTCCTGATGTAATATAAAGTCATGACCTATTTTGGTACTGCTGTAATATAAAGTCATGATCATTCTAGTCCTCCTGTAATATAAAGTCATGACTATTTTGGTGCTTTTGTAATATAAAGCTATAACTTTGTATTCTATTGCCAATGGTGGACCTACTGTAATTTCATAAACTTATCTAGGACAGAAAGTTCTCCTAATATTTATCAAATTGGCAAGTTCGCTCCACTGGTCGTTGTATGCACAGGAATATAACACAGCAGTAGCAGCCATAACATGCATAAACTAGTGATACACAAAATTAAATGAGAACAACAAATGCATAAACTAGGATATTTATGACTGGTAGCTACCGTTATACAGAGTTCATGATATCCACATCTAAACTAAAGTTCAGCATGACAGGACTGGTAATTTGTACAACAATTTGACATATCCCACACCTACATCTAAACATAAACATTATATAGGAGTTCATGACCCGATAGCAAAAGCCGTCCACAACAAGAGCATTGATACTGCATGACTGACCTAAAGCCATATAAACTAGGGACGGAATAATACAGGTACCAAAATCTTAGACATGCTGATAAAGACCTCATGGTCGGAGGGATCGATGTTAGCAAGCACCTTCTTCACACGTGCAGCCACTTCAGGGGCCAGGTCCATGGATAGATCCACCCCGTTGAAGGTCGCTGCGTCTTCCGTGGCCACACGTACGCCATCTGCGTCGACCTCCATGTCGGAGTTGCATCCTCGGAGTCAAGCACATACAGGATGCCTTCGGCGTTGACGCGCAGGCAACCCCTTCCTTTACGGCACTCGCGTGCACAGATCGATTCTTTGGAGTCGCTGTGGATCCCAACGCCGCCATCCTCATTGCATATCTTGGCGCCGCCCTCATGCCAGCGGCGGCTGCACCGGCGGCGTCTCCACGGGCCACGCCTGGGGCACCTACCACCACCAGACATGCCGGCACCAGGACAAGAGCGTCCCGATCTGCAGAGATGGGCGATTTGTGTAGGGTTGGGGGATGGGAATGGAGATTGAGGTCGCTGCGTGTGCGGAGGCTGCGATGCGGCAGAGGAAAATGCGATGGGGAGGAAAGGTGTGTGCCTGTCCTGTGCGTGCGAGAGAGGAAAGGTGCAATCATTTTTTTTACCAGTGGATTGTGTGGTGGAGAATGGGGGCAGCTAACGTGTGGATGAGAAAGCTGCTTATACCTTTTTGTTTTTTTTCTCATGAGAATGCCGTATCAAAGTTGGCAGCTGCACAGCACTGGTGAGTTTGGGTTCCATCTAGGCCTGCAGTGTGGGTCGGGCTATAGGCCTGGTACCTATTTGAGCGCTTTTTATGGGACAAATTTTGAACTCCTGGATTGCGTTTTTTTTTGGACGGAGGGAGTAGGCCCACGTGACCGCTTGGGTGCGGGCGGCGACAGGGAAGGTTCTTCCTCTTTCGCCACTGCCAGTATAGCAGCCAATAATTGTGGGGTGCAGACACACATGACCTAGAGACCTGAACGAAGCGCTCCTCCAATGGCTGGCTATTTGACTAGCTATTTGATTTTTTTAATCAATAAACAGTTGTTGTATAATGCTCACTAGCTCTTCCTTTCTAGCTAGCTTGCACGCTTGCCAATGCAGCTCTCTCTCACGAGCTCTCCTTCCAAGCACCTATACATCCTCTCTCTCCTCCAAATAGCTAGACCATTGGAGATGCCCGAATGGACAGGGCCGGTCACGTAGTTCAAGCAACCGGGGCAACCGCCCCGGGCCCCCAAAATCTTAGGGCCCCATCTCATATATGTGGTTTAACATATATAGTGATAATTAACATATATAAAACATTTAAATAAATAAAACATCTATATTATTTGATGTAACTCAAAATGAGTTACCAAAATTCTGAACGTGAAGTAATACCAAGTGAAGTAATAGCTCAAACCAAGTATTTCATATATATAGCTTATATGTATACTAACTGCCTAACTTAAACCAAAGCAAACAACTAGTCCAAGTTTATCCAATCACCCATTCGATAGTTCATCTCCACTGCCAGTCCATCCTTGCACCACCGACGACTAAGTAAAAAGATTAGCCTCCGACTAATAAGATTAGCATTTAGTTCCTTATGATATATTCTTTCATTCTTTCCTATTCCTCGTACACAAATTAGACTCAAATCATTTTTAATGATGATTTTCTTTTTTTAAAAAAAATCTAGTGGAGTTGGTTAGATGTAGCATGTATGCTATTATTTGAACTAGTAAACATAGCACAAAGCTCAATATCACCAACTTTTATAAAAACATTTGAAGTTTTTATGTTGTAAGGGGCCTCCAACATAAGTTTCGCCCTGGGCCCCCGAAAACTCAGGACCGGCCCTGCGAATGGAACGACGGCAACCGGCACTCTGGCGCGCATGGCAAAGGCCAAAGGCTGTCTTGCTCCTTTGACCCTGCAAAGCCCACGAACCTACAAGTGCCAAGTAGAGCGCGAATGATTGGGGGGGTGGAACAAACTGAAGACCCGTGCAATGCAAGGACCAAAGTCATCGTCATCTTGTGCAGGCTGCTTCTGGATGCCTTCATGGGTCTCGACTCTCTAGCTCATCTGCTCATATATCCTTTACGAAACCATGAACAGCGCCAGGTCGCCGCTTGCTTCCATCCACACAACTCGTTTCTACAGTACGTAGCCTAATCTCCCAAGCTTATCAATACCGCCCTCCACGCCGAACAACGCATACCACTAGTTTGACCGACCTCACACATTCATCTCTTGCCTGCGGCGACGTGCATGCCGATCTCTATGCACTCACGCATTCAGTAATGTTTTCTACTGTCCCTGTTGCTTCTGCGTCGATATCCATCCAGCAAGCCACCGTACGGAGACTGAATATTCAGCGAATTGGACGTACAGACCTGCTGTGCAAACGGGGACGTTCGACCTTTGAAAAACATTCCGTGTCGTCAAACTCTTCGGGAATAAAGATATGGATGTGTTTAGATTCAGAAAAAAGTACTTCTCCAATAAGTTTTTCCTATTCATCCCACTCACAGAACACGCTTCTCAGGACACTATTTATCTAGAAAAAGTACTTTTTACTTCCAATCCGAACACAACAATATCACACACGCAACTCAGGCCGAGCAAGGTCATCGGTTGCCAACAACGACCCCAGTTGATATGAAACTAAAAAAACTAGTATAATAAAACAACGCCTGTGTTGCTCATTGACACAAATTATTAGCACCTTAAATACTTCAGACGGTCCCCTCTGGTGCCTATAACCAAGCCGGTGACTTTCTGAGGACCAGAAATCCAAAGATCTGCAGCATGTTTGTCTACACGGGCACACGCGGCAACAACTTGTGAACAGTGATGCAGAACCGCTAGGAGACAAGGCTTGCTCTAACTGCTACTAGCCTACTATTAACAAGTCATCAAGCCAGCCAGTTGAGAGGACTCAACTGGTTGGCCTTGAGATGAAACTTCCTTGCTCCTAAGCCAATGGCAATGGCGCAGGCTGCCGTCATGCAAATAGTTAAAGTTCGTGCGAAAAGGCTTGTGAAGTTGTTAATTGGCTAATCAGAGCGATCGATCTCTCTAGCTCCAACAACTCATTGGCTATTACTAGTAGGAGTAGCTGATGACTAAGAAAACTATCTAGCTAGCTAGCCTAGCTAGTAGCCTTACGTTCGTCCGGGGAGTAATAAGCCAGAAGAAGACAAACTAGAGCCTTGCGCTCTCTGAGCTGGCCTTGGCGATATTCCTCCATGCTGTTCGCTATCGATGATGCCGATTCGCTCTGATTTTTTTCCCCGGCACGGTCGTGATCTCACTTGATTGCCACGGCCGTGGTCCGGCTCGGAGACGCGTGGCGGCTTCGATGCTTGCTTTGGCGGCTTGCCGCTTGCCTCCGCTTGGTGCCTACCTAATTGCTTCATTGCTTAAAGTGGTGAAAATTCAGAGCTACCCGAATCCGAGACTCGCAGTATTCTTGTGTGCAGTCTCAGTACGACAATGGCGGCTGCCTGCGTTGAGTTCAGACTTCAGAGCAGTTGACCTTGGTCGTTAAATCTAAGCATGTAAGATTGCACGGCTAATTGTGAATTGTGATCAGTCTCTTGACCAGGCTGGTTCGCCTAACAGTGGGATAAAGTACCAGTTAACACGCCCAATGAGCAGGAGCAGGTGTAACAATTTGATGGATCAGAGTTAAGAAATGCACACCGTCGAAAAATTATGCTACCGTTCTGCGTGACCAGTTCTTTATAACCTCGTCCTACATGATTAGCCGCAAAACTAGTCAAAGTCTGAAGGTTAACTCCTCCAGGCTCATTGGCTCGTATTACCCAAATATATACTCGTTAGCTCAGCATGCAGTTAGTTGGAAAGAATACTAGCAACAGTGTTGATGCCAACAAGAGAACTACTACTGACAGTGTGACACCAGTTTAATTACTCCTAAAGTCCTACTGAACTGGCTGGTCAATTTCGAATATTGGTGCAGTTGATGATCGAGCACAGACACTAAACGCCCAAGTTACAAGAATTAATCGAGATCATATCAATAGCATGCATGCATGCATGATCAGTCACATCCTTAGCCATCACTAGGCCACATGTGTTTTCTTGTTCCTTTCTGCGTAACGAGAGGCAGCAGGTGGATTGGCCAGCAGTAAATGGTATTTTTTGGAACAGTTCGATCTCGAGCGAATCAGATCCCAGACTAACTGAAGCATCTACAGTAGTATATACGGTATTGGTACGTATTTTTTGGAACTATTCCTTTGCTCTGTGTTCTTGACCTTGAGTGAATAATTATGAATGACTATTGCTCGTGGAGGTCTCGAAGAAGAGATGACATCTTAGCTGCCCTTTGCTGGAACAGCAACATTTCCTTGCAATGAGCAGCAGAGACATCTGTTCATCTGTGTGAAACAGAGATCCTCACTGGACAACGGAACTGGGACCATAGCAAAGCTACATGGTACATGCTAATTGTAAGTTTACGACCCTTGAATGATAGAATCCCAAAAAGGAGCCACCGACAGTTCTGTCATTTCCCAAATTTTCCTACCAAACAACATGTCCATATTTTCCCGAAGATAAGATAAATTTGTACTGGTTGAGCTCTGTCCTCTCAAAACTTTATGTCGTCACTTCCAGAAGAAGTCTCATTCAAGAAACAATGTAAACCAGTGCGTGCTTAGAATAATATACATATAGCAGTCCTAAAGATATAATTTTAGTTCTTGAATTGGTCCGCCACATAAGGCCATGGTGCTTGTTTAAATATGAACATTACCTTTTCCAAGCAAAATGAAAAGGAGGTTCCTCGCAAGAAAAAAAAAATGAAGGCCATTTGGCTGCAAATTAATAGCCTTGTCCCACTCCCAACCACAGAGATACACCAAGGCATCTATTTCCTCATGAACAATTAAATTTAGGATCTCGTGCTTTTCATTGGCTGCTCCTGTGCCTCCTACCAAGCCCCAAATATAAATGTCGGATTCTTTTGATAACTGACGTTGTTACGTCATACTGACACTTTGCTATCAGGCTGTTGTTATCAAGAACAATTAAAGTGACAGAAATATTCAGTTCAGTGGAGTTCTCTGAAAAGAAAAACAAAGGGCCTCAATTATGCATTTGACACGAGCTGGACGGCCGACTTTGGCATAGGAAATGATCCCGGTGTGAAGGCTTGACGTAAACTACATAAACTATTTTTCGTTCAACAAGACTTACAAGTTACAACCCAATTACATATGTTTTGTTAAACATAAGTTGTACGCAAAACGATTTCCAGACCAAAATGATTTGATAATTTGACGTGTGGCAGAGTGGACTTAGCAGCAACAAGCTTTAATGCTGGCTCAATGTAGGATGGAGTTTGGGCAGCGTTTTGGCACTTGTATTTCCTCATGCTTTTCAAAATACGCATGACTGTAACCGACAATATTTGACCTAGCTAGTTTGTGCGGCTTATATCTAGTGCTCATGAGAAGTAGCATAAAAAGGCTATACAGTATGCGCGAGTGATATGATTAATTAGTACCATTTCTATTAAATACTAGGACACATGGATCCGTTAAAGGCAAGAAGATACCACGGGAGATATACTTTTAGTGATCGTGACTGGAAATTCACATATTGTAACCAAGAGTGTCGGCATTATTTTATCAAAGTGCATCCTGGAAATGTTTAGAATTATACGTGCTCCTATTGCTATCCTGCGCAGACCAAACAATAATGTAAAGGGAGTGAACTACAAGTAGCAATGATACTATTGAATAAATTAATTATTTCGTCATTGGTTGATGACATGAATAAATTACTTTGGGAGAAGTTTGTTTCACTGCCGCAAACAATCCAGTTTGTCTGCTTCGCCCTCCAACCAAAAGTTTTGCTCGATTTATTCCTCAGACTATTCTAATTGGTCTGATCAATCCTCTAGTGATATTTATTTTTTTATCTAAACACGTAGGTTTAATTTGGGCTTTAAATTTTGTAGGGCGGCAAAGGATAACATATATTAAGAATTTTTTGTGATTACTTTATTAGGTTAGGAGCATCAAATAATGAATTAACCTTTGAGGTACAAGTTGCATGAAAATAATGAAATTAGAGCTTAGAACCCAAGACAAATTTTATTGGGGGATACACGGGACCAATTGTAATATTTTTGAGGGAATAGATTGAGCTGAAATGTTCAATGGGTCAAATGCGCATGTATTTTCTTTTCCCGAGAGAGCAGATGCACACGTCTACATATAAAGAAAAGAAAACAATTGGCAGGTTTAGAATACTACAATGACCCGCAATATGAAAAAAATAGACAGAAAAATACACTAAAACTTATATCACTAATTCAGTGATGAAAAAAATACTATTCTTGTTATGGCGTGGCACCAAATTGCGTAGATTAGTTAGAGCTAATGAAGCTGAATGAAAAAATACTGCATATTTACTTGTAATAACGGAATCATTTGGGCTAATGCAGCTTTGCTGAAACGAACTGTGTTAACGTGGAAAAAGGAAAACCTTTGATGAGACCATATTAAAAAAAATACTCTAATGGAATGCTGACGTGTTAACCGGACAAAATTTGCATGCTGCTACCTACCACACTCTGCACATTTTTCTTCAAGAAAACTATTTTGGAGCGAGCTGTTTCTCCCTCAAGTCGCAAGCCAATTGGAGTTAACTTTAAGCAAGTTGGCGCCCCTCTAATAACAAAGGGAAAATACATCACCAACCAACTAGTGTTTCCTAAACCGTTGTCCCGGAGGGGATGTTCTTCGCGGCAGTCCTTTTTAGCAATCATGAGTTCGTCAGACCTCGCTTGGCTGCATCAGGCCATCAGGGTCTCCATACACTTGATACTTTGATAGTAACAAACCTGTGCTGAAAGTGAAATGTGCCATCGTGGAGCGACAGTTCCCTCAAGACTTTCTTCGTTTCCCTTGACATCCCGCATTAAAAATCTATGATTCACGTGTCGCGCTCCAAAGCAGAGGAAGAGTTTCGTCATGGGGCTGTGCCGCTGACGATTGATCCCTCCGTTTCCATGCGGAGTCTTCTGTGCTCGCTGAACAAAACACCGTGCGAAACGTGAGGAGGTCAATGGAGCGCGGGTCACATCCACGGATCGGAAGCCAACGGCAACGAGGGCATGGGCAACAGGATCCCGCGTCTTGGTGCACCTTTCTCCTGCGGCCTGCGCGGGCTCGTCACGAGTCTTGTTTTCCTTTTCCATCCTATTCCCCATACCTTCCCGGCGCCGCAGCACCAATGTTCAGTTTAGCTAAAGCCTTAGTGACGAACGGATCGATGACCACATGCCCTTGTTGTCTGGACAGTGGACACGCACGACGCACCCCGGTGCTAAACTGTGGCGAGATTACCTCAGAACTAGAATCCATATGGGTAGCGACCACGGCATAGTTCCTGGAAGCCTCTTTCTGCTGCAGGGACGACACACCGACAGAACGAACTGTTGGCGTTCCCTACCTCGCGTCGCGTGGCGTGAGTGCGTGACGCAGGCTCCGAACCTATGCACTAGAGAGCGCACGTTGGTCACGTGGCCACGTGGCACGTCAGCCTCAGCAACGGGCACGATTTTACAGCCGGTGCAAGTGCAATGCATGTTCGCGCACGCAGGCTCGGTTCCTGTAATCTCGTGCGGTGTCACCGTGTCATTCCTTGGGCACGCCGTGATCGGAACCATATCGAGCACCGACGGACGCGGAGACGACGACCCCGGAAGGCCGGGTGCCGATCTTGCATCTCCCATTGACCCTGCTTTATTTTTGGTGCATCTGCACGGGGCAACGCCACGGCAGCCGACGGGATAGACGTGCTCCTGCCGTCTCGGCGGGGCACGTGTGAAGAGCGCCGCGGCATTGTTTTTTCTCTTTTCGGTTCGTCAATCCCTTCAACGAGCGGAGCTTACTGTTCCCACAGAATAAAACAAGGCCAAAATAGTATGAAAAAAATCCAGCTAGTGTCTCCAAGGCTTCGAATACGCGGGAATGATATACAGAGTGGATGAACGGAGGCAGCGTTGACACCGCATCCCTTGGTTCCGGTGGGCGGCCGCAGGGCGTCCAGAGCAGCGTGTTCATAGAAGCAACCCAAATGGATAAATATTGTACATTACGTGATGTTCGTCGTTAGGAAGGCGCTGAATTCTCGTCTGCTACTCCATTTTTTTGCAGCAGCAGGGGGTGAAGTCGTAGTAGATGAGTCATGAGGTGAGGGTATATCTAGAGGAACATGCACCTCGTGCAGCAAGGCCACGGGCCCACGGCCGTCACTGGTTTGTTGCCTAACGCCGGCGCCACTGCTGTTAGGTGTGGCCTCGAGTATTTTTCCAGAAAAGTTTCAGTCCTTTCAGACATACGAAATCGTTGGACATCCTTAATAAGATTCCTTAACTCTGTAAAGCTACCGTCCCGTGCGCTGCTGCTGCTGCATGGCATCTCGAACGGCTTCGCGTGTTCCGATTCCAACAGGGGTTTTGACTCTTGTGATGCTCGGGGGCGTCCATAGCCATAACTTGGAGCCATTCCAGTGTTCCACACGGCTAGGCCCCAATCATCTCAAAATATAAGTTTAGTAGTACCTAAACACGTTAACAAATTTCAAAATATATGTTTGGTGCCGAAACAGGCTAATAAACGATAAAATAAAGTAGAAGGAAGTTAACGATACTGGCTGTGGCTGAGCCAACAAACCACATTATTAAATCATTGAATGGAATAAAAATGCCCCCAAGTCTTGTGCAATGACTCAACAATTTGTGTATTTATATACTATATAGTACTCATCGTACAATTTCGGCATTTACTTGTGTACCCGTAAAACGGACACGTATGGGTTTCTTTTTAGCAGTTTCCTTCAGAAGAATGTTTATAAACAAATAGGTAGGTAGATAAAAGAATACAGTACTTCATTTGCACTCCTGTGGACAAGCCATTGGCTTGAAGAAAAATCAGCGGTCGTCCTCTTATTAAAAATACAGTCTGCTGGCTGATTTTAAAAATGTATTAAAATCAGAATGTACTGAACCAGATGGAGACTGGTGATCGCTGTTCATATATGTAGTTGGAATCTGGTTATATGGCTTCTAAACAAAAAGTAATGTGTCAGGTACAAATGGACATAGGAGTTTTGGAAAACAGTTCGAAATTCACTAGCCATTCAAAATTCATTATTTATTTATCTCATAAAACACGCTTTCCAATAAAACTTGCTACAGTGTATTTCATGTATATCACCCAACCAAACAAGCCTTTAACAAGGACATACGTTGGGAGTTTGTGCTTTGCAGTGTACTCCCTCCGTTCCAAAAATGAGTAGTTCTCGCTCTCCGAGAAAACAACTTTTTACAAGTTTGACCAATTATATATAAAATAATATTAATATTTATGATACATTATTAGTATCATTAGAAAAAATATCTTTGAATCTAGTTTTTTAACAAATTTATATGAAGATATAAATGTTGCAAATTTTTTTTACAAATTGAGTCAAAGTTGAGAAAATAACATATGCATGCATCTCATAACTATCTTCTTTTTAGGACGGAGGGAGTAGGTATCCTATGTGGCGTAGAACATGCTCACTATAAAAAAAATCGACCTTACAGTCGCAAAAGGGAAAATTTAGAAATGGTGACACAGAGGGACTACACGCAACCATCAAGGCATAACATGGCACTTGGTCTCTTGACTTGAGAAACATCCAAAAGCATACAAACCCTTTGGTTGTGGATCGAGCTGTGGATGCGCATTCTGCAGAGCGTGATGGCAGGGGAGATGCAAATTGCTGCTCATGTCAATGTGCAGCGGTGGCGCAAAACGTGCACAGTGACATACTGACATGTGGTGTGGCGACGGGCAAACCCTTCCGCCAATACTTTCCGCAGCATCACGGAACTGAGCTGGAACTGTCAATAGACAACAGGTACTCCTGACGAAAAATATAGCCCACTGTCACATGCAAATGGCCGTTACTTGACCCACTGGTACTACTATTTGCAAGCACTGTAAAAAAACTAAAAATTATCCAAAAAAAAATGAACCTGTGCTCTCTGGAGATCAGCATTGCAGAAACGCAGGTACATTATCTCAGAGTTCTGATCGAACGAACCCTGTGGGTAACAGCCAGCAGGAACCCAAAAAAAAAGTGTACAAGGGACCTAATCTCTTTTATTACTCCGATGATAAGGTGAGTAACAGACAGACCCATGATTGGCTTCCAGCCCTATAAAGTCCTGCGCACAGCTAGCTCTCTCTGCCCGCACGCCAACGCAGACCGACACCACAGTGCAGGCGCACCCCCAATCCCCCTGCCACGCCAGTGCTCCTTCCTCCTCCTTTCTCCTGCTCGGAGCTCTCCTCCGCTAACCGAGCAAGCAATGGGGTGCAAGGCATGCCAGAAGCCCAAGGTGCAGTACCGGAAGGGCCTGTGGTCACCGGAGGAGGACGAGAAGCTCCGCGACTACATCCTCCGCTACGGCCACGGCTGCTGGAGCGCGCTCCCCGGCAAGGCCGGTAAGAACCGCGTGCATTCCCAGCTCTCTATCTCTAGCAGAATTCGAGGGAAATTCGAGCAAATTGCACTGCGCCGAGCACTGAGCTTTCATCGATTAGCCTCTAGCTTTATTTTTCCCAGGGCTTATTCCGCCTGCTCCCATGCTTCTCAAATGTACCTTGGCTTTTTGGAAAGGAAGAGGGAGGCGAATTTAGCAAAGTTTGTTCAGCTCTCACAGCAGTGCTCCTCTTCGATTTCATGTGTTTACATGCTGGGTTCTAACAATTCCCTTGTCAAAATTGAAATGCACCTTGGCTTGTGTGCTGAATTCTCTGTGAATTGCCGCTCGTTCGTTCAGGGCTGCAGCGCAACGGCAAGAGCTGCAGGCTGCGGTGGATCAACTACCTGAGGCCAGGGCTGAAGCACGGCACGTTCTCCCTGGAGGAAGAAGAGACCGTCATGAGCCTTCACGCCAAGATGGGCAACAAGTAAGCGCCCTGCAGACTTCTCAGTTTTCACCTCACCTTTAGCCTTTACAGCAAGAAGCAGATTGCTGACAAGTAACGTTAACAACTGGCAAGATAGTTGAGTCTGATACAAATTAGTCGCCTCCCATTTTTACCTGGCCGCTTTATCTTTGCTGCTAGCGCCTACTTGATAGTGTGATTAAGCTGGGAAATCCAGTTAATTTAGAATAGAAAAGTGCTAATCAGTGCGAGGAAAAAGGGAAACGCTGATGTTTGCCGTGGACACCGCTTTTAGTGGTGGAGTTGATGCTGACATCTGCGCTCCATACTGAGACACTCGATTGCACCTTTTCCGAGTGCTCGATTTGATGACTGTGAGCAGGCATCTCTTTCATTATTTGTTCACTGGCGAACCCCATTTCTAGACCTGGGAAAAAAGAAACAAAGAAAGCATAAATGGCAAAGAAAAACAGAGTCTGCTTCTTTCTCTCCGGAGAGGTGAAGCAGTTGCTTCCTGATGCAAGCAAACCTTAATTTAATCTGCCCCGGACTTTATTTTAGTTCAGATTTTATTATACATTATACAGAAACACAATAACGTTCTTGATACGGCGATTTATAATACAAATGTCAACTATCCAGCCAAACTGGATTGGAGTTCACCTGAGGTTTATGCTATAAAAATCCTCTGCTTTGACGATCTGAACGAAGAATTGTAAGTAGTACTCAAAACAATAATTGGTTCTATATTGATGAACTGGTTCAGGATTATATAATTTTATTAGTACATATATATAATATCGTATACCAAATAAAAAGAATCAAATGTGTCATGGTTCTTACGAATACGTCATGCTCAACTATTTGTCTCCCCTACGTGGTATGGAAAGCTACGCAAGGGAACGTCGAGATGCCAAAAACGTGGCGCACTATCCCAGAATTAAAATCCATGTCACGTAGCCCCGCCGACAGAACAAGTTTCACCAGATGTACAGTAGTAAATGTTAAAAGCGAAGTTTTTTTTATGACTCTGACACGGTGAAAAATACTTTGTGCATCAGGTGGTCTCAGATCGCGCGGCACCTGCCTGGCCGGACCGACAACGAGGTGAAGAACTACTGGAACTCGTACCTCAAGAAGCGCGTCGAGGGCAGCAAGTGCGCGGCGGACCCGGCGACGCCCGCCGGCTCCGACGTCGACGGGAGCCCGGGCTCCAGCGAGAACAGCAATGGAGGAGGCGTCAGCCGGCCGGCGAACTCCGACGCGTCGGAGCCGGTCGAGTCTTCCTCGGCCGACGACTCGAGCTGCCTCACCGTCACCGAGAACGCCGCCGTGGCCGCCGCGGTGAGGCCGCACGCGCCCGTGCTCCCCAAGGTCATGTTCGCGGACTGGCTCGACATGGACTACGGCACCAGCCTGGTGGCGCTGGGTCCGGACGCCGCCGGTGTGTTCGACGAAATGAGCGGGCGCAGCAGCCCGGGCCAGGGGCTGATGCAGCAGGTTGACGGCCCGTGCGGCGCGGTGGATTCTTCCCTGCACGGCGGCGGGCTCGTCGACGGCGGCATCTGCTGGGGGTTCGACGCCGCGGCGGATCACATGGACGTGCAGGGAGCAGGGTTCTGCGATTTGCTCTCCGTGACTGAGTTCCTTGGGATCAACTAGGCATCAGAGTGTTTTTTTTTCCAACGGTCCATGCATGTCGAAGCGAAATCTCTGTCGAAGCATTCTGTTAATCTGTTCCTTCCGTAGGCACAAGTGTAAATTGTGTGGTATACCGATGTGCAGTTAAATATAGCATGCAGAGTTGAGTATGATTGTGTGGGTTAATGAGGATTGTCCTCTCTCCACTGCGCTCTGGTAGAGGGTCGGAATTGCATGGGTTTAAGATATATTTTCCACCTGATGGTTTCAACGAATAGAGGAAAAAGAATAAACCTCTACAGAATTGATTCACAGTCGCCAAACCGGCAACTAGGCAAAAGGCAATTGACGAGATTAAACATTCAGAGTCATTTACACATGACAGCTTTACATGGTGAACTCTCGCGATGAAGGGTTTCTCAAGTCGGGAAAAGCACAGTCATTAAACTTGTCCTATATCGTTCATCCATAAAAAAGTCTAGAAATATAGCTAAGCATACATATTATCTTTGGTAGAGCTTCGCTAACTGGTTTTTTCAGCTTTGTTCCATGGACTTTGGACTTACATCAATATTATGTTACCATCCTATCAAGATCACGTTACCGCCTAAATATATAGGCAACAATTCTTATAAAAAAAATTGAACCGGACCATGTGGCATATTCATGCTTCTTCAAATTTTAATAGATTGATAACATTATTCTTTTGATGAAAAATGTGTCTATTGGCGATAACGTCGCAACGAGGTCTCGATAGCCACGCAAGTCTTTAGGCATAGTCTTTCTAACGTGTGTGATTATGCATGTGTGGGTAAACAATTTTGCTTGTGCTCCGCGGGTAACGACAACCCTTCGTCCGTAAGCAAATAACATATCAACATATTCATTTCAACAAGAACAACAATAATTTGACAGTCATAATACAACATAAGAACAAACATAGTTCAATGTCTCAATTGAATCACGTCTATCACATAATACAATTAATTATCACAACACAATTTGTGGGTGTTAGGGTTTTTTGGGCTAGGCTCAATGTTAGATGGTCTTTTGTATTTTGATTTTTAATGGGCCATTATGTTATGCGGGTAACGAGAAATATCCGTGGGTGTGCTTTTCCCCCGTCTTTTGCCTGCGAGTGAGATTGCCCACCCGTATCCGTGCTCGTGGGCGAGATTGCTCGCCTGTGTTCGTGCCCGTCGAGTCGGTTATCCGCGGATATCCACGCTCGCGAGAAGAATTGCCATCCCTACGGGTGATGTGTGTCCATAAACTTTCTTTGTTTTATTTTAAAAAATAAATATGCCTATTCGAATATGTCATATGAAATTCATGCTTATTTCATTTGTCTTCGAAGGCCGATAAAATTGGAGGGCCATTTTGTAATTTTCGACTCTAATCGTCCTTGTTCGCCGTTACCCATGCCCTAGTAGCCCTGTTCATCGGGTTGTAAAAACCGGCTGCCACCCCGGACCAAACCAGCGAGGAACCGGCGTTCGACGTGTGACCGGGTTTCAGCGGTTTGCGGGTCCCGTCCAAGAAAAACTGAACAGGATAGTCGGTTTGTGGGTTTAACCCAACAAAACCGTTGGACCCGAGGAACGAGTACGGAGGAGAAAAATCTACGGACTCCTAATCCTCACGCTGCCCGCCGGCAGCCTCGAGTCGAGGTAGAGGCCGCGCTGGCAGCCGAGTGAGCGCGCAGGGGCTGCCGCCGGCCATCCTCAGCTTACGTGCACAGCAACTTCGCTTGCACATCTACGCTGTACTGCAGGCCGCCGTGAACAAATCGTCGGAGCAGAGCTACGCCGGCGAGCAGTCCGAGCGCCGATTCGCCGCATCCCGAGACCACCGGGCCAAACGGCCACCACTACGAGCATCACCGAACCAAGCTGCTTAGCTGCGCTGATTCCTTCTTCTTCAAGCCCGGCCACCCGCGCCTCCGTTGCCGTGAGCCCCCAGACGGGATAACCTCGCCTACTCTCTCTTGTCCCCTGCCCAGATGTGTTCTCAAATCGCTGGAGGAGCTCCCAGGAACTCCGCAAGGACGAGCTGACTGCCATTTTGCAGCCCCCTGATTCCGGCCATCGCTCCTCTAGTTTTCCTACCTCGCCTGAACCATAGCCGCCGCAGCACCTTTGATTAGGCCAGCTAGACTCGCATCTCTACCAAACCAGCGTCAACCCGTCAAACCAGCCAACCCAACCCAACTCGCGGCCTTTCGAAGCCGCCAGCAACCCGTGCATAACCAGACCGCCCCGGACCAGCAATTTTCTTTTGGTTTGGTTTGGAAATAAACCGGAAACCTGAGAACCCGGACCATGAACAGGGCTATGCCCCAGTCTGTCCGGATCACTTCCAGCCCTCCCCCTCCAAGCCGGCAAGCCCCTCCCCATCCACGAGCTCGCCAAAAGAGGGAGACCACCCCCAGAATTTCCCAATTCCTCCCGCCGTGTCGTCGTCCCCGGGCCGGATCTATCCGTCGGCTTGATTTCTCCTCAATTTGAGCGCTCCTCGTTGTGATGGATCCGCGGGCCAGGTACCCTCCTGGCATCGGGAACGGCCGCGGGAACCCTAACTACTACGGCCGTGGTCCTCCGCCGCCGCAGCAGCAACACCACCACCAGCCACCGCCGCCGTCGCAGGCGCACCACCAGCAGTACGTGCAGCGTCAGCCGCAGCCGCAACCCTCGCAGCACCTCAACCAGCAACAGCAGCAGCATCAGCAGCAGTGGCTTCGGCGGAACCAGATCGCTAGCGAGGCCGCGGCTGCCAGCGCACAGAGAGCACCGCCTGCCGTGGACGGCATCGATTCAAGGTGATGGGGGCACGCGGAATAATGTGTACAGCTTATTGTTCGTATTCATATGTTTTATGGACTTGAATTTTGTTAGGTAAGAGCCGATGCGTACCGTTCCGAGTAATTAGTGGAGTTTTGGCGGTAGAGCTGTGAGGTTTGTAGTCAGACTTGTGGTGCTAGTCTGCTAGATAGGGGAGTTACATAGTCCAATCAAAGTTTATCCGGTGCCAAACACAGCAGCCTCAGCAAATAATCAGGAAATCATTTCTCATGAAAATAATTTGGTCAAGAACCTTGCTACATGTCTGACTGCTCTTCACTCCTGGTGCATTACTAGCGAGTAGCCTGACAGCGGAGTATATATTTTTTTCCCCACAGCAGGTGGACCCAAAATTTAATTACTTCCAAAAATCCAATGAGATGATGGCATCATGGGTACATGAACTAGTAACATGCACAGATTACCACGGTAGTATTTTCCTTTCATCAATAAGACTGCTTAAGTGCTTAATAATGCACAACTGAGAACAAGCTGTTTTTTGTTTGGAAAATAGTGCCTATACTTTTCTTCAGGGGAAGACGTGGTTCTTCTTCTTTCCAGTTTAGTTTGCAGAAATGTCATTTAGGGCCACTGCATGAGTTGAATTAGTTAAAGGGCAAGAAGGTTGATTGGAAAACTCAGGACCTCTGGAGCAGAAGGGGAAAAGTTACCATTGCGCCAGGACCTCTATCCTGACTTGAGTTAGTTGTTGGAAGCATTTATCTGTTCACTAAACGAAGACAATGGTTTGTTGTCTGTGATGAACATCCATGCTGTGCATGGCGCACTCACTTCTATCGTTGCAAAAACTAGGCACTGCTGCTGCATTCTATGATTTAGTATCTGCCTTTTGAATCCGAGTTATAGCTTGAATGATTGCTTTTCTATAATCTTTCTTCATACATTCATGGCATATGCTACAATTCATATGGTAAAACTGTAAAAGGCGAGCTTTTAAATTTTATCCTTATGCTTATGCAGTTCACAAGATTGGAAGACTCAGCTGAAGCTTCCACCTCCAGATACACGGTACAGGACAGAGGTAAATTGTGGAGCATCTCCCTGTCCATGTCAGTACTCAGTACTAGATAGTATGCTTGCTATGGACTGTCAAATTTATTGACACTCCTAGCACCTACATTATGTTATTCTTGAAAATATTCCAATTCTTTTCATGGGTGTCTATGTTTGCAATAAATTATAAATTTACATTTTAGTTATTGCAGATTTGGATGTTTTGAGTAGATATAGTTTTTTGATAATATATATTTTTATCATGTACATTACAAGCAATGACATGTCAATACTTATGAGATTAAGTATTGGTGTGATGAAAGAAGGGTAATGCCATCGATGATCAACATCTTATCTAGTTTCTGAACTATTATGCATACATCCGTTGTTTGAAATTTGACAACCCATTCAAAATTATCATACATGATACATCCACTTTCTTTCTTAAAGTGCATTGTTGCTACTTTCTTTATTAGAAGTTTGAATATATTGTTGAGTGTTGACTGAGTCAAGTATCTAGTTTGTTCCTTCCTTTTGATTATTATATGTATCTTCCCAATTTTCACTGAATTTCTTGCTCATGCATAAAAATCATTTGTGCAGGATGTTACAGCAACCAAGGGAAATGAGTTCGAAGACTATTTTCTGAAACGTGAACTTCTTATGGGGATATATGAGAAAGGATTTGAAAGACCTTCACCTATCCAAGAAGAAAGCATTCCTATTGCATTAACTGGTAGTGACATTCTTGCAAGAGCAAAAAATGGAACTGGCAAAACTGCTGCATTTTGTATACCTGCGCTAGAAAAGATTGACCAAGATAAAAATGCTATTCAAGGTGTTTTACTATTCAAAATGTTGTATTATCCTGCATCTGGCTCACGATCAATATGAACATTTAAATTCTAACTTCTTTCATCTCATATTCAGTTGTCATATTAGTCCCTACAAGGGAGTTGGCTTTACAAACTTCGCAAGTCTGCAAAGAACTTGGGAAACACTTGAAAATTCAAGTAATGGTCACTACTGGAGGAACCAGCCTAAAGGATGATATTATTCGGCTTCATCAACCTGTTCATTTATTGGTCGGGACACCTGGTCGAATTTTGGACCTCACAAAGAAAGGCATTTGTGTTCTGAAGAATTGTTCGATGCTTATTATGGATGAGGTATGAATATGACAATTAGTTCTGTTGTCATGTGGGATTGCTTGTTTTTATTATTAGTAATTTTTTTCTGAAGTATTTTTATGGTCTTGTTGCATAGTATGCTTATAATATATGAACAGAAGTACACAACAAATGTGAAAGGGAAATATTTATACTGTTTTTGACCTGTGATGAGATTTTTCACACTTTCTGTACTCTTGGAAGGTTCATTTCCCGTTTCAACCATGTTCTCAGTTTGCTAGGCCATGCAATTATTTGCTTTTTATTTTTCTATTCGATGCTAACTGGATTAAGAAATAGCCTTTTATTTTTTCTGCTTGCTCCTAGAGCAGAGAGTTATATCTGTGTTATAAGACAACGAGAAATGGAAAAATCTGATTATGTGAGCCAGGACACACTGCTCATTATATATGAAACATGAAAGTTCTGCAAAGCAGACTTGAAATCTTAAAAGCCTAAAGAATGGCATATACAATTGGTCTGTGAAGAAAAAGACAACAATGCTAAGAAGCTGAGGGCCTGCTTGCTTGCCAGCCACAACTCGCCATGCTACAGTGCCATGGCAGTCAGAAATGGCGCCACAGCTCTATGGCGTGGCTTCCCGTGTCTGGGAAGCAAGCACGCCCTGAGTTTGAATCCATGGCGTGACGGTCAATAAATAGGCATACACTCTTACAGCCATTTGTTTCCTTGTAGGCGGACAAGCTTCTTTCGCCTGAGTTTCGACCTTCTATTGAGCAGTTGATTCGGTACCTTCCATCAAATCGGCAGATTCTGATGTTCTCAGCAACATTTCCTGTGACAGTCAAGGAATTCAAGGATAAATATCTGCCTAAGCCTTATGTTATTAACCTTATGGATGAACTTACGCTTAAGGGAATTACACAGTTCTATGCTTTTGTGGAAGAAAGACAGAAAGTCCATTGTCTTAATACTCTCTTTTCCAAGGTTTTTTTTTACCTATAGTTCATACTTATATAAGCATCTCTATGTTCTGTGACTTTGACTACAATGATATGTAACTGATGCCTATAATGCTTTTTTTTTTCATACAGTTGCAAATTAACCAGTCAATAATATTCTGCAACTCTGTAAACCGTGTTGAACTTTTGGCAAAGAAGATTACTGAGCTTGGTTACTCTTGCTTCTACATCCATGCTAAAATGCTGCAAGATCATCGTAACAGGGTTTTTCACGATTTTCGCAATGGTGCATGCAGAAACCTTGTGTGTACAGGTATCAGACTTCGCTTTTTAGGCTCCCTGGCTTTATTTCTTTTCTTTTTATTTGTTTCATTGGAACTATTATATGGCTAAACAATTTCTTATTGCAATTAAACTGCTACTTCCGTTTTTAGTGTTGTCTTTGCTTTGAACAATGGAGGTTATATTTGCTAGCATGCATTATCTTAGAATAACTCTAGCCAGGCTATGTTTGGAGCTTCGTATTGTAAAAAGTAGTATGCTGAGGAGGTTTTGTGCTCTCCAATGTTCTTCAGATATGTAGCCTGTCTGGCAGCACCTTACAATAAGACAACCCAAAGACATTGGATAAACCCACCTGTTAGACTTGGGAAGCCAGCATCCTCCTTCTCTGTGTATAGGGCCTTTGAACTACCAAAACCCGGATATAACTGTCTGTTAGCACTTTGCTCTGTTTTGCATTGCATTAAATTTAGCTAAACTGAGTAGCTTGCTATTAATTACATTTGTCTGATCATAGCGATTGTGATTCCAATTATCCTACCCACACAAAGAATGTGTTGACCTCAACTTGCCGATGGAGGAAGAGATAATCTGGATGTTGCTAATGAAATACTTCTGGACCATAAACCCTAAGCACAAACTAAAGCATACCCATACTATATTTGTTTTACTGATACCTTATTTCTTAATGAACTATGTTTCACAAGGTGTCACCTATGTTGTGGTAGTCGGTTCCTAGGCACTAGTTGGAGCCGCACCCACCTGGCACCTAGGCTTGATCTGTGCGATAAAGTGGGACAAGGAGATCGAGAAAGATGAACTATAGTAATGGAACCCCATTGATGCATAAAATTTCGATTATTTATGTTTATGTGCAAATTTCCTAGAATGGCATAACTCTAGTTGCCTATGAAAAGTATAACTGCCTAGTCACTCACACAGTCTCACACCTACTTCCTCCGCCCCCCAAAAAAGACGTCATCCCAGGAATCAAATTTTGTCTCATAAAACAAGTCATTATACCCTATTTGGTATGTGCATGCACATGCAAGAATCAATTAGTGCCAAATATGGTTAATAAATAGGGGCAAGTAACGTCATTTTATCTCTTCCTTAATCTGTTCTAAAATTTTTAAAGTGACTTATTTTTTGGAACGGAGGGAGTAGGTGCTAGGTGGAGCCTTAACTGCCTGCCTATTGCCAGTGTGCTTTGAAACATTCCAAGTGAATGGCTAGGAATTTAGTCCAGTAAAATGTAGACTAGACTAAATGAGGTGGTTGCATGCAATTTAGATTGATATGGTTCTCTTGAATCTTTAGCCTAAAAGAAGGAACAGTTTTCCACTCTTAAAACATGAAATGGTAGATACCATTTCATTTTTTTCTTAGTTGTATACTGTTATAATTCATGGATGTTTTGCCTCAATGATTCCTTGGCACCGAAAGCTGTCATTTTTGCTGTTGAACTTAGTTTTTTTTAATGATGTAATTTGATCTCTGGTTCTAACATTTTGTCTTTCCCGCGTAGATCTTTTCACAAGGGGAATAGATATCCAAGCTGTTAATGTAGTCATCAACTTTGATTTCCCCAAGAACGCAGAAACATATCTTCACAGGGTATGTGAAACCTCATATTTTAGTTTGATGATCAAATGTAGCCTTCTAATAATTCATTTTGTGTGCAGAGAAATAACACTCTGCTAAGGTGGTTGTAGGAATGTTAGTTGACACAGTAGAGAATCAGTACATGTTACCTTGCAGACTTGAATTCTATCTATAACTGTTATAATATCTCTGCTTTTCCTTTGGCCATTATTAATCAGCAAATTGGTGTGGTACCATGTTGTGTTTAACTTTGTATGGATTTATGATTTCCTTCCGTGTATTCTTTTATAGGTTGGTAGATCTGGAAGATTTGGTCACCTTGGTCTGGCTGTGAATTTGATCACATACGAGGATCGGTTTAACTTGTATGTTCTTTCTCATAATTGCTGTAGATACTTCCTATCCTTTTTTTCTATAACCTAATGTTTTTCTTTTTGGTTACAGGTATCGGATTGAACAAGAACTTGGAACAGAGATAAAACCAATACCTCCTCAGATAGACCGGGCTATATATTGCCAATAGTTTTACCACAGAGTGATCTTGTAGCCACTCTCTTGAAGGA
Organism: Digitaria exilis; assembly: GCA_015342445.1. Taxonomy (NCBI): domain Eukaryota; kingdom Viridiplantae; phylum Streptophyta; class Magnoliopsida; order Poales; family Poaceae; genus Digitaria; species Digitaria exilis. The sequence continues at coordinate 278,301 of JACEFO010001776.1, read as the reverse complement.
ATAAGACAACTTGTGTAAATATCAGCTCACCAGGTAAGACTACACCCATGTATGAGTTGCTACATAGTAAAACAAAGTTTCAAACTTTTATGGTGCCTACTTTTTCTTATCCAACTGTGGGCCACTCCATACTCTCTAGACTTTGTAACCTAGTTATTAATGTAGTCATATATAACACCATATCCCACGTTTTTAGGGGAAAACACAGTAGCATTTCCATAACTGTAAAGTTAATTGGGCAATTGGCAAATTTTGCAAAAAAAAAAAAGCATTGGGAAGCGTGATCCCTCTCACAAAGCATGCTCCCCAATGTATGTTTTGCAACCTTTTGCAATCTAAACACCCCAAAGCAGACCATTTCATTGTACATGATTTATTTTGCGTAAATTTCCCAAAGCTGTATCAATCTGGATACTTTGGTTGACTCTTAAAATTCGTGGTGCAGGTTTCATTCTGTTATATTGTATGGTCTACCGTAACCCAAGGCTGTGGAGCGCTCGATGACTAGTGACATGTAGCCAACCTCATCTAATTTCAGGCTCGGTGATGTGTGAGCACTGCTGGACATTAGGTAATGTCACCAAAAACAGCCTGTCCTCTGGCTGTTTGCCCCAAGCTTGTCAGACATGCCGTGGTGGACAATGTACTTTTTCTACAGGACATTTTAACCCTGGTACCTTCCCGCATTGAGCGTCGTGATCTTGGCTCCAAGAAACTGATCGTTCCACCTAAGACATGCAGTGTCCATCACTCCATTGTGTCATGCTATATAGATCTTGGACAACCATTCTCCACTATTTTGTCTGTCTACTATGCGTTTGCAGTCCTGTATTGTTCTAGGTTGGGTCAGTGGCAAGTTGTGTGTTTACCCAGATAAGGTTTTCGTGCTTATCTGTTTTTTTTCCCCATAAATCGTAAAGTGAGAATGTACCATTCGCTGTTGTGATTCTAGTTGAGATAGTAAAAATCTGTCTTTGTACTTCTTGGTGGGAGGCTGGAAAAGTGGCACTGGACAGACATGTTACTCTCTTTTTTTTTTAAAAAAAAAAGGCAGACATGTTATTCTCCGGCACAAAAGAATCTGCAATTTTGGTTTTGGCCCCGTTTGGATCCAAAATCATATTCTAAAAATCTGGATTCTAGTTGAATTTTCATAATCTTGATTCTAGTTGAATTTTCAAAATCTAGATGGGTATGTTTGGATCCCTGGATTCTAAAATCAGATTTTATGAATGTTTGGTGATACATGACTATTATGCCCTTGGAACAATGGGATTGAATGGATAGAGGGGTACAATCGTAATTTCGCTATCCAGAAATCACTAGAATCTCCTCCATGTTGGATTCCAAAGATTTTGAGAATCAATGCTTCCAGATTTTAGAATCCTCAGCAAAATCTGTCCTGTTTGGAAGCAACTCAAATTCTAGCCTTTTGGATTCTTAAAGTTTGACCGAATTTAATTTGTAACATAATCAACATTGATGACATCAAATGGATGTAAAAAGATATTTCATGACGAATGTAACGATACTCATTTTACAGAGTACATATCATAAATAAATAAGCTTTTCTACAAGATTGGAGTTTTACTTTAGACCACGAGGAGGTTGTGCCTTCATTTTAGAAGGAAGAACGTGTTTATTGGGCCTTTGCCCCGCGGGTGGTTAGATTCTGCATTGCTACCATGGTTTTCCGGAAAGTTTAGCATTGTTGCTACCACTGAGGTTTTTTTTTGCTAAATGCTTTCTTGTGCCCTTTTTAGCTCGATGGATGGACTGGCTCCGATTAAGGCAGCCCGACCCGAAATGACCAGGCAGGCATTCAGGTAGAGGTCCACTTGGCTCTGGCCCCTTCTCCGTGGGAATTGCTAATTTGCTATTATCCACAAGACCACAAGGGACACAGCGGGAACCTGATGTTGCCAAGAACACGTACGTGCATGATGTCAATTCTGTCTCGTGAACCATGAAAATGGGGAAAAGAGAGCAAGATACCAAAACATCTCCCTCTGCGATGACGAGGAGGCGACGACACCCCACAAGGCCAAGCCCACGCACTCGCGTCGCTCGTAAGCGATTTGCCCCTTACGCGCGCGTCAGCGCCGCTGCCCTCTTCTCTCCCCTCGTAGAGATGACGAAACGGCCAAACGGAACGGCATCGGCAGCACCAGCCTCGACAAGTCAGGAGCGCTCAGCGTCAGCGGACAACACAAAAGACGAAACGGAGGAGGTCCCATCGTCAGGAGGCCATGGCGATGGTGGTCATGTCATGGCGCTCGGCATGTCAGCCGCCCATGGGGATGGGGGCACGACCTCCCGTTCCGACGACTCCCTGTCCCGTTAAATCACCGCCGTGCCGTGTGCCTTCCCTCCGCTTGCACCGTCGTCGTTTCCCTCTGCCCCCGCCGCTGCGCGCGCCACGGCACGTCACCTGCCGCGGCGGCCGTGCCAGGCAGGCCAGGACTCCCCCTTCTCCAGCCGCATTTAGGGTGAGTTTAGATTCACCAACTTTCTCCAAAAAACACTATTCATCCAACTTTTCAATATTCATCACATCCCTCGCACTCACAGAACACTATTCATCTACAGTGTTTTTTCGGATCTACGATGTTTTTCGGAAAATCTTTCCCAATCCAAACACCCCTTTACTCCGTCCGCCCCCGCTGCGACGGCCAGCCAGCCCACTCCGCTTCCGCCACCGCCTGGCCGCGCCAAAGTCCGAGCCGCGCCCGTGTGGCAGTAGCAGTAGCAGAAGAGAGCTCATTTATGGCGCCCGGAGTGCACCGGCGGTTCACGTCTCGGTCCCATCGGCGGATGAGCGGATCGGATCAGACCCGCCTCTCTTCCCCTCCCCTTTCTTCGTCCCCCAACTATTAATTATAGCTGATATAAAAAAAACTATTAATTAGCTGCAGTGCCAGTCGGGTAGTCCCGCCCATCTCTGAGCCCCTGTGCCTTGCTGCTGTGCTTGCGGCAGCTCCTGTACAAAACGCTGCGCCGGATTTGCTCCTACGCCGCTACGGTGAAACGATACAAACATACTGTAGTACTAGCAGGCACATTTTGCACTGCAGCGAGATTTTATACAACTATACTAACGGGATTTCAAGTAAAATTCCGGTGAATTCTCTGCATTTCCAAACGGGGATCGGCCACTTTGTACTAACAAAATTTGACCGCGTGCCGGTAATTTCGTAGGCAGGGAGGCAGTTGTACGGCACGCAACAACAGACAGACAACCGGTCGTCCCCTACCCGCGCATTCAAGTCGCCCCGCGTACTTGCAAGAAAGCGCCTCGCGTCCCCCCCCCCCCCCCCTATTAAATGCAATGTGGCCCGGCATGCTGCCCGTCGATCGGCTCTGCTCGCTCATAATTGATGCCATCCCCCTCTCTCGTCGTCGTCGTTGCAGCAGGACAGCAGGTGAAAATCCGTCGCATTTATGGCCACCCGGGATCCTCCTCGCCCTATAAAACCGTCCGCATTTATGGCCACGGCTCCTCCCGTCGTCGCTGCCGACGCCACCGAGGGGAGAGGCCAGAGGGTGACCGGCGGAGATGGGGAGGACTCCGTGCTGCGACAGCAAGGGGATCAAGAAGGGCCCGTGGGCGCCCGAGGAGGACAAGCTGCTCGTCGACTACGTCCAGGCCAACGGCCCCGGCAACTGGCGCATGCTCCCCAAGCTCGCCGGTACGTTTTGTGCTCGTGCGGTGTTCTGGTCGTTTTAGCGAGCCATTTGGGGCTGATGCGATGATGCAGGGCTGAACCGGTGCGGCAAGAGCTGCCGGCTCCGGTGGGCCAACTACCTGCGCCCGGACATCAAGCGAGGGCCTTTCACACCCGAAGAGCACAATTCCATCCTCCAGCTCCACGCCATCGTCGGCAACAAGTGCGTCTCTGGCTGTGTTTAGTTGTTGAAGGTAAAAGATCTTTTGTTTCTGGGATGCGTGTTATGTGAGGGGGATGAATAGGAAAGGTGAAAAAAGAATTTTTAGGGATGCGTGTTCTGTGAGGGGAATGAATAGTAAGTGCAAAAGATCTTTTGCATCTAAACACAACCACTCTCTCTCTCTCTCTCCGCACGCACGCGCACACCGTGCACTGAATGTTTAGGAAGCATATTTTCGTTGGTGCGGTCACTCTTCACCTATGCGTTCTTTATTGCGTACTCACTCTGCAACTCATCACATTCATGCATGCCAGTAATAAAATGGCTTACGTGCTGTATCGTTGTGATCTCAGGTGGTCCATGATCGCGGCGCAGATGCCGGGCCGGACTGACAACGAGATCAAGAACTACTGGAACACGCACATGAAGAAGCAGCTCCGCCAGGACTCGCTCGCCGGCGACGCCGCCGCCGCCTCCCAGCAGCTCACTGCCATGGCGGCCGCGGCCTCGCTCCCCTTCCCCGCCGCGCGCCACATGGCCCAGTGGGAGACGGCCCGCCTCGAGGCCGAGGCGCGCCTCTCCCTCCTCTCGTCGTCCTCGGCCACCACCACCACGGTCACCTCCGCCACCGCCTCCTCCTCGTCCTGCGCCGCCGCCGCCGACCTCGCGGCGGCGGCGGGGCCCGACATCTTCCTGCGCCTCTGGAACTCCGAGGTCGGGGACTCCTTCCGCGGCTCCTCCGCGCTGGGAGTCGTAGCAACAGCAGCACATGGTCGTCCGGCGACGGCGAGCCCGGCGGCGGCGGTGATGCCACCGGCGATGACTGGCGGTGACGACGACTCCGCCGCGTCGACCAACGAGGGGACTGAGGCGGCGGCGGACGACTACCAGGCGTTCCTGGAGATGGCGGTGGAGGAGTTCGCGCTGCTGCAAGGCCGGCTCGGCGGCGCGTTCTCGGCGTTCCCGCCGGTGGCCGACGTGCTCGCCGAGGCATCGTGCCTGTTCTCGCCGTTCGAGTAGCTACAGCCTTTCGAGTAGCTCACATCATCAGCATCACCCACCGAGTAGCAGAGTAGTAGTTGACGTGTACGTTCGTGACCTCACCTTTGCATGCGTTGGCGTTGCTGCGTACGCGTACGTACATACATGTGTACTGTGTACACGCCCGCTTGGGGGACGATGGCGTGTGTACGTGCCTGTACGCGTCGAGCTGATGCATGCACGAGTTGGCGTGCGATACAGTACGTGGTCTGTAGTCTGTACTGTAGTCTTGTGCCCTACTGCCCTAGAGCAAGAGATTTTTGCGACTGCTCTAGCTAGCTTAACTGTGGCATTGCTCTGGTTAATGTTGACGAATGACGACTTTGAATACTTAAGCTGTTAAGCTATGGCATTGCTTGACGAATGACGACTTTGAAGTCCTCATACAGTGTGCGTAGTGTTGTGTACGGCAACCTCTGACTTGGCATGCAGAGAGCAGAGTTCTCTGCAGTTTGGGATGGGAAGAGAGTTGCGCTTTTCGCACGATCGAGGGAGATTATGCATTTATGCGTGCACTTCACGGTCACGATGACATGCACATGTCCAATCAAAGATGTGGCGAAGTTCCAGATTTTTTTTTTTTTTGATACTTTGATGTCAGAATTGAAATGGACGCACCGCAACAAAGGTACTCCGCTGACAAAAAGAAACAAAGCAACCATTTGAAATAATTGTTCGGACTCTAGAAGATAGTGGTACGAACGGATTTATCATAAAAACTGCTTAAGAAGATAGTTTTTTTTTTCATCTTATGAGTTCCTTGAATTAACCATGCAAGTCCCATTCTTTTGTTTTTTCTAAAAAAAAGAATATATATCCTTATTAAGATTAATATTAATAAGGATATACCACTTTTTTTGCGAGTAACCATGATATACCACTTAGTCACCTTTGTCTCCAAACTATCGCTCTCCAGAAAAATTAAAATGTGGTTTAGTTATCTCAAAATTATACAACAATATATGAGGCGGTATTAGTATGACCATATATCGACGAACGATGATAAAGCCAATAATCTTAATTTCGTCCATGCTGTTCTCAAAAAACTTTCTCTACAGGTGTGTTTAGATTGTAGAAAAAAACACTGTAACATAAGAAAAACACTGTAGCATTCGGTAGGAAACGTGTTTTGTGAAGAAGAAATAGTAAAAAGTTGAAATAAATAGTAAAAAGTGGAATAAATAGTGAATAGTTGAGAATCTGAATATGCATCCGCAAAAACTATACTATACCGCACCAGTAGGCAGTAGTAGTAGGGAGTGGCAACCTTCAGGCTATGGACCAGCGTTTGGCGTGCATGCATCCATGTGTCGTGTCCGGGCGGCGCACTGGGACCAGGGATCGCAATCCCGTTCAAAACCGGCCGGTTCCTGTGGAAACCGGTCAAACCGCCCCGGACCGGTAGCGGTTTGGTGCGGTTTCAAACCGGTTAAATTTAAAATATTTAAATTTAAATTTAAAATAGAAAAATATTAAAAAAATTCTAAAAATACTTCAAGGCATATGTAATCTATTGGTGTCAAAAATTTTTAAATATTTGCTCATTTGATATTTTTTTAGGCATTAGAAGTTCAACAAAAAAAAGGAAAAGAAAAAAATCGGCTCATTGAACTTCTAATGCACACAAAAATACTAAATACACTAATATTTGAAATTTTTTGACACCATTAAATTCTACGCACCTTGAAATATTTTTAGGAATTTTTCTTTTATTTTTTAAAATTTTTAGTTAAATTTGAAAACATGACAAATTATGTATTGAGCCGGCTTACCGTCTAAACCGGCCAGCTTACCGTCCAAACCGCTCGGCTTACCGGTTCAAACCTATTGAACTAGAATTTCATATAAATTTGAATTCAAAATTTGAATTTGTCCAGTTTAACCCTCCGGTTCTCTTTTGTGAACCCTGACTGGGACTCTGGCCTCTGGCCGGTCTATAGATGTTTTCCCCGCGACCTTGTGCATCCATTGCGGACGCCCGATGCTTGGACCATCCACTGGGAACCCGGCTCCTCCAAGATAACGATGTGTGCGCACGCCGTTGCTTTAATGGCACCAACCGTGCATCATGCATGCATGCATGATAAACCCGGTCTGCAGGAGCGTCCATACCTGATTGTTCCTCTCTTCTGGTCTTCCTGAGAGGCTGAGACCCGATCACTGCAAGATGGTATATGGTACGAGTGCCTACGTAGCGGCTACCTTCTCCCGTCGTAGTTGTTGTTAATAGGCTTGTTAGCGCACGACAATTCATGCGTACAGATCGACATGCGTCGGATCGCCTATGCACTAGCGAGACAACGAACCACGCAGTGAAGAACTCTCATATGATGTCTCCTGTAATGGATATGAGTCTGCATAGCAGAGTAGCCAAAAGGAGGTCCATGTTGTATAGAGGCTCAATCTAAAAGGTCGATCGTGTAATTAAACAAGACTTGACGTGATTTTTACAACCGCCAATCAAGCAACTTTGGTCGGCGTACGTACGCACCGGGACCGTGCACATGTATGTTCATGCCGTCCGTATGCGTACGTACGCGCGCAGTGGACGGCTGGACGCCCGAGCCGGCCCGACGATTCAGGATCTGTGCGTGCCATGCAGGGTTCTCGAAAGCTGCCGTTCGTGCATGCATGGCCGGCGGTGCCGCGTTTCGCTCCTCGATCAACCGAGCTAGAAAAATCAAATGCCCGGTCCCGGTGTCGCCTACCTTATCTCTCTCCCAGTCGTCCCCACGCGACCATACGAACTGGGTCCACGACGAGCGAAAAGCTCTCCCGTCCGGCCATCCGTCTTGATCGATCCGTTGCCATGCACGCACACGCCGTCCCGTACGGTGTTGCACCGACCGGATCGCCTGGGACCGCGGCGGCGACGGCGAGGACGACGAGCACATTTATTGCCGACTTGCCGTCGCCTGCTGACTGACCGGCCCTGACACATGGGAGGAAAAGTGTGTGCGTGCGTTCGACCAGTCGCGTTTCATCGGCAGCCGGCAGGATGCAGGGGTCACTCTACGTACGCTTCATGGTTTTCTCGTACTCTCTAGGACCGTAGTGAGAGGTGAACAGGCGCTATACAGTTCATAGGACAGCGTTCATTCTGAATTTGCGGCAGTAATCCCTGATGTGCATTTAGTTTTTGTGGCCCTTGACGAAGTAGTTAAATTTTATACATGTTTAATTTACACAAGTTGGATCAATACACTATTAATTTAATATGATCGGTCTTCAATAAAGATTGGCTGCAATTGTCAGCACGCAGCGCGCCTCTCATCTAAACCCTTTTTTTAGCATCCTCATATAACCCTTTTTGTGCCCCCGTCACCGTCTTCCTCTACATTCAGCCCAAACTAATACAGCGTTGCAATTTAGCCCAGATTGCACGAGATTGTTCCTCTCTTTGTAACAAAGACTCAGGCCTGCTGCATTTTCGACGCCCATACTTTCAGCCCATTTAGACCACTAGTTGTTTGTTTACGTGCGGGGTGCAGCGCAAACACAAGCAAGCCAGAACCGAAACGCCGAAGGCGCTGCTGTTAACCCTAATGCAATCACCTCCAAATTCGATCGCAATTTGCCTGCTGTGGACGAAAGGCCATGGACCCGGGGAAGAACATGCAGGTACCGGGTACGTTCAATCTCACCGCAGAACGTCTGTCGCTTACAGGTTTTTAGGACTGCTGTAGTGCTGTTTCGAAAAAGAAAGTAAATTTTTATATATCAAAACCCCTTTTGTGTTTCCAATATCCACCTCTTTTGGAAAAAAGAAACGACAAGATTTTCAAGATTTCCCTAGAAAGGACAGTTGGGTCACAAATCACAATTCACCTCGTACAAAACCACAAGATTTTCGAGATTGGATCTGTTTCAGGAACTTTGGTATTTAATGGGGGCGATTCAGGTGCCTCGAAAAAAACTGTACAGTACATGAGAAGAACATGACAGGTGCGCATAGATACAAACTAAAAACAACAGAAAAGGAACAAAGAGACACAGACAAAAACAATAACACTAGCAAAAGAACAAAATGTCTGCTTAAATTTCAACAACAACAACAATGTGACTTCTTAACTACACATAAGAATGTTGCTCTTCAAGCATTCAACATGTACACCACCACCAAACGCCTGTCTTGGAAGGAATATGTGTATATACAGCAACGGTAGGCTTTACACACTTTTGAAGACACACTACACACTTGATAGAGCGAGGCAACCAAGCAATCGAGGTTTGAAGTTTTCAATTTCCTGCTTGGTGTGACTCGGGACGTTTCTTAGGCTCCAAAGCACCCCAGGGCCTTCTTGGGAGCATGGCCAGTGGCGCGGTACTTGGCAGCCATCTCCTCGGCCTTCAGAACCTCCTCACCGCGCTTGGCTTCGACCATTGCCCGCTTCTCTTCAGCTTCCTTGTGGATGATTGCCACCTTGTTCTTCATCTTCTCGGCGTATTCAGCCTTCTTCTTTTCCAGTTGCTCCTGGAGAAGTGTAAATTTATATAAGCTTTAGCTAAGAGGTTACTGTATTTGAGGGAGCAATGCCATTAATTCTACGGATGTTCTTTCCTGTGCAATTGTTATCGATATCGGTGGGGCTCAAAGCCTTCTGTTCAGATATGACGTATGCTCAAAACTTGAGAGGTAAAGGCGAGACAAAATGAAATTACCTCAATTTTCTTCAGTTCAGCTTCTATGTTTGCTTTCTTTGTGTTCTCCCATGAAAGAATAGCAGATATTTTTTTAGCAGCCCTGTCACAATTGTGCCCATTGATTCAAGTTAGGAATTACCACATCACTTCCACAGAGATTATTCCAACTTCTACTTGATATCGACAAGAATCTACATAGATGTGAAGTTTTTTCACATGATGTTCAAGTTTAGGAACTATGTTATCCATTTTGCTCTTATGCTTTTTTTCCTCTTTCGGTTTGGCTTGAGCAGGAGTTATATTCATACTACCCTGGATGTAATGCTAGAAATATTGTTCACAGAAACTTGTACAAAGCTTCCAATCCCTTGGTGAAAGAATTTATAGATAACTGAAGAATGCTTTGGCAAAAGATGCATCTACTGTAACCAACAAATAATGGTTCCACTGAAAAAGAGCTCAAAGGGAATTGGAAGAGGTAAGCAACATACTTGTTCTCAGCTTTTGTCTTCTCATTCTCTTCCCATGCTTTGATCAAAGAGTTCCTTTTCTCAGTTTCCACCCTTGCAAGAGCGAGGTCTGAAGACCAAATTTTAGGTTATTGATGGCATAGTTGTACTTGATAACAACAAGACAATTACTCAGTACTTACCTCTGTCATTGGAGCTCCCTTGCTTCTCAGCTGCAGGCTTCTCTGCAACAGGTTCATCTGCGACCTCTGGAATAAAAAAAAAAAATAGAGAAATTTATGAGCTATACAGAAGCATATGGTTGATTTTGTGCCAAAAAACACTGATGCATGAACAAAATTTGATTAACAATTTTATATAGAAGAAAGAAGCTAGTGATAGTCTGTATATTGATCAATGATCCGATGCAATCCATAACATCCAAGAGGAAATTATAGTTTTTCACAATAGTAGTATCACCGCAGGAGCATGCACTTGACATTGCCATTTTCCAACGCAACGTATTTCTATCCAGGTCCTGTGTAACTGCTGCTCAGATAGCTTGTGTCCTGAGAAAGATTGTACATTTCCCTTTCTCGCATTTGATTAGTACGCCCTTGCTTGAACCAGATTAATCTTATTCTAAATGACACGGACTACACAATTTTAGATAACCATTGAAACCTACTCCAGCCCCTTCAGGAAAGGAATGACCAAATGATGACATAGTACACTAACTTTAAGCATCCAACGGTCGGTTAATGCAAAATAATCTTTGAACCAGTGACTACAATTGATTATGACGTGAATCTTTGACTGTATCTCCAATTTTCCAGAATGGTTAATGCAAAGCAATATCAAAGAACTAGTGACTACAATTGATTAGGACATGAATCTTCTACTGTTTTACATATTTGCACCACGCTTAACAAATTTTAGATATGGTTGGTTCGTTAATTAGCTGTATGTGTCAGACTCGATGTTCTACTTGTATACAAGTCTCTTGGCATCTTGCTAAGTTTATTTTCCCTCCAAAATTTAGCTAGTTCCTGCAAGGCGGCTCTGGTTGTGTATGAGTTGGTTATGTAGAATAAGATATAGGCATATTGCAAAAGATGGATTGGCATGCCAAAAGAGATAAATCAGAGGACAGAAAAACATTGCCAGTTTTTTTTAGACAAAAAAAAAAAACGTTGCCAGTTTGCCAGCTCAAATTTGGCCACCCATTGTGTTCTGTTGATTACTTGTTCATGTTTTGCCACTTCAAACAATGGATTGAATTTTCACGAGCTTATTTTTTTTATATCTGCATAACCTTTACGGAAACTAAATGCTTCAGAGTGCATGATTTCATCATTTGCCCAGCTATTCAAGGAACCGGTGTACATCTTTGAAGGCATAGCAGCAACAGAAGGCAACTGTCTAGCAGCTGTAAGCTGCTACGGGCCATTTTAATTGAGAGATGTAGATGTTTTGTTTTTCAACAGAAACCAGTAAAAAATTATCATAGTCTTTTCATGATTTCTCTGTCATCTGGATTTTGTATTCACTAATCTGAATCGAGTAACAATCAGGTGAATTAACAGAACTTGATCTGTTCAAATATCCAAATATTCTTCCAAAAATTGAAGACTAGAAACTTTCAGATAATCCAGAAGAAATAAACCAAAAGCACAGTGGAAAAGTTTTCTATGTGCCTTTGTTTCTGTCTGAGTGTTTCTGTATAAAACTTTGAATCTTTCTATAGGTATTTTTTTTGAAGGAAACTGTGATGGACAAAGATAGAAGAAATGATAAGAGCAGAGCAACAAAGGGCAAAAGGTGGGGAGAACGTGGAGAATACAGGAAAGTTCCAACTACCATCTTTTCTGAACTACGATATGATGTTACGATAAAAATAAAATGCGATAAAAGGAAATACTACATGCCTAGCATCAAATAACTAGCTCAGTTTTAGATCCCAGAATAGTAGCCCAGGATGTCCAGTCGTCCTATAATCGATCGTGTAAGAAGAGAGGCAAAGATCACCATAATGTTTTATAGGCCTTTTACCCCTCAAGAACTTTATATACTGTAGTTCTACCAGAGTCGTTGGCACACGAAAGGAAAAACATGTACCAAGAGAACATGCCTGAGATTTTTTTCCATCTTCATGATGGGTTGTAATAAAAATTTTGCAACCAAAACAAATAATTCTGAATTCCTAAGAACAAACTTGATATGATATCTGACGAAAGTAGGCTGACCACATATAGGTTCCCCAACAACAACCAAAGAATCATGTCAACAACAAACCCAAGAAAGGAGAAGCAAACCAACTGCCAAGGTACCTAGTACCCCTCACTGTACAGCTACCAGAAAGTACAGAGACGACGAACCAAGCAGAGACAGGGGGGAAATTTCTCCCAATTCCTAACACATACAGCACAGACCAGCACACCACCACCACCTATCGCAAGCCAAAGAAACAGAGCAAGTCGTAGCAGTACTCACTCTCGACGATGGCCAGGGCCTTGGAGTCATCGGCCGGCTTCTCCTCGGCGGCCGGCGGCTCGGTCGCGGGGATGACGGCCTTCTCCTCGGCGACGTCCTCCTTGGCCGGCTCGGCGGCCGCCGGGGCCGCCGCCTCGGGCTCCTGGGTGACCTCCACCTCCACCTTCTTGGCCTCCTCCTCAGCCATGTAGCTGTCTGGTGGGTGTAGCTTAGCTGTTGCTGTTGAGTGTGCGGGGTGAGGAGCTAGCTGTGCGTGCGTGCGATGCGAGCGTGGTGGCTCGTACTAATAGCAAGTTAGCAACCGGTTTAACTGTCTGGACGAAGCTGGCCGGAGCTGGAGAATTGAGAGTAGTTTAGGCCGCAAGGGGAGGGGAGTGGAGGCGTGGTGTGTTTCTGACAGAGGAGGGCCTCGTATTCTATCCAATTGGGGTGTGGGGCTCGACCTTCCTCGGTTCAGGGACGGTTTTATAGCCCCAGAATGCCCGCATGTGCAGCCTTGCAGGAGGGTGGGTGGTACGTCCTGCAGAGTTGTTGCTTTGCTCTGGTCCTCCAATCCTCTGTAAAATGACTATTGTCATCCTTGGAAAACATAACTATAGCCGTCTTCTATTATAAAAAAAAGAACAACCGGTTAAAAAAAGAACAACCGGTAAAATGCGGGCCGGCGCATCATGCACTGCACTCCCTCCCTCCCAGCGCTATTGCGCTGTGCCGTGGCGACGTGCGTTGGCCCCCCGCGCAGCTGGGCGCTCGGATCCCGTGAGCGCGGCGACTCCAGTGGCCGTTGCACGCCGCGCGTCGCCCGCCACGCCAGCAACGTTCGTGCTCCCATCCGCATCGCCATCGCCCCGTTGGCTCTTATCCGGGCGAACGTGGCGAGACCGCGCCGCATCAATGCGAGCGGCGGCTGCGTCGGTGAGTAACTGAGGACCATCACCGGTGGTGGTGGCTTGGCTTCCTCCCCTACTGCATCGTGCGTGGATTTTAAACCCGGCCGGTCGCCGTTGGCTGTAGCCTCGCCGAATCGTTGTTCCTATTGATCGGAGGCCAGGACGGTGAGGCTGGCCACCGTTACGGCCGTTCTTCCCCCACAGGAGCTGAGGCGCCGGGCGTGCGCGCGGCGCATCTGCCCGCCCGGATGCCGCGGCCGACAAGTGTACTGCGCGGCGCTTTCGGCACGGGGAATTCCGCGGTTTTGGGCGGTTTCAGCGCGTCCCGGCCGTTGTCATCCCACATGGCTACCTGCATGGACCACGCCCGCCGGGGCTCGGCTGCCTCTTGGCACAACAATACTAACGTTCAGCTGGCCTTCTGGCATTTCATCTTGGAGACTTCGTATTCTAAGACGAGGCCTGCAGGCGAAAACCTTTGTCAGAATACATACAGTTTGCACATAGACTATTCTTGTTCGGTTGTTTGGTAGTAGCACGCGGCGTTACTGAGAGGAAAATTATCATTCTTGGCACGTTCGGGCTGGGACGTTGGCTTAAACGACTCGAGCTGCCCCGCATCGCCTTGTGCGAATCGTGACGATCGTATCCATGGGGGAATGAATGATTATTGCCAAGCTCCTTGTTTTTTCAGGAGCTGGTGCTGGATTTTTGTTGGGAGTTTTGGTCCTCGGTAGCAGTTGTACCGTTGGCAAGTCATTGGATAGCTGGCCAACTAAACCTTGTCGCTCTAAAACAAGAGCCCGGGCCTGCCTTGTGTGCAACTGTCCAGCGATGTGCTGGAAACAATCATTTACCGGGCAACTGGACAAGCAAGGAGCCGAGATGCTTTGCTGGTGACTGGTGAGTGCGGCCACAGCTACGCGATGCTTCCAATTATTGCAAACCCAGCTCCAGCTGAGTTAAACAGAGTGAATCTTCCTTAAACATAAACAACTGAAACCTCTGATTCGGTATTCCCTTCGTGCGTCTACGGTCGGCGCCTACGTATGGAGTCAGGGGCTACGCACGCATCACGGTCTCGTCGTATGTAGTAAGTAACTCGTCATCCCTCGCTGTCTCCCTGTTGCTGTTCTGTCACTGAAGGACTGAAACCTCGCTGTCTCCTTTTTTTTTCCTGGGTTGATCAAACTGACGGAAGCAGGCAGGACTGTATCCATATCCAAAACCTTACCAAACAAGTTCGCAAGTCAGCAAATGGAGCAGCGAAAGGGCTAAAACACGCAGTGAGACGGATAGTGATAGGCGTAGTTGGTCGTTAGATAAGAATAACTTTCGTTTGGGCGGAGTGAAACACACCGATCCGGCTTCAAGTCAGCAACTCGAACCCTGCAATCTTAGCACCACGACTCCTCTGGTTATCAACCGTGTCACAACCCGGTTGACCTCGCCAAAAAGGCTAATCCCTGCAAGCAAAACGAAGAATACAAGCAAGAACTTGAAAGAACGCAGCTCTCAATATTGGTGACAATCTACGGATGAATGATTAAGCACACAAGTTGGGGTTCTACAAACCGAAGACGGCGACTGTTCAAAGACATATTAATCTAAAGCAAAACCCAAACCCTAAGAAAGGCGGCGGCTACTGAATTATAGAGGTTAGGGTCGCGGATGACCCCTGGACACGCCCCCTAATGGGCTCGACGGCGATACAAGGCCCAAAGGCCAAAAGACGGTGACGCAGCACCGGGACAGATTCTGGACGTCATCTTGTTTGGATGATTCCCGACGACTCCGGATGAATTTGGACCTCAAACCAAAGCCATTGGAAGCTCTATAAAATCTTCTTTCTAACCATATGTTGGATCGTCGAATTTGGACTCTGTATGTGGCCTGGGCGTCCGTTTTACCGAAGGCAGCTCATGGACTCCGAAATGGACTCGAACTCGAGTTGTAATGGGCCTCTACGTAGCTTGACCGACCCTCGCTGGTCCTCCACGCCTCCAAGCCATCCTCCATGTGTTTGTTGATCTTTTTCTTGGTTTCTAATCACATTGTAAACAATAGGTAGTAACTCATTCTTAAAACCATTAATAGGAACATTTAGGAGCGAGCTCACCTCTAAATTTAATTGTCACTCTCAAGCTCTTGTAATTGGACCTTCAATGGTTTGGATGTCCAGCGGTGAAGCCTCGTGTATATCCGTAGAAGTAATGTCCTCATCATATAGGAGGGCAAAGCACGCGTCAGCATAAAGGCCCCGGCTTGACAGGCCTGATCTTCCTTTATCTCAAGCACACAAGGCTGGCATAAGCTCTTGAAAAGTCCTGCATCCACATCCTCGCGGGCCCCGCCGTCGTGTTGGACTAATCGCGGGGTGTCGCGGCTCGAGTGCTCGACAGCGACGCGTGTCGGTAAGCTACCAATCCCATCGTCATTTCTCCTCTGGCAATTCCGTGTGTATAACTTTGATATTTTTCTCCATCAGCTTAATGATCCATGCTGATACGCTGCAGAGTTTGCAGCCACAGAAGCCTGGGCATTTGTATGGAACTACTACTCACCACCAGGCTCCAGCTCCTCGATCTGCATCCAAAACCAAATCCTTGTCAGGCAGGCTCTCACCTACATTTGTTGGCTTCGTCGGCCTTCTAAATCCCGTTTGGAGTCAAAGGAGGATCGTTTTCAGCTGCTTGCGCGCCATCACCACCTGGCAACTTGTCCTGGTGCCTTCTAGAGATTTTCTTCCGAATTCTCAGCTGTTCTGACGTTCTGATGACAGCACCTCGTTTTTTTTTAAAAAAAATGTGCAATTCCGTGTGCGGCATAGGCTGTATCCGGCTTTTTTTTCTTGATAAAGATGTATGGATTCTTTATCTTCAGGCTAAGGTATACATACAGGTGGAGGAATTGAGCTGTGATCTGGAAGCTAATGTGGTTATGGGCCAAATCACCTGGACTTGCATTATTCCCGGTTCCGGATCTTTATGGTTTGTGCATTGCTGGAGATTCTGCCAACAACAAAAGCATTCCAAACGGAAACTTTTAGCTGTTTCCAACAATTTCTCAACTACGAGTTCTGAAATGCCAACTAAAATACTTAGATCTGTACTATTCTTGCTGAACATACTATATGTTGTCGGAAAAAAGACAGGTCCTATGATCCTATCTAGTGGCTCAGGTTTTAAGCGAAGTCTTGTCTTGACAACCCATAGGCTTGCCTTGACATGTAAGACTTAAATAGTCCGGGAAACGGTAGTTCAGTGGACACGGGCGTATGTATGATCCATGTATGGGTGCAGTGCTTTTACGTTGACATGTCTGAAAGTTTGAGACCTTGAAGCGTCAGTTATCGCCTAACCAGACACTGTTATCAGCTTCACTAGTCATGCACCTAATTCGCGGTTGTGAAACGACGACTGGCTTCTTGTTCACGTTATCAGATTTTTTCACTGCATAGGTGAAGAGCCTCTTCTCGGCTTTACATATTTTGCCATCTTTTTCTCGAGATTTTTCTCACGGGATTAGGATAAGATCTTTTCAGTCAAAGGGTGTAAAGATCATGTTCACGTTTTGAATCGAACCCTAATGGAGGAAGTGTTTGATGAATGGAAAACGTCTACAATTTTTCTTGCAGTCTCCATTGATGTGGCAAAAGATGTCTGAAAAGGGTGGCGTTCTTGCTTTTTTCAAACAGTTTGCATGGCTTCTTTCGACAAGTACATGAGCACCAGCGGGGCAGCGAGTACTCGCATATTGTTTGCTGGACACCTCACAAATGACAACATACGCACAGCTTCAGACACACAAGTAAAGAGGCCGCCCCGTTAGTCCAAAGCAGATGGAAAAAAAGGTAAGGGCTTGATGGCCCATCAGTGTTCTTTCATCAGTGCAAAACTAAAAGCAGGTGCTTTATGTGATGCTTTATTTATTCGCTGGTTCAGCTCCATTGGCCACACTAATACACTAGAAAGTACTGAGTGAGCCAGAACAGGGGACACGGAGACAGACAGGGCCATGGTTCTCAGAAGGTGATAATGTCAAGGATCTTGCATACTTTTTTATATGTATTTTGACACACTAATTGGAAGCATCCTGAAATTTGAAAACAAATTGGTCTACTAACCACTGCAGTGGAAGCAAACTGGGCACTATATGCACCTGCAACTGCCGTAGTGCTGAATATATGGAATGTATTATTTGTCCTTTTCACTTGGTGCTGAATATATCTCATTTTCAGGCCCCAATGTTTCCTTCTCCTTTAAATAATGGTGGGAAACAATCACAATTGCATGACAGGAGATTCGGGTTTATCACGAAAATCAGATAACTGCTGTCTGTGCTTTACAGTTAACTAAACACACACGGCGACCCTACATGAAATGTGCCGTGTCCTTTTTGAAAATGACATGCCCAAGGGCATGCTTATTCTAAGCGTCTGTACACAATCAAGGATTGAGCATGAATCATTATTTTTGGCGTGTAATGATTCCAGGGGTATTTTTTATGCATGTCAGATTCGATGAGCTTAAAAAAAAAATCTTGTAGCATCAACTTGATTATCCTAACCTAACAAAAGTAGCACAATTCAACCAGTTGAACGCTAAAACAGTTATGAAGGCGTACAAAATGTCCATCATGATCACTTTGTCCTATGCTTTACAGATACTGAAAAATTATGATTTATTTGTAAACATCATATTAGAGATAATCATATAGAAGAAAAGACCCCCCCCCACCAAATCCACACAAACAATATTCGTCTCCAGTTATATATATTTGTTCACCTTTTATGTGTTTTTTTGCCCTTCTGACTGAAATCCGTAGTGCAATATACTGGGGCATGAACATTAGTCTTATAAATATTAATCACGGTCAAAACCCAGTTCCAATTTTTCTATAGAATTCAGAGAAATAAATAGGAGAATAAGCTTTTTTTTAGGGAAAAAGTATTATTTATATCTTCCGTGGGCAGTAAAAGATTGATTTTCAATCCATAAATATAAAACTGGACACTGATAACCATCTAACTATGAAAACTGGGTAGATTTGGCCTTTTGGAGAGTTTCACATGTGCTTTTCTTATGAAAATATATAAAAGAATATTACTTAAGTTTTAAATTTTATAACCAATTTATTTTAAATTGAAAAAATTATGCTAATGCCAAAAGTTTTCTGAAAATATAAACTATCTATTGTCAAGCCTAGCCTCAGCCAGCCTCTCTAATTACGTGGGCAGCTGCAGCCCAGTGGAACTTAGCCCAATGGGTCAAAACTCGAAGCTAAACAGGCCCATGTTCTCTTTTTAATTTAGCATCAGGCGTCCTCTTGTCCAACGTCTTTTTGTTCTTCTGGTGCGAGAGTGTGTGCATATAAACAAGCGGTCTAGGCCCGTTTAGATTGGAAAAATGAAACTTGTTTGCGAGGATCATGGTTTTTAATGAAATGAAAGTTTGAAAAGTTTGTGAAGTTTAAACAGGGCCTTAATGCATTTGCTACTACACCCGAGAACCAAAAGAGTTTTCAATTATCACCACAAAGAAAGATATGAAAAAGAAGAGCGTTCAATTATCAAACTGAAGCCAGACGGCCAATGTCATGGTTGAAACTGAACACAGCGGCACTCTTCTGAATTTTTCGTCCCTTCCTTCCGTAAACGCCCCCTTTAGCTGACCGGAATCGCCGCATAGCCCTGCGGTGCCTCAACGTGCGCCGGCGTGACTGCGGCGACGACGACGGAGGCGCCGAACAGCACGACGACGAGCGCCGTGAAGTTCACCAGGAACGCCTCGGGGCCGTACTTGTCGAGGCCACCGCTCTCCAGGAAGGTGAGTTTCTCCAGGAAGCCGAGCTCGGCGGTCGCCAGCGCCAGCACGTAGACGAAGAGCCCGAACAGCGCGTGCCACGGCAGCGCGCTGCGCCTCACGCCCGGCGCCGCGCCGGGGAAGAAGAAGGTCACGAATCCGAACACCCACTGCCAGCAATCATATCAACAGCCGTCAGACGACGATCAGCTAATTGGGCGGCAATAACAGGGGCTGGGGAGCGTTAATTACCTGAATGCCGTAGAGCGAGATGGTTCCGATGCCGAGCCATGAGTGCAGGCTGTAGAGGTTGGCGATCCCGCTGTCGTTGTGGAACTTGAAAGCGCAGTAGATCCCGAAGGCGCCGAGGACAGTCGCAATGGCGTGGAGGATCAGGTGCGTCAGCTTGGCTGTGTCGTGGTTCAGTTTGGGGAACACCTTGTAGATCAGAATGGCTGCGAGAATGGATCGGGAGGAATCAATGTTTCGAGGTCATACAGTCGTACGCTGCAGTCGAGCACTATGATATGTTTTTGAGTTTTTGCTCTTTACCTTCGCTACCGAGGATAATGTAGCCGATCAGCATAAGCACAGGGTGAACCTGCAATGGATAGACCACAAAACAAGAGAGGTTGCAGCTTTGAGTTTGATGGATGAATAACGAACAGTGTAGCCTTTAGAACTTTCTAGTGGTAGATTAGTTTCACAACAAGCATTTCTAAACTACAATTAATGGATGGTCAGTTGTTGCAGGGTAGGTCAAATGCCCAGTAATTAGTATTGTTAATTGTTAACTGTTAGCTGGCAGCAATACAGTAGGACCAGCCCCATGACCCCATGTGCAGCTGACTTTATTGGTCTGAGACTCTCAGCATCATTTTCTATCTACTGATAAATGCCTCAATAGAAAGAGCAGTGTCATTGGACTTTGAAATTGTTGCATCTGCATCAATGAATTGGCTCAAAAGAGTACCCTAGTTATCCATTTGGTTTCACCAATTGCACGGTGCTGGAATGATCTTTCACAAGCTTCCTTGCGCGAGCATGGCACATGGTTGATTGGTAGTAGACTACAGATCATCTAGTGCCAGATCAAATATAGTAGTACCATAGTACAAATCAAACATCCAAAGCTCCTGCACGGCTGCACCTGATGATTTCACTACGCAGCTAAAAAACTGCGAAAAACCAGAACCGAATTAAATACTAGGGATTCGATATTCTTCTTTGTTGCTAACAAATTAAGTAGGGAGAACAAAAGCTAAGGCAGTTCCAAAGGTGCTTGCAACTTGCTAAGAGAAATGGGGGAAAGGGAGCGCAGAAGCATGGGGGGTCGTCGGTGGCTTACGTTGAAGATGAGGTTCTTGTTCTGGGCCTCGAGCGCGAGGCCGCCCCGGAAGTGGACGCACCACACCAGCACCAGCACCGCCGCCACCGCGGCCAGTGCGTGCGCCGCGTACGTGAACGGCGCCGCCTTCACGCCCAGCCCGGCCGCGGCCATCTCGTCTCGCACCCGATCTCCTCCTCCCCGGCCGTACGGTATAGCTAGCTCACGCTCGCTATCCGCTACGAACAGCTCGAGCGAGCCGAGGAACGTGTGGAGCACGTACGGCAGCCTCGTCTTTTATGGGAACTTGGGAAGGGGAGAGACGGGACAGAGAGAAAGAACAGGGCTCAGTGCTCACCTTCTGTTTCGTGAAGTTTCGCTGTGGTTGGTGGGAGCCTGGGAGGGAGCTGCTGGCTGCTGCTGAGGCCGGGAAGCCGTCTCTGTTCGTTGGCGGATCTGGAGATGGGGATTTGACCGGAAGGTTAGTACCCCGATCTGTTCACGTCAACTAGCACCCCTCCAGTACGAAAGGAATCGCTCTCAACAACTTGGCTCGTTGGTCATCAGGATCAGGCGTTTGGGTGCTTTGTTTATTCTGCCGTCCACACATGCTTGAAGGGAGATCTGGTTCTGATCCCTGGCGTTGGCTCCCCCTGGACTTTGTATGGGAAAGGATTTTTCTTAGCTGGTGGGAGCGGTGTGGCGCGTGCGTGGTGTTGGAAGATCGCCATGGCTCGGTGGTTATCAAGCATCCAATTGCTTGCCATGTCAATTGGCGAGGGATCGAGTAGCTCCGTGACGCCATGGCTTGTGTCCTTGCTGTATCGGTGCCCGCGAACGTGGGCATGGCCCAGCCGTCCGAGACACGAGACTTCGCGGCCGATGCAGTCGAACACGACCGGGCGCTGTCGTTGTAGCACGAGATCCACGTGTTGTCGGCCAGTGAGAGCTCTGGCTTGTGGAATGGGCGAATGGCCCGTGTACGTCGCAATGTGTCGTAAAACGTGGGATCTTCTTCCTCTCACGTCTCTCACGATAAACACAGGAACAAAGTAGACAAGACACAATGTAGGTGGAGCTTCTCTTTATTCCTCATATTCGATGATTTATAATGACAATCTCTCTCATATATATACTTCGACCTATGACTAGAGTTTCGGTAAGAGCCCACAATCAACCAGACTTGGACTAGGACTTCTTGTCCTTCTTTCCTTCTATACAAGTCCAGGCAACCGGACATGGACTAGGACTTCTAGTCATTTTCTTCTATTCAAGTCCGGTTGTATTACAACACTCCCCCTTGGGCGATTACCACGAATGTATATGCCTCATTAAAAACTCCATCCGAAAACCCAGTGGGAAAAAACGGTTATTGGAGAAAAGAGTACATATCAACCGCAATTATATTGCATATGTTGCCTCGTCAAAAACTTTATGTGAAAAACCTTCAAATAAAAACTCACAAAAGGAAAAGAGTACAACATCAAACCTTCTTGGTTTTTATATAATTATACATTCATCATTCTTCATGAACAATGATCAATCTTCAAGATTATGCATAAACTTCAGGTTCTTACAATAATGATATATGTGATCTTTAATAATCGAGTGGTATACCTTCATGGTAAATAAATATTAAGTTGATTCATTCTAGATAATACTTAATGAAAATATGTGCTTCCCCTCATTACGGTATTATTTGAACTTCACGTTCATGATGATTTTTAAGCACATTCTTCATAAATGTGTACGAATATTGGTATTCAATTTCCAAAATATTTAGTCCTTCAAAGACTTCATATAGTTCTTCTAGACTATGATAGGAGCAATGCTTCGAGCACTAATAACCACTTATTTAATTATGCAATACAAATAAATTTTTATCCTTTCATAGGAACATGGGGACAAAGAGTTACAAATTAGTATACCTTCGAAGTATTATATTTTCAATCCTCGGTATTTGAGGTTAGTCAGTCTTCATTTGGCATTTGAAGGGGATAATTCAATTTGCCAACCACAATATAACTTCTATGGTATTCGAGGATACTTGCTATTCAATGATAACTAGCTATTTATGCACATACGAGTGCTTGTACGGTACATTCAAGACCATTTAAATCCTCGTTGCACTTCTAGTTTAATCATTCGGGTCTGTACGAGTCTTCACTTGTATCTTCAGGATTGTTGGTGCTCATGCAGGAGTTGACTGATGATAAGTCATTCAATGACTATTTTCTTCGGGAATCTTTAATTCTTCAAGAATAATATTTCTCTTCTATGAGAAATTTTCTCATGATAGGCAGAAATAATTTTCACAATAATTTGAGTTCTCGTATGAACTCTTTACTTTTACTCCTTCTAGGATATGATCTTCGTGAGACATTTTAATATCCATTCAAGAATATTATCTACCTTAGACATTTAATGTTTAGAATGAGCTTTGATTCTATTTCTTACTATTTTATTCCTTCGAGGAAAATAAGTCCTTCAAGGATCATTTCTTAGGGATTTTCAGAATCCACTAATAAACTGCATAATATTTTATTTATTATTCATGTCATTTGTCAGATATGTTACAGAATATTTATTCATACATAATGGGAGTTTAATAGTCTTTTAAAAGACTTATGAACCATAGTATTTCACCATATTATTTCATAATGACTCGTATAGTTTGATCTTCTAGATTCAAATACTTTCTTCATGGTTCAACCTCAATTGCATTCTTTCATTGACCCGACATGAGTGCTTTATGCAACTCTGCCATGGACTTTAGTTTTGGATCCATACTCTCGTTTAGAGAGACATTTGCAATTATAGAGGTAATGTTGTCGACATTCATTCAATTCTCCCACATCTTCAGGATAAGACTATTATATAGTCAATATTTTTCTGCTTATCCCAACACAAAATATTACACGCGCTTTGAATTGTTAGGCATTCATCTTCGTGATGAATATTTCTCAATTCGTGAGGTAATTAACCTTAAAGGTCTTCTGCTTCGGAATTTACGGAGATTCTATTTAAATTCCTTGACAAGTTCATTTTATCTAAAACCAACAGGCGTTCCCGTAGATTTTAAATTAATGACCAAGTACTTTGCCAGTGTGAGTATATTATTAGATACCCGGGATATACCACACATAGCATTTTGTTTACTACAAGTAAACTTGAACTTCAGGTTGTTTCTCCTAATTTCCGATGTCCCATTCATGAGTATTCATCATGTGCACATTCTCACTGGGATCAAGTCCTTCAGGGAGTTTCACTTCAAGTGTTTGCCACATCAAGTGGCGCCCTCCATGGGCTTCCTCATAATTTTAGTTTTCTGGCAATATACTTTGCTTCATGCAAGTATAATATAGTGTGTGTTTATATTCCTGCTTCAAGCTTCCAGGAATATTATATGAAGATCTTTCTTGCTTCAAATATAAGGCATTCATATAGATTATCTCTCCCCCTAATGCCGATATTATATCTTCATTACTAGCATACTTCTAAAATATCCCCATGGGCTTAGTATAATGGAAATTCATATCCATTTTCCAACTTTAAGTTGATGCCCATTTATGTATGCTATTATGGTGAAATAAAATAATAGTTACACACACTTCTTTTAAATATAGAGGTTATTTGTTATATGCAGTGAGCTAGACTTTATTAGTGTAGCAACATGAATGCTATATTTATTTGTGCAATACGGTATATTCGGTATACCTTTAATTTGCACTATTCGAAGTCTACGAGACTATTTTTATTGTCTAGACTCTTTATTTATTTTGCTTATTTATAAGCATAATACTCATACCATATACTTCAAGTATTTATCATAAACTTTCAGCTTATAAATACACAAAATATAATCCACATGAAATTTTCTTCTAGAAAAGTAATTGCTCGTTCATTCAAGAATTCTCCATATACTTTTGATTCTATAATATAAAAATGTTTTTCCACATAATAGACTACCAGGTCTATATACTTTTTATCTATCCGCAAAAACCCATTCTAATTTGGGTTAACCAATTTCTAATTTTCTCCCCCTGATCTTAGCCTTCTTGAGTAAAAATTTACTTAATAATTTCTGATCATTTAGTATATGTGCATACGGTGCACAAGTTAGCTAGCTTGCTAGCTAGTTTGTTGATTGTTACGATGGACTACTAGCCATCCTAGGGTGATGGAAGTTGCTACTCAATAGGAGAAGCTTGAGCGACACATAGCATGCAAGCTAGTGCAAATACAAGAATAACACAATGACTGAAGCTAGTGTAGAGCGGATTTTTAATATGATACCCCTGCAAAGGGTACTAATTAATGTAGTGTCTTGATGATCCTTACATTAATGTGGAATAACTGTTAATTGGTCATTCTAGTTGACACAGTGGTATATGAATTTACAAAAGTATGTGCAGAGCTGCATGCTTAGTCATTGCATTGACTATGGCTACGGGCCAACTTGCACGTTGATTGTCCCACATCTAATAGGATTAGACTCTGAACCAACAATCTTACAGGATTAGGGATATGCCTATTAAATTTTTTTGTAATTGTATCCACATTTTTCGTATACCTGTTGGCCCAAATTTCTCCCCCTCGTCGTACCACAATTGCACTTCAGGTGATGTAATGCTTCAAGCATGATCTATGAAAAAGTTTCACAGAATTAAATTATACTGCTAGTGAAATAATATGATATGAATTCATATATTATTGTACTATTCGGTGTACAATAATGTGGTAGGTAGAATAAATTTGAAGTTACCGGGCCTATGAATTCAGTACATAGTTGAGTAATATATCAGTTCATCGCCATATTGAATCCTTAAGATAAATGAAGTGGCGTGTATATTACTAATTTTATGTGCTTCTTGAAAATTCAATTTTCATTCTACCTATATGGTAGTAGTGCACAAATAAACTTCATGTTTACTCGAGGCAGTGTGGTAGTATATCATTGCAAATGATTATCTAATAGGCAATATAAAAAATTATTTACATATTCAATATGCAATTCTTTATTTATTCCATGAGATTAAACTGATTACTACAGGTAAAAATTGCTACAAGCATTTGGACAAAAGGTAAGATGAGAAAAACCTATGCAGAGGTAAGAAACACCAATTTGTTGAACTTGCCCTTCTAATCTGGGAAAGATTCTTAAATTAATGCTAAACTTCATGTTTAAGGCAAAAAGATAAATACTTACTATTCATGAGTACAACCAAATTCTTCATGAATAACGAATAATGCAACTTATGTAGAATATTCTATTCATTCATGGTTATTGGGTGAGCATGAAATTTTGTTGCTCCTTGCGTCTCCCCCTGAGCCTAGCATCACTTTTGGAATGTACTTTATTTTTATTCTATTTATATGGCTTATGCAACTTCTGGTAGCATAAATATATATTTTTTTATTGAGCTTATGCACAATTCTTCTTAAATTGCAAAATTGTCTACAAGATAAACAATATACACAATTCTTCTTGAATTACAATATTGTCTACAAGACAAACAATATGTTTCTTTTAGAAGACATATTAATTTTGTATAACTTCATGTCATATCAAACTCAATTAATTAATGTAGTCTTGAAGAGTTTACTTCTAGTAAATCATAATGCCATATTGAAAGATAAAAATGCTCGGTTTCTATAAGCTAAAATAACTTTCAGAGTAGAGATTAGATAGTATTCAGGCTTAAACCAATAGTATATTTCTTCAAGAAATAATAGACTTCATGCCATATTCTACATTATTCATGCAATTGCTACAAGCACACTTTATGTATTTTTGTGCATGAAACAAGTGCAAAATTAATTAAGATTGGTTAATCTATTCAATAGATTTGTTTTATATAATTTCCCAGAATTTTCCAAGCAAAAACAAAAATTTTACCCTATTCACACAATTGCCCCAAAAAAACATTCAAATATGACAGTCTCAGTGGTATTATGTCTAAGCTTCTACAAGATTGACAGAAGTCATAAACCATAATTATTTTTATGGTTCAAGATAATTTTCTAGTCACTTCAGAGATTAATGGTTCAATTTTCAGAATTATGTATCCATTAAACATGCTAGAAAGAGTTTTAATATGAGCCTCATAGAGAGTTTCAAAAATTGAGAGAGCTTATATGTCTAAAACCATGTTTCTATGATTAAAGGCATTATATTACTGATATTTCTGTGTGTTATCCGCAAATTCTCATAATTGTCTTTTGTTTTCCCGTGTGACTCTTCACTCTTGAGCTGACACACCTATTCTCCACTGTTCGGACTATGTGTCCTCTCTTCTCTGCACGTCGGAGAAGTCAGTGCGATTTGGCATTCGGTTGCCGCACATTTGGTCGCAGCACATTCGGGTTGGGGCACAGGGCACGCGTGCGGGCGTGCAGCTGCAGCGGTGCAGCTGCAGCAATACTTCTGCGGTAGGCTACGGGGACAGCCCATGCACTTCGATACGGCTGCATATGCTGGTACGCGTGCGGCGCGCGAGGTAGCAGTCGTGGAGAGGCCGTAGGCAGCTCACTGCTTCGAGCGATGACACACTGCTGCAGGTGGTGGCGGCTGAGCTGAGGTTTTAGTACCTCAAAATCAGGCGACACAACTTCAGGTGTAGTCATGTTGCGTGGAACTGATCAGCTTCAGGCTACAATGCACGTTTGCCCAAATTTGAATGTACTATATGTGACATCCCCTATTAAGCATACGTTAGAGTGATGGTGTGGATGGAGGGAGAGTTGAGCTTAAAAAGAAAAGAGAAAAGAGAAAAGAGCCCTTTAAGCAAACTCTTGACCAAAAGTCAACTAAGTTGCTAAACTTTGAATTTTTGGAGGACAAGCAATTCTAAATTGAGTTCATAAGACAAGCAACTTGGGTGTCCCAATATGGTGGGTAAACTTGTTGAAAGGATGCTGTAATTAAATGGAAGAAAGAAATGGAGAAAGGGTACTGTTCATCGTCCGACAACAGCACTTAGCTGTTTTCGGTTTCTCTGGTAAAGCATAGTGAGCAGCGATCTTTGGGGTGAGATTATGACCGATCTGTGGGTTGTCTGACTTGGGTGTCTAAAACCAAGTTGTAAAGGGAAGGATATGGGACGACTTTTCTTTTTGGGTCAGACTCAGAAGATGGCTGGATTAAGGAGAAAAACGCGAGAGAAAATAGTTCAGAAACTGTTTTCAGTAAATTTAGTAAACTGACAGCTGAACTGAATTTATGTCAAATGAGCTTGAATTTGAAGTTTTCTGCAAAAACTTCCAACTAGGAAGTTGTGCTCCTGAATGTGAATTTCAAACTTGTTTTTGACATCAGATGCATATTCTATTCAAATTTTGGGAGTAATTTCAGAAATTCAGTTAGTACCTCTGAATTTGAAATGTGTTACAGCAGAAACTTGGAGGCTCGAATTGGACTTCAATCCTTGCTCAAATGGAGTAAGTGTCAACAAGTGAAATGTAATTCGATGATCCAGCTACATGTTTGATGTTGGGAGTTTTGGAAGTTTCCATGTATTTTTTCGGAGAAATTTGGACTGCAACATCACTGTTTGGACTGTCGAAATGGGGAAAAGATGACGTCGGCCCAGTGCTGGCAGCGGCCGGCGGCGGTGCTGGGTCGGTTCACCGGCCACGTGTCGAGGCCGCTCGGGGACAGCTCGGTGAGAGGCGTAGCAGGAGGTGTCAAGCAACGGCAGCTGCTGTCCGCGGTTAAAGCGCCGTCGACGGCTTCTCCTTCTCCTCTTTTCGCCGCGCCGTTCTCTGTCTCCCGCCATGGCCGCCGGCTAATCCTCGCGTGCTCGCCGTCGTCCGACCCTCTCCGCCCTGCTCCTCTCCACCAAAAGCTTCACCGTCATCTCCTCTTTCTTTTCCGCTAGCTCTCGCTCCTCCTCCACCGCTCCACAGCTCCGCGCAGCTCGGTTCCAAGCTCACCGTCGCCGCCTCGTCGGGGTAAGGACCCTTCTTCGTGGTGGTGTTGTTACAGTCGGTTTAGCCGGGGTTAGAGAGTGCGGCAGTGTAGCTTCGAGGTCTAGAAAGGTGTTTGGGGGCTTAGTTGGTCGGGCGCGACGTTCCCCGGGCCGGGAACGCCGTTCGCCGCCGTGACGCTCCTCCGCCATGGCCGCCGCGCGTGAGCAGCCTCGCTCGGGCTCCCTCCGGCCGAGCTGTTGCGCGCGCTAGGTGTGCCTAGGTCTGCTGGTGCTCACAGGGTAGCCGTTGTTCGCCGTCTCACCTTGGCCGCGCTGCTAGGCTCTCGCCATGGTCCTCGCCGCGCGCGCTCCCGCCATGGATGGCGTGAGGCGCTAGCGCGCGTAGCGCCGCGCGGGCTGGTTTGGCGTGCGCACAAGGCGTCGTAGGTCTTAGTGTTGCTCGCGAGCCCGTTGTGGAACCATTTGGGGCGGTGAGTTCGTCGGAGCGCGGTGCGCAGTCGAGCGTCGCCGCCGGGCCGCCATGGAGCTAGGGTTGGAGCTTGTCGCGGGAGTTTAGGGCTAGAATGGGTGCGCTGTTGTATGGGGTGGTCGTTAGGCTAGCCGTCGTCGTCGGGGGACCCCGCCGCCGGCGAGCGTGCACGGGTCAACTCCGGCGGGGGCTCGGTCCGCGCGGGAGCTCTGCTTCGTGTGGGCAGGGACCCCGGGATAGAAGAGAAAGAAGCCGAGGGGGATTTTTGCAAGAAAGCCAAATAGGTTTTAGAATTAGATTTAATTTATGATTTCCACTGTTTTAATTATAGAAAATCATAGAAAAAACAGAAAAATATGAAATAAATTTTTATAGTTTCCTTAGATTTTCCTTTATCCTATAAAAATATCAAACCTTTAAATTTTTGCTGTTTAGAATTTAATAATACCATCATTCTTGGGAATTTAATTGCTAAAAATATTTAGTATATTTTTAAAAGCATTTAAAAATAGGATCCATGTTTTACAAGCCCACTTAAAAAGATATGAGGGGTTGTAGATTTTTGGAAAAATGATTTTAGTACACTTAATTATTCTATTTCAATAAATGTAAAAGAAATAAGGACTTTTTCACCTAGACAAAAATAGCAACCTTTTCTTTAGTAAAAGATGGGTAGTTGTGTTGGCTTGCAACTTTATCGAGAGATAAAGTTCTGTGTGCTACGCTTTAAAATTGTTGCATCTCTAATCCCTAACTTGCATTGCATGATAGAATCTGAAGCCTCGGAAGTGGAGTACGTGGAGTTTCACGAAGAACAAGTTCACTACGAGGAAGTTCTGGTGATCGCTCCGGAGTCTCAAGAAGTCACTGAAACCGCTAACTCGTTGAGACTCAAGGCAAGCCCCGGAGCATTTCTACCCATTTTATTTCATAAATTCACGAGTCCAAATAGTATGTTTTGATGTGCATTAGGTTAGGAGTTGAATGAAAACCTTTGACGCATGAAATACTCCTTGGTAGAACTACCTTTGCTTGCCAGGAAATAATTTGGTTAGAAATATTCACTTAGCTATGCTTAGCAAGGATAAATAAAAGATGATGAACTAGGTTCTCACTAATCATAGATGAATCATAGAAATCTTAATATGGAGAGAGAGTGGGCAGAAGTTGATAGAATGGATTGAGGTAGGCTCGATCCTTAATTCTGCCTACTAGCTGAAACGACTAAGGACCGATCCGTTGTTTAAAAGTTTGATCAAGTGATTTTACCTGGTTTCTTACTAGGTATGGGACCAGTAAAGCCAATTAGATTAGCTGGCTCAATGATTGGAAATATCGCTTACCCGTGCTTACTGGGTCGGAGAAAGGCGGGACCGTAACCTGTAACTCATGGGGTGGTCGCCAGACGTGGGACCCACGTGGGGGTGCGTTCCCGGGTTCGAGTAAGGATATTTCCGGTCTTTGGTCCAACTGATTGAAAGGTTGTTGCGAACAGCCAGCGTAGCTGTACGTGACTGGGTGCTAGGTATCTCCTGCAGGATGTAAATTGATCGGGATCGCCACAACTCTTGGTTATGAGTGCACTTGATCAGGTGTTAAACATCGTAGAGGAAACAAGTTGAACATTATATGTGAATGATTCAAAATGTTGTTTGAGCCTAGTATCACATGTATGAAAAAGTATTTAAAACTTAGTTGAGTAGTAAACACCTAATTGAGTTAAAAGTACCAAATAAGGATCCACCTTTAGTAAGCTTTTTCCGCAAAGTTGAGTCAGCCAAATAACCACAAAAGCCTAATCATCCATCCTTAAGAGTCTTTTCTTTGGTAAGGCGGTTAAGTCTTGCTGAGTACCTTCGTACTCAGGATTCTTCCTTTTCTGTTTTCCAGAGGATGCTCCACAGCAGGAAGGTGAGGAGGAGAGCCAGAAGCCCTAGAGCATCGGTGGTCCCGGATGTCTTTAGATGAATAAAGTACCCTCGGGTTATAATATACCTTCAGATGTATAAACTAGTTTGAATTAAGATCTTAGTACTATGACTTACATCTAAGGTTGCTTCAAAACTCGGTTTGTAACAATTCGTATCTTTTCGTATTTATGTAAAAAGGTAATGCCTGTTGTGTACCCCAACTTGGTGTTGATCCTGAGCTATGGTTGAGAGAAAGTTATCAGTGGATGATTCGGGATGTCCCGGGGACACTCGACGGACTACCGGGTTTAAACTGTTTGAAGTGCGTACTAGTATTATCCTGAGTTAGGGTGATTGAGACAGTTTAAATTGAACGATTCTGCCCCGCTATACGTTGCGTGCAGCAGATTCGGCGAACGCGGAGACAGCGCATGTCATACAGTTGTATTTGTTCGGGTAATGACGCACGGTGCTTCGCAGTCACGGCTTTGGGCGCTACAAGCCTTTGTTTCAGGACTACAGGCCGGGAAAAAAAAACGACACACTGAGAATTGGATTAGTTCGGTGTTACAGGCCTACCATACCATATATGTGCTTGCTTCGGATTATCATTTTCTTATCTTCTTGATTTCTTTAAATTAATTAATCAGATGTGCACATATACTTCTAGTATATGGCTATGCATCTGGTTAGATCAATAGGCAGTTCAGGCCGTGTCTCTAGCAGTAGGAACTCTGATCCGGGTCCATACACATGTGATGTATCGTGACCGCGAGATGTGAGTCCGTGACTCATCAGGAGTTGCAGTGTTTGCAGAGAGTGCAAGCTTCGAGCTAACAAAACTTCATGTGTTACGTTGCTTCTCTAACCAACGTAATCCGATCCTGATACGATCACGCGCAGGTGAATTTATTATTTAGTTCGACACATATACGATCACGTGCAGGTGACCTATGGCAGGTGCTTGCCTTCATGGCTGATCGACATTAGATTGGACAAACTACATCTGGTACGAACACCAGGCGACACAGTACAGACCAATCTATTATACGATTACAATTTCATACCGTGATGGATGCCAATTTGGTCTACTCCATTTGCCGCGTAGGACAGTTATCAGCGTAGGGCATTAGGCAAGGTCGTAGACCTGCCTGCTTGATGACGATGATGTCGTTGCAGTGCAGATCGGTAACAAGTAGAGGTAGCAGATCTTTCCGCTAACGACGTTGATGTTGTCGATGTCGTTGAAGCAGTCGTCGGTGAGGACGGCAGCGACATCGTCGGTGTCGAGCTTGATGGCGACTCCTCCAGTGTAGTCGACGAAGAGCGGTCGTGCTGATAACGTGTTGTAAAACACGTCGTCAACGGTTGGATCTTCTCCCTCTCACGTCTCTCATAATAAACACAAGAACAAAGTAGACAAGACACAATGTAGGTGGAGCTTCTCTTTCTTCCTCATATTCGATGATTTACAATGACAATCTCTCATATATATACTCCGACCTATGACTAGAGTTTCGGTAAGAGCCCACAAGCAACCGGACCTGGACTAGCACTTCTTATCCTTCTTTCCTTCTATACAAGTCCAGGCAACCGGATATAAACTAGGACTTCTAGTCCTTTACTTCTATTAAGTCCGGTTGTATTACAACAGCACGGACCATTGGGCTGGCGGAAAAAAATTAGGCGATGACTGTTCCTACGGGATTCCATATATCTACATTATCTTTCGGACAGAGAAGTTTATATCTCTATTTAACGTTTGAGATTCGTTTAACCTTTTGGACGCTTATAATATCATATGTGCGGACTGCGGACGCAAGCAAAATCAGCCATGCCAGCAACGTTTGCTTCACACATTGTGGCCAGCCGAACACTAGGTAAGTAGCGTTAGTTTGAACTTCAAACTTTATAAGTATATTCTTGAAGCATTTATCTATTTTTAAAATATTTGGAACTATGGTGCTGTTTAGGATTAATATAATAAAATGATATCGATAAGAATTGTTGTTTAGGATTAATGTAATAAAATGATATCCATGGACCAGTGCTTGAGAGTCGCTTGGGTCCCTGGCATGGAGGCGATCGCCAAGGAGTCCAACTTCCTCTCCTCCCCAATGTCCCTCCGTGCCGGTCTCGCGCTGCTCGCCGCGGGCACGAACGGTGCAACGCTGCGGCAGCTGCTCACGTTCCTGGGCTCCGAAGACGCGCACCACCTCGCCGTGGCCACCGCGAGGCTCCTCGCCGACGTGAACACGTGGCCGCAGCTCTCGTTCGCCGCCTCCGTCTTCGTGGACCGCACGCTCCACCTCACGCCGGAGTTCGGGTCCGCCGCGACCTCCGTTCATCAAGCTGTCACAAGATCCGCCGACTTCAAGAACCATCCGGAGGCGGCGATGTTAGGATGATCTCCTCAGCCCCAAAAGGCCCAAAGGCCTTTGGGCCTTGATCTGCGCCCTGATCGGGGGCGCCCAACCCTAATGGTTGGTGGGCCCCTGACGCCAGCGCTATATAGAGAGAGGTGGGGGCCACGGCTCTACTCACGAGGTTGAACTGAGTACTCTCCCCACCTATACTCAAACCCTAGACCGATCGAGAGGGTTAGCGCTACGGCGGCGGGAAGCTCCACCACTTCATCCATCGCCGTTCCCGGCCAAAGCCGGTGGCGCCCTGAAGGACGACGAGACCTACTGCGCAGGGCTACGGCAACCGCTACTCCGACCGTCGCTGCCCTAGAGCAGAGCTTCCCCAACGAACCTGCCATGGCATCAACTGAGCCATCCAACTCCTCTACTCGTGATGGTATAGATCTAACTCTTTCTCCTACTCCATTCCTAGATCTAGGATTCCACACGAATACATACACATATACACAGACACATACACATATACATACACACACATAGATAAAGTATTTGCCATCTAGATCTACGCAATGCTCACGAACAGATCCAACAGGCCATCGCCGAGGTGAACCGTTTCATCGCGCAGGCCACGGCGTGGCGCTTGACCAACGTCCTCACCAGGGACATGGTCGGCCCCACCACCAAGCTCGTCCTCGCCAACGGCCTGCACTTCAAGGCGACGTGGGCACGTAAATTCGAGCCGTCTGACACCGTCCGCCGCCACTTCTTCGGCCATGACGACGGCAGCAGGCCCGTGCGTGTGCCGTTCCTGTCGGCCGCCGGGATGCAGTACGCCGAGAGGTTCGACGCCATAGGCCACGGGTTCAAGGTCCTCCAGCGCTTCTACAAGATGGTGGGGCGCGACGGCAAGCTGGACCTCGGTTCGCCGTGCTTCTGCATGCTCGTCTTCCTCCCGTACGACAGGCGCGACGGGCTCGCCAGGCTCCTGCGCATGGCCGTCGCCCAGCCGGATTTCGTGATGCGATGCGCGCCACGGCGCGAGCAGCTCGTTAGCCCGTGCATGGTCCCAAAGTTTAGGTTCTTCTCCAGGCTCGAGGCGGTGAGCGCGCTCTGCCAGCTGGGGCTCACCGAGCCGTTCGACAAGGGTGTCGCCGACCTGTCCCGGATGGTGTCCAACGTGCCGCCCGAGGGGCTGTACGTGTCGACCGTGACGCAGACGTGCGCCGTGGAGGTCGACGAGGGAGGCACGACGGCGGTCGCAGCGATGTACGCCGCTTCGAGCCCAACTTACAGTTTGAAGGAGAGATTGCCCCGGCCGCCGCCGATGAGCTTCGTGGCGGATCATCCGTTCATGTTCGCGATCGTCGAGTACGAGAGGGCCGAGGTCTTGTTCCACGGCCACGTCATGGACCCTTCCAAGGAGGATTGACGGCTCATTGTTAGGGCTGGCTTACTCAACAGCGGATGCGGCTTGTTGGGGCTGGACCCTTTGGACCTATTTTTTACCGTCCTTGTGACTTTTGTGCCCGCGTGATGCAACGCCTGAGATTTTTTTGCAGTCTTTAGATTTTGATACAAAAAGGATAGAGATACAAAAAGTATAACTTTGAGATAAAAATTTAATGCCTGTTCCTGCAACAAATGAACCTAATTTAGAGCCGTTTAAAACTATACACGGTACATCTAAAGATAGTACATCAAGCTTAGAGTAAGTATAATAGCAGGCTGTGAGGAGGATGAATGTTAAGCTGGATGAGAGATAAAAGGTGAGAGAGGGAGTGAGATGTAAGTTTACAACCCGCTTGGGCAACAACAAAAGAAAATTGCGAGGGACATGTGAATAATAATGAAGAGCTAATCACTATATGAATAGACTAAGATGTGGGCTGTAAACATGTATACAACCAGCAACATGCTGTATTATTAGCTTACACGTTACATCGGTACCAAGCAAAGCCTGCTATATGCCTAGATGCTCATCCTAAAAGGAGAATCATGGGCATCGATGGAGGTGACGCTCCAAAGCAGTTGAAGCCGTCTGCTCACTTCTTTGCCCCTTTCTTGTCGTCCTTCTTCTCTTCCTTGGCCGGGCCAACCGAGACGATATCGATCTTCCCAAACTTCTTCAGCTTCTTGGCGATGTCAACGGGGTCCATGTCACCGATCACGGTCATCTTCTGATCTTTAAGATCAGCGCCTATCGAATCGATTCCTGTTTGATAATTATTAGGATCATACGAGTAAGTAAAAAAGAACGGAAACAAGCATGTGTTTTACATAGCAGGAGTCAGGAGAGCTCAAATTCAGAACAGAGAAGCCATGACTCGCTAAAAAAAGATAAGAACTGAAGGAGGTCACAGATCACACTAACGGTAGTCGGTAGAAGCTAGTTGGAATTAAAGCTTCCCCTTACCGTAGAGATCCGCAACAGTTTCCATTGCCTTCTGCTTCACCTTCTCATCGTTCATGGATGAGACCTTCAAGACCACCTTCTGCTGCCCATCGATCGATTAGAGCAGGGAACACTCTGAGGTTGAGCAACGTGAGAGGAGCTTCGAAACGAACTGGAGCCATACCTGAGCCGCCATCCCTGAGGGAAGGAGGACAGAGACTGCTAGCTTGGATTTTTGTCGAAATCTGCAATGAGCCAATGCGCCGGTGGCCGGTCCGGCAGGGAGATATATATCGACGAAGAGCAAACACGTTTCCCTCCTTTTATTTTCTCGCGCTTTGCGTGTCGGGCCAAAGCCCAAAGCATATGTTCGCCACTCACAAGGACTAGTTGTGCGGCCGTGTCAATGGCGGCGACTCGGACCGGTCATCGGATTCCTCCTGGAGTCCTGGGTCCTCCTGCTCGGGCGCATTCCTCCTGCATGCGCTGTTGGTCTTGACTTTAAAGTTACTCCGGCCTGTGAGCTTCGTCCACGGATGAGGTCAGGTAAATGTTGGGTGAGTCAGGTGGCTGCACAATTCCTAACGCAACGAACTGGAGGAGCCAAATAAACAGCGTAACTGGAGCTGCATGACACTAGTGTTGTTATTAGGTCTTCTAACGTGCACATGGATAAGAGTCACGGTGACGTTCCATGGCCGGATGGCCCAAATCGCCGCGAAAACAGAAGTTTGTGGAAGCTTGCACGCGGGTACGCGAACGCGACCATCAAAAGTCAGCAGACTCGGCACGCGGCGAAAGGCGAAAACAACCACCGGGCGGCTGCCCACCGCTCTTCGTGGAGAATAGCATCCGACCGATGCCACTCCGAGCAGACGTCCTCAGAGGCAAAATACGGCGCGGCATCGCGTCGCGGTCTTTGATCCTTGCGTTCCCATCCTACTAGTCTACTATGCTACTACACGGCCACACCAAAGCGAGGCACAGCACAGCTCGAGGAGGGCGAAACGGAGATGGAAGACGACCACGAGACCATGCTAGTGCTACCCTGATAAAGAAGTGGTGAAAAGAGAGGAACACGGTCGGCATGGCGTTCGCGTCGCCGCATGTGTTCGTGCGTTGCTGGCTCGTTCTTTCTCGCGGGGAGGCAGAGGCAGATGCCATCCGGCTGAGCGATGGAGGCCGCGGCAGCGAAGGCAGCGGCGCCGTGCCCGGCGATGAGCGGCGGAGTATACGCCTTCTTCGCCGCGCTCGTCGCCGGGGCTCTCGTCTCCGCATGCTGGATGTCTGCCAGCGCCAGAGTAAGGTTCCCCTGGAAAGCACCTGCCTTGTTTTCCATGCGTGGTATCTCTTCAGTCATCTACCTCTAGTCTTGACTCTCGGCACATATGGCGAGCAGCAGTTGGATGATCTGTTCAACCGTGACCTTTGTAGTTGAATAACCACTTAAGTTAGAACGGTGGAATGGCTGCCGAGTGCCGACAAAGTGTGTGTCGTCGCGCTGAACCTGCACGCCAGATCGTCAAACCTGTTAATTTTCGGTTACTGAATTGCTTCTCTTGCTACAACCAACCCGTATGATTAACCAATTATCTTTTTTTTTTACTGATTCCAATTTCCACGGTACAGGTCGCTCCGATCACTCCAGTCGCCACCCCAACCATAGCGCACTATGCATCAACAGGTCCGGAGCAAGCGCCAGGTCCGCCACGGTTCATTGGCGTCGGCACGAGCAGGAACCAAACCCCATCCACGGCCGTGCCGGCCAATCTCGCGCCGCCTCCTCTTGACAATCAGCTGCCACCACCTGCCCCGTCTCCCAGCGGAGCAGCATCGCCGTCGTCGCGGGACTGCCCGGCCTACTTCCGGTGGATCCACGAGGACCTGCGCCCATGGCACCACACGGGTATCACGCTCGACGCGGTAGAGGGCGCGCGCCGCCGGTACGCGCCCAAGTTCCGGGTCACCGTGGTGTCCGGCCGCCTCTGCGTGGCGCGCTACGGCCGGCGGTGCTTCCAGACGCGTGACGTGTTCACGCAGTGGGGCATCCTCCAGCTTCTCCGTCGATACCCAGGACGCGTCCCCGACCTCGACCTCATGTTCGACTGCGAGGACCGGCCCGTCGTGGACGCTGTCGACAGACAGCAGCCACCGCCGCCGCTGTTCCGGTACTGCGGCAGTGAGACCACGCTGGATATCGCCTTCCCTGACTGGTCATTCTGGGGTTGGTAAATACGCACATTGCAATTGCTCATCTGGACCATGACTGTACGTACGTGAAGGTCCGTGATTTTTTATTCTTGGTGACTGACAAAGTGCTCCGTTCTGATTTGAATTCAGAAGGCCGGAGCTCAACATAAAGCCATGGTAGGCGCTGAGAAGGGAGATGGCGGAAGGGAACGCCATGGTAAATTGGACGGACAGAGCGCCGTACGCGTACTGGAAGGGGAACCCGAACGTAGGCGCCGGACGCCGGTTCCTCCTCAGGTGCAACGTGTCCGGCGAGCGTGATTGGAACGCGCGGATATACGCACAGGTACACTCCAAGCTCCCTGAATCGTGCAGGAGTACACAAACACACCTGCAGATTAAAGGAACAGTGGCATCACTCGCCACGCCAGAGCACAAGGTGTGTGACACGGGAGATCACTGCATTTTTTTTCAGGATTGGGGCAAGGAAGTGCGGCAAGGATTCAGGGAATCAGACCTGTCCAAGCAGTGCACGCACAGGTAGAATCACATGAGAGTCTGTTCGCCCTAAATTTGAGTAGCAGTGTAGAGCACTGTGGTTTACAGCTGCCCTCCCTGCTGTTCCGTGCCACATTTAGTATGCCAGCGCACGTGTGTATGTGCAGGTACAAGATCTACATCGAAGGGCGGGGCTGGTCGGTGAGCGAGAAGTACATCCTGGCGTGCGACTCCATGGCGCTCATGGTGCGTCCGATGTTCCACGGCTTCTTCTCCCGGGGCTTGGCGCCGCTGCTCCACTACTGGCCCGTCCGCGACGCCGGCTTCGCCATGTGCCGCTCCATCAAGCTCGCCGTGGACTGGGGCAATTCCCACACGGACAAGGTATATATACATTTCCCCGTCCTGTGCCAAACCACCAACACGATACACGAGCTCGGAAGTCTTCCGGGACCAAACTAAACGATGTTGTCTTTGCCGTGTCCGGCAGGCGAGGGAGATCGGAGGGACCGCGAGCAGGTTCGTGCAGGAAGACCTGGCCATGGAACGCGTCTACGACTACATGCTCCACCTCCTGACGGAGTACGCGAGGCTGCTGCGGTACAGGCCGGCGGTGCCGCGTGGCGCCGCGGAGGTCACCGTCGAGTCCATGGCGCGCGGGAGACGCGGCCTGGAGAGGCGGTTCATGATGGACACTATGGTGGACGGCGCGAGCGGCGGCGGAGGTCCCTGCAGGCTGCAGCGACCTTTCGATCCCCAGGAGCTGGAGGGTCTGCGAAGAGCGAGGGCGGTGAGGCAAGTCGAGGCGTGGGAGAATCATTGACAGTCCACACACAGAGCGTACAGTAGATGTAAGATACCGATAAAATTTGTTGTTACAAATTTTGGTCAAGGTATATACATCTTGCGTGCCTAAAGTGGCAAGCCAATTAATGAGTGGTAAAAAAAAATACATCTCTGGTTGTGCTGCCTGTATCTCCAATTCTCCATGTACAGTATATATCTGTGTATCGACCATGCGCTTCACCTATTTGATACCCTGCTGAAATTTTGATGCGACCATATCAACCGATCACACCCAAATACCCAATCAACGGTGCACTTGGAAAGTGGAAACTGAAATCCACACATTTCAAAATTTCGCCCACCGCTCAGAATGCATCTACTAGGTCAAATATGAGTCTGCTACGGCATGACTACAAGTCCTATCGCCGACCAGCCAGCCAGCCGGACGTGACGAACGAACGGGTCAGAGCCTGCGAACGGCCAACGGAGTATCGTAGCATACCTCGCGGCCTTGCAGATCGCGTCGCATCCGGGGACTCCCGTGCTCGCCTTGGCCTCATAAACGAGCCGTCGCCCTCCGCGCCGCTGTGGTATTGGGGTGCCATAACTGGGAGAGCTCACGAGAGCGCGTCCCTGTCCGCTGCGGGCGCTCTTTCAGAAGCAGAGCAACACACACATACTACTACCTCTCCTCTGCTTGCGCTCACACGGGCCGGAACAGGGACCGGTCGCTGTCGAGTGTCGAGGCTCCGGCGGCCATGGCGACGGCCATGGCAGCGGACTCCCGGCGGCGCGCCGTGCTCGCCGGGGTGCTGTCGAGGACGAGCGCCGCCTTCCTCTTCCTCTCCGTCGCCGCCGTCGCGGCGATCGGCTCGGCTCGCTGGATCACCGCCACCACCGCTGTGAGTCCAACCGAACCTCCCTGATTCCTTCTTATCGTGTGTCTCGATCGGCGTCTCTACTGTTGCGGGGCTTGAGGTGCTGTCGCCTCGCATGATCGCGAGAATCTCTTCCCTTTCAAACTCTTTCCCCCCTCGACCTCGATGCAAAGTTTTCTACAAAGATGACGGGCGATGAGTAGCGCGAAGAGTACGCGAATTAGCCTGCGCTGCTGATGGTTTTGGGTACTTCTAATTTCGGGAGTAGAGATGTCAGTTCCTCTTTTTTTTTGGCTTCCTGCACGTGCTTGGCTGTTGAGCACTGTTTGGGCTGCAATTGGTTGCTGGGCGCGGCAGCACAAAACCAACTGTGCTGTGTGCAACGACCTCTGCACCGCGTTACCCTGACCGCCAAGTTAAGAGCCATGACCTAGAGTTATTTTCACGGCTTTACTTTGGAAGAAAAGAAAGTACACTCCCACCTCCACGATTGCTGAATGATTACCTCAGGAACGATTTGTTATATCCATCCACCATCCCAAGTCCAAAGTCTATTCCTAGGCTTTAGCTGACTATTGAGGCAGCGAAAGTGACTTGAGGACTGAGGTAAGGAGGCGCTGCCGCTTTGTGCGTGAAGCCATGAACGCCAGGGGACCCCGGGGGTGAGAGAACAAGGACCGCGCAGGCGCAGGAAGACTGTTAGGTAGGCTACATGCGTTATGGTTTCTGTATTCTATGTTGCCCCGCACGTCCATGGTGCATTCGTCCTGCACGCGCACTGCCGGAAAACTGTGGCGCGGGGTGGGTGCGGTGCGTGGCGCACGATCCAAGAAGTGTTTTTGGCTCGAGACTTTAAAGAATGGACAGAAAAAACGGGAAGAAGAGACAGAAGGCGAAATAAAGATACAGTACTCTACTACAGTAGTACTAGTAGAGAGCTCTCACGACTGACCTTGCCACGCACGGGCATGTGGAACCTGGGAACTGGAAGGTCGCCACGTCTGTGGTGCAAGTCCGGTGACCGGGTGAGTCAGGGGACATCTGCCGTGAGCCCGTGACCACCTTTGCACGAATCGCCGGGCCAGGAATCTTGTGCTCCTTTGACCTTTGTCATGCTTTGGCTTGGCTGCTTTCCCTTCCTGTCGTTTTCGCCTTTCAATGGGCCTCGCAGTCCGCTAATTTCGCGTTAGCCCAAATGCATTTGAAGTAAACTCAACAAATTTTGGGCTAGGTGGCAGAAGCACATAGTTTTATTTGGGCCCTGTATAGGGCCCAGACGATTTTACAATTCTAACGATTTCGTCTCCTTCCTCTTCTTCAGTTGCAGGGACGCCTGACGCGCCTCCCAACCACCGCGGCCATTCTCGCCGCAGCAGCGGCGGAGCACCCGCACCCGCCGCGGCCGTCGGCGTCGGCACCCTCACCTCCTCCACCTCCCCGGTCACCGCCTCCCGCCTTCTACTCCATCACCTGCTCCGCCCTCAACCTCTCCCACCCCACCACCACCACCACCGCAGCGTCCACAACCTCCCAAACCCTCGCGCGCGCGCTCTCCTCTTCCTCCGTCTGTCCCTCCTCCCCCGGCCCACCACCGCCCGCCTCCGCCGCCCCGAAATCCTCCAACCGCTCGTGCCCGTCCTACTTCCGCTTCATCCACGAGGACCTCCGCCCATGGCGCGCCGCGGGCGGGATCACGCGCGCCATGCTCGGCCGCGCCCGCCTCACCGCCACCTTCCGCCTCGTCGTGCTCGGGGGGAGGGCCTACGTGCAGCGGTTCCGCCCGGCGTTCCAGACGCGGGACCTCTTCACCATCTGGGGCGTCCTCCAGCTGCTCCGCCGCTACCCCGGCCGCGTCCCCGACCTCGACCTCATGTTCGACACCGTCGACTGGCCCGTCGTCCGCACCCACCTCTACCGCGGGAAGTACGCCCAGGTCATGCCGCCGCTGTTCCGATACTGCGGGGATGACAGGACGCTGGACATTGTCTTCCCGGATTGGTCGTTCTGGGGGTGGTAATTTTACTTACCTGCTTGTGTCGACTGTCAATTTCATTATAAAAGGGATGAATGAGGAGCTGAGCACCATAGCTTTGATGGCTCCGAAACTGCTTCTCTATGATATGTCCAAACCAGCAGCCACATGACATTTCTACTGTGTTACCCAATGTTCACTAGGTTGATGCCTAAAGTT
Source organism: Digitaria exilis (assembly GCA_015342445.1). Taxonomy (NCBI): domain Eukaryota; kingdom Viridiplantae; phylum Streptophyta; class Magnoliopsida; order Poales; family Poaceae; genus Digitaria; species Digitaria exilis. The sequence goes on along the minus strand of JACEFO010001776.1, from coordinate 236,154 downwards.
ATTAGTATCATTAATAGAATAACCAAATTTATTTCAAGTTTCCATTAGCTTACCTTTGGATATTCATTCATATGAAGTACTACAGCAGTTTTAATGGACGTGGGTATTCTTGGTTGCCAGGCCGGAGATCAACATAAAGCCATGGGATGCCCTGCAGGAAGACTTGAAGAATGGTAATAATAGAGTGAGATGGATGGATAGAGAACCTTATGCTTACTGGAAAGGGAATCCATCAGTTTCGACAACACGGCAGGAACTGGTCAAGTGTAATGTCTCTAGTACACAAGATTGGAATGCAAGGATTTACGCTCAGGTAACGTTAAAGTTTCCACCCCAGCAATTAGTCCCAGCAATTAGAGAAAGTATAGTTGCCCCTTTCCCCTCATAGACTAAAATAGTTTTATTCCAGATCAAAATGGTTTAGATTGCAAACTTTGCAAAATGTTTTTGCATTGGGAAGCCTTCCCAATGTACCTTTTGCAATCTAAACACCCTCTAAATTTTGCTTTTGGTGATAAGTACTTTAGATATTTATTATCTTACTTTGTTCTTGTTGTTCGGTTGCAGGATTGGTTCAAAGAGAGCAAGGCAGGGTACAGGGACTCCGACTTGGGTAGTCAATGCTCACATAGGTTATCCTTTTTTTATTTGATTCCTGTGGAGTTATAGCAAGCAAGGGTTTACATAACATAGTTTTATTGGTACACTAAGTTTTTAATATTTTCTTAACCTTTAATAGGTACAAGATCTATATTGAAGGATCTGCGTGGTCGATCAGTCAGAAATATATACTAGCATGTGATTCAATGACACTGCTAGTTACACCAAAATACTACGATTTCTTTTCAAGGTCACTCATGCCAATTCAGCACTATTGGCCGGTTCGGGATGACAATAAATGTGCGTCCATAAAATATGCTGTTGACTGGGGCAACTCTCACAAGCAAATGGTACTTTAAATATATCTGCATGCAATGATACATTTGTAAGAAATTAGCAATGACGACAGAATGTTAGAGCAAGCAATGACTTATCAAATTTGAGCAAGAATTAAGAACTGCAACAGGGGCATTCAGGTTCTCATCCAAAATCTGTAGTATGAGACTCTTCAACTTAGGTTGGATATATAAGTGCCTACAGTTTAATGAATTTGTTTCACTTGCCTTCTCTTTACTAATGACCCCAAAGGGTTTTCCATGAGGATATTTCTTAGATGGTATGTCTGGTCCAAACCCTGGATGCACGCAGGCGGGCCTTTGAACTTAGAGTGAATAAGTACTTTTCTGAGATTGTCATGCGACACTTGCTTCACTGTTGTAGTTTCATGGTTTTATAATGCATTCCTTCGAAGAGGAATAGTCAAAGTTAGCATTAGAGACTATCAGCAATGCTATAAAGAGCATCAGGAAAGTGGCAGTAATTTTTCATTGAGTAGATTCTTTAGAATTTTGCTTGCCATATGCTGGAATCTTGTTCCTTTTTCTTCCAATTCTTCTCAAACGAAAATACTTTCTCATTCTTCAAAGCTTTTGTAGGCACAGCGCATTGGAAAGCAAGCAAGTAATTTAATTCAAGAAGATCTCACTATGGACAACGTTTATGACTACATGCTTCACCTTCTAACTGAATATGCCAAGCTTTTAAAGTTCAAGCCAACTAGGCCACCTGAAGCTGTTGAGATCTGTTCTGAATCTTTGGCATGCCAAGCTGAAGGCCTTGAGAAGAGGTTTCTTGTGAATTCCATGACAAAGTCTGCCCATGATGCAGCTCCATGCGATCTGCCTCCTCCCTTCAGCTCCGGTGAGCTCAAGATGCTAAAACAGAGGAAAGAAAATTCAGTAAAGCAGATTGAAATGTGGGAGCAAAAAGCTTTGAGGACATAGATAGCAGGCTTTGGACTGGCTTTTTAACCCCTTCCAAGCATAGGCATAGATATGCTAACAGTTTGGGACTTACGATCTAATTCAGTGTCATTGTAGTTCTAACAAACACGAACCACTCATTTACTGAAATCAGTGTGTAAGCATCTATAGAAATTGAGCAAATAGCAGCTTTTCTTTGGTAGTTTTTTTTTTCTCCTTGAAGTGATTTTAGCTATATTTTTTTATATTTGGTTTAGGTTGGATTAATATTTGTAAAGCCACTGTAACTGGTACTGAGGAATGGAACAATTATTAAAAAAAAATATGATTCTTGGTGCATCCTCATTTTTTATTTGTTTTCACATTGGATTGTTTGTTTGATATTTTAAAATGTTTTTGCTGCTTCACTGAGATAATTTGGATGCAATAAAAATGATACCGATATTACAGATATTTCTGTACTAGTGTGAAACAAAGTATGGAAAGACCAAAATGAAACAAGGTATGCCCATATATGTTATTCAGTGTCAACTCCTGTGTGTTCTTGTTGCACTATGTGGACAGGATAGTTTGATGCAGGCAAGGGCATTCCTACTTCCAGTGCTTACACCAACGAGGCAACAATTGCTTCACCAGTATTTTCTGCACCATTGCAGAGGAAACTGGTGCCATAATACTTACCGAGAGGAGGTTTTGTTGGTACTTCAGAATCCTGATCCATTTATGATTGCATCATGTGGAGCTACGAAACCTTTGTGAGCCTCTTACTGGTGAACAGTGGAAGAATCCAGGTTTCAGTTCTCCACAGCAGCAATAATGTTGATTTCAGGTATAGATTGTTAGACACCGAACTAGTTCTCTCTCAGTTTTTCCACTAGTCACTCACATGAGCTTGCATTGATCATGGGTTTGGTTGTTGTAGTGAAAAACTGAAATTGAAAACCTCCCCTTGTTTGACATTCTGCCACACCTACAGTCCATTGTGCAAAAAAACTATGGCAGCATCAGAGTATTTGTGATATGGTTGTCTCCGTTGCTTTACATGTTACTGCCAACTTTTTATGGTTTGGCATCAACAACCAACTAGTTAGTAGTCAGTGGAGTAAAAGAGACTTTGGAGCAAGTGACAAGTATATTTTTTTTAGCATTCTTCATAATCATATTCTTCCTTTTCTTATCAAGTATTTTTTTTCACCTTTTACTGTCCTGTTGTTGCTTTGTCCATTACATTGCAACCCGGCTGCATTTCAGGTTATGTGGTCATATATTATCAATATCTAGCTACACTGGCATGGTAAAGAACAAGATATTAGCTAATTCTCATCGGTGGAACAAGGCACCAAGAAACAAGGAGGGTTGATATCTGAAGGAGTTGAAAATCAATTTGGAATCGAAGACTGAGGCTGGAGATAGGAGTATGGGACCGCCCAACATGCTTTCTTCAGTACTGATATGTTTCCAGAGGTAATACATCTCTTTCTGTACCTATGCTCTTTCAGGGTATTGCAAGCGGTTACAAGTACTCAATGGTCAATCTAAAAGGAGGGAAACAACAACTTTTTGAAAGGCATATGCAGAAAGAAGAGATAAAGTAAAGAATGTCACTTTCAGAAAGAGTACCAGAGAAACTTGTGTCTGAAGGCTATCCCAACCCATTCATTTGCCAGCCATAGGAATCATGATTAGTCTTGTGTTGATTTGCTTCGAAGCAGCACTATCTCACTTTCCAGGACATTTTTAAGGTAAACAATCTCCACAACCCTGCATGTGTGTATTCCCACAATAAAAAAATTGTATCTCCTGGACTTCAAGAAGTTTACAGAAACACAAATCAATCTGAACTCTGGAAAGTGAGAGAAAGGCTTCCCACAGTAAAAATTTCTATCTCCTGGGCTTCAAGAAGTTACATACGCACAAATCAATCTGAACACTGGAAATTGAGAGAAAGGCCTCGTTTCCTTTTTATCAAGAAACATAAAACAGCAGGTATGCCTGCATGTGTTCTAGTAAGTTGTAACCAGAGCCTCAGGCATGGAAATGCTTGTGACTTGTGAATTATACTCATTTATTCTGATTAACCTGTGTACAGTGCCTTGCTTTTCCTTGCAGGCTGACATTTCTTTTGGTTACCGCATGATGGTGCCCTGTCTGTCAAACTTAAGTAATGACAATCGTGATGTGTACCCCCATCTCTGATTACTCTAGTATTGTCATAACTTTCTGCAATAGTGGTTGTAACAACTCTTCTCAGGTGATCGCGTCATTCTTTGTAATAAAAATGTCAAAAGATCTGATTGCAAGCAAGTGCAAGGAAACGACCATGGAGAAAAGAAATATTCGGTCCGGCCGTGACATGAAACGAAACTGTATTCTATAACCTGACCCCCAGAAGATTTGAATCGTCACCTAACCAGTCATTTTCAGGACGCCTGCGTGAGGAGCGTGTCCGGACTGCCAAGCCGAGGAAGACCTGAATTGGCCTGGAAGATTTCAAACTTCGATGGAGGGACGAACACCAGAACTCTGAAAAAAGTGATAAGCTCAAGGGTCAGCTTCAGGTAAAGATGATTTGCCACCTGAATACCTGATCCGGTACTCCGGAGCTGTGCGTGTCACGCATGTGTTGTGTCCTGATCTGTGATCTCTACCTGTCTGTACAGTGCTTTCCTCAGATTTGGTGCCAGCTTCAGGTGAAATAGTCCTTGAACCTGTGGCTGTGACTCTGAGTTCTGGTGTCTAGAGGTGGCATAGCATTGCCATCTCTACGTGACAAATGCGTGTATGTCACGTGCGTACGATGAGACCAGTGTGTGGAACGTTGGGTATGCGGCACGTGCCCCAGGTGTACAAACTCCGCTCCGGTACGTACAGCCGCTGTAGGGTGGTGAGACCCAGAAAAGGTGGCAAAAATAAAGTGGAGCTGATGGATTAATACCTGGGGGCGGGTTTGGTTGTCCCCTTGTCCTCGTACGATTAGACTAGTAACGCCCATCATCACTGCTTGGCGTGGCCGTTAAGTGCAAGCAGTGTGCAGCTACTTCGTCTTCTTCCACCTCTTGGGCATAAACACGCGCGAGAAGATTGCTGACCATGTGAAGCGAACGAGTCTGCTTTCCTCTCAGGTTGCTTCCATCGGCCCGCCACCGTCTTGATACCTTCTTTTCCTTTGCGGTGGTTCTCCGTTACCCGGGGGAGGAGAAGCGGCATGTCGACGGCCAGGCTGCTCGGGATCTCCATCCTCTGCTTGCTTCTCGTCAGAAATTCGGAATCCGTTTCAGATGAAGGTATTTCTCGTCGCATGTGTTTTGTAATCCTTTCTCTTCCTGGTCTATTCTTCAGTCTCGCTTTTTGATGAGTCCTGAATAATTTGGTTTTGTGCTGTTGTGCTCTTGCGTTGCGTTTGCAGTATCTGCTCTTCTTGCGTTCAAGATAGCCATCTATGACGACCCTCTGTCCAAGCTGTCCGACTGGAACTCCAAGGACAAGGATCCCTGCTCCTGGTCTGGCGTCGGATGCTCGGCGCTCAACAGCCGCGTGGTTACTCTGTAAGAAATACGAACTCATCGTCTACGTTTGAACCCATTGATTTTTTTTATCCCCTTTTATGAAGGCTGTATTATTCTGACAAAAAAATGTAAGGTTCTTGCTTGATTAGCGCTTTGTTTTTTGAGGCCTATCCGTGGCCTTTCCGGTCTACTTGATCAAATAACATAGTTCAGATGAAAACAGAAGTTGCTATCCATATGCCAAATGTGATATGATGGCCTGTATTAGAGCTTGTTGAAATGAATAATTAAGGGCTATCCACTTGTTGGAAATTAAACACTTGCTGAAGGTAGAAAAGTAGAAGGATCTCTGCACCATGGTAGGACAGGACGATGCATGTGTTCACAGTAAAAGTGGATAAAGTTTCTGACACGCGATAAGGCACCCAGTTGTGGAACCTATTATTGAACTTTTTACTCGTGTCTCCAGTTGACTCAGCAAAAAGTTCATGAAATTTCTCCGAGAAAAAAGATAACATGCACATATTTTTGAGTATGTGAAATTGTTGGGTTTTGTGGTCCCTCCATAAGTCCAGATAGTTCAGGAGAGCAGATCCTCAAGCCAATTAGTTTTCTGTTTTTGTGTTGAAAGAAAAGTAGAAGACTATCTTGCAGAAACATGTAGAAGACAGGCAGTTTTCCTTCGAATTCAGATAGTGAATGTTCTTGAATAAGAAATTCTAGATAATTTTTTTCTCTGTCTACAAAAGAGCTGTTTGTCTCATAATAATGTCTGTTACCTGTCCCTGTATAGAGAATTGTCGAATTCATCTCTCCAAGGATTCTTGGCACCAGAGATCGGATCCCTGAGATCTTTGCAAAAACTGTGAGTACTGACACTCCATGTAGATCCAGTTTTGTTTCACCTAAAATGAATATCAAATGATAGTCTTGGCAAACCTCTTGCAGTGTGTTGGATCACAATACATTCATGGGCTCAATACCAAAGGACATCAGCATGCTAAAGAACCTGATCGAGCTGAACCTTAGCACAAATCAACTTGCAGGGCCCATTCCCAGTGAGATTGGTGACATGACAAAGATCGCAAAAATGTACAAGCAAGAGCCAAAGATCAACTTGTGCTATTCTTAGCATTACTTCAGTTTCATAACTCATCTATTCTCTTATGCCCTAGAGACCTTCACGCAAATCGGCTGGATGGCACTATCCCTCCAGAGCTTGGCAGGTTGGGGAGCCTCGTTGAGCTACGGTTGAGCAATAACAATCTTACAGGGATTATTCCTGCAAGTAATGATTCGAATATGTAAGTAAATGTTTTCAGTCTGAAAACCCCAGAAGTTGTTTTCAGTAAGCATGAACTTGGAAGCATGTTCTTTTCTGTACAAAGGAATATAGCGGTTTAGTTAAGAAGTTAGCATCGATCAGCATTGGCTGCATTTTGGCTCTGAATGAGACAAAAAAACAATGATCGAATTGTCAACTTCAAAACCTTAACAGTAATATTTTATTTAGACATCAGTTAATATGCCATATGAACAACCATCTGTATTTGTAATATTTGTTTCAGGGAATCTGCCAACAGCAATGATCAAACTGGATTGTGTCAATTATCTAAGCTAACCAATATTGACCTCTCATATAACTTTTTGGTTGGAGATATTCCCACATGCTTAAAGCAAATCCAAAGGTACACTTCACCATTTTTGGTTTAAATGTTTCGGTTAAGTCTTCCTGAACTTACCTATTTTACAGTATTTGAACAGATCAAGCTTCATAGGGAATTGCTTCGAGAATAATGACACATCAAACCGTCCACTGCAGCAATGTATGGTGATATTTTATATTTTAACAGTCATGTTATAGTGCCTAATACAATTTATCTTCATTTTGGGTCGGACATATTTTTCTTCTGTAATTTGGCAAAAACATATAAGCACATCACTGGCTGCAAGATATAATTAACAGTTCCTTGGGACAATCCATATGCGGGAGGGAAAAAAAATGAAATTTCTCAAAAGTTACTTTATCGATAAGCTATGACTGCAGCGATCCTAGCATCTACTAAACTACATATTCTGTCAACGACCATTAGGCTAGCCTGAATAAAGAAGTCCAACCCTTTCTTCATCCCTAGAAGACAAAATTGAATGCGCTTGTGGGCTCGAGAAAATAGGCAATGATGAAAGCCTAACTATAGTTTGTTAAAATTTATCGGACACTTAACAGGAGAAAAGTAGTCCTTGTCACATTGCAGATTGCATTGTCAGTTTCTGATCACTAAGTTACTGATCATTTTGGGACCCATGGGATAGTGTAACCTTGGCTTGTTAAAATAAAAACTTGAAATTGACACTTTGTTTACTTCCTTGTTGGATCCCATCTCCCACATTCTTCCCTTTGTCCTCCTGTGATTTTATCGTCCAAGGCCCCTGTCGTTTTTTTGTTCGATGTTAATAGCCCCATCTTTTTAAAAATGCCCAAGTCTATTTTGTGTGTTTCCGTATGCTTGTTACATTTGAGTGGCACAATATAACTCATACCGGTCAAAACAGAATGTACCCAGTTACTTCTGTAATGTGCTTTTTATGAACAGTGACAGTGAGCAAGTGCACTACATCATAATTACAGGTGAAATTAATCAGGACACAAGCAAAGACAACCATACTGATGAGAATGAGCAGAAAGGCCTGCCAGAGCCACTTTGGCTTCTCATTCTGGAAGTCATTGCAGCAGTTTCGTTCCTTTCCTTGTTAACACTTTGTACCATCACTGGCCTCCGAAGGTGCAGAGCTAGATCCTCTGGGTCCGAGAACAGTGTTCCATGGACAAGAGCTGTAAGCTGGAAAGAGAACACCGTAATATCAATTGGTTGGTGCCTGTTTTTTTTTTATGCGAGTTACTTGGCAATAAACTGTACGCTTTGTTGATTACCATTCGTTGCTTGTGTAGATGATGATCTCCTGATAAATGTGCCGAAGATAAGCCGGCAGGAGCTTGCAGAAGCTTGTGAAGACTTCAGCAACATAATTGGATCTTCTCATGAGACAGTTGTTTACAAAGGAACTCTGAAGGATGGCCGGGAGATCGCTGTTGTGTCGCTGTCCGTTTCGGTGCATTATTGGAATGACTATGTAGAGCTTTACTTTCAGAAAGAGGCAAGCGCTCACCAGTTCTATTCTTCTATAAAACTCACATTAAGATTTTTACTGCTGTACATTTAAACCTCATACTATGCTTAAAATCTTCAGGTGATAGAAATGGCCAGACTGAGTCACGAAAATGTTGCAAAGATGGTGGGATACTGCAAGGAGTCTGACCCGTTCTCAAGAATGCTGGTCTTTCAGTACCCACCAAATGGGACACTCTATGAGCATCTTCATGGTAAGTATATAAGCTATTGCCTTGTTATTCATGATTCGGCAGCAATCAAAAAGCATAACTCGGTGCGTTAATTGCTTGCAGATTCGGAAGGGTGGCAAGTATCTTGGCCCAGACGGATGAAGCTAGCACTCGCCATCGCACGTGTTCTCAGATACTTGCACACTGAGTTGCAACCTCCGTTTGCTGTTGCTGCACTGACGTCCAGTTCAATCTACCTAACTGAAGATTTCTCACCAAAGGTCTGTTTCATTTGCACTCCTAGTGACACCACTAAATCAAAGAGCAAACCTCTCTTCTCACATGGCACCATGAAACTTATCAAAAAAGAAAAGAAAAGGAAAGGCAAACCTCTTCTCACATGTCACCATGAAAAAAAACATGGCACCATGAACATCAGGCTCTAGTCCTAGCTCGTGTAACAACTGGGATCATTGTGCTTTTGTAGATAATCGATTTCGAGAGGTGGAGGCATCTTGTGACCAAACCAGAACTTGGCTCAGTAAATGGCGCGTCTATCAACAACATCACAGATTCTCGGCACAAGCGTTTCATGGACGTCCAGGCAAACACCTTCGCGTTCGGGGTGATCCTGCTGGAGTTGATCAGCGGCAAAGCTTCTGTTTCGTCCAAAGATACAGGGGACCTGGTGGACTGGGTAAGTGGCTGCTTTGGCTCAAGCTTCACTAGCCCCGACTCCTGAGTCCTGACATGGATAGCATGTCAACAATTTCAGGCAAGGAAGTACCTGGAGCAGCCTGAGGAGTTCAGCAAGCTGGTGGACCCGAGGCTGCAGAGGCAGAGCGTGAACCAGGAGAGCCTTGGTATCGTCTGCAACGTGGTGAACCTGTGCATCGATCCGGAGCCGTCGCGGCGGCCCTCAATGAGCATGATCGCGGCCATACTGGAGGAAGGCATCGAGACGTCGGCGGCCACTTTGCTCAGGGATTCGTCTCTGGCCTGGGCCGAAGCCGAGCTGGCCATCTCCTAGATGTCCTTTGAAGCTTTGCTCGTTTGCTGCCGCTCGTCAGGCTGTAGTTGCTTGGAAAGTAATGTTTGACCTATTGTTACTCCATTTATGCATTGTATAATGTTATGTTTTCTTGAGAAAGAATGGTACAAATATCTGAAAATTGAAAAAATGTACTACCTCCGTTCTTAAATATATGACACCATTGACTTTTTCCTTCAACTTTGACCAATGATATTTTATTAGATACTTTGTTAAATAGCGTAAAATGGGTACCACTACATCTATTATTGATAATACTTTGGATTTAACTAGTAGACTTATCTAGTCGTATAAATATTTGTAGAAAAGGCGAATAGTCAAATGAAGAAAAAAAGTCAATGGTGTCATATATTCAAGAACGGAGGTAGTATCAACTTATCGATTTGATCAGCATGACCAGGAGAGTGCATTTTTTTCCCCAAACTCAAACAGAGGGAGAAAAGGAGCATTTACCTTTCCTGAGAATATATTTTTGTTTAGGAATACCTTTATAATATCTCTCCCAGTCTCCCTAGGTTTTGAGCGTACGGATTTCGTGGAGAAATTTGAGGTTTTATGGATATAATATGGGACGGGTTAAGGCGCGACAGGTCGCGCAATAGCGAACCGCGCGACTCCGCTTGGTCGGAGAAGCAGTGAGCCAGTGACGCACATGTTTGACATCATCTAGGAAAAAAAGGGTGTCCATAAGTTTAGAACTTCGTAACTTTTGTATACAATATCTGTTTCTGATTTGGTTTCCACAATTATATTCTACACGTCGAGACGAATAAAACTAGATCCCAGTTGCCTATATATTTGAAGGATTTTTTTTATTCATAGCAACTTATGTGTAAATATGTAATCAAAATTATAAAAGGAGTTGCCACCATGTATATATTAAAGTTGTCACATGCTATGCACATAAGTTTCTATATAAAAAAAAGGGAAAAGTCTATTTTTCACCCTCCAATTATTACAAAAGTCTGATTTTCAACCAACAACTACGAAACCGGACACTAAACACCATCCAACTATCCAAACCGTACAAAATTGGCCCTTTGAGTGGTTTTGAAGGTGGTTTTGTATTTTCAAAAAAAATAAAAAATAATTTTGTATTAAAAAATTATAACTAATTTATTTTGAACTAGAAAAATTAGATCTGGTGCAAATGTTTTTCTAAAAATATGACCCACATGTTGGTGCACCATTAGAAGTTTTTTGCATATTATTTATTTTTATTCTAATTATTTTTTAAAAAAAACAATAAGACACTAATAATATAAATATATAATACCTAAATATTATTAAATAGTGTACCAATAGGTTGGTTATATTTTAAGAGAAATTTCGGCATTGATTTCATATTTTTTTGGGTCCAAAATGAATTAGTTATGGTTTTTTAAAGTTTAAATAATATTTCTGCTATTTTAGAAAATCCAAAACCACCCTCAAAACCACCCAAAGGGCTAATTTTACATGGTTTGGATAGTTGGAGGGCCTTTAGTATCCGGTTTTATAGTTTGAGGTTGAAAATCAGCAGCCTTTTGTAACAGTTGAAGGGTGAAAAATAGACTTTTCCCTAAAAAAAAGTAAAGCTATTACGAGTACTCTGTATGAACATAAGTTGTTATTGAAAAATAAATGCTACATCCATTGATGAATGTATAATGTCTACTACAAACAAATTGTGAAAAATATACTATTTTTCTTGTGTTAAACATCATGTATTTGAAAACAAGCGGGGTATCAACTTGTATGGAGACTATATAGAGATCATGTATCAACTTATGTTAAATATAGAGATTGTATCAATTAAGTAGAGATTTATGTGACTAATGAGTTACTTTAAATATAGTATTAACTTATACACAAAACATGTAGCAACTTGTGTTTTATTTTAGAGATAGGACCTTTCTTCTTGTCTAGTAAAAAATTATGAACATACATGGATACTTCATACATCATACATGTAACAAGGTCAGGGTAAAAATTATTTCCGTTGCAATCTATGTATATTTGGTTCTTAGATTTACACATAAGTTGCTATACACGTAATATAGAACTACCTAGTACATATTTATCATAAGTTTAAAATGCTATCTCTAAATATATTCATCATGGATTTAGTTTTATAGACTTGTTGTAACGAATATAGCAATGAGATTGGAATTGAAAACGAATTATTCGGAGAAGAATTACAACATTTTTAATAGTTTTTTAGAAGAAGAACATTTTTAGTGTTGAAATATATAGAATATAAAAAGAAACATGGGCTGTGGAACACCGACAATGTTCGTGCCGCAGCAGACACTAAGCGTGACTTGTTTTTATTAGCCCATAAATACGTACTGAATTAACCCATGACCCAATAGCTCCTATGCGGGCCGCACGGGGGTCGCGCGAATCGCGCGAGCGCGACCAGGCGCGCTTTAGCTTTTTCGATATAATATGGAAAGATGGTTAGAGAAGCAAAGACGTACGTGCGACACGCACGTGATACACAATTTTCTTAGAGACGATTCTGTCAATATAATCATGGAGCACGAGCTCACGCAGCACTAATAGCCCAACGGGTGCAACTTATGGATATTTTAGAGTAAACAAATAGTAATCATAGTTGCGTCACCAGCTTTGATGTATATAACATTGAATGTAAGGTTTAACAATGTTGTTTACAAAATAATTAGCAAAGAAGAATTACATTTGGTTTCGGCAAATACATTCAGGTACACAACCAATCAAAATCAACCAAGAAAAAAACATATATCATATTAATTTATAGGATATGTCCACTTATGTGGAAGGTACGTTATGTTCCCATTAATTTTTATTAATTTCGCTGAATATGACTGGCGGAATATGAACCATACTAAATATATATATATATATATATATATATTTTTAGAGCACACAGATTACCCTAACTGAATTCACCTGTGATTCCAATTCTCCCTTTCTGTTCCCATCGTCGCCACTCGCCAACTCTCTTCCTCTATCTGATGCCGCTCGCGGCCGCCTCCTGCCCCACCTGGCCAGCGACCTTGCAGCACCGCCCTCGCACCACTGCAGCTCGCTCGCAGCAGCACCAGTCAAGCTCCAGTCACCCGCGATGGAAGGCGAAGGCCGGGCCCCGCAGCCTATGGCTTGCCCACGGCACGACAGTGTCCGACCCACGCTCCACCTTGAGCCCACCCCTTGCGCCGGCGGTAAGTCCTAGCAGCCATCACTCCTGATCTCGCTAGTGCCGCGATGCACCTTCTTCTTCTTCCCAACGTGCGGCAGCCACGCTTGGCTCTTTCCTCCCCGCATTGGATTGCTGAGCCTAGGCGCTGTGAACTGCGCTTGTCTTGGTGCACTGGTGATGGGCTGATGGCCAAGGCCACCGATACAGGCTGACGAGCGGGTAGGACAGGCGCAGCACAGCTGCGCGGGGGCCATGGGATGGGAGGCAGGTCGGGCGGCACACAGCAGTCAATGACGCGGGGGGCACGGGCGGCGGTCCAGACGAGGAGCCGGCGCGGGCGCCAGCGCCGGCGTGCAGGAGGCGGAGATGGGGATTGGAGGAGGAACGCGGCAGACCTCCTCACGGGCGTCACGTCCGATTAGAAAAGAAAAAACGATTTAGAAAAGAAGAAAACGATTTCGGTGGGAGGAGAAATAATGATTTCGGTGGGTAGAAAAACTTGGGTGAGATTTTTTTTTATTTTGGCAGAAACATTTTCTAAATATCAGTTTTTGTGGGTTTGACCCTCTCCCTACCTATATTGACCCTTACATGTGGGTCCGACGTGAGAGGTAAGATGGGCCTAAATTAGGTGACAAACATTTTCAATTCTATTCATTCGTTCGTAGATATAGATAGACAAAGGGATGATTTGCCGCTCTCTTCGTTGATCATACTGAGAATGTAGCATCTCAAATAAGCTCGGTAATTTTGTTGTGTATGTTTTCACTATTTCAAGGTATAATTTAAACGATAGAAAATTGTAGAGGCGTTTTTAGAATTTTAGGGACAGCGTAGACTCCTCCAGTCCAATGGGCAGCGGTCATCAAGAGGAGGAATGAGCCAACGGGTCTTCGCCATCAACGGTTTTCCTTTGGCTCAGCCCAAATCCCGGCCCACCAGCAAAACCCTCGACTCGCTGTCTGCGTTCTCCTGGTTCCTGCACAGGCAAAACTCTTGGTTGATTAAAAAATAATAATTTTGGTGGGTAGAAAAATCCCAGGTGAGAAAATAAAATCAATTTTGGCAGAAACATATTCTAAATATGAGTTTTGGGGGTTTGACCTTCTTTCCACCTCTGTTGACCCTTACAGGCAGGTCCAGCGTGAGAGGTAAGATGGGCCCAAATTAAGTGAGAAACGTTTTCAATTCTACTCCTTCTTTTATAGATAGATGCTGAAGCCCGAGGGCCTAGGCAAAGACCGCCCACGAAATTTAAGGCCCAGCTTTCTAACTTGTGCAGGGTTGCGGGCTAACTAGATGCATGGAGGCGTTAGGCTATCTACAATGGTATCCTTTAAATTTCACCCTCCAAAAAAATATTTTCCTACCCTGTAAAATATTTTATCCTCCAAATCCAACATCAATTGCAACGGTGTCCTCTCTCTGCTCCCCTATCTCCGATCTGCTCGACACCGTAGCCCAGCACCTCGCGTCGCCTCCGGCGTCCTCGGCTCCACCTTCTGCTCCCTGCTCCATCGACATGCGCCCCCATCCTCTTCTCTCTATGCCGGCGAGGTGCCCTGCTCTGCCGCGTCGCCTTGGCCCTCCTCCGGCATCTCCGACAGCGGGCCCTGCGGCGGCACCGGAGCAGAGGCCTCGACTTCAACGGCGGTGGAACAGCACCAGCAGCAGCCGGCGTCGTCTCGCTCGCCGTCACCGTCGCCGCGCCTGCCCGGGCCTTTGCCGGTGACGAGCACCCACCAGGCGATGAGCACCACTGTGCGAAATGGGTTCGCCTCTTCGGATCGGACTTGTGCGACGACAGCCTCCACGTGCTCGTCGTCAAGAAAAACTAGCTACCGCAGCAGAGCCGCTGATGTCCCACACCGCTGTAGTCCGAATGCAGTTTGACAGTGAACATGACCTGTTTAATTGATTTTTATTTGTGAACCAACTTCAGCTTTGCTGATGTAGCAAACTGAAAAGAACAAGTGAGGTTCCCTGTTTGAAAACTTCTACTGCTTGAGTTTAAAAACTTAATTAGCATGTCCCATGTTTGAATCACATGTGAAGTTCCAGAAATATGGCTCAATCTAGATGTCTCAGCACATTTAACTTTGTTACTTGAAATCTGTCGATAATTTTCAGGTTTGCAATCTGAAAATTCAGTCACTCATTCAGCCGGAACCAACTGTTGAATTAACATGGTTCAGAGTTGCAGCAGCACTACACGAGGCAAAAAGCTTGTAAACCTTGTTGTTTTGTCATCGACGCCACCTCCAGCCTCGCCGCGCGGCTCTACATTCCCAGCGACGCCCTCGCCACGTCGTCCTGCGCGAGGCTTCCCGTCGTCGTCTACTTCCACGGCGGCGCCTTCTCCGTCCACTCGGCCTTCTCCGCCACCCACTCCCGCTTCCTCAACGCGCTCGTCTCCGCGTCGCGCGCCATCGCCGTCTCCGTCGACTTCCGCCTCGCCCCCGAGCACCCTCTCCCCGCCGCCTACGACGACGCTTGGGCCGCGCTCCGCTGGGTCGTCTCGAGCTGCGCTGCCGGGTCCGCGCCCGAAGCGCCCGAAGAGCCATGGCTGGCCGAGCACGGCAACGTCGCGCGCCTCTTCGTCGCCGGCGACAGCACCGGCGGGAACATCGCGCACAACGTGGCAACGAGGGCAGGCCGAAGCGGCGGCGACCTCCCCTGCGGCGCGCGGATCGAGGGGATGGTGCTGCTGCACCCTTACTTCCGCGGCGGGGAGCTCGTGCCGTCGGAGCGCACGATGGAGCCGGTGTCGTTGGAGAGGGCGGAGCGGTGGTGGGCGTTCGTGTGCGCAGGGAGGTACGGGATCGGCGCCGACGACGGGGGAGGTGGCGATTTGAGGGAGGCGCCGTGAGCCGGTAGATTTGAGGGAGCCCCGTCCGGCCCTATAGAACCGAGGATGCGATACAGGGCACCGCTGCATACCGTTTTGTTTTTAAAAACCCAAAAAAATGCCGGTTCAGGACGGTTTAAGGGACGCGGCTGCAAACAGTCTTAGGGCTCAAATCGCCGACACACAGCCCACGGATCGGCCCTGCGAATGCCCAGAATGAAGCTTTTTATTATGCCCTTTTCTTCATTTTCAGAAAATAAAGGGGACAAACGGGGTGAAAGAACTCGAGAAGGGCAAGTTTTTTTTGCGGCTGCGCTGCGTTGCCATGGCGGGAGATGAAACTGACCAACCCATGTCGGAGTACGAGAGGCAGCGGCTGTCGCGTATATGCGAGAACGAGGCCCGCCTCGAGGCCCTGGGCCTACGCAGCCTCGCAGCGTCCCCTCTCCTCCGCAATCCGTCAGCGGCGGCGGCAGCGAAGGGGAAGCAGAAGAAACGGTCTGCCGATGAGGACGAGGAGTACATTCCGTCCCAAGACAGCGGCGGTGAGGAGGACGACGGGAGCTCGTCGGAGAGTGGTCAAGATGAAGAAATGGATGAAGAGGGGAAATCAGTCTCTAGGTCTCGTACCAAGGTGCGTCTTGTTTCCCCCTTTTCTTCGCTACCTGTATTTCATCTCAGTTTGATTTCTGTTTCACCCTTGGTTGATTGATTATCAATAGCATAGTTTAGTTATGATTATGATAATATGGTGTCTTATGTTGTAGCAACTTGTCCTTGTGCCTGCCAGGTTAAATCATCTCCTTTTACTGTGCAATGTATTTAAGATCTATTAATGAAATCAAGTGCTATTATGTTTATATCGTGTATGAAAGTTTTATCTGCATAATAGTTTTCTAATTTTGTTTCAGGGAAAGAAAAATAAATTATCAAAGTCAGGTAAAAAATCTACAAAGAGCACGCCTACCAAATGTAGCTCTTTTTCTACTGATTTCGTGGATGATGATGCAGCCTTGCAGCAGGTATTGTGATAAACTGAGAACCACAAATACAACTACCAAAACAGCATTAATCCTAGAATGGCAATTAAGCCCTAAACTTTTGTGCTAAGGTTTCATTGTATGATCAGATTAGCAAGCACTTCAGCAATGCTAATATGCAGGCAATTGCTCTCTCCCTGGCGGAATCTTCAGAAACGTCTATGACCACAATGGGTGCAGAAACCTCGAGCACAGCGAAGGGAGCAAGTGAAAACACTCCATACAAGAATAACGGCAAAACATCTGTTCAGGACTCAGCTAAGAATAGGAAGATCAAAATGCTGGTACTTCCCTTATGACTTGACATGTACTATTAAGTTTCAGTTGTGCCTTGTATGTTTTACACTCATGCTTTTGATTTTTTTCAGGGTAAGAGCAGAATACAACTGACAGAAGATGATGTGGTTGCATTCTTCTTCTCATTTGATGGTATTCTTATCTGCTGACACCAAACTTCGTTTTCTACATATCTGCCCCGTCAATGCATCTAGGGTTGATCATTATTTCCTCATCTTGTTGAGGAGAATGAAGTCTTTCCTGGAAATGTTGTTAACTCAAAGTAACTTTGTTTTGAGCCACTTATTTTTGTAAGGAATCATGGACTTTGGTGCAGATTTTTTTTTTTATCAGTTTAGTTTTGTACTTCATGCTTGTTTTCAGGCAATAGAATTTGCCCCTAGTCCCCATTTACATTTCAGTACCTGTAGGTTTTAGATGGAAGATATTAACAAACCAAATTTAAAAGGAATCAACATCTATTCTACAGAATGATAATGACATGATATGTTGTTGCACCTAGAACTGATACAGGGAAGAATATATGATAAGGTACTTTAGTCTATAATAAATTGATATTCTTCTTGTTGCACAATATTTGCCAAGAGGTGAGTGTGGGATGTTAGTATGTCAATACTGTTTTGGTATTTTAGTTATCTAGTATGGCAACCTGAAACTACCATACCTCAAATCAACTTCTCTGGCGGCCTCTGGGTATTCCCTTTTGAGGGAAATGGGTGTTATTATCTAAGGAGCAAAATAGTATTGATAGAATTATTGCTTATGCCCGTTACATGTTCTGTAAAGCTTCGCTTTTTTGTTGTTTTACTCGGTATATTGCTTGTGCAAACAGTATCAAACTATCAATTTGTCCCATTTTGATTTACAGAAGTTGGTAAAGGATTTATCACACCATGGGATCTTGAAAGAATGGCTACAATTAATGATTTCATCTGGACAGATTCAGAGATATCTAAGATGATCCGTTGCTTTGATAGTGATGGAGATGGAAAGGTTTGTCTTTTTTTTCTCTATCCAAATTAATTTTAGAGTTTTCTTCATCCACTATGGAAAAAGTCTGGTTCCTGCCAGCTGCCATTTACTGAAGCATTCCCCAGCTCTTATACTGGACAGAACTGACAATTTTGCTTTCTCCTTGCTATATGCTTTTTTTAAGGAAAAAAAAATTCCATCTAAATCTTGCAAATTATGGTTATATGATCAGGATAGGGATGTGTACATGATCGTTACATTTGGTTTTTACTGTAGGCACGCTGCTCGTTACATTTGGTTTTTTGTATTTTTGTTTGGTTCATAAATTACATAACTCTCTTTTAACTTGTTAGTTACTCCCTCTGTTCTAAAATATTAGTCATTCTGGATGTCTAAATTCATGGCATCTTCTATGAACCTAGACATATATTTGTCTAGATTCATATCATCTTCAAAGCATATGGTAAAAAGTCAGGATGACTAATAATTTGGAACGGAGGGAGTATAATTGATTTTGTATTGTTGAGCAAAGGTATCTAGGGCACTCTCTTTTTAACTAGCCAATCTAAGCACATATTATTTAAAATTATGGATGTGCTCTGGTTAGTGATTCCAATTAGGGAAATGATTATGAAGTTGCATAAGTCCAAGACCATAGATATTGATAGACAGAACTTCCTTTATTTGTTGAATAGACAGGTGAACTGAGAATACCAGAGCTATAGGAACAGCCCATATGAGATGAAGATTTTTTGTTGCTGTTGGAATTTGCATTATGCTCACTCTTCTTTTTCCGAACTCTTCTGCTTTAAAGAATCCCTCCTTAGTATGCGCTCATGAAAGAACTGTTCTATCAACGTAAAATCTATATGTTGCTTTTTATGACCTGACTGACATGTAATGACATCTATACTACCTAATATCATCATGACACAAGCTAATTTCATTGTTTTGAGCTAACTGAGGAAGAATTTGCAAATTAATAAAACTACTTGGACGCATTTTCATCCCTTGGGGAAAAGACTAGTCTCCTACCAGATAAATTCCTAATTCACTTTTTTGGAGCTTCTACTTTTACGACTAGGATGATAATTTCTCTTCAACTCAATTCCACAATACTTCCCCCTCTTACATCTTGGTTTTGCTTCTCCACAGATAAACCTTGAGGATTTCCGGAGCATCATATCTCGATGCAACATGCTGAAGGAGCCCGAGAAATGAGGATGAGGCATGGTGGTGGTCTGAAGAAGGAGCGCACTTCAGTATTCACTGTTTCCATAGCCTGGCCCGAGATAGTACATGAAGGACTATGCATAGAGCAGAACGAAGAATGTGAATCAATGGACAATGGTGTCGCTTGTTTTTTTGGTAGCCACTGTCCACTAAAGCCGAGCTTTTTTAAGATTTTGTCGTGTGGGCATAAGTGTTAATCCTCTTACACGCAACAAACTGTTTCTGAAACTGACAGATGTTTCTATCGCTTCAGTTTGTTTCCAAGCGGCGAATGGGAAGTCGTCGTGCCAAAGACCTATGCACGACTCGCCGACTCTATACTGCCTTTTGACTTTTGAGGGTGTGGCATAGCTGCTGTAACTAGCGTAGGTCCACAGATTACTGCATCGCCAATTCACTACGCGACATGGAGGATTGAACACATGCTCAGCTTGATACAGAGGATTGAACACATCACCGACGGCGGTGATGCAGCCTTTCAGGCATGTTTCGAGTGGATAAAAGTATTGCGCCACACTTTCTTGACTACTGTAGAAGTCTAAAACACAGCGTTTCTTGACTAAAGCACAGGGAGAGGGATTTTTCAACAACTGACCCAAAAGATATCAATAGTTACCCAGTTTCTTAGTTTCACAAGCTAACAGAAGAGCCAACACAAGATCAAGGATGCCAGGCTTTGTTGCCTGGGTGAGGTAGCCACTACGCACGCAATTACTGAAGACACCTGAATATGCTATGGAGTAGCGCTGTAGCAGTGTATTACATGTGAATAAATGCATTGGACAGCACAACGCAGATTAACACTGCCTCATCTATCTCTTCATCAGAAACCCTATCAGAACTCCAAGAAGAGCAATGGCCGCCACCACAAATGAGAAACCACCATTCTGCTTGCTGAGCTCCCTCCTTACAAGGTCCTGTCAAGATTCAGTATATAATTTTTAGTTGCAACATACTACTACAATAATGATATGTGCAGATTTGAAATATCACTGATATGTTGTGCAATGCAGCTGGTTATATGAGACAAATGAAATGTAAATGAATATACATAATGGAATACAGATGGAATAATAATCCAACTCGGTAGTGAAAAAAAAAATACTGCAACGTTTGAGCATTGCATACACCCAAATTTTTGCATAAAGATAGGATGTACTAACCAGCTCCTCTCGAAGCTTATTGTTCTGCTGAATGGCAGAGTTCCTCTCTTCCGTCAGCCTTGAAATCAAAGCAGATGTCTACACAGAGAACAACAGGGATAAGTCAACAAGAACACTAACCTTGAGTAAGGTGCTTTATTCGCAGAATGTAGCTCAAATATTGACCAAACTACTTTGGGAGAAGTGAGAATGAGCTAACACAGTAAAAAAAAATATTAATAGTGCTTCGTATTTTGTGAGATCAGCTAAGAAGACAACTCCACGCTCATTAGAAACAACGGAGAGTGCATAAATCAATAGCAAAACTAAGTCCTGAGATGGATGCATATAAGGGCCAAGCTAAATTCATACGCAGTAGAATGATAGTGCTAAAATCTCGTATGTGGGACAAATATACATCACTAAGGAGGCTAGGGCCTGAGTAGCTTATGTTTATCTGCTTATTGTTTATGTGCTCACTTTTGAAGTCATTGCTATCAACTTGTTGTAAATTGGTTTCCAGTTTCAATATAGGTGCTCAACAGAGTGGCTAACGCACTTGCGAACGAGATTCCAGTGCAATCAACGTCTCTTTCCAAAGAAAACATAAGATCGTTATATTTACATAAATGATAAATCATAACAGAATACAAAGTCAGTCTTAACATCACATTAACATTTGAACTGCATCTCTAGCTACATCAATATTAAGTGTGGTTCACTAAAACATTTATCATTCATAGTTGTAAAGCAAATGTGCTGCAAAAGTTTGGAAAAATGACAACTACATTTGTTCCAGGGACGTGATTTTTAGGTATCATCAGCTTAGAAATAGTCATGTTGTCATTGCAGGGGTCAAGTGATACTTAAAGGCACATGTTTTGTCCCAGCGGGCTTGATATTAGTTTGACAGAAGATTCAAGGGCAACGTCTCTATGATCTCATTGCATGTTCAAACACTACAATGCGTTTCATCACAGAAGATTTTCTTTGTAGAGAGCTCACCTCAGAGGTAAAGCCATCTTGGTCCTTTTGAGCTTTTACAGCCTATAACCAGCAAGAATTCATTTCAACTCAGTATCAGAAAGAATAATAATCAGTAAATGCACATGAAAGTTAAAGATACTAACTGCCAATGGTGGCGGCTCATCCGATTCCCTTGTTGTCTGCATCTGAAGGGAATCACAGGTAAATCATTTAAGGGAGGCAAGGAAATGAACCCAAGCAATAATATTTGCAGATCTCACCTCTTGATAATTCAAGTTGCTTCCATCAGACAATGAATGTCTAGGTGATGAGCCTTCCTCAGATCCCTCGCGCACTGGTGATGGCGGTTTGGGTGGTGGCACGTAGACAACCTTCAACTTCACCTCATCCACCACATTACCTGATTCTTTGGTAAACTACACAAGGTAAAACCATAAGCACTGCAGAAACAAACATCCAACAGGAATTTTCACGAACAGAAGAATATGAAGTACCATATCCCCAGTGATATCCTTTGCTGATGTGCCTTCTGCCACAATAACACTTTGCACGAGAAACTTGTCCTTGCATTGCATGTCCGGTGGTGCCTCCTTCTGCGCTTGCATTGCCACTACGATTTTGGAAAGGGCGCCAACTCATCAAGCATTTCCAGAATGATAATAGTCGAGAGACCCATGTAAATGAACTGGCAGGTTGGAGTTACCAATGACATCGCTGGTTGACCTTGGTGGCACAACGCCGCTGTTTGGTCGGACGCAGTACTTCTTCGGGCTCGTCGTCTTAACCTAACAAACACAAAATCCATCTAGTTCATGCATTGCTGCTCAACGTTATGCACAACTGCTGGCTTCTATGACCTACAAATCGAACTAGCTAAGTGAAAAGGTGGCAATCAGAATGGCAAGCTTACCTTAAAGCCAATGTAGTCATCCGTTCTGTTCGTCAGCTGCATAGAGCATGAGATCTGCTTCTTTGTCTCGACTGTGTGATTTAAAAAATGAAGGAAAAAAATTAGCACGACAACAAAGCCAAAATTCCCCCGACATTCTTATTCTCAAATAGAAAAAAACGTGAGGGAGAATCTAGCCACCCGCAAGCATCACACCAAATTCCGCTTCATCATTAAAAAAACCAACACAGCCGCATGTGCAGGAAACACTAAATTAATATCGACGCGAGGGAATGAATGTTCGGCGAAGGAACCGTACATGGGAACCGGAGCTCCAGGGGCTCGATCCCGAGCAACTCCTTGGAGTTGGACCCCATCCCGCAGGCGCTGCTCGAATCCGTGACGGAGACGCACCGCTCGGGCGCTGTACGGGCTTGATCCGGGGTGGCAGCGACGCGGGCGACGACGAGGGGCTAGGGTTTGACGAGAAGCGAGGCGGGTTTGCGCTCGCCTAGGCCTCGCAGGAGAGAGGCGAGCGGAATGGAGTGGAGCCGGCAGTGGAGTGGAGCGGAGGCGCAGATGCGAATTTTGGTGGGTGCCGTCGGGTGTGGGGTCGTCTGAGGAAGAAGACTGGCGAGACGCTGGTCGCTGGAGCCTGGAGACGACTCCTCACACGAGCACGACTGACTAGCTGGGGTTGAAAAAGACGCCGCGCCTTTATCGCCGTTTCCTTTCTCTGGAAAACGGCAAAAAAGTTAGGCGTTACTGGACATTTTTTTGGCACCAGTCTTTATTGCAATCAAACTATTTCCTGCGTTACAAACGAAAGGCATGTTCATTGTCATCGTTGAATTTTCAACTTGGCTGTTTCGAGCGTGAGGCTCACTCATTAGGCGTTTTTTTTAACCATCTTGGAAGCTTTCTTCAACTGCCTTTTTTACAATGGGGACTTTGCTCTCTGAATTCGATGGTTGTAGGTTTGAACTGCTATTGAGCTGGTAGGCAAGGTGTCATACAAAGTCTCAACTCTCAAGATACATCGGGTCGAGTGTCATGATTGGCTCTGTGATATGGTGTTACATCCGTATCAACAACGATTACGCCGAGGATACGTGACTTGCTAAACGTGGCTTCGCTCTTGATTGGCCTCCACATGAGTAATCAACTGGAAGGCTGGAACCATAAGTCCGTGACACGATGACGACTGAGACTGAAAGCTGCAAGCACTAGCAGTATACAAAGGCCAAAAGCCGCTTATTGTGATGGCATTTGGCGACAGCCATGCCGACAGCCATGCCAACTGCAATTATGCAAACCTTTGTGTAGGCAAAGGGAATGACATCTGATTGATGCAACTAACGGGGTGTATATACACCATATAAATCGTTTCGCAAAAAAATATACACCATATAAGTATATATGTAAGTAGCATATTATTTACATAGTGATGTTTCTGTGTTCAGTATGATGCTCAATAAAATGGCCTATCTAGCAGTCTGGTTTCAGCTCCTGCATAAGGGTAGCTGCACTATTTACCCGACTCAAGGGCCTTGCAACCTGACGATATTCAAGCCTTTATATACCCAGCATGGAGTCCAGCAATTAAAAATGTGTCACCCTCGACGCAAAGTTGCCGCTGAAACTACCATGTTTGCAAAAAATGAACCTGGAATTTTCTTGTCTCATTTACTGGTTCATATCATCACTAACTCCAAACCTTGAATGCCTGGCAAAGCTGAGTCCAGCAAACCAAGCAACACGCATCAATTGGATTCCAAGTACAAGTAACCACCAAGATACCAAGCCACGAAGACTTTGCACCATCCAGCCAGGCGCACTGATCTCATCAGCCAACTGAAGACCCCTCATCAGCTGTAGTACTCGATAGCCCTCATAAACCACAGGAGCTACCAACCACACCGGCGATTTCCAGTGCCATGTAAGCATCTCAGTCAACATCTGTACTGATAGGAGTAAAAGATATGGTCCAAGCAGCACTGCAAATGGAATGAATGGTAATTGTGGCTGCAAGGTGCCCCTTCGAGATGCAAAAAACAGGGCAAATGGAGCAATAAAGCCTGTTATGCTAGCAGCCAGATTCCAGAACCTGTAGGAAACTGGGATCTGCCTTTTCAGGTCGAGAATATTGTTCTCTGGACGTCCGCATGCATCGGCCATAAGGAAAAATAACATTGCTCCCAAGTTGAATATGAAATCAAGACCAACTAGAGATAGAAGGCCAGCAATGTTAGGACCGAGAAATACTGAAGACAATGGCAGCCATAGAGTTGGAACTATACCCGTAACCAACAGAATAGAAGGCCCTATCAGCCACATTGGCAGTTTGAACGCTGTTAGCTGCATGGAAGATTCATTCTTCACATCCACCGCATCTTGATTACTCTGAAAGATCGGAATCTCTGGAGCTTCTTCTGTATCAATAGGTTTGATAACATTTGAACCCTTGATTATGCTGGCATCATCCTCCATAGAAGCATATGGAAGAGAGGACTCCCAGGACAAACTCTTAGTGCATCGCAACACAAGATTTTCAGAATGACCTGATTGCAAAGGGTTCCAGTGAAGAGACCTTGAGAAACTTGCTTGCCCATTCTCACGAACCCTCCTCCTAACAAATGCTTTGCTTAATTTTATTTGTGAACAAAACAAAGAGGCCATGGTATAGGATGTCAAATCTGTTCCTCTGGAACTCAAACTGCAGAGAGGCCACAAAGAAGTGAAAAAAAAAAATCAGGTAAGTATCTGTGGTTCCTGAATGATTGAGATGTATTTAACAAATTGACAGTCAAGAAATACTCAGAGTCGGCCTACGAAGAAATAAACCAGCTAACCGTAAAATGTAATTAGGTTTGATGTCAGCTTGAGAGAAGCGAAAGAAAATAAATTATTATATAACAGCTGTCACAGTATTTGATTGCCTTTTCATCCAACTCAATTAATGTTTGTTCAAACTGAACCAAAAATATCAGTGCACATGAAAGCACATAGTTCCTAATATTCACAAGTACAAAGCAAGTGTTGTGAATTGTGACAACGTACGACCATGTTATTAGGAAAAAAAAGCTGTTCAATTACAAATTAAGTGTTAACCTAGTAACATTAAATTCAAGAGAAAGATAAAGTGCCAAATGGTTATTTGCTTAGAACTGCAACATTTTCAGCTCATGGTCGCGTCTGTAAGATGTTAAATGAATTGATCACGGTACAAATCAAAGCGAATAGAAACTTGGAATTTCATCCAAGATCCCAAACTCAGCGCGTTCCACAAACACGGAGCTCGAATTTGATCAGATCCACGAATTTCGCATGGCGACCTGCTGGCCGCGGCTAGCCCTAACGAGTCAAAGGGAGGCATGAACGGAACAGAGAGGATGGCTAAGGGTGTGTTTAGATTGGGGAAAGATTCCCCAAAAATACACTCTTCAAAAAAAACATAGATGAATAGTGATATGTAAGTAGAAGAGGTGGGATGAATAGGGAAAAGTTGGATGAATAGTAGATTTTTTGGGAATACTTTTGAATCTAAACGGGGCCTAACCTGACTGGAATTCCTTCGGCTTCTTTCCGGAGGCCAGCGGCTGAGGTGAAAGAGGAACGGGCGGACGGCAAGATCCTCCGGAACTCTTCGGTCTTCGCCTCCGCCGGGGACGCGGCGCAGCAGCAGGTCGCCGGGCTTCGGCAAGATAAAAGAGGCGAGGCAGTACGGCCCAATAACGAATGATTGGGCCGGTAAACTAAGCCATACCATTACTGGGCTTTTAACCGCACTACGGTTTGACCATTTTTTTCTCAGGAAAAGAAAAGCAGAACTAAATAATTGTTTTCCAGATTCTCTTCCATTGTTTTATTACTCCACTCCCAGCACCAAATAATTAGGGAAAAAGGGTAAGAAATGTAACTACCAAAACCACTTGTTTCGTGTTGTCTTCACACCCACAGCGCGGCGCCTGTTGTAGCTATACGCCAGAAAAGAAACCCATTATCTGTTGAAGTGGCACCACCCAACAAAAACGAGGCACCAATCAAGCTAGCAAACAGAGATGAGTGGAGCTCTCCTGCTGCTCATCCCCTCCCAATCCTCGTCGCCACCAAAGCAGAGGACAAACGCATCCTAGCCAAGTACCCGCCAGCCTGGCCCTTTTTCCCAAGCCAAACCATCCACACGCGCGCACTAGCTCGGGCCCGGCGCACGCTGATCACTTCCACGCTCCACTCCAGCCTCACCTACGCGCACGTCCCTCCCTCCCCCTGAACACCAACGCCAGCGCCGATCCGTGGCGCGCCATGAGCACCGGCGACACGCTGGACAAGCTCGTGGTGTTCCTCGCGAAGCGCGACGGCATCGACAAGCTGGTCAAGACGTTCCAGTACGTGTCCAAGCTGGCGCACTGGGCCGCCGCGTCGTCCGACCCGGAGCTCGCCAAGCGCGCCAAGAGCTGGGAGACGGCGTCCGGGCTGAGCCGCAAGGCGTTCCGGTCGGGGCGGTTCCTGACCGGGTTCAACGCGCTGCGCCGCGCCGCGCCCGGCGAGTTCGGCGCGCTCGCCGTGCTCGCCAACGCCGGCGAGATGGTCTACTACTTCTTCGACCACTTCACGTGGCTGTCCCGCGTCGGCGTCCTCGACGCCTGGGTGACGCGCCGGGCATGCTTCATCTCGGCGTTCGGCGAGGCCGTCGGCTACGTGTTCTTCATCGCCATGGACTTGGTCATGATCAGGCGGGGCTTGAGGCTGGAGCGGAAGCTGCTGATTGAAGAAGGCGGCAGCGAAAGGAAGGACAAGGAGGAGGAGGTGCGCAAGATACGGATGGACAGGGTGATGCGGCTGATGGCGACGGCAGCCAACGTCGCTGACCTCATCATCGCCGTCGCCGAGGTCGAGCCCAACCCGTTCTGCTGCCACGCCGTCACGCTAGGGATCAGCGGGCTCGTGTCCGCGTGGGCTGGCTGGTACAGAAATTGGCCCTCGTAGTAAGGTGGCCCGGTTTCGGCCATACCATGATGCCGTGGATTCTCTGACTTCCCGTAAGGTAACTCAGAGAAATACTGTAGCAATATTGCCTTTTGTCTGCACATCTCATCAGTCATAGTACTAGTAGCATTACCACCACCGTGGAGCAACACTGAATCTAGAATCGAAATGAAAAAGGTTCATTCCAAAAAAAAAGAAACGAAATGAACAAGAATATACTGTAGTCTAAATGAACAAGAATATACAATAGTCTTCTTAGCATAGGACAAGACGGGTCAACAGCAAGTTACTTCACTTAACTAGAAGATCGATCAAAGACAGTCCCAGTCATTAAGGAGATCACGATGATGTAGGTAGTGATGTCAAGTTCTCAACGCAAGGCCACGATGAGACCCACGAGAAGCGCCGCCGGCACCATGGCGACGGAGAGCCAGTAGTGGAAGGCGACCGCGCCGTGCACGAGCTGCCAGAGGACGTCGGAGGCATGGTAGGCGGTGTGCCCGCCCAGCAGGCAGCCAGTGGCGGCGAACAGCCGCGACGGCGCGAGCAGGGCCACCGAGGCCCAGATCACCGCGCCAAGGCGGGCAGCAGCAGCTGCTCCGACGCGGCGCGCAGGTCCGCGGCCTCCTCATCGGTCAGCGCGCAGGCCCCCTGCGGTAGCAACAAATTAACGATCACACCAAGAAAAAAGCAAAAAAAAAAGATGGATCGAGTGCAGCAGGAATTCGCGCGAACGTGTAGTACCACGACGGGAGCGAGCCGGGGGCACGGCCATGGTGAACAAGGCCAGCACCACCATGGCTTTTCCCAGGACGAAGAGGACCTCCGCCAGCGCTCTGCGCGCGTTCTGGGTCGACACCTGTCGTGCTGCGGCCGCGCGTGCCAACAGGGCTGCTGTAGCTGCCGGTGCCGCTGCTCCGGCTGGCGTTGATGCTGCTACTCCCCCGGGCACCACCCCTGCCTCTACTGCTGGACGTCAGTAGTAACGAAGGAGCGATAAAAAAATCGGAGTGGTGTCTTTTTTTTTGGAACAAACAATCGGAATGATGTCCCTTTGAGAATCAAGAGACAATTAGTATAGAAAGCTGGAGCTCACGTACAAGCAGCCGGATCCATGGAGCTCAGCTTCCACGACACGGACTAGTGACTACTACTACACACCACACGTCCACACCACACCGCTGCTCTGCGGTGGTGTGGGGTGGGGTGGGTCACCGGCGACCGCGCGCGGGGGAGGGGAGGGCAGAAATTCCCGCGACGAAACGAACGCGCACGAGCATTCAACCGCGGCCCCGATCGGGGAGAGCAACGGCGGGGCCGAGGCCGCCTCGGTCCTCCGAGCTGAAACCGGCATCCTGTATCGCGTCCGGGGCAATACTTTGCGTTGAAGGGTTTCCGCTGCAGGCCGCGGGTGCCCTACTTCCATGTGAGTGCGCATTGCCTTTGCAGCAGAGATCGCATGGAGTTGATCGAGACAGAGCAAAGCAAAACACCCGCGTCGGCTACGCGCATGGGGGCAGCTGTAGTGGCATGTCTCGGGCTCACGGTCGAGACTCTGCATTCTGCACCATGTGGCGCGCTCGCCTGATTTTTTGAAACTGATGTGCATGATAGATGCGTTGCAGGGTTAACGCGGTGGAGAGAATAAAAATGATGGAAATCATAAAGCGTGAACTCATTGTGGGCTGCTAGCCGGCTGCACGCAAACTTCAGTTGTTCGCGGGCCATGCGTTGCAGGGTTAACGCAAGGGGGAGAGTAAAAATGATGGACATCATGAAGCGTGAACTCATTGCGGGCTGCTACAACGGCCTACCGCCGGCCGCATGCAAAGTTCAATTGTTCGTGGGTCAGGTGATAAATGGCAGATCAAAGCAGCTCAATCAAAAGATACGTTTGGCTCGGTCTCGCACTCTCACTGCACCTTGACAGCTCATGCAGTGTATTCAGATTCATCTCTTGTCGATCAAAAGTGCATCCTTTTTTTTTTAACGAACATCAAAAGCGCATCCTAGTTCTGCAATCTAAAGCCGTGGCATAACAGAACTCCCCTGCTTGAACTAACCACATCGTGGTTGTCAAGTTGTGGGTGCAGACAAGAACAAAAACATCCACAGCGATGCGCCACAAGCCCACAACCCCAAAGACGAGCCGCTGCAGGAGCACTGGTTTTGTTCAAGCAATGTACTTCCTTTTTTTATCTGCGTGATAATTTTGCCACTATTGCCAGGTCTTTACAAAGCGATGCGCCACAACCCCAAAGACCAAAGGTTTCTAATTATACGTCGAGGTGAAATATCGAATGAATGCCACAATTGAGGGTAAATGGACTTTTTTCCTTCCTTTTTTATCCCCGTGATAATTTTGCCAGGTTTTACAACTCATCAGCATTACCACAATATCACCGCCATGTAACACTGCAATCGAGAACCGAAATGAACAAGAATATACTACTACTTCTTAGCAATTAGCATAGGACAGGACGCATCAACAGCAATGCTACTGCCCGTCATTAAGGAGAGCACGATGAGCGGATGAGGTAGCCAGGTAGTTCCGGTGTGGACGTGTGGTGATCTCAAGCCAGAGACACGGCGAGGCCCACGAGGAGCACCACCAGCAGCACGACGACGAAGAGCCAGTAGTGGAAGGAGGCCGCGCCGTGCACGTGGCCGTGGCAGGCCACGAGCTGCCAGATGACTTCGTCGGCGCGGTAGGCGGTGAGCCCGCCCAGCAGGCAGCCGGGGGCGGCGAACAGCGGCGCCGGCACGAGCCAGGCCGCCGTGGCACCGAGCACCTGCGCCGAGGCGGCCAGCAGCAGCTGCTGCGACGCGGCGCGCAGGTCCGCCGCCTCCTCCTCGGTCGGCGCGCAGGTCCCCAGACACAAACACAAATCAAACCAAGAAGCGAAGCAAACAAGGAGATGGCTGGATCGAGTGAGCGAGGGAATTAAAATCGCGCGAACGTGTGGTGGAGTACCAGGCTGTGGGAGTCCGCGGGGGGCAGGCTGGTCATGGCGAAGAAGGCGAGCGCCGCCGCGCAGCATCCCAGGACGAACAGGGCCGCCGCCAACGCTATGCGCGCGTTCAGGGTCCACACCAGCCGTGCTGCGGCCGCGCGTGCCAACAGGGCGGCTGCTGTTGGTGGTGGTGCTGGTGCCGCCGCTGCCCCGGGCACCACCACCCCTGCCGCTGCTAGTAACGAAGGAACGATCAAAAAGGGAGAAACACGAATCGGGATGGTGGTAGTCTCGTAGAAAGCCAAGGGCAGAGATACGTACAAGCAGCCGGATCCATGGAGCTCAGCTTGAACGACGACACTGACTAGTGACTACGCACCGCTGCTGGCTGGCTGGATGCTCACTTCAGTTCGCCTCAGTGCCTCTCGCCTGCCCTGGCTTATATATACGCCGCGAGGCGCGAGCAGTGGAGCCAGGGACCATGAGAAGCTGCGGGGAAGGTACGGTGTGGGGTGGGTTCACCGGCGAGCGAGCGCGGGCGGCCGAAGTTGCCACCCACGACCTCGCGAACCCGATCTGGCAGGGCAGCGGCGGGGCCGGGGCCGCGGGGACCCCTCGGCCTCCGAGCTGAAACCGGCAAGGGAGCCGGGAGCGTCCATTCACATTGCACCAGAGATCGCATGGAATCTAGACAAAAGCAAAGCAAAAGACCCGCGGTGCGTACACCACGCGCATGGAGCAGTTGGAGTGGTATCTCACGGGCTCATGGTGCAGGGTCGGCGCAAGGAAGATATATGTCTGATCAACTAAAATTTTGCAGACTTTTTAATCTTTTGTTTTATTGATAACCATGATTCCTTTACAAACACGTTTCTGAAAATAGTTTACTATAGTGAAATTTCTCGAACCTTTTTCAATCTAAAGAGGGTCTTCTGGAAATCATGCATGCTAATACATTCAGATCTCCTAACAGTCTTTCCTAAAAAATGAAAACATGCTACAGTAGAAATACCAAACCCCTGATCCAATTTTCGACGCAAGAAGATACTGACTGAACTCGAGTATGAGCTTTCCAAAGGGTACCATGGGGTGAGAGAAATTGCTGGCACCCTAACCATACGCAGTGAGGGTGCGAGTGCGAAGCAAAAATGCTTAGCACAGGTGCAGCTGGTGCTAGCCATTAAGCAATTGTTTTGTTTCTTAGACTTCGACGTGGGTGGCAGAACTTATAGATGGACAATGATGGTGATTGGCTGGATTGTGAGATGAGTTATGAAGGATTTGTTTCAAGTACGTGGGCCTGCGGCAAGGATTTCCGCTGAAATCGCAGGTGCCATACGTACCGCCATGTGCCTTTGCAGCAGAAATCGCAAGAGTAGGCTGTGTACTTTTTACTTTCTATTCATCCTCCTCGTAGAACGCGTATCTCCAAACATTTTTTTTTTCACTTTTCCTATTCATCCCCCTCACATAACACGTATTCCAGAAAAAAATATTTTTCCCCACACTCACCTGAACACAGCGTAGATCGAGACAGAAGACCCGCGGCGGGTACTCACATGGAGCAGCTGTATGTCACGGGCTCACGGTCGAGACTCTACACCATGTCGCGCTCTCGCCTGATTTTTTGAAGCTGATGTGCTCTGCGGGGTTAACGCAGGGGCGAGAGGAAAAATTAAAATCATGAAGCATGAACTCATTGTGGGCTGTTAGACTGCCCTACCGCCGGCCGCACGCAAACTTCGATTGTTCGCGGGCCAAACTCCTCGCTGAAGTACCAGGCAATCTGGCATCCTGGCTCACCGGAGAGTGACGCTTGCACGGCACAGCACTACAGCAGTATAAATGAGAGCCAAAGCTGGATGCCTGGATTGCATCTTTGCTCTTAACATCGGAGATTCAGAGTACTAATGCACGTCATGGACCCAAGTCCAGTCATTATGCGTGGGTCAGGTGATAAAGGGCAGATCAAAGCAGCTGAGACAAAAGATATAGTACGTTGGCTCGGTCTCATACTCTCACCGCACCTTGACAGCTCATGCAATGTATTCAGATTCATCTACGTCGACCAAAAGCGCATCCTAGTTCTGCAACATAAAGCCGTGGCACAGCAGAACTCCCCTGCTTGGTCCAAGATAAACTCATCAAAGAACTAGGAGCCGTTGCAAGAGCCTTGTTTTTTCTCTGTATTCAGAATGTTTTGCTCTGTAATCCAAAAATCCCACGGAAACCCAACGAAATTATAGCGCTACACGCTACTATACTTTCAGACTGACAGACACCAGATCAATGTCAATGCTCGCATATCGCATGTGGTTAGTATCAGCTATTTGCTGAATCAATGCCCTTTAAGTTGCCCTCACTGAGCTCTGAAGTTGGCATAAAATCCACTGAACTGGTTCCGATTGTTTTAGCAAATGCACTGCACCACAACACATGGACGGTTAGATGGATAAACAAAAGTGGTCACTTAAAGGAACCTGCAGCAGTAGATATGTTGGCTTACATTGAAAAATATAAAAAGAAGACATATAACTAGAATTTATTCACGTTTTTACACTAGGGAAGCTGTTATGAACCCACTCCATTCGGTTCAACAAACCAAATTACAGTAGCGAACAAACAAGTTCCAGCAACTTAAATGTTCTAGGTGCATTAAATTGGAGCTTGGGTGGAAGGGGAGAAAAGAAAAGGGCAGATCAAGTCCTCATGCTCGCCTCGAGCAGAGCTCGTCGCCGGCGGTTGCCCGGTCTGCCTTCTAGTCATTTGACAACTCCTCCTTAGCATCTTGTCTTCTTGGGCCAGTAACCTAATCTGGCCCATGTTAACTAGTCGGCCCATTCTGCAGCCCAGATTCCTCACAGAAGTACGGCTTATGTAGAAGGACGACAACTGTTCAGAAAAAAGAAAGGATGATAACAAAAAAATCAAGTTTGGTCAAATCTTTCCTGCTTTGCTACCGTGTCTACTGCGGCGGCAGAGAAGGCGAGGTGCCGAATCGCGAGCTGCCTGCAGTGGCAGCACCGCCCAAGGTGGCACACCAGTTGAATGTGTCATGTTGTGCCGAGCCAAAGCCCCGAGCCCCGAATCTCAACGCACCAGCATGAGCGAATGTCGTAGCCGTGATCTAGTCATTGTGATTTCTAGATAGGTTTGTAGCAAGTATATTCATCTCTCTTAGAAAACATGTTTTCTATAAAAGTTACCCTCCAACTACTTCTAACTTTCCTATTCATTCTCCCACCTAACACGATTTACCCAGAAAAAGCTGATGGTGGTAACGAAGAGAAAGAAGTGACAAGTAAGCTAGTAGCATGAGCTTATACCATGAGAGCTTTTGGTCGAGTAGGCGCCATTTGTTTTCACTTTCCACGCAGAAACTAAACAAGCTCATCGACGTTTCTGATCCATTGAGGATTGCGTCGAGACGTTTCTGATGCACGTGGACCTCGCCCTGCCTTTGCAGCAGGAGACAAAGGGCGCCAGCTCATGCTCCGCCCAGCGTTCACCACTATCCACACGTGCGCATCTACCCCCTCGCCCGTACGCCGCACCCAAAATCCGTTCATGTCCATCCTAGCTCGCAAAAAGATTGCCTCTGCTACGTATACGTATAATATAACTTGGCGTCCAATTTTTTTTCGTACAGTATACACTTGGCGTTTCCTGACTCCTGTAGTCCTGTGGAGCAGCAAGGCCTTTTCTTTTTGTTTGAAACCGCAGCAAGCATATTAGCATAAGCCACGGCCAGCCAGCAAGGTGGTGTGCTATACTGCTACTGGCTACTGCGATTGCTCTCCAACAGAGATAGGCAGGTCTTTGAAATTTGGAATGGAACCTAAGGGTGTGTTCATATTTCAAAGTATTCACTGTAGCTTTAGATAAAAACACTGTAGCAAGTCCTGGGAAGCGTGTTCTGTGAGTGGGAGGAATAATATAAATAGGAAAAAGTTGGAATGAATAGTGTTTACACCCTAAAACACGCCAAATGTGCCAAAGTTTCGAGTCTGCCTACTGCCGAATCTCTGTTGTTGCTGTTGGTAGCAAGCCGTGGAGTGTGAGAGTCCTTTTCGATCTTAGCCAGAACACAGATTTCCTTATGTACAGTACTGGGGTATACAAAGATTAGTACATTCACCTACAAGAAAGACATGAGAAAGGAGAAGGAGAAGGAAAAAGAAAAAGTTCACTGCACAAACAAAATGAGATGATTGTACACACACTGAACTAAGCACACGCGGCGGCAGGTGATCTGTACAACCGGGACACTCACGAACAGGTTGTATCAGTCACCTTCGCGACAGCGAGTCCCAGAGGTCCGTGCACCGGCGCCGGGCGAACCCGACACGACCAGCGTCCACGTCGTACACCACCTCAAACCCCTGCTGCTGGAAGTTGCCCAGCGTGCCGGCGGGCCCGTCGCCGCCGTCGTCCCCGGCGTTCATCAGCATCAGGCACCCCACGTCGTCTCCCTCCTCGCTCTTGAACCCCATGAAGTAGTTCCTCCGCGGCAGCGCCACCGTCGCGTCGTCGCCGCGGAAGTGCAGCGCCAGCGGCGGCACGCCCCTGTCCTTGGCGCCATAGCGGTAGCAGGGCATGAGCCCCGTCTGCGCCTCGGCGAGCTCGGCGCGAGCGAACCCCGCCGCGTCCATGGCGACCGCGAACGCCTCGGCCACCCGCGCGTGCGTCTCGCCGGGCAGCATGGTGAACGTCGTGCCGGAGTCCACCACCATCCCGCCGTTCCCGGCCCGGTCCACGCGCCCGAGCTCGGGCCTGGCCGGGATCCTCGTCTCCCCCACCGTGACCGCCTCCAGCGCCACCGTGTAGAAGTACGGGTGCCTCGGGTTGTGCAGCAGCGGCGTGTACACGAAGCCGCCCGTCTCGTCGGCGGCGTCCGGGGTGCGGCCGAGGATGAGCGGGCTGGGGCGGATGAGGCGGTCGGCGCGGAAGGAGTGGGAGACGAGGCAGTAGGAGAACCTGCCGGAGAGCGACGGGGAGAGCTGGGACGGAAGGGAGAGCGGACCACGCCCGAACCCGGCGACGCCGACGGGCTCGGCCAGGGCCGTGTGCGCGCAGGCGAAGGTGAAGTTGCGCACGGCCACGGACGCGGCCAGCGCGACGCGTCCACGGCGGAGGTGCGCCACCAGGCTGCCATCCCCGTACGCGTAGTACAGCGGCGGGCACGCGTGGTGTGACGACGACGAGGAGGCGCACGAGCCCGTCTCGATGTCGTCGAGCGGGCACCCCGCGGCGGCGCAGAGGTCGGAGGTGGGGGACGAGGAGTGCGCGGCGGAGCAGAGCGGCGACGCGCAGGGGACGCGGCGCGAGTCGATTGGCGGCGGGAGACGGGAGGAGCGGCCAGGGGTGGGCTTGCCG
Source organism: Digitaria exilis (assembly GCA_015342445.1). Classification (NCBI taxonomy): domain Eukaryota; kingdom Viridiplantae; phylum Streptophyta; class Magnoliopsida; order Poales; family Poaceae; genus Digitaria; species Digitaria exilis. Next base: position 200,502 of record JACEFO010001776.1, on the reverse strand, counting down.
TCGCAGAGCATGCAGGTGAAGGGCGCGCAGGGGAACCAGACGAGGTCGCTGCCGGTGTCGAGGAAGAGGGACACGGGCGCCGCGGCGGACGCGGGGCCAACGGAGAGGGAGAGCGTGTAGTCGCTGCCCGGGGCGAGCGGGAGTGAGAGCTGGCGGTGGGCGGGAGGAGGCTGTCGCGGTCGCGGACTCCGAAGCGCACGGTGGCGGCGGTGGCGCGCGGCCGAGCGGAGGGACGAGGAGCGGAGGAGGTGGTGGATGGGGAGGAGCGTGGTGGTGGTGGTGCCGTTGGCCACGCGAAGCGAGGAGAGGGTGTTGGTGAGCGGGAGGAGCAGGCCGTGGCATTGGCGCTGGAGGAGGAGCGCGAGGACGACCAGAAGCTGCAGAGCAAGCAAGCACAGTCCGCGCATGGTGACTGTGGTCTGTGGGCGATGCCCGTGCGAAATGAGGCGGGTGTTTCGGGGGTTTGCGTGGCCGAGCCGGGGTTTTGAAGCGCCGAGACGGCGCGGCGTGGCTGGGGGCGCGGTGGTGAATCTTAGGCCTCCTCCGATGAGGGGCACGTCGGCATGTACAACGGGGTCTACGACTGCTATCTGTTCGGCATAAATAGACAGCTTTAACAGGCAGGTTGTACAATGGGCTATATGCTTGGCTGTCTGCAGGGTATTTAATTCATTAGTTGACACACAAATCATGGTGATCTAGTGCATACATGATCTTGGTAGCCATTTTGTTGCATATATGGTGTAATCTTTCTCACCTTTCTTTTTCCCATATTTTTTATTTTTTTTGTCCACTTCTTTTTTTCTTTTTTTCTTTTTCTCTAAATTCCCTTCTTTTCCCCACCGCCAGCGCATCATCTCTCGATCTCTTTCGATCTCTCCTGTCCGCTCGTTCTCCGCTCCCTCGCTCTCTCCGCAGATGCAGCCCGACCTCGCACGCCTGCCTCCGTCGCCTGCCTCGGCCTCCTTCGGCGATGCGGAGCAGCACCAGCGAGATGCGGAGGAGCAGGAGGATGCAGAGCTGCTGCAGCTGCGCAGGCGGACGGCGTTACAGAGCTGCACAGGCGAGCAGGACCCTCCCTCGCCGGCCAGCGGGAGCGGCCCCTCCCTCTCTGGCAGCGCAGGCGCGACGACAGCTGGGGCTAAGTTTTTTCTATTCATCCTATTCACATCCTATTCACAGAACACGTTTCTCAATACACTATTTATCTATTTATCTAAAAAACACTTTTTACTTCGAACACAGCACTGTTCTGCTGCTGCGCAGCCGGAGCGGCTCCAAGGTGAAGCGGAACGCGGCGCGGGGGAAGCTGTCCTTCCTCCTCAAGCTGTCGATTTGGGTCTCGATTTCGGTCGATTTGGGTCTCGATTTTCTGGATTTGGGTCTCTATTTGGTTGATTCTCGATTTTCTGGATTTGGGTCGAATAAGCTAACAGCCGGCTCAACCATTGGACACGGCCTTATCACCAACGGCGCGACGGTGCATGCATGGAGGACACGCAGCCGCGGCGGCCGCTTGGTTGGTTCGGGGACTCGCCGTGATTCGCCAAGGGCACAGGAGTGACAGGGAAAGTGTCGCACTGTCACCGACGCACGATGTGTGATGCCGGATGGCGTGCTTCTCCACGGAAAACAATGGCGGGGTTGTCCGTGTGTACTAGCGTAGTACTTGTATGCGCTGTCCGCGCTCGCGGTAACTATTTCCATCCCTAAAAACAAACAATATTCCTATTCTATTCATCAAAATTTCTGTACTCTATCCTAACTTCTCCCGCGGCAGTCAGACTCTATATCTCATACCCTATACCAACTAACCTGTATTTTATTCAACCCTCCCAACGACCATCTCCTCTCTCCTCACATTTTTTTCTATCCCCTCCTATTATTTTTCTTTCTTCCTTTTTTTCTTTTCTGTTTTATCCTTTTGTCCTTATTTTTAATCTATTTTCATTTTTCCTTTTTTTTTCCACCACCATCGGCGCATCCCTCTCTCCGACTCTCGAGATATTTTCTCGACCCAATCTCTCCCCGGCCTCTGATTTCTTTGTGCTCCGGCCAGCGCCATGTTACCTCTCGATCTCCGCCAGCGTCGTCGTCCTTGCTCTGTGCTCAGCGGAGGCAGGTGGAGCAGCAACTCAGGCCGCACCGCAGGGGCCCTCGTGCTCTCTCTCTCCGTGCTGGCAGGGGCCCCTGCTCCGCCTGGCCTGCCGTCGGGGACGGTGAGCAGGACGCCCAGCGAGCTGCACCCTCCGCCTGCTCCCACCCGCGGCCTCTGCGTCCTCCGCGCTCGCGCCGTCGGCCTCGAGCAGCGCCGCCATGCCTGGAGCCCTCGCGAGCACGATCCAACAGCAACAGACTTTGATTCGTCAGCAACGGAGCTCGATTCAAGGAAGAAGAAGGTCGATTTGGGGTCGATTTGGCTTCGACGGCGCGGAATCGGCGGTGGAGCTCCATGCACGACGGAGGAGCAGGGTCATGGCGGCCTCGTCCGGCGGCAGCGGCGTGCTCGACTGCCCGCGCACTCGAAGGCCTGCGTGCGGCAGCGGGCGCTCGACGGAGACGCGGATCCAGGACGGTCAGGCGAGGCGACGACGCGAGGTCGACGGCGATGGCCACGGCTTCCGGCAACGGCGGCGGCTGGTCCTCGGACCGCCTACCCTTCTCTCTCCGCTGCGCCGTCCTCCCCACGCACGAGCAGCTGTGGCGGGAGCTCGGGGTCCTGGGCGCCGTCCTCGCGAGCACCCAGATCCGGCGGCAGCTGCGGCGGCAGCCTCCCTCTTCTCTCTCCAGCGCAGCCGCAGTTGCTTGGGATGGCGCGCGACGCGCGGGCCCGAGCCACGTGTGCCAGATAGCGCCCTCCTCTATACTGCCAGATTTGGCGCCGCCGCGCTGGTGCGCAATCTTACCGCACCGGATAGCGGCCCCTGCTGCAGCGTGAAAAACGCTAAATCGGTGCTGCAGCCGGGGTAGCGCACCCCGGTGCGACCAGCCTGAGAGCAGGTTTAATAAAGGCGTCCGCACGCTAGCGACTTGAGCCACAGCTCATCCGTGCTGCTGAGGTGTGGAGTGGTGGGACCCAACGTCATGAAGTCTTCCAGCAGCAGCGTGAGCCAATGAGAGTGGGTGAAATGCTCATGCGCCCGCTCCTGCTAGCGACGAGCGAGTCGCTCGCACCTTTCTCTCTCTTCTTTTATCTCTCCGCCAGCTATACTTTTTTCCTACGTGTGCTACCAGTCGTCTGCCTACTCAGCTTCATTATACCTGCTCTGAGCTCCACAAAAGCTGCGCCTGCCAAGCTGCGTGCAACTTGAGTTCAGCAATTATTTGCACGATGCGTGCGAGGTGATGGTGATAGGCTTGCTGAGCATCAATAGACCAGCAAAGCCTGTTTGAAAGAAAAAGGCAAAAAAAAAAAAAAAGAACACAGAAGCCAATACAGGTTAAAAACACCGCACAGCAAATGTTACGACAGTTCCTGGCTTGCTGCCAAGAACGGTTTAAGATTGTTGAAGTGGGAGAGAGCTGTTACATCAAACTAAAAGCGTCCTGGTTAATGTTGGACCCAAATGCAGAGAGATCATCAAGTGTTTAGGTGCATCCAACTGTTTGATTGCACTGATCAAAATCAAGCCATCACCGTACTTTGTCTTTTTTTTCCCATCTCTTTGTCATTGTAGTACTGCTATAAACCATGCAATACGAACAAATAAGATACTCCTAAATCCCAAAATGACCACAACATGGAGCCCCAGAATTCAGTGGATTACTTGAACTGATCTTTCGCCGAATAGAGTGTTTCCATTGAATCATTAGGCGCCGTCGTGGCAGCGTTATGGTGAGCACAGGGAGATGGAGCCACTGCTCCAACCAAATGTAGCTCCAGGTTATGCGTCTTTTATGTCCTGATGATGAAGCCATTCTCCTATTTAGGCAGCAGCCTCTCAGAAATGTTTCTGCCTTTGTCTAGGCAGCGCCTTCGATTCGACGACTGTGGTGGTGTACGCGTCCGATATACCGTATACGTACATCCTCGTAACGTAAACGGTACGATACGATACGAGATGAGAAGGTTAAGGGTGAGTTTAGTTCACCTAACTTCTAAAAAAAAACAATATTCATTCAACTTTTTTCTATTCATCACATCCCGCCCACTCACAGAGCACGCTTTCCAACACGATCTACAGTGTTTTTTTTGGATCTACAGTTTTTCTCCCAATCTAAACTCACCCTATGCATAGTCGTTGTTGCATGCATCTTGCCTGGCAAGCTAAATGCTGCTGTCTGTTCACCTGGTAGCTAGTCATGCGTCGTAGAATGAAATCTCTCCGTTGGAATTCGAATTTCAAATTCAATAACCGATCCTGCAAGACGCCGAACGCGTCGAATTATTGGCAGAGCACGACGTCCACTAGTCGTGCAAGTAGCTGAGGTACGGGCCAAAGGTCGCGAGGCTCGTAGTCGTAGGGGCCATGCTGTAGGAGTAGGAGTACCGCTCCCATGCGGGGCGCCGTAGCACCCAATTAGAAGGTGACAGCGGCGGCCAAAGCAGACGCAGAGACAGCGAGGACGTTGTCGCCTTCCTCCTCCGTCGCGTCCCCTGTCTCGCAAACGGCAAACGTAGGCAACGGGAAGTGATGAGCGCCGAGCGCGAGAGCGTGTGCGGCTCGTTACCATCACGATATATGACGTGATGGTGGATACGTACGGCCGTACGGGTCGTACGCTGCCCGGAGGAGGAACAGCTGTGGACAGCTGGGGGAGCCACGAGCCGGCCAAGGGACCCAGGCCGCCGAGTGTAGCGTAGGTCCCCGCACTCCACAGCCGCGAAACCAAAAGGCAACCCGTAAAAGACAAGAACCTGCCGGATCCTTCGTGATTCGATTGCAAGCGTCTTCAAACGAGACAACACATTTTGGCTGAGCATTGTTTGGGACCCGAGTCATGTTTACCATGTCCTAATTCACAAAGCAGCACGAGCGGTTATGAGTTAAAGTAACTTCGTCACCGTCGTCCAGTGTGTAGTGTACCACTGTACACTGACGGTCTGCTTTGCCGCAAACTCAGCCATGCTTGTGCTTCCTCAGTCCTCAAACGAGCACTGCTCGTACTATTTTTTTTATTTAAAAACCCCGCAGAAATCATGTTAGGATGTAAAAGTTACAATCTTAACGTTGTCAATTTGGGTCGTGGGACATACATGACACCTGATATAGATAGCCTTTTCAAGATAATAAACCCGAACACACTGCCATGAGAAGGGTGTGGTTCATCATTCAGAATTGCAACAAAAGCAAAATTTGCTAATTGCATGCTTCAAATAATAAGCAAAAGCAAGAGGCTACTCTATCATATATTGATAAAACAATTTGCTCTATCACTTTTGGATACAAAATATCATCATCACTTGGTTTCCCGCTTGCCTGTTGGTGGTGGAAACTGGTACGGGCGACCACAGGGAAAGAAAATACCTTCTGAGAACTGGCATATGTCAAATTCTACAGTTTTCTTTAAAAAGATGATTGGTAGTAGTCTAGTCTCTTGGTGAACATTATATTAAGCAGCAACCAACAATAATACGGCACCTGTGCGGCTGTGCCACAATTACACAGCTGGCAGCTGGGCAACAGACCTGTAGCAGGTAGCCCACAGACAGTGGAACACCAACAGAGGGAAGATGGTAATTATGCAGCAAAAAGAGGTGTAAAACGGGGCAAATAACTATTAGTGTTCGCCAAGTATTGCTGCAGGAATGCAAGATTATATGCCCATCACCATTGCCAGTTTACCACAAGGTCTCAGTGCTGTGCAACTTCCAATAATGCATTCAGCAGGGGACCAAAGTCCACAAGCTGCATTTCTTTAAGAGGATCAAAGATTTAATGAAACTGTGATAGCTAACTGAGAACAATCATATATAACAATGATAGCTAACTGGAAACAATCATATGATAAAAGGGACCTGCCTAACTGTGATGACACTGCAACATGCCATGAACCAAATCCAAAGGTAGATCATCTTCCCTTATCTTATACTAGGGGATGTCAGTCAGAACTAAAAGGAAATTCCCTACACAGCAGGCTTGATGCAATGGCAAGTGTACCACCCTGATGCGAGCTGACCATACCTTCAGTGAACAACAGTGTAGTCATAGGCTCATAGCAGGTCAACCCAATACTTAACTTCCTGACTTCACAAGAAAGTTCTACCGAGGAACTGTTTATTGATACACATTTATATGGCCAGCTCATTAGAATCTATTTGACTGAGATTTACAGTTCTCAGAGCACAAGGGATATATTATGGTAACATTGCTGAGTAACTACCCGTGCATATTGTGCTGATGGGCACTAATTCAAATTACAATACATAGCCACAGAAGGAAAGCTCAGTTCAGCCTTTAGAGTGGTTATTAGATCATTCAATTCTGCAACAGAAGATCTAGTCTTTTGACATTCCAGAAGCCCAAACAGTGACATACACAGCACGTAGAATGAGATTTTTTTTTTTAAAGAAACAATGTAAATAAACACATCATGTACTAATAGTATATAAGCTAGAAAGAAAAGTAAAAAATAATAAAAAATAAGCACAAGTATGGATGCTAACTGTATACTTCTGATTCTGGTTTTATTCTTTCCAATATCTTTTCAGCTTCAATAAAACCACCAAACGGTCCCAGAGGGGTATATTTTATATGCCTCCAACTGTAATATGAAGTGGTGCAAATAATTTTAGATGGGAATCAAAGGTCTGGTTCAAAGTACCAGTCTCCGTTTTTTTTAAAAAAAAATGGTAAGCAAAACCTCTGAACTCGATTACCTAGGTATAAATGGCAGTGCCAAGCAGTGAAGATGAAGGTGATCAACACTATTAAATGGTGGCTGATGAAACCCAAACCTACAATGCAGGCCAAAAACGTAAAGAGAGATGATAGGACTAATCTATATAATAAGTCAATAAGTATCTTGGATATAAGAAGTATTAGAAAAGCTGCCTTTATGTGAAACAACATTGGAGAAGATATACAGAAGAACAGATCATATATATTTCTCATGGTAATACCTGTGTTCCTCAGAATTGGGAGCATCTTGATTGAGCAAGTCTTTCCCCACCTTGACCAAGTGGCTGACTGAAAACAACAAGAAAAACAAATGCTGCAGCTCACGACCCACCAAGTCAAGTCTGAGTTGCACTACAAACCATCACAAAATACAGGAGCAAGCCAGTCATATTATGAAAGAAGCCAGAGAATACCCACCTAACTGGTGATCATATGTGATTCTTTGGAGGCTATTTACAGTTGGTATATGTTCAACGGGTATGACAAGATAGTGCCTGAAAACATGTCACATCATGATACATTACAAAATGGCACAGCATAATACATTATAAATCAAATCTTCAATCAAATAAATTGGCGTGTGAAAGTACGAGCTCTCAGAAAAATTATATAACAACAGTAAGTTGGGAGAGGCTCGAAGTGAAACTCAATAAGAAAAAGAAAGGATAAAAGAAAGAAAAAAAGATACTACAACAGTAACAATGGATCAAAACCTTCTTCTGGCAATGAGTAGGAGACATGAACTCACATTTGGCTCTAGTATTTCTAACGCCGTAGCAAATAAAGGGCCAGTTCGAACAGCAGGAAGAGGTCAATGTTTCGTGTTAGCTTTGCATCATGTACACTAAGGTGTGAAAAAACACATAAAATAGTTCTTCAATTGTAAATTATGCCATTGGTACATCCGTACATGCAAACAACAAACTAAAACACCTAACTGTAACGATATACAGTATGTTGATCTCAATACGATAGTAAAATTTCTGACAATATCTTGTGAAAATATTCCTTCCCTGACAACTACTTGCAAATGAAATGTAATGCAAACTCATGTACATGGATAAGTTCATGTAAATGAACAAGAACTTGTATAGAGGTACCCCCATACTACTAGGCACTCCAAAGGAGCACTTGTTGTTCGATAGGATACCCAAACTCATATAAAAACTGAGACAAGATTGATATAGATGGCGTAAGTATTGCCAGCTGATATAAGCAATACAGAACCATGCCATTTTTTTTTATTAATGTATCTGAAAGTAAACGAAAACATTGAGGACATAATCACTAACGAAGGTAAGGTTCTTAGTTGGCCAACCACCAAATAGTTTCAGGATACACAGTAATACTAGACAACAGGAGACCAAGCTACAAGCTTAAGGTCCATCACTTTAAGTGGGCACAGAGAACATAGAAGACTTCAGTAAAATATTTCAACTCTTCCCTACTTCGTTTAAACATGGCCAATTCAACCTAAGAGGCACTGCTTGTGATGCTCGCCATGTGTTCGACGAAATGAACCCAAGCCCTAGTTCGTCCGAGGACACGTAACGCGACATCACGACTAATCCAAGCAACATGGCAGTGTAAGAACGAACAAACTTTGAGCAACTACCTGAACGCCGACGGGTTAATGTCCCGGAACGCGACGACCTTATCATCCTGCGCACATGGGGGAAAGAAAGCGAAAGGGGATTAACATTTTCAGCGGCCAAAGCTGCCATAGATCGGTGGTGGTGATGGGGGGCAGTGGTACGGAACGGAGTAGAGGAGGGCGGTGGTGGAGGTGGAGGCGCGGCGGGCGATGTCGCAGAACACGCACCCGTCGGCCATCGGCGCCCGCTCCGACATCCTCTTCGCGACGCGGCTGCCCCCGAAGCAGAAGGTCTTCCTCATGACGCCTCCCGCGGGCTGATTCGCCAGTTAGGTGGTAGTCGGACGCCAACCGACGCGGGGTGGACTTGACCGATTCGGCAGCAGTGCTCCCGGACGCGGCGGCCGGCTCGGGGTTGAGGATGCCGCCGACGAGTCGTCGGTCGTCTTCGTCAGGACCGAAGGCTTGGCTCAGGAAATGAAGCTGGCTCCGACTTTTTTTGTTTTTAAGCAATTTCCTTTAACGTTTTTCACAAATAAACCCCTGGTGGAGCTTTTGTTCCCGGGGACTCGACGCCATGCAGCACGGCGCCGAGGCAACACGTCTCGGCGCCGCTGCCTCCAGTAAGGACGACCGCTGTGACGTCTACATGGCAGCCACCTCAGCGCCACCAGCTTTTCGGCGCCGAGCTCGGCGCCACAGGCCACGGCGCCAAGCTCGGGGACAGGTCTGCCCCGTTGCTGGGTCCCGAGGCGAGCATAAGTGCTGCTCCATGTCCCCGTACAAAGCAAGGCAGGCAAAAGACAAGGCAATAGTAGGCCAGCCAATACACGCGAGCACGCAACAGCTATTTATCTACTACAGCCGTCGTGGGAAGAAAAAAATTTCTAAAAATTCATCCCCTCACAAAACACGTATCCCTAAAAATTCTTTTTTCACCTTCCCTATTCATCCCCTCACATAACACGCATCCCAGAAAAAAAAGTTTTTCTCCTCTCAACTAAACACGGCCTAACGCAGTTAAGAATCCTACATGCACGCATCGGTTCCACATACATTTAGAGTGTGTTTAGATTGGGGAAAAATTCCCCGAAAATACACTATTCACCAAAAATACACTGTAGATAAATAGCGTTTTGTGAGTAGGAGTGATGAGATAAATAATAAAAAGTTTGATAAATAATGTTTTTTTTAAAAAATATAGGTAACTAAACGCACCCTTAATCGGCATGCGCACAGCGCATGGACTGGACGCATGCATGCATGCCTCCGGGGAGAGACCGAGACACCATTAAATCATTAATCACTTAAAGCGCTTACCGAAATTTATTTACTCAACAGAATTACAGAGGTACATGTGTCTAACAACCTCTTTGGTCTGTATCGTGAGGGAAAAAGACATAAAAAAATAAAAAACAATAATTATGAGTTGACTTTTTATATATTTTAAGACAAATCTAATGACATTAATTTATTTTTTATCACCCAAATTATACATGTTTAATGGGAGCATATTTCTTAAGTTTTTCTCATTATTTGAGTGGGAGACACCATTTATTTTGCATGCAGCCATGCAAGAGGGAGGGAACGACCAGAGGATTTAGAAACAAACATTAATGCTTTGTCCATAATCTCACCAGAAGAAGTAATTATGGTTTGCATTGAAAACATGCGTGCATGGGAAAGAAGGGAGTAATAAAGATAGACCTCGGTTGTGTTGCTGCATGGTGAGGAAGGCAGCTGAATAGCTTTTCTCTTGAATCGAGGACGAACGGAGGATGAGATGGGGAGGCTCGGCGCCAAGATCTATGGCGCCGAGGTGAGCACCATAGGTTGCGGCGCCAACATGTTGGCCACGTAGGCACCACGTCAGCTTCTACACAAATACCTCAGCGTCATGATTCATGGCGTCGACCCCGAGTCCAAACCTGCTATTCGTTCTCTCAGAGGTCGCTCTTCTCCAAAAAAAAAAAAGGAAATGAAGCTGGCCCGTCTGTTATATGGGCTTAGGCCCAATGAGTGACTGACTTGGGCTCAATGAGCAGGGCGTTCAATTTCGTATTCTCTTTTTTTTTTGTGTCACGTGTGAAAGTATGGTGTTTATTTTCTAATCTGTGGTAGCATAAATGCATAATGTATTAGTCACAGGTGTACAAAAATATACTAGCAGTTAAATGCTGATGAATGAATAGATAAATGCCAAGGATGAGTACAAGAAACGTTCCACCATGGCGTAGAAGGTGGCGTTTTTTTTTCTTGGAGAATGGAAGGTGGCAAAATCAACTCCCACTTGTATTTGAGAGGACTGGACAGGATTACCTCGTAATGAACCTTGACACGCAAAGAAACTTAGCCGTAACAAGGCACGGTTCCATGCCGCCGCGAGCTTCAGCAACCGTCAGCCACGAATTAGCAAGAACTTGACGAGACCGGCAGGCTTGAGCGCCAGTTGGTATGTGTTGGGTCCGTACACGTCTATCTGTCGGTCCATACGGATCAACCACATGGAGGAATTGACGCCATAGGGGGTGCAGACAAACCCAAGATGTGCACGCCAGAAACGGATTACCTCATTGCTTGGCTCGGAACTTTTCGTGTCACGCTGGATCAAGGTTTTGCCGAATTTTTTCTATTGTCCAGTGGCGGTGCCTATCCGTGGACTTGGGACATGTCTACGACCTTCGCTAACCTTTTTTTTCCCTCGTGCAACGCATAACCTGCAGACTTGACCAGTAGTTACAGATCTCCACATGTCGTTGTCGTCAGCGGTCCTTGGGTGATCGGGGATTGGGTGGCACGACGAGATTTTTTTTTTTTTGCCACGGTACCAATCTTTAATTGCATGGCCCGGTTGGTAAAACACAATGGGACAGATAATTCACATGATCGTTGTCTCGTAAATCATGGACGAAAGCTTCTCGAGCACATGCAAATTGACCTGTCTACTCCGTACGCAACATGGCCGTCGCACGAACCTTCTTTGGTCGATTTTTAAATCGGCACGGCATGTCACAGCACTCGTCGCGACTCCACGAATGGCAGGATGGTTTTTATCGCCGCTTTCATCGATCGCGGCTGCTATAGCTACTGGATACTAGCTCACGAGTCGCGACACGGAGACAAGATCCACATCTCGGGCGCGCGGGTTGCAGAAAGGTTTGGTAGCCACAGGCCGGCCACCGACCACCGGCAGGGTCGTGGTCGTCGCCGGATCGGAGGAGATCGAGCGCCCACACATCGGTCGAGCTCGACTACTACTGCAAATCATCCTACTGCACTGCACATCATCCCATCCATCACGCATTCTCGCATCGTGTCCCTGTCTCCGTATTGAATTCCCTGTTCGACTCGAGCGCTTTGCGTTTGGACGGGAAGAGCTCCACGTCGCGCGAAATACACCTGGCAATGCCTCATTATTTTGCTGTCCAGCTGGGCCCCTCCGGTGCTGCCTAATCACGCGCGATGGATGATCCTGATCTCGTGTATAGCCACCGGCTGATTTGGCAGTTGCTTGTTTCAGTTAGCCACCTCCTTGTCAGCCTCATCGTCCCTCTCTTCAGTCTTCAGCTTCGGGGTTGAATTCTCTAGCTGCCAGTTGCTCACGAAATATTTCTATAAACAAATCACTCGCTCGCGGAATTGTTGCTCCATCCCCATGACCGCAGGGCTGAATATTCGTCTGAGTTCCTACGTCAGCTCTTACACACAGGTGGTCTTCACCGATTAATCCAAACATCGAGCGTTTTGCTTTGGAGTGAAGCATGTACAGACCCTGCGTGCATGCGTGCCTGCAAGATGAAGAACACAGCACAGACATGTTTATTGAGCAAAGCAATAGAGAACTGTATAATATTTCCAGATAGAACCCTGCAGAAGACACTCCAATTGTCTGTTGAGCGAGTAATGGGGCATTTTTTTAGTCAAATAATGCAGCGATCGTTTTCGATGGCTTGTCACGCACAGCGCATCGATCTCATCGATATCATAGTGCGCAACATGTGGAATTATAGAGCTACAAAAATCAATAAATGAGAAACGGCGGGCACACGGTAAGCAGTAGCCATCAGAAAGGAGTCGTTTTTCCCACATGCATGGGTAGAAATTGACGGGGTTGTGGCAGACTGGCAGTCATCTATCAAATTATTTTGCTACAGGACACTCCTAGGTTCTATCATGGCGATATTTGTTGGAGGACATGATTTACCTTCTTTGAGACAACGTTGAAAGATGAGGATCAGCTTAGCTGAAAGATGAGGATTCGTCAAACAGACATAGTTTTTGTGGTGTCTACCACTCTACCAACAAAGATCGGTTTTTTTTTTACTTTGGAAAAAATCCTAACCGGTAAAAAACTCGTGGCACAATTTTTTGCCACTGCATAATTATATATCTCATAGTTTTCTGTTATATGTGTTGGAAATATATGCAATTGTAAGTTTAATTTCCGAACTAGATTAAACATGACGATAAACAATTCTAGCATGCAATTCTCTACCAGACTAGGCATTACGAACAACATAATCATGACATCAGAAAACATGATTAAAACACAATGTACGTACTGAGGAATTGCCATAGAGAAGAGGAACGGCGCAGTTGGAACGACGACGGTTCTACGGACGGAGCGCAGCAGACGATGTTGCGGACGACAGTACGCCGCAGCACCAGACTTGGACGGAGGACGAGCCGTGGTGAAGACGTCTTGAGCAGTCGCGCACAGCGCTTCCCAAAAACCTTATTCGCCCTCTCCCGATGCAGGATCTCGAAGACGACTGGTTCCGGAGACCTGCTCTCCCGTTTGCCGGTGCATGCCGGCACACGGGATGGAGTAGACTACAATGGCAACGTAGCAATGAGAAGTAGCAAAACCCTAATTTGTATGGACCTTCTTAGGGACTCCCAAACCTAGGGGATTCCCGTATAGAGTCTATGGTGCACTTCTTCCTTGAGGGAGGTGGTCTCTATTTATTGGGAGGAAAACTCCCACACCCTCATCTATTAGCAATATGGGACTAATAGATGACGTACCCCCTCAAGTGCTAATGGGCTTTTGAGATTTACTTAGAATTATTCATATGGGCCAAGCCCAATAATCTAACAATCCCCCACCAGATCTCAAATTCCCATATAGAGATTTTGCTTGTTTCTCACTACTGTTTATATACCAGTATTTCGGCAAGGACTGCTAAGTTGAACTCTCGCCTAGAACATCAAGCTACACTCATCCACAACTTGAACAATGGACTACGCCTTGAATTGCATGTTTTGTGCAGACAAGTTTCACTCAAAGACCAAACCAGTACTTGGCTACTTATAGCCTACCCCGCGGGTGGAGCATATACGTCGTACTCCTTGGTCTCTTCTTGAGCTTACTAACGATCACCCAAATCTTATAGACTGTGACGTTTTACAATCGGACTCATATAGGTGTGTTCTTTCAAAAATGTTTTGTAGGACAACATCTTCGCTTAATCAAGCCAATAGAAACACATTAAAGCATATCGCTAACCTGCCTTACAGTATTTGAGAGTATCGCATCTTCACTCAGAGAGGGTCTAGTAATTACTCTCCTCAGTCAACCAGCAGTTTGTTTTTCCCAGGTCCTAATTCACGGGATCTCCGATCACATAGGTTGGGTTACTACTGTGGCAACTTACACGGGTCTCATACCCATCTCTCTCGATGCATTTTCTATCACATTCTGTGATAAAGCTTTTGTAAAAGGATCTGCCAGGTTTTTGTCAGTTTGAATATAAGTCACACTTATTACTCCGGAGTTTCTCAACTTCCTGACAGACTTCAATCGTCTTTTGACATGTCTCGATGACTTCGCATTATCCTTAGCACAGTTCACTTTGACTATCACCGTTTGATTGTAACAGTTCATAAGGATAGCCGGTACTGGTTTCTCAACCACAGGCAAGTCCATCAAAAGCTCACGCAGCCACTCAGCCTCAACGGTGGCTGTGTCTAAAGCGGTTAGTTCCGCTTCGATGGTTGACCTCGTCAAAATGGTCTGTTTGCAAGACCTCCATGATATAGCACCACCTCCAAGGGTAAACACATACCCACTTGTGGCGTAAAGCTCATCAACATCAGAAATCCAGTTCGAGTCACTATATCACTCCAGCACAGCAGGGTGTCCAGAATAGTGAATCCCATAACTCATAGTACCTACTAGATAGCGCATAACCCTTTCAAGTGCATGCCAATGATATGAACCCGGATTTGACATGAACTTGCTCAATTTGCTCACAGCAAAAGCTATGTCGGGTCTCGTTGCACTAGCTAAGTACATGAGTGAACCAATAATTTGAGAATATCTCAGTTGGTCTTCGGCTATCTTCTTATTCTTTCTGAGCATCACACTGGGATCATAAGGCGTTGGAGAAGGCTTACTGCCTATGTAGCCAAACCGGTTCAAGACCCTCTCCACATAATGAGATTGCGAAAGAGTAATCCCATTATCTTCCTTAATTAGCTTAATGTTAAGTATAACATCAGTCTCTCCCAGATCTTTCATATCAAAACTCTTTGATATAAAAGACTTGACCTCATTGATCATATCAATATTTGTGCTAAAAATCAGTATGTCGTCCACATACAAGCACAATATAACTCCTCCACCCTCACCATAGCGATAGTACACACATCTATCAGCCTCGTTAATGGCAAAGCCCGCAGAAGTTAGTGTTCTGTCAAACTTCTCGTGCCACTGCTTAGGTGCTTGTTTCAGGCCATACAAAGACTTCACCAGCTTACACACCTTGTTCTCTTGACCCTTCACCACAAACCCATCAGGCTGATCCATATAAATTTCCTCATCCAACTCTCCATTCAGGAAAGTTGTATTTACATCCATCTGATGAATGATAAGACCATATGAGGCAGCCAAGGACAGTAATGCTCGAATCATGGTCAGTCTAGCGACAGGTGAATAAGTATCAAAGAAATCTTCATCTTCTTTTTGTGTGTAACCTTTAGCCACAAGTCGTGCCTTATACTTATCAATAGTACCATCTGGCCTAAGCTTCTTCTTGAACACCCATTTACAACCCACTGGTTTACACCCGTAGGGTCGTTCAGTGAGCTCCCATGTTCCATTAGAAAGAATCGAGTCCATCTCGCTCTGAACAGCTTCTTTCCAATCATCAGCATCTGGAGATGCATACGCCTCAACTATAGACGTGGGGGTATTATCCACAAGGTACACAGTGAAATCATCATCAAAGGATTTAGCAACTCTCTGTCTCTTGCTCCTTCTAGGAACTTCACTGTCATCCTTCTCTTGGATATTCTCATTCTCAATATGTTGTTCAAACGACTCAAAAGATGCAACTGGTATAGGAGTTATCTCAGTAGAAAATCTAGAAATGCTATACATATCTTGTGCAGGAAATATATTCTCAAAAAATATTGCATCACGAGATTCCATAATAGTATCAACATTCATATCAGGTACCTCAGATTTAACCACTAAAAATATATAAGCAATGCTCCTCTTAGCATATCCTAGAAAGATACAATCCACTGTCTTAGGTCCCAACTTACGCTTCTTAGGAATATGCACATTTACTTTTGCGAAACATCCCCATGTGCGTAAATAAGAAAGTGATGGTTTTCTTCCATTCCGTAACTCATACGGAGTTTGATCTTTATTCTTGTTAGGAATTCTATTCAGGACATGACACGAAGTCAATACAGCCTCCCGCCACCATGCCTTTGATAAACCAGCAGTGTCTAACATGGAGTTAACCAAGTCAGTCAACGTGCGGTTTTTCCTCTCAGCAACCCCGTTAGACTCGGGTGAATAGGGAGGTGTCCTCTCATGAATAATGCCATATTCCTCACAGAATTCATCAAATACTTTAGGAAAATATTCTCCACCACGATCAGACCTTAAACGTTTGATCTTTCTCTCTAGTTGATTCTCAACTTCGGCCTTATAGATTTTAAAATAGTCCAACGCTTCATCCTTAGTTTGCAACTAATAAACATAGCAAAATCTAGTCGCATCATCTATTAACGTCATGAAGTATCTCTTTCCACCCTTTGTTAATACGCCATTCATCTCGCAAAGATCAGAATGTATGAGTTCTAGTGGTGCCAAGTGTCTCTCCTCGGCTACCTTGTGAGGCTTCCGAGGTTGTTTCGATTGCACACAACTATGGCACTTAGAACCTTTGGCAATGGTGAAAATTCGGAATTAAACACATGCTGAAAAGCCGAGACATCAAACCAAAATTCACATGACATAAACGTGAATGCCAAATGCTCGCATCATCGCTAATATTGCCACAAATATGGTTCACAGACTTATTACAAAAATCAGCAAGAGAAAAGCGGAACAACCCTCCTCAATCATAGCCTTTACCAACGAATTGTCCATGTTTCAACACGACAAATTTATTGGACTCTAACACTACTTTAAACCCGTCCTTGATCAAGACCGACCCGCTCACAAGATTCTTATTGATAGTGGGGACATGCTGCACGTTCTTCAGCTGCACGATCTTTCCTAAAGTAAACTTCAGATCGACCATGCCAACACCATGAACAGAAGCATGTGACCCATTGCCCATCAGCACGAAAGAATCCCGGACAGCCTGGTAAGAAGAAAACATGGATATGTCAGCACACACATGAACATTAGCACCCGTATCAAGCCACCAACTCGTGGATTGAAAAACTGAAAGTACGGTAGGTAAATTACCATACCCATCAGTATTGCCAATGGTCACCATGTTGACATCCTTGGGCTCCTTAGTTTTGTTTCCCTTACGGTCTGCACGATCTGGACAATCCTTGGAGAAGTGTCCCAGCTCACCACAAGTAAAACACTTCAGCTCAGCCTTGTTCTTCTTCTTCTTGAAGGTAGTAGTCTTCATGGGCTTGTTTTCCCCTTGTTGTTGTTCTTGCCTGCACACGAGAACTTCAGGACCATGTTGACGTTGGACTGACCTTGATCTTTCTTCTCAGTAGCATCCTTCTTCCGAGCCTTCTCTTCAACATCAAGAGATGCTATCAGGTTTTCAACTGATATTTCCTGTCTCTTGTGTTTCAGAGTTGTGGCGAAGCTCCTCCACGAGGAAGGCAGCTTTGCAATAATGCCTCCAGCCAGAAACTTGTCGGGAATAGGACACTTAAGAAGGTCAAGATCCTTGACAATGCACTGCATCTCATGCGCCTGTTCCACTACAGAACTGTTGTTAACCATCCTGTAGTCATGGAAGCTCTCCATGAGGTATAGCTCATTGCCTGCGTCTGTTGCATCATACTTAGCAACCAGAGCATCCCACAGGGCTTTCGCATCTGTCTCTTCTATGTAAACACGGATCAACCCGTCACATAGATTGCTCATGATACATCCTACGAAGAGATTATTGGCATCGTCGAACTTTTTCTACTCTTCAGCAGTTAGTTCGCCCTCAGACTTGCCAAGTCTCATCTCCCATATGTGCATAGCAGTAAACCAGAGGCGAACCTTGGATTTTCAGATCTTAAAGTTCACACCAGAAAACTTTTCTGGCCTCAGCGACTCAGCGAAACCAGCCATTGATAAATCAACAGATTGCCTATAATAAGATTTTTGGAATGTTGGAAATATAGGCAATTGTAAGTTTAATTTCCGAACTAGATTAAACATGACGATAAACAATCCTAGCATGGAATTCTCTACCAGACTAGGCAGTACGAACAACATAATCATGACATCATAAAACATGATTAAAACACAATGTACGTACTGAGGAATTACCGTAGAGAAGAGGAACGACACAGTTGGAAGGATGACGGTTCTACGGACGGAACGCAGCAGACAATGTTGCAGACGACGGTACGCCGCAGCACCAGACTTGGACGGAGGACGAGCCGTGGTGAAGACGTCTTGAGCAGTCGCGCACAACGCTTCCCAAAAACTTTATTCGCCCTCTCCCGATGCAGGATCTTGAAGACGACTGGTTCCAGAGACCTGCTCTCCCGTTTGCCGGTGCACGCCGGCACTCGGGATGGAGTAGACTACGATGGCAACGCAGCAATGAGAAGTAGCAAAACTCTAACTTGTATAGACCTTCTTAAGGACTCCCAAACCTAGGGGATTCCCGTATAGAGTCTATGGTGCACTTCTTCCTTGAGGGAGGTGGTCTCTATTTATTGGGAGGAAAACTCCCACACCCTCATCCATTAGCAATATGGGACTAATAGATGACGTACCCCCTCAAGTGCTAATGGGTTTTTGAGATTTATCTATTATTCATATGGGCCAAGCCCAATAATCTAACAATATGGTCTAGCTATATCTTTGCATAGCTGCTGTAACTAAGCTTGTTTCTCATCAACAAATATGGTTTAAGGGGGGGGCACACATAAATTGGACCTTAATGTTTCAGTTTAGTTAGCTGTTAAAAATTTTGGCGTACATGATTCAAATTGGTGAGTTGACGGTTCAATTGAAAAACTTGTCAAATTTTCTATCTCTCCCCTTCACACCCAAGATTTTTTCAAAAAATCTAGCTTAAAAGTTCCTTTTATACTGGACAGATCATTGAATATAGAAACTTCTAACCCTTGTTGAAAATTTGCGCAGGATGGGAAGGAAAATAAAAATGAGTATATGACAGATGAGGTTGTGGGATTTATTTTACCAGGCTGATGCACTTGAAGTGTTGTGGTTAACCAACTCTCATAATTATATACTTATGCAGTAGTAATCAACTTCAAGAATGCTTCTATTATTGTACTAGGTTGGTCATTTTGGACTCTTTGGTTGCATCTGCTTGTTGCTTCCCCGTCATATTCTACCATAATGATCATAATTTGCTACTTCAGTTTGCTAAGAAACATCTTTGTTCCCATAATGGCAACCTCCTATGTGCACACAATCGGTGCCACTGCCGCGATATCAAGAAATTATATTTCCAGTACCAACACCTTTATGCTAGAAGGCTAGAACTCCCTCCGCTCTTGAAAATATATAGTGTTTAGGACAGACGAATTAGTTTATTTTTGAACTAGCTTGTTCTAAATGATTAAGGACAGAGGGAGTATATGTTTCTCAAATCCAACTAATTTTCATATGGTTCCACAAGCCCCACCGGGCTTCACAATCTTATCGACGAGCCTTAACATTTTGTGTGAAAAATGTTATCTTGACACAAATGTTGAGACACTTAATATTGTACGGTAAAAATATGAAGAATTTTACAATGGTTGAAACAAACGAGGATTGTGCATCAGAACAAAATCGACTGTTGTCTGCTGACACGTAAGAGGTACTTACCTAGGTACCAAAATAGGTGGGGTTCATACCAAAATAGGAAAGGTACCTATCGATACCTCCTTGTACCCTTAGCTCAAAAAAAACCCTCCTTGTACCTTACCAGAATAAGAAAGTGAGTATGGTAAATTCCAACAATCGTAAAACACCCTCGTAAAGCATTTTGTCTGGGTTCTAGTACATCTTTATTTATATCTTGTGGTCCCTCCAAGGACCGTATGAATTGTTCAGCCCTTGCTTGGTGCAAGTCTCTCTTGATGTAGACTTTGGGCAAGTTAAGGGGGGTTATCAATTTTCTATGCAAGGTTCTGCTGATTCTATGACCCACATGAATGATCTTGTTATCCGCAAAAAAAAAAATGAATGATCTTGCTGACTTGGCTCCTATCCACTCGGCTGGCCAATGACAATCCCCAATTCCCCCACAGAGCCCGTTTCCGAGCACGGGAAAGAGGGGTCGCGGTTTCTTTTTTCTCGCCCGATTCGTCCGGTAGCCGCGCTCGGCTTCCAAACCACACGCAAAAGTGCATCTACCAGACTACATCTGTCCTTCCAAATAAGGCCAGTTGGCTATAAATACTGCTACATTTGCTCCAACGTTCACCTCTCTCCACCATCTCCCATCTCGCGTTCACAATTCCCTTGCGTATGAACACATCCATTGCCGAGCACAACATAAAAGGAGCTCGCCATCGACCGATCAAGCGCATGCCTCCTCTCGATCGTCTACCATTGGTTGGTTGAGCGTTGAACCCTAGATAGCAAGAAAGCCTGGTGCTTTTAATTTTCTGAGGCGGCGGCCATGATCGTGCCTGTTGCTGATCCGACGATCATGGATGACGCGGCCACGCGCGCGCCGCTGCTCCCGGAGACCGACCCTCGGAGTGGGGCCCCCACCGCCGCCGGCACGCAGAGGCGGCGGCCGCCGTCCACAGTTATCCCCGCCATCGTCTCCGCCGTGCTCCTCCTCGCCGTCGCCGCCATCGCGGTGCTTTCGTTGCAGCCGCACGTCGACGGCGAGCAGGCGGGCGGCGCCGCCGTGGCCGCGGGCCGGGTCGTGGAGGTGGCGGCCTCCCGAGGCGCGGCGGAGGGCGTGTCGGAGAAGTCCACGGCCCCGCTCCTCGGCGCCGGCGACGCGCGGCTCCGGGAATACTCGTGGACCAACGCGATGCTGGCGTGGCAGCGCACGGCGTTCCATTTCCAGCCCACCAAGAACTGGATGAACGGTTAGCCCCGTCGCCATCGCTGATCTTTTTTCTTTCTTTCCTTTCTCGATCTGGCTCTAACTCCGTTTCCCGTTCCTGTCACGGACGCCTCGTGCACATGGCGCTGCCCGATCGATCTTCCTGTTCGTCTTCCTTCTCCACCGGCTGCCCTCTCCAGATCCCAACGGTAAGTTTGTTGGCGCTGATCGATCATCGTATCATCGATGGCATGCATGTGAACTCGATATAGTAGATGCTTTTCTGAGTGGTTTTCTTGCATTCCATGGGTCGCATTAATGCCGGGGCTAATCGTATCATTATTCATTACTGCATTATTGCCTTATTGGCGATCCCATCCATCACCTAAAGCTTTCGCCATTGAAGTCGTGTGACATTTCTGCACGTACGCTACCCCCTTGCAGGTCCGCTCTACCACAAGGGATGGTACCACCTCTTCTACCAATGGAACCCGGACTCAGCGGTGTGGGGCAACATCACCTGGGGCCACGCCGTGTCGCGCGACCTCGTCCACTGGCTCCACCTCCCGCTCGCCATGGTGCCCGACCACTGGTACGACGCGAACGGCGTCTGGTCGGGCTCGGCGACGAGGCTCCCCGACGGGCGCATCGTCATGCTCTACACGGGCTCCACCAAGGACTCCGTGCAGGTGCAGAACCTCGCCGAGCCGGCCGACCCGTCTGACCCGCTGCTCCGTGAGTGGGTCAAGTCGCCGTCCAACCCTGTGCTCGTGCCGCCGCCGGGCATCGGGCTCAAGGATTTCCGTGACCCCACGACGGCGTGGCAGGTCCCCAACGACACGGCCACGTGGCGCGTGGCCATTGGGTCCAAGGACCGGGCCCACGCCGGGCTGGCGCTCGTGTACCGGACCAAAGACTTCGTGCGCTACGACCCGACGCCCGCCGTGATGCACGTCGTCCCCGGCACCGGCATGTGGGAGTGCGTCGACTTCTACCCGGTGGCGGCCGCCGCCGGTGAGCATCAGAACGGGCTGGACACCTCGGCGCCGCCGGGGCCAGGGGTGAAGCACGTGGTGAAGGCTAGCCTCGACGACGACAAGCACGACTACTACGCCATCGGGACGTACGACGCCGCGACGGACACGTGGACGCCCGACGACGCGACGAAGGACGTTGGGATCGGCCTACGGTACGACTACGGCAAGTTCTACGCGTCCAAGACGTTCTACGACCCGGTGCTCCGGCGGCGGGTGCTGTGGGGGTGGGTCGGCGAGACGGACAGCGAGCGCGCTGACATCCTCAAGGGCTGGGCGTCCGTGCAGGTACGTAGCGACGTCATCGATAATAATCAGATTACTCCTCGATTCATCATGTTGTTTATTTCATTATTGAGCTAGCGCCTGCGACGGGCAAAATAGTTTACGCGGGTTAATTGGCGTATAATGACAGCTCTACCGAAATTAATCCTGGCAACGGATTTTGAACGAGACACCGATAACTAGGGTCCCTTCCTGGAAACGTGTTGTACAGGTTAGACAACGATAAGCTCCGTATAGGAAGAATCACCAGACAGAGAAAGAAAAGGTCCGATAAACTTGGAGATCACATATAGAGGCTTGCCGAGAGAACATCTCGGAAGAGTCTGGCTTCTTGATCCTTGCGAAGCCTAGGACTCGCTCGGTAGTCGAACGGTTGCCTGTACTTGTCGTGTTTCTGTACACCGTATCGCCGTCCAAATTAAATGGACGTGAAAATTACGCACAGGCACACTTGTGTCACACACCTGTACGACCCTTTCCACCACATTGTTACAACTGTCTCCAGCCTCCACCACGTGAGGCACGCAGCTTTCATGCCCAACAAAATGTTTCTAGACACGAGAGGGTCCAAGCACATACTTACAACACTCTGCGTGGGCCCGGGGCACACGGAACGAGTTGCACGATCCGACTTGTTTAATCCATCCAAGGCTCCAACCAAACAGTCCAACTCGTCGTCCTCTCGCTCGCACGTCGCAAGCAGCCACCCAAATCAAGGGCCCAGCGAGGATTTCCTGGCGCCCAATTGGACGCGCGAGGACGGGCGACACGAGCGCGAGGACGTAAGCGAATCGGGAAATATTTTCTGGTGTAGCGCGGGCGCGGCCGTGATCTGTTTCTCTGATTGGACGAGAGCGGCAGCCATGGTCGGATTAAGCTTGCAGCCACGTCTCGTCCAGCATAGCAGCCAGGGCTGGAGTCGGTGCCTCCAATGAGGAGGAAGAGTATTTTGGTAGGTTTGTCTAAAAAATAACGTGCCTCTTGCATGCACGCGTAACTTCAGCTCTGTGCTTAGTTTACTCAACGCAAAAAGGGAGTTGAGAATTGAGTTCTTGGGAGCTAGCTCTCGTCAAACTGAACTTTTCAAAGGATCGCCTCCTCCGATTAAGCAGGCATGAGGATAATGATACGGGACTAATCCATGGGGATCACGGAGCTGTCTCCATTATCAATACAGTAGTCACCATCAGTACATACTGTTTGTATAATTGTTTTGAGTGTCCTATCACACAATTGAAGACGTGGATGGCATATTGGCCTCCGCACGCCAGAATTAAATTATCTGGGGCCGGTGCTGCCTCAGGAACATGTTCAAGTCGTTCAAGAGGCACTGTTTTGGCCGGCTGGCGCGTGCGCGGCTGCAACTTGCGTGAGCATAAGTGATCTAAAGTAATTGAGCAAATCGGTCTTAAATATGGGCCATGCTATGTCCTATATGTGAAAATGAAAGTAATAAGTCTGATTGATTTTTGTGTTTTCTTTTAACCACCACCACCACCTCCCCGAGTTGGTCAGTGGTCACGTTTGAAGTTCACCAACTCATTTCTCAGTCCCTACTTTTCTGGAGCCACGATTTTTTTTTTTAGATTATGCTTGCATGCATGCACACGGAAAAATGATTGAATCTGCTTCCTGCTAATTACCATGCACTTTCCCCTCTCTTTATTTCTTAATTGTGTCCACGTCATGCACGTGCAGTCGGTCCCGAGGACGGTCCTCCTGGACACCAAGACCGGCACCAACCTGCTCCAGTGGCCCGTGGTGGAGGTTGAGAATCTACGGATGAGCGGCAAGAGCTTCGACACCATCAAGCTGGACAGCGGCTCGGTCGTGCCCCTGGACGTCGGCAAGGCAACACAGGTCAGCAATACGACCCCATGACGCAGTAGCTGACGGTCTCCGTCGTTTTCTTTAGCTTATTGCATTGTGTGCGCGCGTGTGCATTGTTGCAGTTGGACATCGAGGCTGTGTTCGAGGTGGACGCGGCGGCCGTGGAGGCCGTGACGGAGGCCGAGGTGGGGTTCAACTGCAGCACCAGCGCCGGCGCGGCGGGGCGGGGCATGCTCGGCCCGTTCGGTCTGCTCGTGCTGGCGGATGAGCACCTGTCGGAGCAGACCGCCGTCTACTTCTACCTGGCCAAGGGCACCGATGGCAGCCTCAAGACTTTCTTCTGCCAGGACGACCTCAGGCATGTCTCGTCTACGATCCACGCCTTAATTTGAAGCTTTAATTTAAAATTAAGAGACTGAAATTTTCTTTGCTTAATTTTATAGGGCATCAAAAGCAAACGATTTGGTTAAGAGAGTCTACGGAAGCTTGGTCCCTGTCCTCCACGGGGAGAACCTGTCAGTAAGAATACTGGTACGTCTCTGCAGTGCTATGCCAATTAATGACCAGCGTGGCCGTAGTACTGGCTGCCATTATGAACACTCGATATGATGTTCGCATCTCGTATTGCTTCTGTGTTGTGCAGGTTGACCACTCTATCGTGGAGAGCTTTGCGCAAGGAGGGCGGACGTGCATCACGTCGCGCGTGTACCCTACGAGGGCCATCTACGACGCCGCCCGTGTGTTCCTCTTCAACAATGCGACCAACGCTCGTGTCACCGCCAAGTCGGTCAAGATCTGGCAGCTGAACTCCGCCTACATCCGGCCGTATTCGGCGAGCTCTCTATGAGTATGGTGACAGGCCGGCATTCCGGCAACGCCTGCCTGAGTTTGTTTGTTTGTTTGTAGAGCGCGGTGTGATTGCTTAATTGTTTGGCTATTCATGCTCTTCCTGCGGAACTATATATTTGCACAAGCAAAAGATAGGAGGAAGAGACAGAGTGTAATTTTTGGGACAGCAATATTTAATTTGTTATACATGAATAATGTGCATCAACGTGTGTAATTTTTTGGGGGGTTCCGCTAGAGCATTATTTTTTTCCAAAACCTCTTCTATTATGGAAGTTGAATTGAGGGAATAAGACTGTTGGAGATGCTCTATGCATGCATAATCCTCACACATCGTCTCTCCTCACACGAAAAAGAAAAACCCCCTCCACGAAATAATAAACTTATGACCCAGGTGTGAAATTGAGTCTTTCATGTGTTTTTTTTTCAGCTAACTAATGGCCTGGTAATAAAATTGTCAAGGGCTGCGGTTTTCTCGTCGTCGTGCATAATTTGTCAAAATAGAAAAGGCCCAAGATATAAATTCTAATTCAGCCCATAAAAGCTGCCCACTGAACCGGATAACGGGCCGTGACGTGGTGGCATTTTGTCTCCAGAGATACCCCAGCCAGATTGTTCACCTTCCCTCCGTTTAACTAAAAAAAAAAACTTCCCTCCGCTAAAATAAAATTATCCTAGAATTCAAATTTTATCGAAAAAAGTTATATTATTACCATCTTATTAGTATGTGCATGTATGTAGATATGGATCAATTGGTGCCAAATATAGCTAATAAATAGAGGCAAGTAAAGAAACTTTACTTTCTTTCTTTAATCTCTCAGAAAATTCCTTAGACTTTGTTTCTGTAGGACGGATGAAGTAGGTACCAAAATCTCCATCCCTCCCAAGCTAAGAATTACGAAATGCCCGTCTCAAAAAGAAAGTGTGAGGCGTCCATAATTCTCTCGAAGAACTGTTAGATGTCTCTAATGAGTTGTAAACAGTTCTGAGTTGGCATGCCAGATTCACTACGTTTATACTATCACTATGCACTACACGGTTAGACGGCAACGACATGCCGACCAATCTGAACAGTCATCGATTCCCCATGACCTGGACGAGGATGTTCTACATAACTCATTATTCTCACAGCAGCAAATTACTGCCTAGGTTCCCGTATTGTTTCCATTATCCGCCGCGTGCACAGTAGCATATCCTTGGACAAGATCGAGAGGATACATCAGTGCATATATCCTCGTCAGTTATCTTCTTGACTCGTCGCTCTCGGTTCAAAAAAAAAAAGTTATCTTCTCTAGACGCGGCTAAATTGTCACGGGGCACCGCGCGGATCGGAAGCGCCAAAGCAGGAGCAGGTGCTGGTCCATAGAAACAGTGGCCTGCCCGGCGGCGGACGCGCGTCGTGTCGTCCACACTCCACACCCAGCAGGGACGATCGAACGACGTGACAGTTCTGATGCTGCCGCGAAACAGTGCTCCCTCCCAACAATGGCAAACCGGGAGGCAGCACGCAATCATTGACCCATGAGAGGGAAACCAAACCGCGATCATATCATCAGAACCGGCGGTGCAGCCAGCGTCGATCGCCCAATCCCGTTCCACGCATGCAATGATGCAAGTAACCGGATCGGTGCTGGAGGAGTACTCCCAGCTGGAACGACGTAGGACGGTAGGAGTACGTACGACGGGTGCGGCCGGTGGTGAGTGGACATATGAGAGCAAAACAGCACGCGACAGAGGGGGGCAACCGGGAAAGGGTGCAGGCACGGCCGCACAGGGGGAGGAGAGAGGCCGGCTGGCCGGCCAGGGTTAGGTCGCAGCAGTGCAGCTATGTTAGCCCGTGACAGTAGACATATGGAGATGGTCGCACCGTTATATCCCTGTAGATGCTGGTGCGCAAAGCGATCCGTCCCATCGTCTCGATCGCTCGCATCCTGTCCTCCTCCCTCATAAAATTCCATCGCACGGCAGCAGCAGCCGCTCGCGCCATGCTGCCGCTTCCGGCTTCCCCTCCCCTCCCAGGACGTGCCACCACCCATCAAGGCATCAGCTAGGTACGTACTATACCTCTACACACCTGCTGCGTGCTGCCTGCTGACTCACTGGCCTTGTTGTGATGCTCGGCTCCCCATGCAAACTGTCACCTCACGCGGCCCTTGACTGACTCCTGCTGCTGCCTGCGCGGCGCGCAGGCTTTGGCAGCCTGCCAGTGCTCTGCGCCGGCTGGCCGCCTGCCGGCCGCGTCCGCGCCTTGCCTGACTGCCTGCCTGCGTGGCCGCAGTTCTGACCGTCAGCTAGCGCCGGATCTAGGCGCGGGCACGCTGTGGCTTCCTGCTGCCCCCTCCGGCTCCGGCCCGCCCTCCGGCCGAGCACCTGCCATGCACGCGCAACGAGACGCTTTGCTTTGCTGCTTGCTATGCACCGCGCCCGCACCGCACTGCACCAGCGTGGCGCCGTTGTACGCATGTGTAGAGCACCCGTCTCCTTGTCGTGGCCTGCGGGTATATGCACCAACTTTTCTGGGGATAGGGACTCGTCACGGCGGTTCGCCAGTGGATGTGGATGGCTTTATTGGGGAACACTGGGTATGCGTGCTAAACTAACGGCTTGCATTGTTTGTTTGCTTACCACTTATTTCACCACGATTTTTCGACATGTGTGTTATCAGTTACTCCGTACATTGTACAACTGTTTACTACAGCCACAGTTCATCTAATTTGAGGTTTATTAGCAAAGTTAGACATCAACCAAACGTCTGTGACTTAATTTGAACTAGTGTGCAAAATAAGCACATACTGTAGCTTTGTAAACAGGTAATGAATATATGGACAATTTTACAATCAGGCCATCATATTGCCCTTTTTATTGTCTAGATTGCAAAGCAGACATGTTTAGTTCGTGAAATTTGGTGAAAAGTTCACATAAAGAAACATGCCTTGTGAGAGCGGGCACACTCGGTGTGAGATTTTTTGGTGAAATTACAACATCTAAACATTTGTTGATATTTATTGCTGCACAAGCACACACTGAA
This sequence comes from Digitaria exilis, assembly GCA_015342445.1. Taxonomy (NCBI): domain Eukaryota; kingdom Viridiplantae; phylum Streptophyta; class Magnoliopsida; order Poales; family Poaceae; genus Digitaria; species Digitaria exilis. Next base: position 172,585 of record JACEFO010001776.1, on the reverse strand, counting down.
TTGTATTATGGGTGAAAACTGACTGTTGATTCCTTCCAATAAAAGCTGACCCCAAACACAAATGAATTTGGGCGCCCGACATGTGGAAACTATGTCATAACACACGCACACACGCACATACACATATCATATCATATCCGTATGAATTCATGCACACACACATCATATTCTTATACGCACATTCGAAAAATAAATTAGGCTAGCATATATGGGGGTTAATAAAGTCATGTCATATGTCTTTCTCTCAACAGCCACACGCGTCGCCTAACCAAAGTTCCCATGTGTTTATCAGTCCCGCCTTTGACTTAAATGTCATGTTTTGTACTGATAAACATGGTCCTCGTTGTATTGTTTGTCGAAGACCAAAATTATTTATGCAAGTCTGAGCCTTGAATAACCAAAGATATTTCATTATAACAATGGTATTAACACAAAGAGAATATGCATGGTGGTATAACAATAATTTATAATGATACTCAAAATTAAAAGCATGCTGTTTAGTTTCAGTCAATGTTACATTAGGTTAATCAACATATACGGCAATTATTTTATTCGGGTTGCTAAGAATCCACACCAAGATTCTGTACATTGTGTGAGGTTGTATCATACTTTACTTATATGGCATGCCTACCTTTGAGAGAGTGATGTGATACAATATTACAATGTACTGGGATGCGCCTTAGCAGCTACCGTGCATGTAAAAATATACCTGGGCAGGACACCAAAAAAATTGTGGGAATAAAAAATCAAAGCAAGGTAGTTACTTTTGCTAGCATGGGTGATGAAAATGATATGATGCAAACAAGGTTTTCAAACATTTCAACAATATCTTCAGTAATATCGTCTTTACAAGGTCCAATAAAACTATAGCAGTGTGTAGAATTATGTTTCCTGGTAAATACAATGGGACTCTTCATGTTTATTTTTAACATTTCAACAGATATATTGGCACACATTATTTTTGTAAAAAAGTGTTTTCCGTCTACTTATATTTCTTTGCATTTTTTATTTGTTATCAAGGGAGTAAAGGTACGATGAACATTAGGAATATATAACTAAATAAAGCCTGAAGATGCTCAGCCTAATATCAGGATAGAATTATGTCGATGTAATATAAGAGGCTGCATACGCATGGCAACCTCTCCACGTTACATATAAATTGAAAAACAAGAAGGCGCCGGAAGCATAAGAATTAGAGGGAGAGAGTACACATAGATACGGTTACTGAGATACATGTCGAGATCCTCTGGAAAGAAACACTAAATCTAACTAGAAGCGGGATACTGAGTCTCTGAGCAGAACCCTAGGATATATGTGGCAGGCAGAACAACATGCTCTCCATCATTCGGACCGGTAAAGTTCAGAAGGGAGCAATGCCCATGCTAGATGCGGCGGCGGCGGCTGCGGCTGCGTAGAGACCATCCTTGAAAAGCATGCAGTCAGCTCCTTCCTACAACGCACAAGAAATTAAAATAAGTACCTTTGCTTAGTGTAGCTCAGGAAGCTTATGTAGTAGGTTGGCTTTGTGTTTTGAGACTACTCTACACAGTAGTAATATGTTTAGGGTTTGGTCTTCGTATAGGATCTCACCTGATTTTGGATGGTCTTCTTCAGGCCCTGATCCGGCATGAGACCAAAATGGATGTGTGGGAAATGGGCCCACTGATGCATAGACAGAGGAAAATGATCGAATAGTCAATGTATCAATATGGAATGCTGCAAATATGGATTATCAGAAGATCGAACGATGCGTTTGAGGGGAAAAAAAAGAGAGAGAGTGGTTTACATTCTTGGCAGCCGCGCTGAAAGCCTCCCTGTGAGTGATATCCGGATTGCTTGCCTTGATACGCTGGATCTCATCTCTATAGCACGGCCAATATAACCAAGATTACAATTAGCATAAGTTCGTCAAACTATATAGCTATGTGCTAAAGGGGAAAAAAAAACTTGTTCTTGCAACCAATGGATAAACTCACTTGATGAATCGGTTGTATGCTGAAGGGACTCTCTGCCGCTTCTCTGCTGCTGCCCAGAAAAGAAACGAGAAGACGAGTTAGCAGAACTGATGAACAATAATGATAATGAGGAAACTACATCAAATAGTGTCGGACAACGTGGGGTTCTGTACATGTATTGTTATCGGTCCCCAAAGAGATCACTGTTGGATCTCCTGTGTGTTTGGCACTTGCATCAATTCATTTATGATGTTTTAATTTTCAGTGTGCATATTTGCTTTTAACCTTGGGATCTTGAAAGATTCTAGCGTGAACGTACTGTCAAAATAATCATGTAGACAGAAGGCACTATATAGCTGACGTGCAAACTTTACATCCTCTTGCTCATGACCACTCAAAAAAACTACTTAGTTAAGAAGAAAATTAGAAATGAAAGAAGGCTATCCAAACTCTCCCAAGAGAAGAAGAGAGCACCGACCTGCATGCCTGCATGCGTGCTCACACAAAGGACAGTGGACTGGAAGAACGATGAAGAGAGGAAACGAGAGGGAAAGTAGCTAGCTTAGCAAGACACTCTCACCTTTGTTCCCCGACGCCGCGCTCTTGGACAGCTGCTGCGGCTCCTGCTGTGCAGGTTTCACCAGCGGCGGCGGCGGCATGGACATGACCGACGCGCCGCTGTTGCCACCGCCGCAGCTGTTGTTGATGCTGGTGATGGTGCTGACGCAGGCGCTCGCCGTCTCAGCGCTTGTCATGCTCGCCGGCGCTTGGAACGCCGCCATCTCATCCTGCACGAAGAAGAGTGTTGTTATGTTAGTTCGTCTGCAGCCGTGCGTACGTGCATCAACAATTGGGCCGGCCAGTGAATGATGGGCGCATGCAAATCAAAGTTGGAAACAATATAATACATACGAGTAGGGCACCGTGCGGGGAGGTGGGGGAGAGGAGAGCCTGCTGGCCCTGGCCGTCGAAGGGGAACTGCTGGTTGGTACCCGCCGTCGCCGGCAGCAGGAGGCTGCGGAGGTTGACGGAGAGAAGGTTGGCGCAGTGGCCGCACCGCACGGTGACCGTCTTGAAGAAGAAGCTGCTGCACGGCACGCCCACCTGCAGCAATACGGACACGAACTAGAGGTAAGTTTTTCACGTTGCAGAAACGGTCGGAAACACAACATACATGAATCCGATCCGGCGGCATGTATGTATGTGGCGTACCGCGAGGATGGTGTCGCAGCATTTGCAGTGCACGTAGCAGAGCTGCTCCTGCTCCGCCGGCTGCTGCGGCGCGAGGTGCTGGTCCATGGCGAACGCCGCCGCCTCCGGCACCGACGACATCATCGCGGCAAGCACAAGGTTAGTTTGCGCGCGCACAGAGCAGTAGAACCCCTCCGGCCGGTGGGTGTGTGTGGCTGGCTGGTTAGTTAGTTAGCTTCCGGATTCTCTGGCTAGCGCCGGAGGAGAGCAAGTGTGTTCTAAGATGGGGATGAGGAGCAGAAAGGGCCTGCCTTGGCGAGGGAGTGTGGGATGGATGAGCACGGGACGGGAGAGTGAGGACGGAGGGTTTTATAGGGGGCGTGCGTGCCGGATCGCTCGGTCCCCCCTGGATGGATGGAGCTGGATGCGGTGTGTTTGCTAGTGGTATCACGATGTGACGAGCTGAGCTGATCGACCGGCCGGGCGCTGGTGGATTTGACGGGAGGTACGTGAGAGCGGCTCGTCACCTGGCGGATTTGATTGACGGACCTTCCCGATTCGAGAAAGCCTCGGATCTGTTGTTTGCCTGGTGTTGCCGGCTTGAATGAGTGAATGAATGATTCGCTCAGCCAGCCCCAGCCCCCAGCTCGCGTCGCGTGAGACAGCCGAAGGGAGAAAGGGCGCGAGGGCGAGGCTGCTTCGCAGCAAGCGAACGGCGCAGGCGAGGGGCGAATCAACCCAGTTTCTCCACAACCATGTGTTGTGTTGGATAATTATCTGCGATAGGCCATATTTTAATTCCAAAAGTTATAATTAAGTTCACGAATATTTGCATGACTATAATGAGTGAAACAATCCATGTGCACGTGTTCAAGTTTAACACAGATTTAAAGAAGAACACGAATAAGATGAAGGATAGCAGTTCGGACATCGAAAAGTACCCTGGGGCGGGACCTCTGCCGGGGGCATCGGTTGCGCCGTTACCAGCTGGAGGAATATCATCCGAACTCATGATGTTCCTCGACTGGCCTTGCTCGAAGTAGTCGTACAAATTCGATGCAGGAAGGTCTGTTGACGCAGTGCAGTCCGTGCGCCGGAGTCGTGCAGGGAGAAGACGCGGTGCAGTGTAGTCGTTCGACGGCGGCGGAGTCTCCAGGACGGTGAACCGTACGCCGGTGAAGACGTAGCAGTTCTGGGCGAGCAGTCGCGTATAGACGCTCCCCAGAAACCTGATTGCCCCGATATCCCGAGCAGGATCTCAGGGAGGCAATGGTGTCGGAGGCACCTGCTCTCGCCGATGGTGTGCGCGCAGCGCCGGCGATGGGGAGGCAGATTTGCAGCAGAGGTAGTAGGAGAAGTAATGGACTCAAAAGCACTCTTTCACAGGAGAAGGTGGCTTTCTATTCATAGCCCTCGGGTGAGACGAGAGGATGAACCTGGACGGGAGAGAATCGGGAAGGCTGAGTTATGGAAAGCTGAATTATGGAAGGCTGAATCATGGTATCAGTGATTGCCATAATCAGTCATTCCAATTACCGCGTCTTCAGTTTCCATAGCCAGCAAAAGAGAGATCCCTCCCGTACGCAAGTCAGGCTCAGGCTCAGGCTCAGGCTAGCGCCAGGGTTCTTTGAGAACCGCCAGGGTTCTTTGAGAACCTCCAGGGTTGTCTGAGATCCACAGGGTTCTCTGCAGAATCAACCCTGTGACTCGTACAAAGCCTCTCCAGGGTTCTTTTCCTGTCCGAGCAGAGTTCTTTTCCATTATAACTATAACATCAAAAGTAGGCTATAATTCTTTGGAATAAATAGAATAATGGGGCAGACCCAAATATTCTAACATGTTGCAACTCATCTTATCCGACGGCCTTCGACGCTTCAAGATTCGTGCAAGTAAACTTTTCTTCTCCCTCGTCCCTTCCCCGAGCACCCCCACGCCCCCGCCGCCAGCCCTGCCCACCGGCCGTCCCGGCGCCGTCCCGGCGCCTCCGTCGTCCGCCCACCAACCGCTCGCGCGCTAACCTCTCCATCGTTCCTTGCCCCCGCCGCCAGCCCTGCCCACCGGCCATCCCTTGCCGCCCGCTCCTGCGGCCTCTCGGCCGCCTCCGCCCGGCGACCTCTCGGCCGCCTCCGTCCGGCGACCGTCGCCTCTGCCGGGCTAGCCACCGCCCCCGAGCCTCTTCTAGTCCGCCGGCGAACATAACCTCGGCAGCCCCCGAACCCTAAGACGCTCCTGCGCCAGCGCCGGCAGCCGTAGCGGCGAGCTTGCGGTAACATGTGTTACCACACCCGGTTGTGGTGTTGATTTTTTTGGGCGAATCGGGAAAGCATTCGAGGGCAAGGCAGGCAGCAAAGCCGAGAGGTGGGGGTCCACTGTCCAGTGTCCACTGACCTCTCTCTCTCTGGCCGGTCTGGTCTCTGCTAATACTACTAGGCTGCCTGTGGGAACAGTGGCGGCAGCAGTAGCCGCTAGCGACTGTTTGTCTGAAAAGCGGGCAGGGCCAAAATGAGTGGTGGGGATCGGTGGGCATTGTCAGTGGGCCACTGGGCCGTCCGGCCCGCCCCCAACTAGTGTGTGTGTGTGTGATCGGCTTCATGCGTCGTGATGGGGTCTGTCTGGTCCTGTCCACTGCTGTGGTGGTCTCAAGTCTCAACTTTTGACACGTTCGGTGCGGCGCCGGGGGTTTACAGTGTGTGCAATTTCCGGTCACCGATTAACCCCCCCACCGCCGTGCTGCATGCGTCACGTGAAACTCCTCCTGTGGCTAAGCGCCGGTCACCGTCAAGCAGCCATGTCATGGAGGATCGACAATCTGGTTCGGACATGTTAGTTCCAATGCAGGTGATGCGTGCCATCATTCTGCTAGGTGCACACTGTTTCATGCGTCCTCGCACCAAAACGCGGCCCTATCAGGACGGAGTTGCCACTGTTGGCGCCACGCGACGCGAGTAGAGGTCCCCTTCCAGTTTCGGCGCCGCGCGCGGAATAGCTAAGCTAGCATTTGTTGATACTCGCCGCGTGCCAAGGCTGAGGACCAGCGGCCTGATCGTCGATGCGGCCACCGGCGCTGGCCGGGCAGGCGATTACAGCATGATAAAGCAAGGGATCCGGCAGGGCTAATTAAGCTAGACCGGCGGCGGCCTCTGCGCGCGCGGCGAATTGATTGCCCCGACGCGCTCCAGTGATACAATCCGCCCGGCCGTCGTCGTCCTTGCCTGCTGGACGTACGTACGTACAGCAAGCTGCGAGCATGTACGCCGGCCGCGCGCCTGCCTAGGGTAGCCTGCGTCGATGACAAGGCGTGGCATGCCGTGCCTGTGGTGTGGCCGGGAGCGATCAGCTAGACGATCTATTGGAGGCGATGAAATGGTCCCCGTGACTAGATAGGACCCGTGCCGTAATTGGTGCATGCCCGAGGAAAACGACTTAAATGGAGACAAGAGCAGGTTAGGCTTGGCAGATGGTAGCTCGAGGATCAGATCAGTCGCCGGGAGGCCCGGGACCGGAGTACCGGACCGGCCAGGCCAGTACGCTCTCGTCGCTTGCTGGATGCCGGCCGGGGGGACGCCAACCTCGCTCCTAGGCATGCCTCATTGCCTCCCCTCCATGCCCGTATCGGTCTGCTTGCGCCCTTGTATGTTCTGGCCAGCCCAGAGCGTCCACCCCGGCTGGCTGCATGTGCATGCTAGAGCGCCGGCCCAGTGACGTCGCGAGGTGGTTGCATCGCAGCGCGAGCAGTGTGGGGGGCGCACTTCTTTTCTTGGAGTATCAACAAACTGGTCAGGGGCTCGTCAGTCGTCACGTTTTTCTTTCGGCATTCAGTGTGCTGGACACGTTTTTTGGGGGAGAAGAGAATCCTGCGATCTGCCGAGCCGTTGCCTGCATGCTGCATACTACTAGCAGGATCCGTTGCCATGCACAGGATGCATGCAGTCATGCAGAGCAAGCACAGTAGCTAGCTACCAGCTCCCTGCCAAGCCTGGAGCGTAGTACTCGTAGGCAGGAATTTGTTGTCGTGTAAAAGCGTGTACATTCTGCATACGCTACGAGTACTTTTTTTCACGTTTCGCAAAAGACCGTGCTAGTACGTCGCCGCATCCATCGAGGCCTACAGCGGCTAGGTTCGTGTTTGACATTTTGCCTTGTCTACGCTCTATGTTTTTACTGCTCCTAGCGCTAGCAGTACTCACTAAGTAATTCAGCACGCCGGCGGCACCAAGGTCAACCTAGCTTATTCTTCATGCTTTTCCCCTGAGGAAAGAGAGCTTTTGTTTGCACAGACAACTACTTAATAATCACTTTATGGAGATAAATAATATAATAGCATGACACAAGCGCAGAATCGGAATAAATTACATGCATTTTGTTTGTTTGTTTTAAAAAAAATGAGCTAGTCAAATAAGCCCAATGAAGAAATGAGTCATGGTGCCCTGGGCTGTGTTCAGATGGAGTGGGGAAAAAGTATTTTTTTCTGGGATGCGTGTTATGTGAGGGGGATGAAAAGGAAATGTGAAAAAATAATTTTTAGAGATGCGTGTTCTGTGAGAGAGATGGATAGGAAGTAAAAAGTATTTTTTGAACATGAACACAGCCTGAATGATGCACAAGAGATTGCAGGTGCACTGATATAAGCGAGCAGTAACTACTAAATGGCTTTTAATGCAGTTACCTGGTACTAGTACTAGAACACAACAGCCAACAGGCCTGAAGGGTAGTACGGATGAACCTCTGCTTCGCTGAGTAGCCTGGGCTAGCTACTTTGGCACAAGCAAAGGTCAACCCATATGAGGCAGGAAAAAGGGGGGAAAGAGAGCAAAAGTGTCAAAATAAAGGTGTGGAAAAAGATTCCTTGTTCAAGTACAGTGCAAGCAAACGGTAGCATGATTGCGTGAACACGTTATTACGGCCATGTTCACTATTCATTCCAACTTTTCACTATTCATTCCAACTTTTCACTATTCCTTCCTCACAAAACACGTTTCCCAGCGAATGCTACAGTATTTTTCTTATGCTACAGTGTTTTTTCCTACAATCTAAACACACCCATGTTTTCGCAAAAAAAAAAAAGAATGAAAACGGTAAGACAGGAGAGATAGATCCATCCATGCCGACTAACTGGGCCGATACAAGCTGGGCGTAATTCTTGGCCCACCCCGACATGCAGCGAGGCCCAAATCATATCTCGCCTCGTCGGTGCCGTCTTTCCGAGCCGGCGGATTGGCGATTACACAGGCCAGCGGCCGCTTCCCTTCCGAGTCCCGACGCTGCGGCGTGTCGTCGAGGCTGGCGGCGCCGGCGGCGTAAGGTGAGCAGCAGCGCCTGCCGTGTCCGGCAAGCGAGGGCCCCGTAAATTCGATCTCACTCTCATCGCGCGTCGTCGTCGTCTTTTGGTTTGCAAATCGAGAGATGAAAATAATTATATTACAATGAGCAGTACCTAGCTTCCAATTCAACGGTTCACATTATGTTATATCGTATATTTTACCTCAGATCCCTTCTTTTGTGTTATTCATCTTGTCAGCCTGTCAGGCAATTATTCTACAATACCAATCCCCAGTCCACACCCGCCCCACTCGTTTCTAAGCACAATTCTGCAGGAGTGCAGGTGCACAGTGCACTAAACCAGTCCATTTTTATCACTGCCCAGCATGGATGCATAGAACCTCTCAATCTTAACGCCATCGGTTTCAAAACCCTAACATCACCATCAGTCCTAAGCGCGTGAAGAGGCCGGAATGATTTCCCTTTATCTAAAAGCATGTAAAGCACGGATAAAATACAAAAGTACCGCTCCCTAAGTTTCAAATTACAATTCATTTGACTTTTTAAACTCTAAATTTGACTACTCGTTCATTTTTTCTATAAAATATCATATTTTTTTTGTTGTTATTTGCTTTATTAATAAAAGTTCTTCAAATGAGTTAAATTTTACTATGTTTGCATGATTTTTTTAAGTAAGACGAACGGTCAAATTTAGATGAAAAATAGTCAAAACGAATTGTGATTTGCAATGAAGAGAGTATAAATTATTGAAAAAGAGTGAGGCCCTGTAGACCTGTAGTTAATAGCCAAATATTGCTTGCCCTTTGCGTGCACACCCACTCTCTCTCATCTGTTAAACATTATAAGTACTCGTATAAGCTCGAACTTATCTCTATTCGGCTGTTGGGATAGACTTTTCTTCTTCTATACATGTATACATGGTCTATATGGTGACATACACACATCATGCGCATAAAAAGAATGACAGTAGATTAAGAAGTTTTTTTATTTCCTTTAAAAAGACAATAAGGCATACAATGGGTGATATAGACTAAAGAATGACACAATAGCTACACCTGTATACAAAGACAATACAAATAGGCATTGTCTTTGACACCTTTCGCTATAAATCTTCACGAATTGGCAGGTCAGTTGCTAACCATATCAACATTCCAGACCCCTTATGCATGGAAGTGTTACCTCCTTGGCCACACTTTATTATGTACATGACCCTTAGTTTTGCCACGACACTTGAATTGGTTTGCTACTTATACGCTACGTTACATCAATCACACCACAACATTATTTGGCTTGTATAATGCAATGCATTAGTGATTTAGTGTATATACCATTTACCCTTTTATTTCCACAAGTCATTATCCCGTCCACACGAGGCTGATGTTGACACAAAATCCAAGGCCTCTTCTTCCTTCTCCTCAGCCTGCTGAAATACCTGCACCGGATTGGAGTAACTGGATTCCTTGGTGTTGGTGTCACCGTGGCTGAACTGAGACGCGACAAACTTGTCAAGAGCACTCCAATCTGTGCCTGATCCATCCCCAGCGCCAGCAGGCAGATAGACGGACTCGGCCTGGAGCTCATGCACCATGTAGCTAGGGGCTCCATGCTCCTGTGTAAGGTTGCATGGTTCGAGAGTAGTGGCTACTTGGCCAATGAGGTCAGGGAGTTTCGGGTTGGGGCTCTCCAGTTGAGGGAGCTGCTGCAGGAAGTGCTCTTGAGGAAGGAGGTGGTGATACTCCAGCTCCACCTTGCAAGGGTAGCTACTCTGAGGCCTATGGTATATTACAGCACTCTGCTGCTGATGCGCCACCTGCCTCGGCGAGCCTATGTTTGGTGCCATGAACCCTGTGTGATCGTTGAACCAGTAAGGTGAGTCCCCTGCCATTCTTTGGACCGTTGCGAGTCGTTTCCTGAACACCCTGCATACTACCCATCCTTCCTCCTGAATGACATGCAAGCATGCATATAAGTTCATTTGTTAGGCACGTTGATCAACGAAAAGATGCAAATACATGATGAGATTAACAATTCATGGGGTCTTACGTGTGGGATTCCAGTTTCGTTGGTCTCCAAACGATACTCGTGCATGATCCAATCTGACTTTTGTCCATTGGGCGCCCGGCCTTTGTAGAAAACTAGTGTCTTCCTCATCCCTACCAGGCAGTTCTTAACATAGATTGGTTTGTCCCTTCCGGTGGCCTTCCAGAAACCGGCCGTTGTTGCTCTGTTGGTGCGAGTGCCCGTAGGGTACTTCTTATCCTTGTGACTGAAGAAGTACCACTCGTTTTGCTCTTCGTTTCCAATCTTGCATTTTTCTGTTTCAACGTGATACACATAGAAGTTGGGTGATTATGAGTTTAAATCAATTTCATGCATGGCCTTATAGACAAGATTCAAGTGTAGATTTCAAATTATACAAACTTGAAGCATTAATTAATGGGGCTGAGATTACCTTGCAGATCCCAAGGTTCGATTTTGTATAAATCAACATCTTTTATGACATCCAAGTCTATCTTCTTCAATGCTACCTTTTTCCTAAGGTAGTAATCAACGAGTTCCTCATCAGTAGGGTGGAAACGAAAACCAGGAGGTACATGGGTGAAAGCGTCCATCTTCCTTCTTCTTTGTGATCCACGTTTTTATGTAGCTGGATGTCAAGAGCAAGCCTCACTGCATCATGATTAATAAAGTTATGATCTAGTCATAATTTTGGGTATCAGTTAGTATCTTGTAATGTGTGAGCCTATCTACTTTATACTAATCTAGACAGAATAATAAGTAATTACATTTCAAGAATGCACTCGACCTGTTCAATAATACATTAAAGTCTGTACAAGAAATGGTTTTCTAATTAGAACAACTCGGCCATCAGTTTGTATACAAATAAATTAGTTTTTAAAAGAAATTTCAAAAGTGTTTCTTGTCTACGTACTCCCTCATCCAATATTTTTTTCAAGGTCTCAGGTGCAATTTTTGTGACTACTATTTTCTGTTGAAACGTGTTTGTATAGTTTAATGAGTTTTTGATATCGTAAAGACTACTTTGAACTCAAATCTAGTAATATGGTTATATTTATACTTAAAAGTTATGAACAGTTAAAGTTCAAAAATCCTAGCAGAGTCATTTTGTATTCTATAGTAGTAAAATCTAAGAAAGATCGATTAAATTAAATCCTTAAACGTATTATATGCTTTATTTTAGCTGTGAAGAAACCTTGAATGTTTATATTTGAAAAAGGTGAGAATCATTGTACGTGGCACTATAGGTAGAAACAGCAGGCTCATACTTTCATCATACGATTACCCAGACGAAATCCAATATCTTGCTTTGTTTATATGTATCTTTTGTGTCAATGAAGCTAGATTTCTGTCCACGCTGAACTTTACGTTGGATTTATATGTATGCTCGATCAAATTAATATATCAAGTAGCAGAACACCCACTTAGAAACCCTATCAAATAACAGCGCGGTGCAAAGTTACTAAAGACTCTGTTTGCTAACGAGTAAAAACTGCAGATACAAACTAACAGTTCACTTCAGCATTGGATTCAATTCGAAGCTTAACTTTTTTTCTCCCTTTTTTTTTCTGTGAGGAAAGCTTCACTTCAGCATTGGATTGAATCATTGAAAGCTTAACTTAAACCCTCAGGGATGTCCTTACACAGATCCCTATTACTAGCTTGCTTGTGTTTCATATACAATCCATAGACCGGAACAGTTTGGACTATCGAAATCGGAACCAACGAAAGATGCATGTGTTAGCTGCTTACCTGAGGTAGAGCCTGTTTGTGTCGTCCAATGCCGAAGCGAGTGTAACTGGAGCGCCAGGCCAGCGTTTCGCCTCTCCCTTTTTTCCTCGCTCTCGCCGTCGATCTTCTCGGGGAGCAGCTAGCGGGGTGGCCCACGAAGATGAAGAAACAACGTGCTGTACATATGACGACGACGAAGAAGATGATGGAGGCTACCTCTTGCTCTCTCGGAGAAGCACACCACGCGCGCACCCCCTGGCTCTGGCTTTCGTCAGCGGAGACGATGGATGGATGGATAGATGGAGAGGCGGGATAACGCCGCACGCAGCGCGGGTATGTATATATGGCGCGGTGGGGCGGTGGTGGTGGGTGGCGCCGGAAAGCGCGGATGGATTGCGGGCAAAGCAGGCTGGCTGGGATGGGTGTGCAATCCAGGAGCTCGCAACGCGGGCGGACAGCGACGCGGAGATCTGCCCCCGATCTCTCGCTCTCCCCTCCTCCCGCTCCGCGTTTTTCTATTGGCCTTCTTCGCCGTAACCGCCACCTCGCCCCCACCCGACGACGACAGCGACGCCCACGGCCACGGTCTGTGCCGGCCGGCCTCTCAGCGACCACCTCACCTCGATCAACTCCTCCGGCCAAGCTAGGCGTGCGAGAGGGTGTCGCCGCCGTGTGCGGAGGATGAGCTTATGTAGTGGCGCTAGCTAGCTACACGCGAGTCCAGGCCCCTTGCTTTCGGTGCAACATGCAGAGAGGCCTGCAGGGCAGCAGCAATGATGGCCGATGCCAGAGGCGAGCAGCTAGCTGCCACCTTTTCTTCTTCTAAAAATTCAGAGAAAAAAGACCAGGAGGAGGGAGTGCAAGCTAGTGTGCGACGACATGGTAAAAAGGACCTGCTCTACTCCTTTTCCCTTGCCGGTGATGGGCAATTGTCACATTGCGTATGACGATCGAGTGTTAACTGAAACGTGCATCGGCGTGTGTGGCCCTGAAAGCCAAGCTATCATGCTCATCAACGGCAATGGGATGCGTTTTCATGATTGTAAACCTAATCGATCAATCGATGGCACACTAGCTACTTGATCGTTGAACGAACCAGGCGTTAATAAACAAGTGATCGACCTTATTACTTGTTCATCCACAGCTCACTCCGTTATAGTGGCCGTGGTCCAGGGACTACCGATCCATATCTGCAATTATACTATACGTTGAATAATCATAGCTCTTACTAGCAGTACGCACTCACTCCAGTACGAGATGTTTTCCGATCTTTCAGTGCGTTCATGATCTGGTAGTTAAGCTCTTCGTCAGTTAACGCTCTATAGCTGCACCTGATGATGTGCGTGTCCACCTGATATGTAGCATTACCCAGCTCTATGCGATTTATTTTACTGTTGCACATCTAGCTGCACCTGTCCACGGTTGGTCGTGTCTGATATAGCTAGCTGTCAGTACCATAGCAACTCATCTAGCTCTGGAGGTGGCTCTCCATGATATCCTCCTCGATGGTCGCTCTCAGGTGGGCTAGCCGCGGCCGGCCGGGGTCCGTTTCTCGACCGACCTAAGTATATTTCGGATGGCGACCTTCCTCCAAATGGAAACCCAGTGCCACACAAGGCAAGCGCCTCGCACACTCCTCCGGCTTGTATCCTTCCTGAAAAAGAGGCCAAAAGGATATCCCAAGCCTTTCAAGACACGTCACGTCTCAACAAGGACCAGCAGGGGCTGGCCTAATTGTCACTAGCTGATTACCTTTTGCTATCCTGGCAAAGGCTAATATATTTGGGGGTCTGTTGATGCGCACTGTAACTGAACTACTGTTTACCCGGCCACCACCTGATCGATGAATACGAGGACGATGTGGTCTTGCACCAGCATGTAGTACTTTGTATGCGTCATGGATCAATTCTTTGTTTTAGACCAAGCTGTACGGCAGACAGTAGAGAATTGTATCTTCTTAATTAGTGAGGTACTAGCCTATCAACCCGTGCTACCGCACGGGCTAATAATTAGAAATAGTTAATAATTATATATGCACATGAGGCTATCTTTCATCTATGTTAACTATTTTAATAATACTATAATATACATATTTACCATTATATATTTTACATCACATTGTTTGGTATATACTCAATTGAACCTTTTATTTGAGCTAACTAAACATGAAAATGATTATTTTTATCTCTATGCGCCCTCAAACTTGAATGTATGGTGATACATATTATCGGTATTATTTTTATATAATAATAATATAAATAATACATTTAAAACAGAAATAGTAATTTAGAATTTTATATTAGTATATTTTAAGATTTTGTTATAATTATATAATTTAGATTTTCAGATTTAGTGGTTATTCACTTTTAATACGACATACTTGGTATTATTTTAGGGGGGGTTATTAGATATTATTTTTTCTGATGGCATAGTTGGATAATTTGTATCAAAATTAGGGGGTTACTTTAAATTATTTTTCTAATGACAGAGGTGGGTAATTTAGACACATGTTTAGGGGCTAACTTTAGCCTATTTCCATAATGGCAATGTGGGTAATTTATTAGAAAAGATCACAGATCTAATGGCTATTATAATTAGAGTTGCCGGACTAATGATGAATGTTTCTCTTTTTTTGTGAGATTTTCTAGAATTTCTCTATTTTTTCAGAGTGTCCACCTAGTATCCTAGGTGGCTTCACGTGGAGGCATCAAAAGGAGCCTTAAATTAGTAATAGTAAAATTTTATATTATTATATTTTAATATTTGTTATAATTATATAATTTAGATTTTTAGATTTATTGGTTATTCACTTTTAATACGACATACTTGGTATTATTTTTAGGGGGGGTTATTTGATATTATTTTTCTGATGGCATAGCTGGATAATTTGTATTAAAATTAGGAGGTTACTTTAAATTATTTTTATAATGGCAGAGGTGGGTAATTAGACACATATTTAGGGGGTTACTTTAGCCTATTTTCATAATGGCAATGTGGGTAATTTATTAGAAAAGATCACAGATCCAAGGGCTATTATAATTAGAGTTGCTGGACTAATGGCTGGATGTTTCTCTTTTTTGTGGAATTTTCTAGGATTTCTCTATTTTTTCAGAGTGTCCACCTAGGATCCTAGGTGGCTTCACGTGGAGGCATCAAAAGGAGCCTCCAATTAGTAATAGTAAGATTTATCAGTAGATGCCAAGTACGGTAGTCAGTAAAGTGCTTGTTAAACATCTGATTACGTCTTCGATCTCCAAAGGAGGCAGTTCATTCCATATAAGATGATCGATGAGGGTTAGCGGTGGGGCCGACCGGCATGGTGCAGAGTTGCAGAGGCGGCGGCGGGCGGTCCGGCGTGGGCTCGACCTCATCATTGTCCAACCCTGCTTTGTGGCAGCTCCGATGAGGGACCATGGAGCCAGTCAGGAAAGCAAGCTGAGCTAGCTAGGGTAGAATATTTGTTAGTAGCGAGTAGCAGCAAACTTATATCAGATGATTGCTGACAACCACCATACGTGTATTAGTGAAACAGTAGTTAGGCAAGGATACAAACGAAAATCAACGACTTGGGTGTAGCAACAAAAAGCGGAAATTCAGTTTTCTGCAAGGCCATATGAAGCAACTGATGATCATTATTTCTCTATATATGTAGTTGTGGTCCTCAGTGTGCCATCCACGCCCTTTCCTCGCACGCAAGAATGAATGAAAGCTAGGTCTAGCTGCTTTTGGCATTTCACTCCGCTGTTGTGGGATCGATTTACACATGCTCGTTTGATCCGATCGAACGAACGGTACCTCGACCACACACATATTCCACGTGCTTCTTGTCGATCACGGCCAGCACCAGACGATCAGAGATGACGACGGCAGGTCCTTAGAGCTGCCCCCAGGCCCCAGCCACACTGTAGCTGCCTAGGTTCCTTGCTCTCCTCGCCATGGCGCCTTGGCTAAAGGTTACTGGCTAGGGGTCTTGACAGTCGACACGTGCTACTTATTGGTGCGTGATTAAACTAATGTATGGCCGTGAGACAGATGGCGATGCCCCGGAGCAGCCGGCGCTGGCGCCGGAGGGAGCTTGGCTGGCTGGCTGGCTCGCATCCTTTGGGAACACACAAAGAACGGAACAAGTGGATAGAATTGGAGATGCCGATGCCCTTTTGCCCCGCTTGGATGGCGATGCATTCTCGGATGTTTATTTGGGTGGACAGCAGGCTTGCTTGCGAGTGGTGCGCTGCATCTTGATCTGGGGGAGAAGTGAAGCAAAAGGACTGTGCCACACACGGCGCATCATCTTGGCCAGCTGCAGACGTCACACTGACCCGTCCTTTATTTGATTCCGACGACGTTTTTTTAATGACTCTCAAATTGAACTGATTGTTGTGTTCTTTCACTGATTCTGCCATACTGGAGGATGTGTGTATATTCAGGTTAACACGGTGGAGCTCACAGGAACCAGCTTGGTTTCTTCTACTCGTGGTAGCTAGCTACTGCAGCTTCAATTCATGTAGGCGATCCTTTTCGGTCATGATCGACTCGAAGCTGCTAGCAATTGATGGAGCAAGGTCTAGATTATATTGCAACAACGACCGAGAAAGTGCGAATGCAGTGACTGTTTCAGCCTCTGGTAAAAGGCGGCGACCAAGCGTGAGGTATTGGTCAAAAAGTTTCAGGCGCGTGCTCATTTCTGTGCGTCTCCTGCACACTCGAGTATACTAATCGTACTCCAGTATCAATGTCTGCTCCAGGCCTGTTGGTTCATCTGTTACTTGGAACGCCAGTTTGCAGTTACAGAAAGGTTCAGATAGCACGCTCGGTCACTCGCGTCGGCACTTCTGATGGAGAGATCAGAAATGTGTCATTTGAGAAACCATTCGCAGTAACTACGAGGAAAACATCCATGACATTGCGAAAGCTACATAGTATATATACCCTGCTAGTCTCGTCAGAAATTCAGAATCGATCCCGCGCCCGAGCCAATGAGGGTCGACATTGCTTGCGGCACCCTCGTCATCGCACGCATTGTATTGTATTCCTACCGCGCGCAATTGCGCAATGCACATGGACAAGACACGTACGCGGCATCATCAGTGCCTCCACAGCACCAGCAAAGTGCCCTTCTCTCCTTATCCAGTTGCATGCAGCATCATCATGTTATGGATGGATCGGTGCTGCTAAAACCTCATCACTACCTTAGCGTGCTTTTCCACCGATCAGCTAGCTGCTCGATCGGAGCTATGAGGTTTCCTGCTTCCCTAGCTAGCTGCCGCTGGATGTGTAAAACCTCTTCCGATGATTTAGCAAGGGCGCGCTTCCACGTGGTCTACTGTGGCTTGTGGGAGGGCCGCCGCCGCAGCGGCCACGGCCGGCCGCAGCCAACTAAGACTAGGGGCCGCCGGGCCGGTGCCACACGGCCACCGGCCGGCCGTCGCTCGTCGCCGGCGCAAGCACGTAGAAGCCACCGAGCCAACGATCTATCCGGGCCAGTTCTGGTCGGCCCACCGCACAAATAATTGTCGCCACTCTGAGTGCGCACGTGCGCACGGTAGGGGTGAGGCAGCCAATGGGGAACGTCGCGGGCGTGGCACCTCATCAGGAACGGGACGGGAGCATGAGGTAGCGTAGCGTCTGCCGCCGCACCAACAGGATCGATCGGCCGCCACCGCCATACACGCACGGTGCGCAACGCGAAATGCCTAGGCCACAACAGGCAAAACGGTAAAAACGAGTGGAGTGCGGCGACGACTTGGAGATGTATTTTTTTCGGTGGGGCACACTAAATTTTACAGCTTGTCAGGCCAGTTTAAGTAGTGTCGTCATGAGACTTCTATGCATATTGATTATATGCCACATCAATAGTCTTGTGACTTGGCAATTCCATTTGAGTGGAGAAGAGAAGACATTTATCTGTAAAACCCATCGGCATATTTACAAAGTCAATAAAATATAATGAAATTTCCACAGGGGATGTTATTGTTTTATCTCATGATACGTTATACTATTACATTATACAAGAATTAAATGGTCTAGTTTGTCTACGAAACAATGAAATAATCCCATGCATAGATAGAGATTTTTTTTTATTTTAATGTAAAGATGATATGACCGTCTTAGCAACAGTATAATAAAACTATTCATTGACACTGGTCTGTGCTTCGACAACTCCTCTAATATGGTCGGATCGAAGCGCAAGGGTAACGCTACAAATTATCATTAAAATATATCATTGAAAGATGCATTAGTCCTTGTCCTACTCACACACATTTAGCACCTTTTCTTTTAGAAACATTGTACATTTAATGCTTTTAGAGTCTAGATAGAATCCATGCTGACAAAAAATCCAACCAGGAAATAAATAAACATGCCACCGTCATGTCAGACTTTGATTACTTAGACGGTTAGACCATGATGTTGGTCGTAGTACTTTGGACTATGGTATCGGCATCTCTAGTGTTGCTGTCCTTTTTCCAGCCGATGACAGACCGACTTGGTGTTTCATTCTCTTTCTTGACTGTTTTTGTTTTCTTTCCTCCTCCGCTCACTCCACTCTCAGTGCGGGCACTCATGCCAAGTTTTTGTCACTCTGACACATTTTGTCGGTGATGAATCCGTCAGGTATGCCCCGAGGTAGAGGGCATGGTGGGCAGCTGATTCAGGGTGCTATATATGCACAGAGGCGCAACTCCTTTTTTATCTTTTTCTGGTTTGATTTGATTCTAAGTTTTTGACGGCTGCCATGGCGTTTGCATTGACTAATACGAAAACGTACTTCCTAAACGCAGAATATTTACGTGTTCGCGCGGAGGAGGCGCACCATTCGTTCATCGTTACAGCCCTCCCCTGCTGCTGCTGCCCAGAGCGGCGCGCCTTCTCCGTCCGTTCGTGCTCGACAGCTCTCTGTTCTCTCCGACGATTCGTGCTCGTCCAACTCTGCTGGGTGGTGGTAGACGGCCGACGACGAGGTGGGTCCTCCTGCTCTTCGCTCCTCTCTCGGATTTGATGCATGGTCGTGGCTGGGTTAGGGTTTCCGGTTCGGGGTCGTCGGGGGAGGGCTCCATGCCCGGCTGGCGTAGAGGAGAGTCTGGCTGCGGCGGATCGAGGGTGGCGTTGGCGCCGCGCGAAGCGGATGACAACCGGCCGGGAAGGGCCGACGGCGGGGGCGAGCGGCTTTCTCAGTTAGCGAATGGCGTGGTGCAGCCGGGCTTGTGGTTGGCGCGGACGGGGCGCCATTGCCGGGGTGGCAGGGGCATTCCGATTCATTGTACCTGGATTGTGCATGCAGTCGCCCCAAATCTTGCATTTGCCGGCGTTAGTGAAGTCCGCCACCCCCATCATCATAGTTTCAGACATTGGCGAGATCTGAATCATGTTTGTACAGTACTAGGTTAGCGCTGCATTTACTTCTCTTTGGGCATCTTTTGTAGCTGGCAACCACAGCAGACTTGGAACTCCTTTATTCCTTTCAATAAAAGCAGCGAACTGTTCTTAAAAAAAAACCTTTGATTTTGCTTTTTCAAATTATCGTTACACTCTGTGTCCTGTACTGGATCTGCCTCTATGTGGGAATGAAATACCTGAGGTGCGTTTTTGTGGGCTTCAGGTTTAACCCTAATGATTTGAGGTTGTGTGACAATTCGGTTTATGTGTGTATGTTGTTATTGTAAGTAGTTTTGTATCATCTGCAGTGATGATGCAGTAGTCAAGAACTAGCAGAGAAGTTTGTGACTTTCTTAGTCACATTGTTTTTTTAACTTCTGTTTTGTAATTCTAGGGTTTCTGGCTCCTAGTTCTGAATGGCAGACATTACAGACATAGGCTGCTGCAGTTGCTTCAGCTTTTTGAGGAAACCCAGTGTACCTGTACGCCAACCCCGGGATTCTGATGGCATGTTATCTGAAGATTTGCTGAAACGTCAATCAGCTGAAGATCCTGATGGAAGTTTCTACACTGGAGATGATCCTGATGCAAGCTTTTACAATGGGGATGATCTTGATGGAAGCTTCTACAATGGAGATGATCCTGATAGAAGCTTCTATGAGAGAGATGATACTGACTATCCTGATGCAACTGATGATGGGCCACCAAGGAAGAGTTCTGAAGATATTATACAATCAAGAGCTCAAAGTGGCTTTGCATGTAGGGAGATCCCTGTTAAAGAGACTAAAAAAGTATTTCGCTCAGAGGTATCATTTTTTAAGGCTTCACCTTTTATCCATATATCTTGGCTAGCCTTTCCTACTGTATGAATGAGCTTCTCATAAGATCCTTATTTCTATAATAATATCAGGCAACTGACATCTTCCATTCATTTTGATTACCATTTGGCCTTGCTTAAGTTATCTGTTTGTGAAAGAAGTTGACTTGTCTGATCAGAAAGGCGTTTTTTGCCCTTAGTAATTGCAAATACCCTTTCTGAAAATGAATTGGCTTTTGTTATCCTTAAATTTAATGGTTATCAAAAGTAGGTTGGCTAGACATTTTTTTTTCCTCCGAAAACTCAGAACTGTACATTGGATCATTCCTGCTATTTTGTTCCACTTGAACTGAACACTGTTGATGGACTATGACCGGTGCATCTTCTTTCCCTTTTGAATAAATAATCCATTTTTTCAGAATGATGATGAAGTAGTAATGCATGGTTTCTGGAATGGTAAACAAGTAATACAACATTCTCATTGCATGATTGGAAAACTGCTTTTATTTCCCCAGCAAAATATCACTGCATATGACCTGTTTAAAGGTACAGGCAAAACATTTGAAATTAAGTCCAAACATAATTTGCCATTGCTTTAGCAACCCAAGAGCCTGACTGGTGACTGTGTTTATTGCTGGTTTAGTTTTAATATAACTGGTTTTTGCACGTTGAATGAAGGATAGCATGCTGTATGGGGGAATTTTACCTTGACATTGGACACTAGAATAACCTTATCCCTTTTGGCATGTAAGGATGGAGATGGCAATAAGATGGTCAATCAATATGTCCACTTGGGAAAGATTGGTTCTGGAAGCTATGGCAAAGTGGTAAGATACCTTCGACATGCTAATAATAAGATTTTCCATATAGATGTCTAAATTCTTTTTATTTTGCTGCTGAAAAAGGTTTTATACAGAAACATTAAAGATGGAAAGCTATATGCAGTGAAGGTATTGCTTTCTGCTACTCTTGTTTTATTGACATAAAGATCTTTTTTAACAATTACGCATGCTTGTTCAATGCTTCAATATGCTATTTTTTTCTGGTACGTATTGGTTATACGGTCATGGGTAATTGGCTGGGCTGATTGGGCCAAACCCCGTAGGGGTAGGTTAGAGAGTGTTCGGTATCTTGCTTAGGGGTCAAGTATACCTGAGAGATGTATCGATAAAAAAAAACAAGCAAGAATTATCAGGAGAGATCCTCATCTACTTCCAGGCCTTGAGATTGGGCACAGCCATCGCCGGCGTGCCCGATCTCAAGTGTTCGGTACTTCGGTTTGGCATCCGTTTAGGCTTGCAATCCCCTCACTTCTGCATGGCTTAGGCCTTGACAGTTGGTATTAGTTTCTTTCTAATATGTTATACTTTGGGCATGTTTTGGCTGCTAGCTAATAACCAGCTGTTCTTTCTAGCGTTTCCTTTTCTTTGCTCAATAATGTTATTGTTAACACTTATTGTGTACCAGGTGCATCTGGTGATGCCGTACTTAAGAAAGCTTTGCATGTCTTTTCTCTTTCAGGTTCTAAATAAACCTTACATGATGAAAGTACGTGTTGTACGAACAGAAACAGCCATGACAGATGTTCTTCGGGAGGTGAGTAAAGTGCTTTTTATTCTGTCTTACATGTGTACTCCCTCCGGTCCCACAATAGGAGTCATTCTGGAGCAACCAACGAGTTTGCTATTAGTAGTCATTCTGTCATTAGAGCCCTGGTTTGGACATTGATACCCCTGAGTTTTGCTTCATCAACCGCGCCACAATTAATACTGATGCCTCGTTCTTGCTCCCACCCGTGTGTGTCCCTGCTAGCTTTTCCTCTCCCACAGGCTAGTAAGTTAGTTATCTTTTAAAGTTGTTGTGCATGCTTTTAAGATGCTCTCTCTAGTATCTATCATACATATGCGGACCAGGTTAAATGCTACTTGATGTTGTTCTGCCCAACACACGAGCATGATAAAATAGTAAACATTTTCAAGCATCTGGTTTGTGTCTCGATGCTACTCGATGTTGTTCTGCCCAATACTCGAGCCCAATACTTGAAGAATTTTCTGTTGTACATGAGAAAACATGTTTTGGGGGTTCCCGCTGTTTATGGACTAACATTTACTTTAAAGAAAACCTACTATGAGACACCAGCCACTGCATATGAGAATGCTTATCTCACATTTAGTGAAATGCATTTTTCTGGTATAAACTATAAAGGTGACCTACAGCATATAGTTGCAGTATAGATTTCTTGTGATCAGACCATGAGTCCATGTTTTCCAGCCATAGATAAGCAGCTCACTCTGCACTCTTTGTGCAGTAGAAACCCATTTAGCCTCCGAAGAGAATAGGATTCATGGGAGTGTGATACAGAATTAATATATCCTCTGTTTATTTGGAAAGTTGGTTCACTTCAGTTGCTATTTCCTTTCCAATTTCGTTGTGCGATATGATTTTCGCTCGATAAATCCCCAGCTCAATAACTACCATGGATATGCTGATTTGCAGCTTCATTTCCTTTCCTAAGTCATGGAATTTGCTCTTAATTTTGAGCTTCTGTAAGAGGTTAAATAGATAGCCATCATCTGCTTGGATTAGGGGTCTAGATATTGTTGAATGTATGGAGATTTCCTGTCAACTTTCTGATTTTATTTGTTAAGTTGCTGCATTGTTTAGTATGTACAGTTTCTTATTCTTTGCCCCCCCCTTTTTTTTTTGTATTGGAGGCAGGTATCCATAATGAAAATGCTGAATCACCCCAATATTGTAAATCTTGTTGAAGTGATTGATGACCCAAACATAGATAAATTCTACATGGGTATGTCTGTTACCACTGTTATATATATTTTTATTTTATTACTAAAGCATAGCATGTGCATTTTATCGACGCTTTATACAATCGCCACTTACATATTTTTTTTTTTCATTTGCATTGCCAGTTCTTGAGTATGTTGAAGGAAAAATGGTTTGTGATAATGGTTTAGAAGAGGCAACTGCAAGAAAGTATTTGCGAGACATAATATCTGGTCTTATGTACCTTCACTCTCATGTAAGGTGTCAGTTTTTCATTTCCGTTATTTCAGTTACCTGATTGAATGAGCAAATATTAGTTTGGGTTTGTGATGCATCCTCATCGCTTTGATTGTGAAAGAACAATAGATTTACACTGCACACAAATATGTTCAGACTCCTGGATATGGAGGGTTCAGCTTCCATAAGGTTAAGCCCAGTGAGGTGATTAAATTCAGTATAACCTGGCAATGTCCTGGTTCGAGTACCTGGCAAATCACAACCAACATTTAGGGTGGTGATATGCACTAGAGATTGGTTTCTGCTGTTGTGTAAAGCTACAGGTAGTGTATCCAACTATCTGTCATATTGTCATGCATATTATTGCCTCTTGCAGCAGTGTGTAACTAGCCCAGCCTGTGGAATCGGCATGTGCTCAGACCGCTTTCTATCTTTCAATACAATGACATGCATCTCTCCTGCGTGTTAGAGAAAAAAAGCTGGGTGTAATGCAAGCAACAGCAGTGCGAACCCATATTATTTAGGAAAAAGTCCTTTTCACCTCTCTGGACAATGGGTTGAGTTTAAATTTTCTCCCCAGACCACAAAACCATCTAACCAGCCTCCTTGAACTTTTGAAACCGTATATTTGACCTCCTCAAGCTGGATATAAGCGGTCTTGAAAGCGGTTTTCTATTTTTCTTTTTTTATTTATTTTGGCTGAAACTTTGAAAAAATCATAATAAATCAAAGAAAAATCAAAAATCAAAAATTCAATTTTGTTGGACTTCATATAAGTATATAAACACATCAAATATATAATATAATATACTTTAGAATAAAGTTTTTTATTATAGATTTAGATCTATTTTTTTACTATAGTTAAATATAATAATTCATAAATGCATTTTTTATGGTCCAATCATGGCAAACTTTTATAGTGAGATAATTATTGTATACTTCAATAGTATTAAGAATTTATACTCATTAGATCATGTACAACTTATTTAAAGATTTATTTAGGGCAAAATATACTCTAAATAAATCTAAAACTAAGTTATAAATGTTCCAGTGAGTATAATTTTTTTTAATATAGTTGAAGCATACAATAACTAGGCTACCATAAAAAATTTACCATGATTGGACCATAAAAAATGTATTTACGAATTATTATATTTAACTATAATAAAAAATAGCCTATAGTAAAAAACTTTATCCTAAAGTATATTATATTATATGTTTTATGTGTTTATATACTTATATAGAGTCCAACAAAATTGAATTTTCAATTTTATGATTTTTCTTTGATTTATTACGATTTTTCAAAGTTTCAGCCAAAATAAATAAAGAAAGAAAAATAGAAAACCGCCTTCAAAACCGCTTATATCTAGCTCGGGGAGGTGACATATATGGTTTCAAAAGTTCAAGGAGGCTGGTTAGACGGTTTTGTGGTCTGAGGAGAAAATTTAAATTCAGCCCATTGTCCAGGGAGGTGAAAAGGACTTTTTCCTATTATTTATGCTGCCAGATATCTACCTGTTTAACAATGTAGTTCGTTCAACGATCATTACAGTCAAGTGTATGTCATAGGTGTGTTAGGCATGCACTGCTGGGAGGTATTATGAGGTCCAAGTATAGTTAGTAACCGATTTCATGTAAGTTCATAGAGAGAAGCGTTAGAGATGGAGCTAGTGTGTAAGAGACCAAGTCCTTTATAAAAGTAGTCTGCACGTGAGTTTAGTTCAAGCAAGGAATATTTTCTCCAGTTTCTACCCTGTTTGCTAGCTCTGAACCCTTCAAATCTGTCATGTCAATCATGTAATATGATAGTTATCATCTGCATGGTAGCATCCTGATGCAAACCATGGTTCGTGGCTCGCATCAGGGCACCACCACTAAACTCCCAATGTGAAACACTGTTCACAATTGTGCTTTCCTACAAAAGCAAATGCACAGCTCCCAGATTCCAGCTGATCTTTCTGTGGCCCATTTTTAACATATTTACATGTTATATGCATGTATTTCTGATCATCTGTTTTTCAATGCTGTGCTGTGTGCTTCCCAGCTAGATTCAGACACTGAATCTTTTTTTTTCCTATTACACAGAACGTTATTCATGGTGATATCAAACCAGATAATCTCTTGGTTACCAGTACGGGCAATGTGAAGATAGGAGATTTCAGTGTTAGCCAGGTTTTTGAGGTGATTTCCATAGTCCTGTAACTTTGTTATTTCTAGTGAATTTTATTATTCTTGTCAGCAAATAATGGTTTTCAGTCGAATGAACCCACCACTGTGAGAGACAAATGGCTACTTCTGCTTTCTATTCTTAATTGCTCTTGCACTGAAAAAAAAACTGTATATTCTAGTTTCTGCAAGCAGGTTTGTTTTGAACACTTCTAAAAGATAAATGAATACAGTGATACTTACGTGTTTGCAATGTAGGATGATGATGATATGCTTTGGAGATCTCCCGGCACTCCTGTTTTTACTGCACCAGAGTGCTGTCAAGGTACCACTAGCTACCTTTGAAATTTAAGTTTATAATGTTGCATGTAAAATTAGCCAATCTTCAGATTATCTATGAATACAATAGTGCCTTTTGGATAGCATGGTACTCTGGATTTTCTATTTTTGTAGCTACATAATTGCAGAATCTCAAATAAACAAAAATACAACAGCATGGATTTATTATTTGCCTACCAGGTATAGACATGCTAAATTATGGTAAAATAATCCCTTTACCTTATTGCAGGTTCAGCCTACCATGGGCGGGCATCTGATACATGGGCAGTTGGTGTAACTTTATACTGTATGATTTCTGGGCAATATCCATTTCTTGGAGATACATTGCAGGACACTTATGATAAGGTGCTAAAAAATGGTCCTATCCTTTTCCTTTTCGTTTTGCTTTTGATTAGAACACTTGAAGTTCACTTGGGTTGTTGCTACATAATAGATTGCCAACGATCCTGTACAAATACCTGGCGACATGAACCCTCAACTTGCCGATTTGCTCCTAAGACTTCTCTGCAAAGGTGCCGTTTTGGTTACTTTACTACCCTATGGTTTCAATAAATTTAGTCTTGGCACCAGATGTGCTCTGTTAACTTCGTTCTGTTTCCACACGTGCTTCTCTTGCAGATCCAGGGGATCGCATCACACTACAGGCTGCGGCCGAGCATCCTTGGGTTGCTGGGGATGAGGGGCCAGTGCCTGAATTCATCTGTAGATGTGGCTTTGGCCGCAGGAAGAGGAATGATTTTCGGGAAGAAGTACAATAACAGAGCATCTATAGGTAGCGTAGATAATTGATCAAATGTGGCAAAACAAAGCCCTGATGATACGTTTCTTTGTTGTCTTGTATTCCCCCTTTTGAGATGTAGGTGCTCGACTGAACATATTTCTTTCTTTCTTTCTTTCTTTCTTTCTTTCTTTCTTTCTTTCTTTCTTTCTTTCTTTCTTTCTTTCTTTCTTTCTTTCTTTCTTTCTTTCTGGTACAGAATAGAGTGTAACCTATACGGCTATACGAGTAGAACTGCCGCTCAAATTTTTCTCACCCTATAGGATTGACATTGTCACAAGCCAAGATGCCTTAAATCTATGGTTCCATACAAATACATTTACCGAACGCTGTGTGCATTATTTGAAAGTTCAATATATATCATTTCCAACCTTGTCGTTCATCCTTCAATCCAAGTATCTTGTAATGTGCACATCTCCACAGTTACACTTTCATGGCACGATGAATTCATGTTGGAGCGGAGGTGTGAGCTCGTTATCTGTCACCTAATGTGAAGTGCACCGAGGAGAGCACCTTTTGTACGCTTGTACTCAATCGCGTCATTTCCTGAATCCTGAGGAAATAGGGCCATCAAGTATACTGACCAAGGCCATTTCCTGAATCCTGAGGAAATAAGGCCACCATGTATACTGTGTCATTGGGGACCAAGGAGACGTGTGCCTGTATTTTCTCTTCTGAAACGCTCGAGTTTCGCAGCACCACTGAATTTGTATGTGATTTCTGGATTTTGGCTGCAGATAAACAGAGAAGATTTCACGAGCCATACATCCGTTCCCAAAAGATAAAACCCACACTTTCCGCTGTGTTTTCTTTGTGTTTCCATCACACGACTAGACTAGGGCACCACTAGTAGCTAGGACAGGGAGCTCCAAACTTCAAACAGCCTCATGTCAGCTGTGCTCTCCACGTTCGTGCCTCTGAACCTTGAAGATTAAGCAACCGGCGCTCATCAAAACTCGATAAGACAAGTTGTTGTGGCAGCGGCGGCACGCCAACAATTCAACCGGACCGTTCAAAGTCAGCGGCTCGGGTCGATCGTATCGTGCGTGCGTGGAGGTGGAGTACTGTCCCCGTACGGCTCTGTCGAATCTGATGGCTCTCCCGTCTCCAAGATCGAGTGGCACTGTGGCAGACTAGCAGCAGTCGGTCCCTTGCCTTCTCCTACCCGTACTTGTATCCCCGTCTCGGCAAGCGAAGCAGGCTGGACGCCCTTTGCTGCCGCCTGCCTTTGAGCGAGGATGACAGGGCCTTGCACCCTGTTTTGACTTTGTTCGAGGAGGTGTTGCTGTATTGCGTTCCGAATTTCCGATCCCGATGTGCGTGGGCTTCCACTGTGTTTAGTTGATGAAGGGAAAAGATCTTTTGTTTCTGGGATGCGTGTTATGTGAGGGGGATGAATAGGAAAGGTGAAAAAGGAATTTTTAGGGATGCGTGTTCTGTGAGGGGAATGAATAGTAAGTGCAAAAGATCTTTTGCATCTAAACACAAAAATTGGCTCCTCGCTCTGCTTACTTTGATGCGCTTTGTGCTGGTCAGAGGAGCTGACTTTCGTCTCGAGGAAAAAGGGAAACAACTTACGTGAGCTGACCTTGCCAAGTGAAGACTTTATTTTTTTTGGCTCTATCCAACCCGGGGAAATAACACTAAGCTGGCGCTGGGAAGCAGCGGGGAAATCCAATTCCTACCAGCCCTTTAGACTTTGCGCCGCGCGTGTTCGGAGAGACGTAAGACCGGCCGTACGGTTCCGTTACGGAGGATAGTTTGAGTCAGCTTTTTTTGCTGCGTCAGGGCTTGTTTAGATACATGCTAAAAGATTAGAATTTAGAGAAAACATCTAAAAAATTAGATCTTAGGTGTTTAGATCCATTTGCTTATTTTTTAGCAAACGGTGTTTAGGTCCATTTGCTAATTTCGAAGTGGGTCCCACACATATGGGTTGCAGCCGTCGGCTCTAGGGGGCGAGCAGGCTCATAGATAGGCTGGTTTCAGTGGGCCCCACATGTTTGGCCCAACGGTATCTCTTGGTAGGCTGATATAATTTTTTATATGTGTTTAGATAGAAGGAGCTACTTTTTTTAGCTTTTAGCTTTTTATACTTCAAGTAAACAGGCCATCAGTCAAAGAGCTTGTGTGCTAGTACACTCTCAAACAAGTGGAGTATTCTGGAACCCAAGTGGTGTGGTGCTGGTGCTTTGGACCTTGTGGTGCAGTAGGTTACTGGTGATTGGTGAGTGGGGTCCTGGCTGCTTCCTCGTGCGTATCTGATCAATGTGATCATGGATACGTTTTGGATTCTAATTGTATCGCCCAGACCTCTGCTGTCACGCTCACAAAAGGGCCTGCCTTATCCTGTAGCACTAGGCCAGTAGCGTTTTGTGCTTCAGCTCCAATTGGTTCACAAAGTAGACTGACCATTTTATTTCTCGAGGTACTAGGCAAAGCACGCTTCGGAACTGGGAAATGTTGTGCGTGGCACATCCATGCACTAATTACGATCGTGCATGCGTGGATGTGGTGTACGGTCACCGTACGGCTCTTCTGCCCAATCCGATGGTTCTCCGTCTGCTCTCTTGTCTTTTCCTACCCGTTGGCAAGTTGGCATACGACGGTCAGCGCAAACTGGACGGCCTTTGGCCTTAGCTGCCGATGTACGATTTGTTCTAGGCGTGGCGCTGCATCCGTCCGTTACAGATCAGTACAAAGCCCACATTTTTCTTACGAGGATGACGGGGCCCTGCACGCTGTTTTGACTTTGTTCGAGGAGGCAACTGACTAACTGAGCTGGCTCCTCGCTGTGATACTTTGATGCCTTATGTGTTGGTTAAGGACACGTACAACCCACAGACAGCATCTGTCTTTATACTACCACATAAGTATAATAGGACGTGTCCTATATATAACTAATGAGGAGAGAGGTACTCGCCGTCGTCTCATCAGACGACGGCACCGGCTCATGCTCCCATATGCACATTTGACGGCCTCAAGATCGATTGTGGCTCGCGTCTGTCACCATCTTTCCTCCCATGCGTTCGTGGCTGATGCAAAGCAGTCTTGATGAACGTGGCTACATAGAAAAGCCCTTCTGCACTGCAGTAAAAAGCTGTATGCAACAGGAAGAAATGACGGCTATCGTTTAATTAGTATATGTGCATAAGATGCTATTTTTCTTTTGTACGATTGTTAACATGCTACTCTCATTTTTTAAAATAAAACATGCTACTCTCAGACCAAACAAAGATATTGTTGATCCGAAAGAAATTTTGTTTTATGTTCAACTTATTTGATCTATATTTTTTTATAAAAAAGCAACAAATTGGTACATAGATCAAAAGGCAACAAAATGGCTACAAAGATCAAATTGTATGCTGGATCACAATGATTTATGAGTCCAAAGATAAATTAAATAGCTTGCAGTCACCAGTTGTCTAAACTGTTGTATAAGCTGTCTATTTAGGTGTCTGTATAAGAGAAAAGACAGCTACCGTCTAAACTGTTGTACTTGCCCTAATGGTTACATGAGCTGACTTTCGTATCGAGGCAAAAGGGAAACAGTTTGCCAAGAGAAGACTTTTGGCCTAGCATAGTACGCTCGCTTCTATACAATCCTACCCAGGGTCATACAAGCCTTGCCAGGCTGTGTTCACGTGGGAAAAAGTACTTTTTACTTCCTATTAATCCCCCTCACATAACACGTTTTTCAAAAAATTCTTTTTTCACCTTTTCTATTCATCTCTCACATAACACGTATCCCAGTAAAAAAAGTACTTTTCCTCTCCCCAATCTGAACACAGCCCACTTCACGCACCGCGCGTGTACGGAGGCGAAGAACCGGCCGTATGGTTCCGTTGCACGGAGGATAGTTTGAGTGAGCTTGCTGCGAGATCAGTCAAAAAGACTGGCTGTGTTCAGATTCCAAAAATACTTTTTACTTCCTATTCATCCCTCCACAGAACACGCATCCCTAAAAATTTCTTTTTCATCTTTCCTATTCATCCCCCTCACAAATACTTTTTCCCCACTCCATAACATGTGCAAGAATAAAAAACAAAAAGTCGTGTTCTACTCCTACTCATACACAGCCGAGTATTCGGGACCCCAAGTGGTGCTAGTGCTTTGGACCTAATTGTGGTGCAGTGTGTTACTGGTGAGTGGGCTTGTGGGAGAGTCAGGGAGTGGCGGGCTAGTCGTGATCAGGGTTAACCAAACCGCTGTATGGTCGGTTTCTAAAACCGAAAAAACCGGACCGGTTTACCGGTGAAACCGGCCGGTAACCGGTGGGAGCGGTTTTATAGTGTCGGTTCGGGGGCGGTTTACCGACCGGTTTTGCAACCGGACCGGAGCGGTACGACCGGTTACCGCGAAAACCGGACCGGTTTGAACGGTTTTGTTAACCCTGGTCGTGATCGGCTTCGTGCGTATCTGATCGTGGATACGTTTTGGATTCTTCCTCTAGATAGCTTGAATAATTGTATCGTCCAGACCTCACCTCACGCTCACAGAAGGGGGCCTTGGCCTGGCTTATCCTGTACCACTAGGCCAGTAGCATTTTGTGCTGTACCTCCTCAGCTCCAAGTGGTCACAATGTTGACTGGCCATTACCCTTATATTTTCGGAGGTACTAGACCAAGCACATTTGGGAACTGGAAAATGTTGTGGGTCCCACACCCATGTAATGAAGATCCATATGTTCAAACATATCTGGTTGCTCGTTGCTACCTTCATGGCACGACACTACTACTTGGTCCGTCCCAAAAAACATATACGTTTGGGATGCGTGCCAGTTAAAATAGTTTATGTTTGACCAAATTTCTAGAAAAATGTATTCATATTTATGGATCTAAATAAATTTGTTAAAAAACTACATTTAAAAATAAATCTAATGATATATATTTTATCTGATAAATATGTATAGTTTTTTATTTGTAATTGGTCAAAGCTAAGATTCTGAAATTTATTGGGAAGCGAGAATTGTATGTTTTCTGAGACGAAGGAAGTACTGAAAACTGATGGTCTCGTTTTCGAACCAGGCACCGGGAAGCGGAAGCAGTGTTGAATCGCGACAACACCGGTACTCCACCGATGTGCCACTGCCACCTGATACGCTGAACCTGAAGAGCTCGATCAGTGCCTCTGCCAATCCTCGTTAGCTCGAATAAACAACGACGGCGTGACCTCGCCGGAGAAGACAGGAATTAAGGCTCGTTTAGATTTAAAAAAGTTTCCAAAAACCATAACTTTTTTCTATTCATTCCACCACTTTCACTTACAGAATACTATTCATCTACAATGTTTTTTGGTGAACAGTATATTTTTTAGGAATCTTTTTCCAATCTAAACACACAGGTTCTGCCATTGTTCGTGCTGTCCGGGGCTCTGGGCTGCACCTGGCCCCTGCCAGGCTGCCACGAACCTTCCTTCCTTCGCCATGTCTGGTGTGTTTGTGCTCCCGGGCGCCGCCGACCCCCGGCACCAGCAACATAAAATAAGCTGGTTGAGTTTGTGTCTCCGATCCCCTCCGTCCACACCACCTGACTTGTCTGTCTCCCCTGCTACACCTCCAAGCTTGTCGTGACCCCGTGACATCCTACGAAATTTCTAACGATCCATCCGTGTGCGTACGCACATGACGGAAACCGGGTAATAGCATAGGACAAGCACGATCTAGCGGCAACAGAGGACAAACGATACTCAAAGCCTTGGTCGACATCTCAGTCGCCGTGCGCAGGACAGGAGGACGCGCTGGTCGACACGGCGGCAGCTCTCGTGTCCGTTTGCCATGTGATCCGTACTCCCCAGTTCCCTAGGCCCTAGCCGGCAGGCAGCCCAGTGAGCTCCTTGTCACGCATCACGGGCGCGCTCCCGGCCGTCGACGTCGACCAGTCACACCCTTCCCGTGCAACGCCAACAAGGCCCAGCCTCCCTCGGTTGTTACCTCGGGTCGTCGTCGCTTGGTTTCGCTTTCTACCGATCGACCTCCCCCACATCCTCGGCACCGCGCGCACAAAGCCAGCCGCAGGGACAACCCATCGATCTCGCCTCGGCGCGCTCTGCCCAACTTGTGCTCGGGGAGCACGACGTGCGTGCGGTGCAACGGTGCAAGCGCGGTGGGGGCTCGAGGCTAGAGCGGGTAATGGTTTGGGTTGAAACCGGTTTTTATGGTTTGGTTTTCCACTTGAGCTAATTTGGTTTGGTGGTAAATGGGCTAAAAAGAATAAATAGATTGGTCTGGTTTGGATTAGCAGTTAGAACGGTTTGAATTGGTCTAATCGTACGGTGACTGCATCTAGCCACGTCTTGCGTTCACACTATAAAATTTTCTCGAAATCGACTAAAATTTTTTGCAGATGACTCAACATAACTGGAAGCTACTCTGTGCAAAGTGTCGTGGCTAGACCTACACGTGGGCCCCGTGTCAAGATCCGGACCCTAGAATTTAAACCTCGCGTTCACGCTATAAAATTTTATCGAAATCGACTGAAATTTTTGCGGATGACTTAGCATTACTGTCAGCTACTCTGTACAAAGCGGCGTGGCTAGACCTGCACGTGGGCCCCACGTCAAGTGTCGGACCCTAGAATTTAAACCTCGTGTTCACACTATAAAATTTGACTGAAATCGACTGTACTTTGTTCCAAATGACTCAGTATGACTAGCAGCTACTATGTGCAAAGCGGTGTGGTTAGATCTATACGTGGGTCCCACAACATAAAATTATGTATAGATAGAGTTAAATAATTATTTTGTTTTGGGTTGAAGACAAAAGAAGTTTGGTTTGGTTTGGTTTTTGAAATATGCAGTTTGGTTTGGTGTGGTTTAATCAATGAGCAAAATACTAGTTGGTTTGGTATAGTTTTGGTGTGGTTTTCACACCATTAGCACCTTTACTCGAGGCCTCGAGGGAAAAAATGGGGGTGTTTTTCCTCTGGTAGCGTGGGGAGTCGTGCGCTAGTTTTTCTGCCGAGATTTCTCGCGGAACGTCCGACGGCTACCCGACCCTTCCGCTGAGTTTAGCTGTACTTTTGCTTTTACGAAAAAAATACTTTTTCAACAAGTTTTTTTATTCATCACACTCACAGAACACGCTTCCAAGTGTACTATTCATCTGAAAAAGTATTTTTTTTCTTCCAATCTAAACATAACTTTTTTTTCTGGAATGCGTGTTATGTGGAGGAGATAAATAGTAAAGGTAAAAAAAAATTTAGAGATACGTGTTCCGCGAAGAAGATGAATAGAAAGTAAAAAGTACCATCGGTCCAAGAGATCGCGATGGATGGATGACGGGCTGATGCTGGACGCGCGCGCCGCCGCCGCCAGATATTTCCGTACAGGATCAGGAGCAGAAACGTACAGTACCGCTAGGAGGAGTACCGACGACTGAGCAGCAGAAGGTGATTGGACGGGTCATCCACCCGGTGCTCGATCCAGTAGCCGCTGGTAGTACAGCGCATCCAAACATGCCGTGAAATCACCCGTGCACGCGGCGCGGCTACTAGAGACAACCGGCATCGAGCCATCGACCTGTCGCTGATCTGTTACCGTGAGGTTTTCCAGTCCCGATGCTTTTGTTCACGGCGTTCTGGCACGTCGAGTCGGTGTAACCTGGCCGATCCCTGCAACATACTAACGCACAGTGGAAACTATACTGCTGAAGATCGGTCACAAACTAGCAGCCAGTGGTCATCAATCATGGTCCCGTGACTCATTGGGCATGGGATATACTACAGCAGATGACCCAGATGAATCCAGCTCAGCTCGGCAGGACCAATCAGCCAAGGACAACTCGGAGAAGGTTCGTTTTTCACGGATCCAAGATCCAGCAGTATCATCGGTACCGCGCCTGGATCACTGCGCACATCACATGCGTGTGCTGCCTCCCCAAAAGGTGAAACCAAACTACTGACGCCAGTAAGCAAACGAGGCTTTCACCTCGCCGTGAAAGCAGGCAGCAGGCGTCTCCGGCTCGCTGCCGTGTCGCCGGCTCGAGACTTTTTTTACTGGGGGTAGGTGACAGGTTGAATGAGGGGTGTTTAGATTGGAAAAGATTCTCCGAAAAAGCACTGTAGACCAGAAAAAACACTGTAGATGAATAGTGTTCTGTGAGTGGGAGGGATGTGATGAATAGGGAAAAGTTAGATGAATAGTGTTTTTTTGGAGAAAGTTGGTGAATCTAAACTCACCCTGAATCTGCTCTGCTGCACCCCAAAACATTCAACAAGCAGAGGCAGCTGGCGCGATGACTCGACGGTAGCCCCCTGCACCCTGCAGGCACCGAGAGCGACGCTGATCTGATGCCTGCGTATTATACTTTACTAATCCCAGCCTAGCACATGCTTAACACATGGTGTCAGGTGCTATCTCGTTGACAAATCACAAAAACGCGCCGTTCAGTCCACTGACCTCGTACGGTCTTCCTTCCTCGAACGTTCGGTCTAGAGTGGCAACCGGCGCAGCTCGCTACTGGCCTGGGAGAGTGCAACCGGACAGGGGAGCCACACGTCGTGTCTCAGGCTCTCCTGCCCCTGATGTGGCCAACACGGCTCCAATTTTGAAATCCTCAATAACAGGTGCCGGGTTGATCTGTGGCAACAGTTCAGGCTTTGCTGCGTGAATACTGACACCATTTTGGGCGTGGCACGGACAGATCGGAGGGCAGAGAGCTCGTCGGAGGGCAGGGTAGTCTGCAGTGGGTGGAAAAAAAATACTTTTTTCCCCTAGGATTCGTGTTATATGAGAGAAAATATTATAACTAGCTGCAAGCCGGCTGAATCATGGCTGGCGGAAAGAGAAGATGAGAGAGAGTGCTGGGCGGGTGTTTTGCGAAACGGTGGCCTGAGGCGGGCGCGCTGCATGTCTATTGGTTGTCCTGTTGCTGCGCATGTTGCCCATTCGTCGCGCTGCATGTCTATTGGTTGTCCTGTTGCTGCGCATGTTGCCCATTCGTTTGCATGTGGTCCTGCAGACCTGCTGCTGCCCCTGGTGGATTGAAAAAAGCCACACTGGACTCCATTTCGCCTGTGAGCGGGCTGAATCATTGCCCTTTCAGTAAGGGAGATGAATAGCAAAAGTGGAAAATGAATTTTAGGGATGCGTGTTCTGTGAGAGAAATGAGGGTGCGTTTAGTTCTCCAACTCCCACCCAAAAAACACTATTCATCCAACTTTTCCCTATTCATCCCATTTCTCCCACTCACATAACACGCTTCCCAGCGCGACCTAGTGTTTTTCTGGATCTACTGTATTTTTTCTCCCAATCTAAACTCATCCTAAGGAGTAGTTTAGATTCAAGATATCTACTATTCCTCCCATCACATCCATCACATTCTTTCCCATCCTTTTCTCACTATTTATTGCTACAGTACATATCTGTTACAGTAAATCTCCCACAATCTCTACCAACTAAACACCCCTAAATAGTAATGCCATGTTTAGTTCCAAAAGATCTTTTCAACTTTACTATTCATCTCTCTCAGAAAACACGCTTTCCAGAAAAATTCTACTTCAATTCACTTTAACTTTTCTATTCATCCCTCTCACAAAACACGCTTCAAAAAAAAGTTCTTTTACCTCCCAAACAATTAAACACAGCCTAAGTAAAAAGTAACACAGCATCTGTCGTCTGGGCTGTGACCGTACGGATCGCAGCAGCCTGACTGGCCCCTGTCCCCCCTGGCCCCGGCGCAGTTCTGGGAGGCCTGACCACACGTGTACGAGGAAGGTCTCCGTGTTCCACCGTTCCAGTTCCACGTACCATTGGTTCAACAAAAAAAAGTTCCAGGTACCATGATTTTGCAGAGTTCAGCAGTGCTTGTTCACTGTCACTCTCGCTCGGCTGTGTATCTGAAAAGATAAGTTTTCGCTCGGCTGAGCATACGAGGAGATAAGTTCTAGGTTAATGATAAGTACTCCCTTCGTCCCAAAATTATAGTCGTTTTAGGTGTTCGTGCCACAAGTTTGACTAGGTTTGTAGAAAATACGTGTAACATTTAGATCTTCAAATATTTTTTATAAAAAACAAGACCTTGATATATAGAGTATATCATAAAATTTACTATGTTTTTATATATAATTGGTCGTAGTATTTTCTCGAAAAGTGAGAAAAACTGTAATTTTAGGACGGAGGGAATATTCGTGTATCTGAAGTGCGCGTGTAGTCGTCGTCACTCGTCAGTAGTCACCTCAACGAAAATTGATAATGCAGGCTGAGGACAAATTTCCGGCGAGCCGTACGAAAGTGAGGTGGATTTGGACCTGGCTTGGGGTTAAACTCGGTGATCTGGCTGCTGAATTTTTGGACAGTTGCAAAGGGAGATTAGCTTCCCGTTTACAGCAAATGAAATTGTACGGATACTACACAATCTACACTTTAGATTGAAAAAAGAAGTCGATCCAATCAACGATCGACATGGCCGATAGAAGAACATAGGTAACTTAGACAATGCCTAGTTTCCTCAAAAAAAAGAACTTAGACAATGTCTATTGCCACCACCGTACCATCTCAAAAAGAAAGAAGAGGTTAACATCATGACTAACTGCAAAGGTACCCCGTGGCATAGAAAACTATTCTACCATTTTTAGCAAGTAGTAAGTTGTTTTGGCTTCCGTCGAAACAAACATTTATTTAGCTAGATGGATCAAACTAGCGCTATCCTAGCTCAAGAATGAAGTGCTCAGCGCTGGATAGCCAAACGGAAATGGGTCAGGGTCTCAGGGAAACCTCTATGTCGAGCCGAAAGAATCATGGACCACGCCACGCGTCCACGCCCCGTCCTAGGCGAGCCAGCCATTACCGAACAAAAGCCGCCTGGCCACGACGAAACCACGGCAAATCCAAGCCAAATGCTCGCAAGAATCGAGCTCGAGCCAGTGGCCAAGCAAGCAGAGCCAGGCCAAAGCCGAGCCCCAAGTACGCAGCAATACACCATTGGTCATTGGATTTTCAATTCAGGGGGAACAATGTCCGGAACACACAGCCAAACACCACGGCTGAGGAAGCCGTGTTTAGTTCCAAAAGTACTTTTTTACTTCCTATTCATCTCCCTCACAGAACACGTATCCCTAAAAATTCTTTTTTCCCCTTTCCTATTCATCCCCCTCACATAACACGCATCCCAAAAAAATACTTTTCCCCAACACGACTAAACACGGCTCACTCTCGCTCGCGCCCAGTAGCCTATAAAACGGCTCGGGTCCCCCATCTCGTCACACTCCTCCCCTCTCACCCTCACGAACGTCCGTCTCCGGCGCGCTCTCCGGTTCCCACCCCCACCATTAACGCCCTGCTCTGCTCAGGACAGGACTGCTAGAAAGGAGACAGCTTTGTTTTTTCCACCGGTTTCTTGTTGCAATCCTCGCCATGCTAAGGAGGAAGAGGTCCCAGGGAGGGTTCAGGCTCGGGCGGAAGCTGCTCGGCCTATGGCGATGGGCGCTCTGCGGCCGTCGCCGGCGCCGCGGCGGTTACCTCCGCCTGCAGCTGCGCTGCTCCGGCGAGCGCGCGGCGGCCAATAAGAAGCTCCCGCCGGTGCTGCGGTGGGGCCGGTCTCTCGCGCGGGGGCTGAGCCTCGTTGGGTGGAGGAAGGCCGGTGGCCACCGCATCCTGGACGGCGGCGAGGAGCCGGCGGTGAGCACGCCCAAGGGGCAGGTGGCTGTGTACGTGGGCGGCGGCGGGGAGGAGGCGTCGCTGCGGTACGTGGTGCCGGTGGTGTTCTTCAACCACCCGACGTTCGGTGAGCTGCTCAGGGAGGCCGAGGCGGAGTTCGGGTTCCACCACCCCGGAGGCATCACCATCCCCTGCCCCGCCGCGAGGTTCGAGCAGGCAGCGGCCATGGCGGCCGCAGGGAAGAAGGGATTCGGCAGGTGGTAGTAGCAGAGCGTTGCTGATGCAGTCGGTTAGGAGGGAGGGAGGAAGAGAGGGGGCCCTGGCCGCCGGCGGCCGGCGGTGGAGGAGCCGGATGGTGTACATATGCGCGTTTCCATCTGGAAAGGGGATGTCTAGCTAGGCTGATTTTTGTTCGTTCGATTCTTGGTCTCCTGCCTTCACTGATGCATGCTGTTCTTTGTTTCTCGATGCTGTCGGTTACTAGTAGTATTGTAGTGACTATTCTTGTTCAGAACAGGCTGCTTCGTCCACTCTTCAAATCGCTAGAATTTCGTCTGAATGGTGTGCGTTCCTTTTCTAATCCAGCTTTGGCTGACTGAGTGTGAATGTTTGGCGAATCCTCGACGTTTGCCGATTCCAGCTGTAACCTCGGGCAGTTTTACAGGCATGAGCTTATCCTAATCTTCTCTCCCAGGATGATACTCCGACGTTTTGTACTAATCTGTACAAGCACGCTCTGTTTTTTCTGTGCGCCTCGTGTTACTGTAATGAGCTCTCCAGAGCTCCAGACCACTGAGCACCTACCACACCATGACACCACCCACTCGGCCACTCCTCCCTCTTGGTCAGTACTGTAGTTCAGTATTCAATTCACAATTGGACGGTGGGTTTAGTTTATGAAAAAAAACGTCGTGTGCTATGATTGAGAGGGATGAAATGAATAGAAAAAAGTTAAATGAATAATGTTTGTTTTGAAAAAGTTAGGTAATCTAAATGCACGGAATCAGATGCCTAGGACTCTGCGGTCTGAGGAATCAGATGCTCGGAAAAGCGTGTCATTCAGTGCCCTCGGACGGTGGACACGGTACACCAACCGCTGTACGAACCGTACGCTTGATCCTCACCCGGCACCCCTCGTCCTCACCCCACGCACGGTGGACACGGCGGTTGGAGCACGCTGTTGCGGCCGCGCCACTCTTTTCACGCACGCAGCACGCCGGTGTTCCTGTGCCTGCCGCGCGTCAGCTCGCGAGTCGCGACGCATCAACGGCCACGCGACTGCACGTCGGCATTTTGCCTTCTGGCCTTCTGGGCCATGGGCATTGGACGCCCACCGGCGTGCCCTGCTCACGACGAAGAGCGCGGGCGCTTTCTGCGCTCGCGTGGCCAGGTGCCATGCGCAGCCGTCGTGCGCGTGCCCCGGCGAGTACAGAAAGGCACGGCCCTGGCGCCGGCGGCAAGGCCGTAGGCCGAGATCTTCCGGCGCCCGAGTCGACAGGGACGTACTACACGCGGCTGCCACTGTGCCCTTGCCGGAATTCTACAGCAACAATCATGGGTTCGTACGAGGACGCCGCTGTCCGTGTTCACGGGGCAAACGCGGCCGCCCCTCGATCCCTAGGCAGGTGGATTATACACCCCGCCATCATGGCAGCAAAGGGCCGGCGCGATCAGTCGCTCACCGTTCCGGCGTGGGCGCTGCACGGACGCTATCATCAGCCATCACGCGGCCGTGCGCCACCGCGATACGCAAGCGCAGGCCAGGTCCTCATC
Organism: Digitaria exilis; assembly: GCA_015342445.1. Taxonomy (NCBI): domain Eukaryota; kingdom Viridiplantae; phylum Streptophyta; class Magnoliopsida; order Poales; family Poaceae; genus Digitaria; species Digitaria exilis. The sequence continues at coordinate 132,549 of JACEFO010001776.1, read as the reverse complement.
CATCCCGAGACAAAAAGAAAAAGAAAAAAAAAGTTGTGATCACCGTTTCGCGCAGCGTGCGTGGCCTCCATCCCCGTCCCTTTTCGCCGCCCTTTCCGTTCGTCCCTCTCCCCGACCCCGGCTGCCGCCGGTCTCGTCTCGCCGCCCTGGGGCCCAAGGGTGGCGCCACGCCCGTCCATCTTTCCAGAAAAGAAAGGTCTATTGTCGTGTTTGGCTCTCTGCAGCTGAACTAGAATATCTTTATCCGTACGGCTCGATCGGGTCCTTTTCCAGCTGACTAGCTCCGTTCTGCTTTGAGCGAGGAGCAGACCGCAACACGGTTGGAGAGCTTGAGAAGATATGGCATCTCCGTTTGGTGCTTAGATCCCGATGTCAAGAACGGCCACGGCAAGTACAGAGGATGGGGACCTCCGTTACGGCCTATGCGCGTGTGCGTCATGGCCGACCCGTGCAAGATGGTCTGTGTCTGTAAATGGAACCTGGTTACCTGGTTTTATCTCGAACCATCTTTCTGCATTGGGAAAATAGTACGTTCGACAACAAGAGGAGGTACTCCTCTTGTTCTTGTTCCCCCTTCGCAGTGGATGGAGTCAAGACACGCCGTTTTCGTGTGGTTGTTGAAGCGTTCGGTGTTTATTTTCGCCTAGATATAGCTTCCTCCGATAATTGCCAGAGGGAAATGGAAGACCGAGCATAGGTACACCCGGATGCATGATCATATTATATTGGGACATGATTGTGTAGTTACAGACTATTTACAGTATGGGACTATCTGTACGGTCTCAGTCTGATGTGGATATGCAGAAAAAAAAAACTCTTAGGCCCTATGTAGATTCTCCAACTTTCCAGTATTCATTCCAACTTTTTTACTATTTGTTTTAACTTTTCACTATTTCTCTCTCACAAAACACATTTCTCAGCAAATGCTACAGTGTTTTTCTGATGATAATGTTTTTCTCTACAATCTAAACACACCCTAGCAAATGAACTATGAGGATGGGGGATATCCACCTATCCAGGCAGTATCACGCGATCTTTCTGGAAAATGACAAGAGCAAGCAACTAGGGGAAACAAAGATTTCCATCCATATCTCGTATCAATCATGACGAATGCAGAATAATGCAGCACTCCTAGTAGGCTAGTAGTACAAGTTGGAGTCAGACGGATGAATTAGGGTGAGTTTAGATTAGGGAAAAAAACACTGTAGATCGTGTTGGGAAGCGTGTTCTGTGAATGAGAGATGAGATGAATAGGGAAAAGTTAGATAAATAATATTTTTTTTGAAAAAGTTCGATAATCTAAACTCACTCTTAATACTACTGATTCCTTGACTGCTACTGCCGCTATTCCGCTAAGAGCCTGAGACGACCAGCGGAGTTGCAGCTTGGGAGCTTTACCGTCCTCACTCCTCATCTCACACCCCATCAAATGGGGTGACAAAATTCACAGACGTAGAGATACCTGACACCTTCAGACCTGGGCCAACCGGAACGGTAGCTTCCAGGGGCCAGAACGTTTTTCTAACCAAGAATACTGGGCCTGTGAAAGAGTTCTGGACCCGAATGACTGGGCCTCTAGGCGCCCATATAGTAGCAGCCCATTTATATGAAAGTACATGGTAAGTTTTTTTTTGGTGAATAAGTACATGTTAAGATTTTCTCAAAAAAAAAAGGGGAGATTGAAGAAGTCACTATACGCATAATAAGAATTAAGAAGTTCAAGATACGTAAGTAATATTATTGTTGATATATATGGACATCGTCTACCAGTGAAAATAATAACTAGCCTTACATTTGAACCTTTGCGCTAAGTCAAAATAAAGACTCAAATCCAAGCGAACAAGTTTCACTAACCAACTAAGATACGTGTCTAAAAATTTGGATCCATTTGGCCTTTTACATGTCTGCTATGACCATTTATGTACTTCTTATTAAACATCCCAATGCTCTTTTCCCTTTTTTCCTCATAGAGTAAACTTTCGTCATGCAGGTCTCTGCATTGTATACGGTCTTTGTCGCAACAGTCACACGATTGCATAGCAGTGGACATTTACTCAGAAGGTTTAGAGAGCGGACTAGCAATTTCAGAAAGCGAGCTTGTAATGTTAAGATGAAGTACCCAGGGGCCGCCTCCTGCCCCCTACCTCCCCAAAACCCTTCGATACCCTCAATCCCCTCCATTTTACCCTCAACCCCCTCTATTTTTTGAGAAGGTAGAAGGAAAAAGCAGAGGAAAAAAAGGGAGAGGAGGAAGCAAGAGCCCTCTCGATCCTATCGTTGAATTCACCATTTTTTTAGGAATGAATTCACCATTGGAAGCTAGCACCCAAAGATTTTGATCCATAGTTAGGGGTGAATCCATCCAAGCCATGGGGGAGTTTTCTTTTTTCTTCCTCTTCTTCCTTCTTTTTCTTAAAAAAAAATGAAAGGAGGGCTTAGGGGTATTCAAGGGTTCGGGGGAGGTAGGGCGTTAGACTCGGTGGTTTAGCTCCCAGCTCGCAGCATGAGGCCTAGGCATCCACACTTTTCTCTTCGATGCCATTGCCTTTGTTCAATCAATGGTCGGAGCTGAAGCTACACCGGTCAGTCAATTCTTGTAGGTGTTGTTCTTGTGTAGGTTCTGTAGTCGTCGGATGGGCATCGAGTGGTCTAAGGTGGAGTTTTCATAGGAACCTGGTTTCCATACGAGGTCAAGGTTGAATAAGTCGCGTTGTTGATATGGACTGGACGACGCCTACAAGTGAAATAGAAACTAGCAGTCATACACGCATGTGAACATTCGTGCTAAGTCAAAGAACTTAAATCGAAGCGAGAACAAGTTTCACTAACCGACTAAATTGAGGCACGTATCTAAAATCTCGATCCACCTGATTGCCTTCTGCATTTCTAATTTTACGATCATCTTATTGGTATAGAACATACAATGCTATCCTGATTCCTGACAAACCTTGTGGATGACCGAGCTTCCTCTCACCCAAACCCCATGGCCTTTGGAGCCAAGCGAAGCAGCGGCTGGAGCGTGTCCGGCGCGAACTTCCTCGAGAACAGGAAGCACACCCCGTTCGCCCCGTCATCGAACGAGCAGTTCCTGCCCGGCGCCCCTCCCCCCTTCCTGATCCTCTCGATGAGCTCCACCGTCACCTCCTCCCCTCTATGGTTGCGCGGGTGGGCCCCGACCCGTCGCTTCGGGTCCCAGTCCGCGAACGTGAGCGTCCGGTTGGCGTTGCGCCTGCCCCAACCCAGCACGCTCACCAGCGTCGACATGTAGTGCTCGTCCACCACGCAGAACCTCTCGCCGGCGCAGTTCTCCCGGAACGTCGGGAAGTATGCCGCGTCGGCGACGGCCTCGCCGGCGAGGGCGCGGTCCAACTCGAACCACTGCGAGCCCTTTCGCCACTGCGCCTCGGAGATGTTGTTCCGGAGCGCGAACAGTGGCCTGTAGCGCGCCGTCGACACGATGCTCTCCACGAAGCTGGTTTTGGAGCCGGTGAGGACGGCGTAGACGGTGGAGAAGTTGTAGATGGGGATGCACGACTCGGACAGCAGCGCGAACCGCTCGTTGCTCAGGTCCAGCAGCGCGTTCGCCAGGAGACGGCGCTCCGCCTCCACGAGGGTGACGCCTCCCCACGTCGTTCTCTGCGTCCATCACACCCCAGATATATTAAAAAAAAGCAAGCACGTAGCGTCAGGTGATTGGCAACCTAGTCTTGTATACACGCTGACTACGTTCGTTGTGTGAAATTTTCTATTGTCATCAATGGTTCAGAGTCCTGCAGACTAGTGGATCTCTAATATATACCTGGCTTGGGATGGTGCGACCGTAGAACACGGAGTCCCTCGGCGGGGAGACAGTGTGAGAGGGGTTGGTGTGCACGTAAATGGAGTAGAGGCCATGGTGGCCCTCGAAGAACTTCTCCCACAGAGGCCGCAGAGGCAGGTCACCTCTCACCAGGAACATGAAGGCAACCTTGGGCACCCGGTGGTACGGCGTCCCGTCGAGTTTCGGCGCCATGGACGCCCACCGGAACAGCTCCTCGTCGGTCATGTTGTGCATGGCGCCGCCCGGTGGCCATGGCGTAGGCGTGGGCGGCGACGGCTTAGCAGAGGGTGACGGTGCCACGAAAGGGAAGTAGATGTTTTGAAAGTTGGCACCAGAGGTCATGCCCAGGACTAATCCCAGGGAAAAGAAGAGAAGCACTAGTGGAAATGGTAGCATGTAGAGGAGCAATCTGCCTAGATGAGGCAAGGCAAAGGGCTTGTTTCTGTCGTTCTTCATGGCTGACGATGGCTAGGCCAGACAAGACAATACCATCGCGCGTCAGAGTGGAACGCAGGTGTCTCAGTTATACTACCGCCACAGTGAGGTATCTGCGCAGAATCCGGGACGCTTTGCTCTCTCAAAGATAACATGGCTCTGGCTTGTTGATGCAAAAGAAATTAAGTAGCGTTCACTAACTTGTTAAGTGCACGTCGATCGATTTCTCGTGTACGAATCGTGAAAACAATGGGCTTGTCCAATGCAAGATATATAATCTATTTCAACAGTTTTTAAATGAGTGGCCAACAGTTTCAGAGCTTCTTACTGTTTTTTTTTCTCAAGTGGCTGATAGTGTTTATATAATTTGTCTATTTCCCAATAGTTTTATTAGGATACCAATAAGGTAATCCCAACAAAACCCACAGGTATGATATGTCGTAATTCGGGTGTACTGTAAACCATTGGCCATTTGTAAAGAAGGCAGTACTATTTAGTATTTACAGTGATGACTTTTTTTTTAAAAAAAAATGGCGTCTCTTTGGGGCGTGGCATAAGAGAGGCCACGTACTATTGCTTGTGCATACACAAAAGGAGATGCCGGCCAGCAGGTTGACCTCGCCATCTACTGTTGATACACCCTTGACGCAACCACGCAAGCGATCCTCTTGCGTATACGGGGTAAAGTTCAACGCCCAAATCCCAGAATAACAGGTTTTGAAATTCACCATTTGACGCAAACATACAGATACAGCCTAAGCTTCGGGAAAACATGATGTGTATGGAGCTGTTAATTGCCAATCGATACATTCTATAGTTTGCTTCGCTTTTCTTTTTGCGGGTAATATAGTTTGCTTCGCTTTGTGGCCTTGTTCCCTTTGATTAGTTGAGAAGGCAAAATGCCACGATACCAGCAAGGACACTGCTTGCTAAAGGGAGATACGCCACCAGCTCGTGTTGTACTTCTCCAACGTGAAGTCCCTGCGTGCGTACAATGATCCAAGCTGTTGATCTCGCTATTCCGTCTTACCGAGGATAGCTTTCTGACGCTATGTCAGTGAACTACGAGTTTGACCTATTTGTGGGACGAGGGACGTTGCTTGAGCTAATTTGATTGATCTAGCTGGTGCGCATGCATTTTAAGTAGAATTTCAAAGCGAAATATCATGAATTGGTCCCCAACTTTTTTTTATAATGGATGAAAATTAGGAATCAGTCCAACATTATTACAGGAAATATCAAACTAGTACAGTCCGAACACAAGGAAAGAAACAAATCCAACATCTTAAAAACTTATTTGCAGACTAAAGGACCATCCATTTGAATTGAAGAAACGTAAAGCTGCCATCTCTAAGGTCCGGCATGCCATCCTCTTCATTTCGCTGCAATTTCGCCCACCATCGTAGCCAATACGTTCCCCTAAATAGTACCTACAAAAATGTTTTCGGTCAACATTTGTCAAAAACCACCTCATTTCAGGATGACCAGATTGTCCAACAAATTGCTGCAGCACCCGTTAGTAAAAAGAGGATTGGCTTATTTCCACCTTGAGTAGACCATGCAGAGGACAAATCTTGCATGCCTAAAGGCGGGGAAATACCAAACACTAGATGTATTGCACGCCATAGGAATTCAGCATAATGACATTGAAAGAAAAGATGATCAATTAATTTCTTAGAACTACAAAAACTACCGTATCTATTCCCATTCCAATTCCTCCTTATTAAGTTATCTTTTGTTAGAATAACTTCTTTTTTTTAGGAACCACATAAAAATCTTAATTTTCAGTGGTAACTTCAAACGGCATATTTCCTGAGACACTTTTATTCCATTACTAGATATTTGTACATCGATCTTACTGTAAAAAAAATCCACTTTTATGTAGAAACCAAATGATCTTATCTTTCCCTTCATTGAGATCTACATGAGCTATTTTGGCAGCGAGGCTTTGCCATTCTAACAGGTTTGAAATAATTCACCATTAGACGCAAACATACAGATACAGCATAAGCTTCGGGAAAACATTATGTATGCAGCTGTTAATTGCCAATCGACACATTCTATAGTTTGCTTCGCTTGATGGCTTTGTTCCCTTTTATTAGTTGAGAAGGAAAAATGCCACGATACCAGCAAGGACGCTGCATGCTACAGGGATACGCCACCAGCTCGCGTTCTAGTTCTCCAACGACAAGTTCCTGGGTACAATGATCAGGCTGTCGATCTTTTTTACTTGGATAGAAATAGTGAAATACAGCTTACCCTATCCGTGGGGCGAGGGACGTTATTTGAGCTAATTTTGATTGTGGGGTAAACTTGTCTAAAAAAAAAAGATTGATGGGGGTAAACTGTATTTTGATTGATCTAGCTAGGATAAACTATATTTCACTTGTGTTGGTATTTTTTTGCTCACATAGGCTATTATTCAGCTTTTGGGATGAACCAAATGATGTTAAAACTCGATATGGGTATCAGGGATGAACCGAATGAGGTAAAACTCAATATGGTATACCAGGGATAGAGATGTTTCAGCCACTTCAGCACTTCGCATTAGCCTTCAGGGGCAAATTTAGCTTGGGTGAGCACTAGGGTTAATGGTCGGTGTTGCTATTGGCTGGGTTCATCTCCTTGTCAGAACAGTGCACAACGTTGTTTTTCTATTGATTTTGGAATGATTCCGCCCCTGTTAGCCTTGGATTGAATAAACAGTTTTAAAAGGTTTAAGGCTGTAGTTCATGCACTCCCAAGAGGGTTTACTAAGCTATTGCTAAGCTATTGGGCATGCACTCCCAAACCAATATTTTTGACAAAAAAGAAGCCTTCCCCCTTGAACTATTACAAGAGGTAGAACATCGTCTAAGCTTGATTTACCTCTTCAAATCGAAATACCATGCAGGTAGGAAAACACAAATAGTTTCAATAGGTAGAGGAGGGACAATCGCAGTTTTTTTAATTGAGGAGGTAAATGATATACTTTGTTCATATAATTGAAGGAGATGAATAAACTCTCTTATCGAGCGTAAATTAATTCCCGGAGCCTTGTCCACGAAGAAAACTGTGGGCTTAATGCCTTAAACTGCACAACCCTCCGGCCAGCCCAAAGCAAATATTGGGCCCGTGTATTACAGCCAGCCAGAGAGGACGACGTGACCGAGCGTGCCGGAAACACACGGCGGCCGGTGGACGAAGCCGCTCGGCTCGGTGGCTGTGCGACGACGTGCCCGCCTTACGCTTGCACCTGCCCTGGTCTGGTCCACGTCCACCCATGCCGCCAACGGAAATTGACGCGACGCGGTATGCAGCGCCGAGCGCGGCCAGGACCCGCGTGTTCTCAGGCGCACGGCAATGCCGCGCCGCCGCGGGACACGTTGGGGGCGTTCGGGGGTGGAGCCCCGGTCACCGGGGCGTTGGAACGTTCAGGAACGCAGGGATGGATGCGCTGAAAAGGTGGGTGGTGACTGGCCGGTGAGTTGTCATACCCAGTTTTCAAAAGAGAACCGAGTACATGTCATATGTCATATGTGCGCCAGGATCAAATTACACACATATGATAGACAATGAGTGAATAACAGAAATAGTACTCAAACGAATATTTGATAAGTAAAGTATTTATTACACTCACGACTAAGGCACGAAGGCCAAAATAAACTAGTTCACACGATAACTAAAGACGATAACTCCCCAAAAAGCACTCTACAAGCATCCGACTGGTGGAACACACGCCTAGAACTCATCAAGGTCACTGAGGTACTCCGCTCCATTATTACCTTCTGATCCAATATAAGCAAGGATGAGTACACTGATGGTTGGTACTCAACAAGTGGGGGAAATATGCAAGCTATCAAGGAGAGGCTTGGTTTATAGCAATTAGCATTTTAATTGGTCAAGTTTTATTAATAAGCAACTATTTACTAAAATATAAGTATATACCAATCCCAGATTAGCATATAAACATATAATTAATAAATCATAAGCAACAACAATAACATATGCATAAACAATTTGACTTCATGTTCCGATAGATTAATCACGTGAGGGTCCAGGCCGTTCATGACCGCGAACACGGCTGTTATAACAGTTTTACACTCTGCAGATGTTGTACACTTTCACCACAATTCGCGTAAAAGCTCCGAGGAACTTTAAACCCAACCATGCTGTGCAAAAGTAGGCATAATACCACACTTCCAAGGTGTGACTGCATAGGGACGCTACGAGGCCTTTACAAAGATTCCCTAGTTAGAAACAATCCGCTAAGGTTTCTGGATCGGAAGCAGGCATAACCCTCCCTAACGGGTATAGTGTCTTAGCTAAGCCCACTTTCCGAGAGGACCGGGCTATACACCGTCAACCGCCACCCCCATGCCCTTTCGGTAAGATCATTCCTAACCAAGGTTTCTAATTAATTAGCCAAGACCAGAGCCATGTAGTATTGTGGTTGTACGGTTAATCCTGGGTGGTTCTCCATGTTCCGATTAACAGAGTAATATTGAATTATCATGACAAGATATAACAATAAGGATATTCATCAATGTTGGATAGAACCCATCATGAACCAAGGTTAAACATGTAGCATAACTACCCAACATAAAAGTAAACCCGGTGCATCAAGGCTTAGGTGTAAAAGACTAGTCATCCTTACATAGAACCCATCAAATTAACGCAGCGCAAACATAAAGATAAATTTAATTGTCATGCAATGTGTATAGGTTCAAAAGAGTATGCTGAGGGGGAAATCCACATACCTTCCTCAAAGTACTGCGGTGGCTCCTCCTCGTAGACTTGATCTTGATCTCCCTCGAACGGACCGTTCTCTACACGATCGCATAGGCATTCAATCAATAAAAGCAAAACAATACACCATACAACTTTTAAAGACGCAAAGACGTCCATAACTACTGTTGATGCAGAGACGATCCCGTGAGCGTAAAGATCACTCAAAACGGATTTGAAACGGTTAAAATATGGCCAAAACAAGGTTCAGGGGCTTCTCTGTACTATTCCTAACCTTCTAGGGGCTTAGATTGAAGAAACAGAGGACCTAAAACGTAATTTTATATAAAAACAGAAGGACCTTTGGGAAAAACGGCCATAGAGGACGGCGGGTTTGAAATCTAAAAAAGACAGGGGCTAAAACAAAAGAAAAGGATCTAAATCTAATTAGTTTTGAACTAGACAGGACCGCGGGTTGATTCCTAAGAAACAGAGGGGCTTTTCTACAAAGTTGGCACAGCTGACCGGTAAGGCTCGATCTGACTTGAGGTCAGATCGGTTTTCAGCCATTGGATCTAGATCTTCAGCCATTGGATCTAGATCTAATGGCTAGGGTTGAAAGGGGGCGACGTCGGCAGCTGAGGCGACGGCGCGCGGCGGTGCTTCATCGGGAGTTCGCCGTTGTAGACGCAATCTCGAGCTAGGGAGCTTGGTTTTCCATGACTCAAGGCTTGGGAGCTAGCTGCGAACACGGGGAACCTATTTTGGGAGTTATAAGCGAGGGCTGAGCGACGGAGGAAGCTTGCGACGAGCTAAGGCAGCGAGGCGAAGGTCGACGACGCGACGTGACGACGATGAGCAACAAAGACGCAAAAGAACCGGTTCGGCGGGTTCCTTACCTTCACGCGAAACCTGACGGCGAACTCGAAGCGACAAAAGCGGCCTCGAGAGCTAGAATTACGGCAACGGCTTCAACCTAGGGTTTGAGCGACGACGCGGCTTTGGTGGCGGCGGAAGCTGCGGGTAGAGTTGGGGATAAAGGACTCGGGGCGGCATGCTTATAAAGGCCGGAAATCAAAGCTTGCGTGTCAAGGGAGAGCGATACGGAGGCGGGGCTGGCTCGGACTCGTCGGAGGAGTCCTGCTCGCACACGTCGCGGGGAAGAAGAAGGTGCTGACAGGCTGGGCCCACTTGGCAGCGAGAGACAGAAAGAGAAGGAAAAGAAAAGAAGTTCGGCTGGGCCGTGGCTAGCAGTTTGGGCCGGTGTGTGAAGACTGGGCTGGGCTAGAAAAGAGAGGGAGAGGAGAGAAGGTTTGGATATTTAAATTTAAATTTTTGCAAAACCCTTTTAAATTCAAACCAACACTCAAAAATATATGCAACAGCATGAATGCAACAAAAACTTTATTGACCTCTAATTTAAATGTTGTTTAAATATTTATAAGCCAAGATTTAAATTTGCACTTTAATATTTCCTTAAACAAAAATATAAAGAATTATGTTGTCTATATTAATTTAAATATGATGATGAAATTAGGGTGTTACATGAGTGCCGTCGTTGTCTGCCCGTTTATCGCCGAGAGTCCTGTCCGGTCTCGACTCGTCCCAAGCCGCTAAGCTTTTCTTCGTGCTGATCTCTCATCGCGAGGAATCTAGCAAAGCCACTGCGGCACCTACCTACTGAGTCATGGGCTTAGTCGTGGCTGCAAGGTATCATCACATCATCAGTAAGTGGCAAGGCGCTTCATGCTCGCTCTGGACACTTCGACACCACCAAGTTCAGTTCACGCCTACTAGGTGCACCCATCGATCGTTTCATCGAATGCAAAGTTTGCGCGCACCAACACTGCGACAGCCGGGGGCGTGCCAAGTTGCTGCTGAAACAGCCGAGGCAATCGCCCAATCGACGTTACCGTCACATAGTACGTTCTACTATCATCAGTCATGGACGCGATCACACCCGGGCAAGTCACGATAGAGTGATGGACCCAACCCCAGTGCCGCCGGCCAAAAAAACGATCGTCAGGTGCGCGGACACAAGCCACCAAATAACGCGATCGAACGAAATGGTGTCGCGATCGCCGTGAACCGATGAGCAAACCGGCCATCCCGATGGTCCGCGCTCCTCGCCCCGTCGAGATGGCGCCACCGGTTTTATCTTCAAATCGTACCGCCGAAAAGCAACCACCAGTCCACTAGCCATGCTGCACATCCTATCACCAGCTGGTGAAGCAGCGACAAGAGCTGAGTAGCTGACCCCCTTCCCCTGTGCTCATACCTCGCGTTGCCTCCTTGCTCGTGCACGGAACGGAAGGGAACCCGACCAGAGCCACCGGCCGCCCCGACGTGTCTGGGATTCTACTAGACTCCGCGCGAGCCACAAACTCTAACGAAAGCGCGCGCGCATTTATTCCCTAAGCTCCCCACCATCTTTCATTCCCCTCACTCCCCAGACAAGGACTCAGAAAAGCACCGGTCGATCGCCGCTGCCCCCAGCCCCAGGGCCAGCAACGCCATCAGAAGCCACCCCTCACGCTCTTCACACGATCGATCTCGCCGGCGACGCACGGCAACAACCCTCGCAGTTCCGTCTCACCATCAGTCATGCGCCGGCCACGCAACAACAACCAACTCTGCCTCGGCGTCGTCGTGCTGATGTGCGCGGCGGCGGTGGTGGCCGAGGCGGGGACGGGCACGTTCATCTACGCTGGTTGCTCGCCGTCCAAGTACCAGCCGGGCACACCGTTCGAGGCCAACCTGCAGTCAATCCTCACCTCCATCTCCACCGCGGCGTCCAACGGCGCCGGCCACAACAGCTTCACGGCTGGGGCAAACGGAACGGGCGGCGCCGCCGTGTACGGGCTCTACCAGTGCCGCGGCGACATGGACTCCGGCGACTGCGCGGCGTGCGTGCGTGACGCGGTGGGGCAGCTAGGCCAGGTCTGCCCCGGCGCGTACGCGGCGTCGCTGCAGCTGGAAGGGTGCTACGTGCGGTACGACAGCAGCAGCTTCGTGGGCACGCCCGACACCGCCATGGTGTACCGCAAGTGCAGCACCAGCACCAGCAGCGACGCCGGGTTCCTCAGCAGCCGGGACGCCGTGCTCGGGGACCTGCAGCAGGGAGGAGTGGGTGTTGACGAGGACGGGTACAAGGTGAGCCGGAACGGCGGAGTGCAGGGCATGGCGCAGTGCCTGCGCGACATCGCCGTGGCGGACTGCACGGCGTGCCTGGCGCAGGCGGTTGGGCAGCTCAAGGGCACCTGCGGCACCGCGTTGGCTGCGGACGTGTACCTGGCGCAGTGCTACGTCAGGTACTGGGCCAACGGCTACTACTTCCAACCGACACAAGGTATGTAAGCGAACATGCAGCCCCCCTTGCGTTTCGCCGTTTGTTCCAGACCAAAAAAAAAATCGCATTCGGCGCTAGTACTACTGCTCTTCCACATAATTTACAATTGTTCTGAAATGTAATTTACAAAAAAAAATCGATTCACGAATTCACAGTACGAGTTGGAGTAGGAACTGATTCCAGTTGGCGATGGGTAAACTTCCCAAAGAGATGAGGCAGAATATATGTGCTCTGACATCCCTTTTCTCCCCATGGGCATATCAATGTAGGAGCATCAGGATTCAGGACAGAGAATGTCCCGACGGCTGGCGATTAGGCAAGTTAAGTTTCGCACGAAAGCTCACTCCGAGTGACTAAAAAATTTTCACTAGCGTCTCAACTAGGCGTGCCTGTAACTTTGAACTTTTAGCTGCCAATAGGTATACAGAGCGTGCCTAGATTAGCAGAACAAAAAACGACAAGATAGCAATCACTTGACTGCAGACAACGGCGCCGCGCGCAGCACAGCCCATAAGCAGAGACAACGCTCTCTGTTCAGCCTATCCGGTCAAATCAGTATTAGCTACAAGCTCGTCCAATAGATCACGGATCTCCTATGCTAACCATCATGAACTTTCTAGTAGATGCATGATTTGAAGTGACAAAAAGAACCGTATTACTTCTTGATCAAAAGGTGGTCCAGAGCCAACTTTGAGCATCCCAGATTCGTATTTCATGCATTGTCATCTTCAGATGCAAAGCACTTTGATTTCATTTTTTTTCAGCCGTCGAATTCTTTTTCTTTTGCCGTATATATCGATCGAAAGAGCCGTCCTGACCCACTACACTGACGGCCGCTAAAAGAAAACACCTACGATGTCCAAGCATATCGGTTGGGTTTAGGGCTGCGCGGCCGCGATAGGCACGCACATTGTGGGATTGGGGTTGGGTCTCGACGGCGCCAGCCGGCCAAACCACTCCCCATGCCGACGAATATATTCCCGATAGACAAAGGGAGCACTCGGGCGAGTGCGCGGCTTTGAATATGCTGTTCTAATCCTGTGATCTCCTCTTTGCCACAGATTATTCGCAGGATGATGTCGGGAGGACCCTGGCCATCGTCATCGGCATCTTGGCCGGACTGGCTATCTTCGTGGTGTTCATCTCTTTCCTTAGGAAAACATGTAACTAGACATCTCCTGTGCTCAGACAAGCGTCGAGTGCAATCTGTGTCGAGTATGTACAGGGAGTCAGGGATCGAGGCCATGCTTTGCACTATCCTCGTGTCATGTAAGCTGGTGTCTTGATGCAGGCTGGCCGGGCCATGGGAACGAGCTTCCCGCTTCCGTTCCAAGAAAAGGCTCAGAAGTCAGAAAAGGCTTCATAAAGCACATGTAATCTCATTCATTTTGTCAGCAGTGGACATGGGCTATCGGAGGAGCACCACTTTGATTAGGGTAATCATTTCGGTCCACTGACAATGACTTACTACTTGCGATCACCAATCCCAGCAACATTTGCATCTGATCTCAATGATTTCGGAACTTGGTTGCATATCAGACATGATGATAGTTTGCAGAGGTAAGAACACACGGTACATGATATATACAGCTGATTAACCGACGCACATTCTGATCGGTTTACACTTTACAGTCCCTAAATTACACGAGTTATGGATAGACCTCAGGGACCTTTGCTATAGGCTGCAAACCGATCAAGCGCTGTGTCCCACAGCCATTGGGCTCCACCTCGCAGTGTTGTAACCGCCGCAAGCGCTGATGCTTGACTCCCTCATTTCCGCCTCAGATATACCACTGTTGCAAATATTTGCAAATGCCCTCATGCACTTCATGCCGTACTGAGTGAGCGAGCCGCATTGGGATTCGAAGATCCGCACCTAACAATAACAATCAAGATGAAGTAAGTTTAATAGGACACAGACTATTGAATGCAAATGTGCAAGTAGCAGAGATGTGCGACAACGGGAGCTTTATGCATGCTTTCTGTAAGAGCTGAATAAGAAAGATCAGTATACTTACCATCCGCTTCAAACAATCCCAGTCATCGACTAATGGTTCACCAGAGGCTCTAACTGCTTCAAGCATTTTAGGCCCATCCTCAAATCCAAAGACAAGTCTCCCAATGAAATCCATGCTGCTGTCAAGATGCTTCCTGTGACGAACAGTTTCTTTAATCTCTCTGAGAGCCCTCAGCTTCTCTTCAGATCCCCCGTTTAACTGCTCGTACTGAAACCAAGAAGTGAATCTTAGCAAACAAGAGAAATATAGGTTACCACAACTGATTGACAAAACTTAGGAGCGAGCTTGACTGCCTTGATATCAAAATGAGAATATGAGCCCTGACTCTCTCTCAAGTGCGGCGCTGTTACAACTACAAAGTACTGTCGCGACTTCTCAACAAGAGCACATTAGTATTAAGTAAGAAGCCAATCTATCAGACTTAATTAAGCCACATGAAACAAGCCAAATAGTTTCAACTTCTATTGGTAATAGTCTGAATTTTGAGGAAAAAGCGCAGAGCTTTTAGCTTTAAGTCAGTGATAGAACAAGCAAAACGCCTTCTCTGAACTATCGAACTGTCTTGTCAGCTATATTCTATAATATTCTCTATAGGAGATGTTTAAAAACGTGTCAGCTGTTAGAACCTAATGCTGGTTTTCAAGTAAGCATTTGTAAGGACTTAAATCTGCACCTATTAATAAATATTTTAAATGGTTATAAAAACTAAAGCATATATATGGTACATATCGCCAATAACACACCAAAAAAAAATTTCTGATCTTTGTGATAAGAATGTCTGAAGACAATCAAGTAAACAGAAAATAAACAACTCCATCCACAGAACATTTAAAACGAAATATTTCATCTGAGAAATATGTTATCTGGTGCAATAACATATCATGTTTAGCTCAACTGAGGGGCAAGAATAAAAATAATGAACAATCAATCGTTCTAATTTTCATTATATTACTCAGCACAACGTCCATCTTTTTCTATAATCAACACTAAGTATATGTCTTTTTCGAGAACACTAAGTATATGTCATTTCACTACTTTTAGAGGAGCAGTTAAAAGATTATGGGGAGACTGAAAGTATAGAATTTACCCTCTTCCACATAAAGAGAAGATCTGCATCTCTCTGATTGACCGCACCCTTTGGGCCTGGCCAAAGCAGTGTGTTTGCAATGTTGGCATGAGCAGGATCAAAACCTTGATAAAGGAAAAGTTTCTCATTCTTGAAGGTCTTGTCACCATACTCCATGACATGAGAACCCTCTTTGTACTTATTAGAGTTGGAGGTTCTTGTTTTCACCTGTCCAGCAAATTATATGTTTTTTTTGAAGTTCTTGCTTCCATATTCCTTAAAAAAGCAGGTGACTAGCTGTTTTAACCAATATGGAGGAGGTGTGCTCAAGACTTACCACTTCGTACTGGTCCTTGATGGTTTCCTTCATTAAATTGTGTGCTTGACTGTCAATTAGAACCAGATCAGTTCAAAACATCAGGCCACAGTCATAAATAATTGCTACCAAGCTTGTGTATTCAGGTCGTATTGAACGGCAGAAGAAGTTAAGCACAAAATATGCCTTTGCTTGTCAACAATCCTCTGGCTGCTCAATAACTAATACTTCCCTGTTCTTTTCAACTATCTGCTTTCCCCCCATTTATTCTATATGGTCACTTACAAGTTACTACAACTTAACAATGTGTTGTGTAAATACCTTATATGCTAGTGAAGTGGATGATTATTATAATAAACAACACCTGTGCATAACTTCATATGTACTTGCACTTCTTTAACATGATACAAAGACAAGAGTACAAGACATGTTTTCTACAAATGCAGAATAGAATGAGTGAATAGGTTCCAAATAACAGTGCTGATGCAAAGTTCAGCTGCGTGAACGAACCAATTAAGATAAAATAAATGGCCTATCATGACAAAAGGCAGTTTCACGACGGGCGATAACAAAGTTTACGTATAAAAATACCTAATGTAACTGGAATGTATCACATAACTTAAAAGAGCAGAAACACATATCAAATATGTAGGATCCATAAGATACACCATCCAGGTGTCCGCAAGTATAAAAAAGATGGAACTTATTTGATCTAAAATGATATAAATGCCATACAACAATGGACTTCAAATAAGTCTTATGGTCTTACCTATCTTCCATCCAAGAAACACTGTACAGATCACCTAAACAGGTAATGTACTCAGGAGGGGGTGATGGGTCCATCCCAGGGCAGTATGTGCCCCAACTATTTTCAACTGCATTTGCGGCAGTTGTGACATAAATATTTAGATCTTGCGGCATTATGCCCTCAAAGATACTGCCACTTTCACATGCTTCAACATATATAACCTGAAAATAACATGAAATTTTGGTTCAAACTTTCAATCTAGGTGTATTCAGTTTTAGACTGGACTTTTCCGGGCAAAAGAAAAATGAATAATCTATACCATTTTTGAGTAGCTTTTGGAAGCATGCTTCTGTTTTAAAACCTTAATGAAGTCGCCAGCATAGAGATATGGCAAGTTTGGCATGCCTACAAATTTGATCAGTTAAATATACACCGCACAGAAAATCAACTAAGCAGTGGCCCTTATGCATCAAGTTTGAATACGCACCAAGAACTCCAGGACCCCCATGATCCGAGTAATAGATAAATATGTGGTCATTTGGTTTACTGTCTATAACCTTCTTACTCCCTCCAGTAATTGCAGTTTTATTGCCCAAGAGGACAGCAAAGAAATTTTCAGTAGTGACCTGATCACCTGTATAGTCCTGCAATGCATGTGAATTTGATCAATTTCTCACAAAACAATGGCAATAAGAACTTCTGCTACATATACGATCACAAAGCACAAATTATCTTTTGATTTCAAAAGTAAATTACTCAAGATCTTGTGAAACTAATTATTACCTTCGGAACACCAGTATATACATTTTCACCTTTAGGATGGTTAATGATAACCCCAGGCCTAGGGTTCAGAATATTATGGGCAATATCATCGTACATGAACACCACGATGTTCTCCTCCTTCACTCCTCCCTTCCTCAGTATCTGGTACGCATGACATATATCGGCCTGCGAAGCATCAAAGTGTGTCGATGTACCATAAGTAAGCACTCATAGTGATTCCACACCATCATTTTTTAGCAAGCAAGCAATAAAAATATATAATTGCACAGAAAGCACGAGCAAGCAATTTCCCATGTGTGGCATTCAATCATTAGTAGTGACCTCTAAGAAAAAATAGATTCCAAATAGCACCCACATTGCTAATACATATTCAGCCGAACAAAAATTTCTGTCACCAATGAAGCCTGTCTCACACCTAAAATTATCCACCTCGACAGAAACCAACCAAAAAAGCTGAATCGAATCATGTCTGGACATTTGAACAAAGCAAAGCAACTAATGATTGGATGACCTGGTCCATCATACCAAAACCCCACGCGCAAACCATGCCTACACAGTCAATTTCAAACTCAGCCAGCGACCTGAAGTGCAGATCAGTCTACACTCTACAGTATCCGACAAATTCGAAGCATCGGAACTTTAAATCGTTTCGATCGATTAGAAAGTCAAGGCACTATCAGGGAAATTGACTGAATGCCTCAAATTTCAGTCCCCAAATGTAACCCTCCTCACACCGTCCCGAGTACCGACTTCACACGGATCACAACGGCACAGCGCTACTGATGAGACCCTCACCTGGTGCCGGTAGTTCCCGTAGCCGGAGGAGCCCGCGACGAGCACGGCCCACCTGGTCCCCACCTCATCCTCCCCCGACGCCGGAGCAGCAGCAGCAGCAGCGTCAACCCCCTCCTCCGTCGGCATCCGTATCAACGGCTCCCAGTACTCCCCATCCGCCCCATCCGCCGCCGCCGCCGCCGCCGCGGCCACCGCCAGGAGCGAGAACAGTCCACACAGCCACACCGTAGTCGCCATCACCGATCGCGAGGTGGGCGGCGCGAGAGACAACAAAGCGATTTGAGTAGGTGGGAGAGAACTGTTTGACGGCGAGGCTGGGATTGCGCCTTTTAAAAACTACCCGCACTGACGTGTCGTGGCAGCGGCAGCAGCAGCATGCCCCGCGAGGCGGCCACGACGCGACGCGGCGCCGGTGCAGGCGGCGAGGGCCGCGCCGCGTGGCCGCTCACGCGTTCCACGCGCGCAGCAGCGGGGAGTGGAGGAGCAGCGCAGCGCCTGGAAGGAAGGAAGGATTTGCTGGAATTGGAACTGCAGAGGATAAGATTCCGAGGCCCCGGCTTAAAAAATTGCGCGCTATCGGCAGGTCAACCCGGCGGAGTCCGGCGAGATCTTCTGAACCCGATCAAGCGAAGAACCGGACGGGTGACCGCGTGGTCGGATTCGCCTTTTTCTATGGCCGGAAAGGGAGGGAGAAGCGGAAAAGAGCAGCAGCGAGAGCGACGCTTTTGCTGATGGAGTGATGGCGAAAGCGACAGTGGAGTCTGAGTCGGAACTCGGAAGAGCTCCTGAAGATAATCCTTGAACGTTTCCGTCTCTTCCGGAGGGAACGGGCATGCTTTTGCGGTTGCGCCCGCTTTTGCGAAAGGTTTGCTCGAACGTTGCCACCGGAGGCGGTGAAGATCCTGCAAAGGGTAACACGATTGCTTCACGCCTGATGAGATCAGCCATGGATTCGAGCTCAAAATGAGGGAAACTCTTATCTTAACACGATGGACGATGGTTAACAGTACTGAGAAAACGTTCCTGTGTCCTCTCTCGACCTGTACACCGTGTATAGGTGCATTTCAATATCAAAATTATTTTTTGAGTAAAAAAATATCAAAATTATTTGGGGCCTTGCTTAATATGTTCGGGAGCTCTCCCCTTAAACAAGACTACTATAGGCCCAACTTAAGGGGATAAAAGAGTGATGGGCCCATATGTCTATTGCAACAATTCAACCATGGAGGCCCAAATAACATAACACAACATAACATGAAACAACAATGCAAATCATTTTATAAATGTGAACTAAAATTAAATATAGCCCAGCACGTCATCCTTTTGCCGGGCAATGTTTGGGCCATTGTGTTCGTTGCAAAATGCACTTATGAAAATGAGGGATGATGACAAGTCCGAGTAGGAATATGCCTCTCAGTGCTGACTTTTGAGTAAGATGTGATCTACTTTCTTGAACTTGTGTCTGAGTATCTGATGCTGATTTTTGCTATCGTACTGTTAAATGCACCTATATCTTTATATGGTCTAGGGTTGATTAGTATAATACATATTTACATATTTGAAAACTTCAAAACACATCATTTTATGTTGGTGCTTGTCCCGAAGTCGCTGAAGCTAGATCAAAGCTGTGGCTTATATGAGCTCTTTCGCTAACACTGATTTATGCGCTTTAAGAAGGTTTGAAAATTTGCACTACAAGACTAGCAACATACCTAACAGATTCCTTGTTGTAAGCGTGAACGGTTTAACTAGGTATAGCTGTAGGAAATGAACTTGTGCAGTGTAATCATGTGTGGTAGTTTGATAAAACTATAGACAAATATTCTAATTTGTAATACTAGTAAACTGTAGGCCAAACTCAATCAAGCACTAAAAGAAAACTAAAGGACACTTGTAGGAAAAAGATGAGAATGATTCGGGTAGATCTGAAGTACCGATATGCATCACAGGACATGTTTTAACTTGTCAGTATTTTGATTCAGTTCATCTTTCTTCCAATTGTAAATTATCTTTGTGCCCTGAAAATGTTTTATGATGAGAGGAGTCGTAAAGAATTGGTCTTATGGATTAGTAGATTGCATTATACAATCATGATTTTTCCTAGAAAAGATAAGCAAAAGGCTAAAGACCAGATGGATTTCATTCAGATACATTAATCAATCTTGCTTTACGCAATGCTTAAAACTCGCAGGAACAGACAATTTGTCTAGTCCGGTAAATGACACGTACATATATAACTTACCTCAACCATCATTAGCATCCACTGCTACTACTACCTATCTCTAGAATCATATAAATCTCCCCGTACACAGGGAGCTTAAAAAAAAGTCAGGTACATGGATAAGCAGACTCCAAATAAATACTGCCGGCTTGCTCCGGTTTCACCCTGTCATTTTTCAACCCAGATGGGCCGCGACATGGTCTCAGGAACTCTACGATGCACACAACAGCAGCTGGGTGCCTGTGTGTAGTATCCCTGACCAAGTGCCAGCCTTCAAAGTCAAACATCAGAGAGGTTACACGGCATCAGGTTCTTATAAGTCGAAGTCCGAGGGCATTAGGCTCTTGTAAGTCGAAGTCTGAGGCAAAACCTTCATGGCTAGTCAGATTACGACACCTGGGACCCGGCCCACACAAACATTATCAAGAATGTGCGCCGTGCTAGATACTAGAATATATCAGCATTCAGCAAAATGGCATTGATGCCGACGTCCAATCTGGGCATGTAACATTGGTTTTCCTACATATTACAAACTACTTCCTTTAACTTTCTTCCCCCAACTCTTCTATTATTTGTTGTGCCTCACCCAGCAAATCCCTCATCTGCGGAATGAGCAGTGGGCCCTCAACTATATCGACGAGTCCCCTCAGGCACCTCATGTATTCATGCTTGACAGCAGCCTTAGTCAATAACCTCCGTGTATGAGGCTGGAAGGAAAAAAAAATGACTAGTTAAAGCGGCTAACTTAATTACGAAACTAGTGCTTTGCAGAGGGCTCAAATAAAGCATAGATGAAACAAGTCAAATACATACCTCTTTGTAAAGTGAAATACATTTATGAAAAACGTCTTCAATAGCTCTATAATCTTGCTCCTGAAATGGACAAAATTAGGTCAAGTTGCAAGCCTTGTAGCAATCCCATCTAAGGATTTAATTTGAATAATTCTGTTCCATTCCATGGACATAACAGTACTTTTTTTCAAACAAAATTTCTTTATCTGATTGATTAACATCTATTATTACAATAGTTAAATCAATGAAACAAATATAATTAAGTTTGTAGTAGTGTGCCAGACCTTTCCAGACTTATCTTTAAAATGAATTCGCAGTGTGGTATATCGGACATATGCGAGAATTTTGCCAGGCCGTATAAATGGCTGAGATGTGGCTGACATGTGTACAGCATCAATTTTGAAGAATCCATGCTTCAAACGTTCCAGTGGAAGCCTTAGCAAGAGTACCAACTACTAGAGAGAATGGTGTATTAGGAAATTAGAAAGAAATTAAATTGCATATAACAGATATACTCAGTAGTGAGTACTCCCGTTTGTTCCACCAAAATGTAATCCGTTTTAGTTTTGTCTTAAGGCATACATCTCTTTAACTAAGTTTATATCTACAGTACCAAATAAATGTAAGAATAAGACATTTCGTAGTGAGTTTAACGAATTTTATTTAATATTTCAGATGATTGTTTTTTCCTATAAACTTGGTCAAAGTCAGAGATGTTTGATTTAGGACAGCTAAAATGACCAACATTTTGGAACGGAGAGAGTAGTAACCAATGCATAAATGGAGTCTACAAATAGAAAATTACCCCTGGTGTTAGCACACGCTTCATCGCAATATCAGCAAGTCCAATAATCTCAAGTGCCTGCAACTGCATGCATAACACACAAGTTTAACAAATTGAAACAAATCCACTATACCAGAAAAAGGTGAAAACAGATATCATAAACAAAAAAACAGTTCAGATGCATGAAGGTGTCTCTTGAAAGTAAAAAAGATATCAATTGTCACCATAGCATCTGGACTACAATGAAAACAGGAGCTGGGTGGACAGGAATGGTAAGAAAACGAGTTGAAGATGCATAAAAAATATATATGATAAGTAAAATAGATCTCAAACCCATTAGCGTGAGTAGCGACATACAAGAACAATTATTGCTGCAATCTTATCTCTATCTGTAGCAGATGTACTGTTAAGTTTGTTCTGGTCTTTACTTGAAGAATTTAATATTCCTTCTGCAATCCTACAATACAAAATATTCGAGGCCCATCAATTATCAGCAAGCCAGCAAGAACAATGCATACAAATTTGGTTCGATATGCAGTCCTAAATAATACATGATAAAAGAAAAGGCCGCTAGTGTACAACAGCATTACAGCTTAGTTATCAGTTGGAGAGTGGAAAATTGTCTTTTTTAGGGATTAGGACAATAGAAATACCAGATTCCTGTTGAAGTCGGGAAATGAAATACCAAATACACGAAAATATTAAGAAAAATGAATTATAATTTCACTAAAAACAGTTCAGATTATCAGGCCTTCATGTTTGTGTACAAATAGTGTAAACTAAAATCATAAAGCTGTCTCTTGAAAGTATAAAGGATATCAATTGTCACCATAGCATCTGGACTATTTCTGATGAACAGTTAGCGTGAGTAGAAAAACAGTTTAAATAATATTTCTGCTATTTCTATAAAATCCAAAACCACCTTCAAAACCACCCAAAGGGCCAATTTTGCACGGATTGGATAGTTGGAGGATCTTCGGTGTCCGGTTTTGTAGTTGTGGGTTGAAAATCAGACTTTTGTAATAGTTGGAGGGTGAAAAATAGACTTTTCCCTAATAACATTGTCAACAACTGGCTCACTACGATATTCATAACTAACCATAGAAACTAAGTTTTGAATAGCTTCAATCTGACGAAAAAAAAGGTTCACCTGACCAATTGATTTTTTGTCTATAGCTTATCAGTTGTGTTTCCAGAAGGATCTCATCAAAACTTGGACACTGAAGTTTCTTAGCTATAGTGATCAGTCATTGAACATAATGTAACCAAAGGTCAAAAAAATTAAAAACATGAACTTTGTAAAGCGAAGTTATTGAGAAAGGAGACCAATAACTCAAATGAAATGAAAGAGAAGAAAATTGAAAAGCTGAAAACCTGATCGAGTCATTGCTGAGCTGTTTTGCCCTAGCAAGGTAATATGTAACTACTTCGCTGTTTGCATTCTTCATGTCACTAAGAAATTTGTGCAATGTTAATCTTGCCAATAGTACCAATGTAAAGGCTACCTGCAGTGAACTCAAGAAAACAACCACCGATCAAGGTAAGAGCTCAATACTTCAAATGTTAAGTATGGCTTCTAAACGTATTTCAGGACTCGTCCCCTGCTGACTGATGCATCCACATTCTGGTCCATGATAGATTGTACTTTCATATCCATACAAACATTATGGAAGATTATGCTTCTGCTCTCAGTGAATGGTACAGAAACCACTAATGTTAGGCCCACACCCCTTACACAGTCAACTACAGACTGCCAGATGAAGATGCCTGGGGCCACTTAAAATGATTCATGCCAGGTGCCTTAATAAGGGCAGTGAGAAGGAGGCTGTTGTCTCACAGAAATGTCACGGCGATATTTAAGGCTACTAGGGGCACACCATGTGCCACAACAGTGGAGGTTTTTCAACTACACAAACAGCACATGTTAGGAATTGTGTGTTATGTCGTCTCAAGATTATGTGGAGGCTAGAGCTAGACGCCATGTGTCTTAAGGTGAAACTCAAATACACGTGATATTAATAATCATATTTTAAATAAATTTTAAAGACGAAGCAATAACCATGCAAGGTAGCTTGTTATGGTGCTTACATTTGGTAACACAAGGATATAGCTTACAAAAGTAGAGGCAAAGAACAAACCATAGAATGATCTTCATGCAGAATCTTTTTTTTGGCTGCAAGGGATCTAGAATATTAACCATTAAAAAGATTAAACATCAAATGTAAAATGATTGGATTGGGCATACAGACAAATGTCAGTGTCGAGTTTCACCTTTCCATTAGCTCTTCTGATTCCTTAAACTTCCCCAAGGTTTGAAAATTTAAACTTAGAAGGTCAGCCGCATATGTAGTTTCCAATGAGTCCCATCCCTATCAAGCATTCAACATATGAACTTTAGTAGGCTTCCAAGGAATGATCCATGATAGGACATCATCAAGAGAGCTTAGCCAATTAGAATTAATAGTGTCTGCACATCATTCTTTATCTTTCTCATACATGTTCATTATTTTTTTTTTTATTAGTTCTTTCAAGAATCCATACCAAAACTAGAGTCAGCAAGGTGGAATGTTCTAAAAGACCATCTAAACATTCCAAAATGAAAACGTGGGGCAACAAGTTTCCTCGTTTCTTCTTGAACAAGCAAGAGAGCTGTGTATCATTTCATAAGAAGCAGCTTAAAAATACAAGGATTATGGCTTAAAGACTCTCATCCCCTCACATTAAAGTATTGTCTAAGACAGGAAAAGATAGATTGCACACTAAGTTTGAGCACACAGGAATACTATTATGTTGAAATATTATTTTAGTATCAACTACTGGTCCAACAAGTGAATGGACAGCGACTTCGAAAAGCAATTTTATAGGGAAGTCAAATTACCCCTTAGTTCCTGATAACCGCATTGCTATCATTCTGGCTACACATTGAAAAGTAAGAGCCAGCTGAAGCAAGACTTTGCCTGGCATTTACCATGTAACATAGTACATTAAGATTCAAGGCACTTGAATGAATATTATAGATGTAGTGAGGTCCATGCAAGCACATACTTTGAGGCATCTAGGTTTATCTTTCCTTCCAGAATCCAGACATAAATGAATGGACAAAATAAACTTAAAAGAGTAAAATACGCTGGAGGTACCTAAACTTGTTTAGCACGTTCAAATAGGTACCTCAACTATAAAAGTCTATATCTAGATACCTAAACTTGCTTAAGTGGGTCACGGGAGGTACTAAATGTGATACACATCCTAATCATGTTAGCGTGGCCGCATATCAGTGCCACCGTGCATCGTCTGAACGATTTGGCCGGAATACCTTCACTTGCTGTTGTACATTGCTACGTACTGATGAGTTGTATCGATCTGCACATTCCATTTGCGCCCAGATGGATGATATAAAGTGCTTCAAAATAAACGAAAACGGTATTCTTGTATGAATATTTTTATTCACAAACCATATTATACTGTTACCTTGAATCTTGAAAAGTGTAAACTGTATCCTCTAATCTTAATTTTCATGAAAAAAAAACTAATTACGTTTTCCTGCTGGCAGCTGAAACCTTGTCTGCACGGTTAGATCTATGCCAGACCAATTTGTGTCCTCTATCTGCGGCCTCGATCAACTCTCGCCACGAGATTGCCTCCAGGTCATTGGAGGTCATTTTTGTTGTGATAATAAATAAAATGCATTCTATTTTTTTAGTACATCCCAAACTAAGGAACATATTTTCTGGAAGGGGAGGATGGTTGCCATACTGGCAATTATATGCGGCCACATCAGTGTGATTAGGATGTGGATCACCATTAGTACCTCATGTGACCCACTTCAGCAAGTTTAGGTATCTAGATATGCACTTTCGTAGTTGAGGTACCTATTTGACCGTACAAAACAGGTTTAGTTACCTGTAGCGTAATTTACTCAACTTTAAATATTGTGTTTAGAAGCAACGATAGTGCAAAAGTCAGAAAAATCAGGGGAGCCTATAAGAAACATAGACGAACTCAAGCATCAATTTAAGGCATGCACCAGATTAATGTCATACTAAACATTGATGTCACTGTCCCAAGAAGGAATATTGAACAGACAGTACATGTGTAGATAAACATGGAAGACATATTGGCATGCCTTTGTGAGCTCTTGTGTGTGTAAAATCTTCCTTAGCCAGATTTCAGCTTCAGCAAATCGTTTTGACTTTGCAAGCACCTGCAACGAAGCATTCAAATTTCACAGAACAGCTCAGATTAAACATGAAGTATCAAACCACAAACTTAGTTCCCCACACATAAGTTTAGAACAAAAACTAGGGCACTCAGTGTGAAATAACCTGCTAGGGCCACAAAACATAAACATGAATAATCTTTACCTGAAACAGATCAATTATCAATTTGAAAATCAAATAGATGATGCTTGGTTAATGTTCAAATTGAATTTTCCACACCATGAAAATTAATCTTGCAATGCCGGTCTGTGTCAACTACCCTTGTAGATCTAATTCATCGAGAAAATTTCCTAAAAGAAGCTTGTATGAAGACATCATTTGTTAAAAATTCTTTCAAACACCCTATATTTGTCATATAATTTCTATTTCTATAGAAGTCTAACAAATTACCCCCTCTGGCCCAAAATACTATTCGTTTTGGCTATTCTAGATACATAACTTTTACTATGCATCTAAAAAAGTGAAAACAAATAGTTGGGACCGAGGGAGTATAAATTAAGGATACAAGAACCAACTGGAATACTCCAGGGACAGATTAACAAACATGCCACATCCATTGACATTCAATTAACGTATAAATTTCCAGCTGCGGACCAACTTTTGTTGGCACTTTCATCAAAAAATAATAAATTAATAACTTCCAAGGCCAAATTTCGTAATAGGTGCTTACCGTAGAGAGATACCTCATTCTCTGTATACATGTCGGTGACTCGCCAAGCCCAGCTTCCTAAGTCAATTTCATAATCTTCATGAACACTTGCATGCACACCCAGCAGATTCAAACCGACAAACTGAAATGGTAACTGTACCTCCAGTATCCTAATAGACTCTCTGGTAAGAGATTCTGCGTCGTTTCTTTTTCCTTGTAGACTTAGTACCTAGCAAGAGCATAATGTTAATTCATAGCTAAATAAATAAACTTTGCATGATTAGTATTTTGAGATCATTCTTCTCCTATGACAAGGAACTTGTAACAAAAGAAAATAGCAAATATGGCAATTGGACTATTTTTGGCTATGAATACATTCATGTCACACTCACACATATCATATCAACAGTATAGTGTCACAGAGCCACAATAATAGTGTTATGGGCATATTGGCTTGGGCCGGAATGCCATGGTCATGCGTCGACAGTCCTTAGGTTAGTAGGCACAATATTAGGTTTGTTAGGGTTAGGGTCAGCAACGCAGAGGTTGGGTATCCTCATTTGGAATTAAGCAAAAAGTAATGAAGTTCTCTTCCAATCTACTCCTTCCGTCCCAAAAAGAATGCAATTCTCGCATCTCGAGGAGTCAAACGGTTTGAACTTTGACCAAATTTATGAAAAATGCAAACATCCATAGCATAAAATAAGCATCATTAGATTATTTATAGAATATACTTCCATAATCAAATTATTTAGGAACATACATGATGATACTATTTAATATAAAGTTGGTTAAACATGAGATACTTTGACTGGCACGATTTCCATAATTGCATTCTTTTTGGGATAGAGGGAGTACAGTCTAGTCTCCCTCCAAGCTGATGCCACCTGACTAACTTCCTGGAGATGTGTACCCACTTATGAACGTTCATTACATTGTGTCATGATCACATATACAACCATATTAATGCATACCTATTTTCCTCTTATGATATTTAGGGGCTGATTGGTTCATTGTCAAAATTATGGCATGCCAAAATCTTGGCAAAAAAAAGTTGCCAACATT
Organism: Digitaria exilis; assembly: GCA_015342445.1. Taxonomy (NCBI): domain Eukaryota; kingdom Viridiplantae; phylum Streptophyta; class Magnoliopsida; order Poales; family Poaceae; genus Digitaria; species Digitaria exilis. The sequence continues at coordinate 104,784 of JACEFO010001776.1, read as the reverse complement.
TTGATAGAATAGATGTGAGATTTGGAAACTAAATTAAATGGTGGCCAAAGAATTGACATTGCCCAAGTTTTGGCATGCCAAAATTTGGGCATTCAACCAATCAGACCCTTATTCTTTTAAGGATCTTATGATATATTTAAACATATAGGGGATAAAAAAAATAAATATGCAAATAGATGGCCATGGTCCTGCTGCACCGTCATGGCTGGGCCCACCCTATCCTCACGTCCAAGGGGTGCCACCAAGTAGAGGTGGCCAAGCCGCCACACTGCCAGTCTAGCGGAGAACTCCTGAATCTTCTAGAACCGAGTTGTTAGGAAACAGCCCAACCGATCTATTTGTTACGAAAGCATAGTTAGGCTAGGTAGTAGATGATCATGATTATAAGATCCCATCAGTAGGGTTGCTTGGGAGTCAAGTAAGACAGAAAGGAAATCCTCACTCCCTCTCTGTTCATAGTTCTGTTTGCATGAGCGGATGCCCCTCTCTGTTCCGTTCCCTCTACCGTGTGTGCATCCCCAGTCCCCATTAATTCTAGCGGTAAAATCATAACATTAAAAATCACTATGCATTACATATGCTACTTTTTAGGTCCTTGCTAATATTTGTAAGAGGAATATTCTCTATGTATTAATCATCCAAAAGTTAGAGGAATATTCTCAATGTATTATTCATCCAAACCCTAGAAGGGTATATAGTGCTATACATGGGCCTCTATATGGGCCAGCAATATGGTCCACATACTCTATACTCTAACAATATTTAATAATGATTAGGGGAACAACAGTACCACACTTCAAAATTATGTCAAGACAAAGTAAAGGAAGTATTAGTTAGATGGAAAATCACTACTCAGGAATCATGACACATGGTACTTTGTGGGTTCTCCTTTCGAGAAGGAAGATCTCTAGGAACTTTAACTTCACATGGTCAATACTGTAGAGCAAGAGACCCTATGATCGCCACTTTAAGGCAAGTGGCTCAAGAAGAAAGATAATATAACGGTGGCCATGATAAATTCATAACTGTAGCAAAAACAATCATAATTGTAAGTAAAATTATGAGTAAAGTACGTCACCGGTCCTCTAACTTGTTTCGTTGTGTTATCCCGGTCCCTAAACTCACAAATCAACCATGTAGGTCCTCAAACTTGTTTAACTGTGCCATCTCGATCCCTAAACTTACGAACTACCCGTTTAAGTCCTCAAACTTGTTCACTTGTGTCATTCTGGTCCTTAAACTTAATTTCTACTATCATATGTTTATAGAGTTTGAAACTTAAAATTTAAAATTAAATTTTAGGATAAAAATGACATTAAACGAAAAAAAAATTAACTATAAAGTTGTAGATCGTGTCGAGGGCTACAATTTTGGTATAAATTTTGTCTTCATTCGAGTTCATATCAAAAAGTTACGAATAATTTTTTGATATGAAGTTTTTATATCGTCATATTTTGACTCATATTAGACTAAAAACTAAGTTTGAAGACCGGGATGATACAAGTGAACAAGTTTGAGGACCTAAACGGGTGGTCTACAAGTTTAGGGACCGGGATGACACAACTGAACAAGTTTGAGGACCTAAACGGTCGATTTGTGAGTTTAGGGACCGGGATGACACATCAGTGCAAGTTTAGGGACCGATGATGTACTTTACTCTAAAATTATTATTTATAAAGGATAATTTTGTGCTTATATGGACGCACTAGCCTAAAAATGTTGGAACATGGTATTAATCCATGTGTCCTTGGCTTATCTAACTAGTACTAGTCTAATCTGGTCAGTACATGATGTTTCTATCCTTAGGCATTAAATTCCCTTAGCCTGAAGCATTCCTTGATCCCTTCGGCAGCAAGTCCCTTGGTCAGTAAGGGTGTGTTTGGTTGGTTGTATCAATTGATTCATGTATGAAAACGATTCAAAATAATAATTATTCTTATGTTTGGTTGGGTGAATTGTACCAACTCATTCAGGATGAGGCCATCCCACTTAATGCATTATTCTACTAATTAGATTAGAGTGAGCCATGTGGTGTAAGCAAATTGGTTGAACCACCCATTCAAGAGCATCCATGCATGCATCATGTGGTGCATGCAACCAAATACACCCTTAAGTCTAGCAGCTGTCTCTGACAGCAACTCGTAATAGTAGCAGTAGTTTGGATTTTGCTTGAGCTGTACAGCAGCACCAGGAGTAGAGGTCGATCACTACATATATATGTACCTATATCAATAGTCAATCTATGTAAGTTTGTGCTTCAATAACCAGTGATGTGTGCTTCCTCTACCTCCCTTCTTTCACCTACTGCTTATCCTATAGCTGCTGCTCCTCCAACAGAACACAACAAATACAATGAGAAAGAACACAGAGTTCTGGAGGCACTGCATACCAGCACCATCTTGCTTCCTTTGGCACTGCACACAACCAGCACCTATGGAACACAAAACAGTGCTGACTTTTGCGTCTTATTTGCAGCAGATACAGGGTCCACTGTAATATGGTATCCTCATTATTAATGCAGTCAATGCTTGTCTTGCTGAACCTGGACACAACACTCTAGTAACAAGATGAATGCTAACAAAAATACTCAGAACAAAACATAAACGATATCAGCAAACTACAGGTAAATAGAAAAAAAAATGTTCAAATTGCAGCCACAGTGCCACTGCTGCTGGTATACACTAGGTTCTTACACAAAACATATGAGATAAAGTGATTTTAGAAGAAAGATGACTGACAAGAAAATAGAATCTAGAATCCAAGACAATAACTCAAACAGCAAAATGGAAGAAGTATCATTGCTGGATGCTACTGTGTTGGGGATACATAAAGACTAATATCAAGAAAATAAAGAAAATGACAATAAGTTTAGGAGCAAACTGCAGTAGTACCTTGGCTAGAAGGTACATTGTAGCTGCATACTCTGGGTGACCAACCCCCATAACGCGTCCCTCTATCTACAGATGCCAATTAGCAAGGATAAATTATATAGTTCAAAAAGGGAGTCGAGCATATTGGTATTCCATTATTTTTTCTATCATGATTTCATCAAACAGGGATAGGTGATAGACAGAATGGTGACGGACTCGTAAGTTGGGGTTGACACAGTGATATATGATATATCCTGACCCATTGTATTTAACCCACTTGTATGATGATGAACAATTATAAGTGTGGTCAAGTAGGATAGTGTTGGCTTAACTTAGTATTATTAATATGGACTAGTATATTGGAAGTATATTGGTACCTATTTTGAGTTATCATACAGAGAGTATTAAATCTCGAAAATAGATGGAAAAACAGAGAGAAAAAACAAGAGCACAAAAGGTTGAAGTACAGTACCTTCAAAGCACGCTGCAAAAAGGGGGAAAAACAAAAACAAAAAGAGTATAAGATGCAAGTTTGAATTAAAAAAAATTAAGAGCAGAGAGCATAGAAGAAGTTGACATGAAATATTTACTGGATGCTAAATTGACTGCAGTTCATTTACCCTTTCACAACTTTGTTAGGATTTTTTTTTTCTCTTGAGTGAACTAGTAAGGGAGACACACTAAATTTCACTCTGTGTGCATCATATTAAAACTGTGCACAGTCAAGACCAGTACAGCTCAATCTAAAAGTTACAAGAAAAGTCCCATCAAATATTTTGCATGCTTCCCTGCAGCTTAACAGAAATATTAGCACAGAAGCTTTTGCGATAGATTTAATAGTTCTTAGCGTATATGCCTGCCCATTGGAGGTATGACCATCTCTAAAACTATTGCCAGCAATGTGTTTCATGATATTCACCAAATTTTCAATAAACCGCAACTTGTGTACATACTGAAACTAAAACTAATGAGGCCACAAACAGTTACCTCATAACATGTCTGGGCTTGAGCAAACTTGTGCTGAAGATGATAGCATATTCCAAGACTATGCAGAGCTGTTCCAACCCTATACAGTAAAATATATTAGATGAATGACCAAAATAAGACAATAATACATCATAGAAAATTTAGACAAGGCGAAATATATTTGTTGTTCCATGTGTGATCAAGCACAGAAACACATAGACACAGATTGGAATTGGATATAAAGCAGCATGAAAACAAGCATTCTCCCATGTGTTGCACGGACATGTCCAGGAGGTTGTGTGTCGGTGTCCGACATCGGCACGTCGCTGACTTATCTCCAATATGTATTGAAGCCGTATTGCAAAATTAAATGCTGAAAAAAAAATAGCTCGCCGATTCTTGGTCGACGCTGCCCAGACATGGCCTCGATACGGCCCAGCCCAGCAAGAGACCCCCCCCCCCTCTCCTATCAGGATAACCCTTATCTCAATCTGACGCAGCCAGCAGCCCACCGAACAAGTAGTCGCCTCTTCTCCGCGCTGCGTCTCTGCGGCAGCTCAGCAGAATCGCAGATCCACGCACCGCCAGCACACCATTGCTGCTCCTTCCTGTCAGTGTGAGTTTTTTCTTTTCCTTTTCTGCTGCTCCGTGTCCGTTCCCAGTGCCCCTGCTTCCCCCTATGGCCCTATCTACTCCCCTCCTTGTTGACTCCACCGAGAATGTTCTTGAGCTCTTGTTCGTTTTTGGCTTGCAGATAAGAATGGCATCATGAAGTCTGAACGTGTAGAAGGGCACAGCACCGTGGTTCCTTTGTGGTTGTGACATGTTACTGATTTGCTTTGTGGTTGTTTGAACTTAGAGCCATGGTAGCTTGTTTTTAATTTGGTTTATGCGCTGGTGCTTTTATTTGCCTAGTTTAATTTGGTTTATTAAATTATATTGCGATGTCGGGTATCGGCATTTTGCCGTATTCAACACGTGTCTCGGAATCGATGCAGCGCAGATTCTCCCTGTTTAGCCAACGCCGCACATTTGCTACTGTCCCTGAATAAGGATGGTATGAACTGGCAGTGGCCTGGGGCCATGGGTTTGGCAGTTCAAGGCCAAACAATAGCTGCTGTCATGGACTCATGGTAAGCCATGTGGGATCTAAGTAATGTAGCACGGCGAGGCACTGTTAATAAAGATAAGATTAGATTGTTAGGTTTCGAGCTCTAACCCATGTTGTAATCATGAGATCATTGAGCTGTATGCTCGCTTTGGCAACACAAAAAAATGTATTTGTTTGTAATCCAGCAAGAATATCAATTTGTTAGCGTTAGTTCCATTCTCATATCCCTTCCCTTATGGTGCCTGCCACCTCCAGCAAGGTTGCCGTGCTGGGGTCCAGGGCCATCACTGATGCCATCATGCACAGATATCTAGAGTCTAGACGGCACTTGACAAAACATAATTTAAGTAGTAAGCAAATCAAATACTTCTGGCTGATCAGATCAGATTATTGCTTGTAACAAAGTGGACCAGTGGTGCTACAGCAGTCAGGTGCCTGACTCCAGTGATCAGTGACTGCCGTGTGTGCATAGCTTCAACCCATCAAATATGATTACAGAAATTTGACACTTTAGGAACAAAAACAGCTTGTGTAAAATGAATCTTAATTCTGCACTGTAATGTAGAAAAGAAATTAAATCTGTAATGTACCGTATATCATTGGATCCAAATGATTCCTCCAGGATCTCAATTGCTTCCAGATATAGTAATTCAGCTTTCTCATACTCTTTCTTTGACCTATAAAACTCTGCCTGCAAATTCAGAAATAGAAACTGTTATATTAATGTTAATTTAACCCAAGAGTTAGTGTTAAACGCAGTTTATGAACCAAACAAAACCATCTTAAACTCATAGTCTAAACCTGTGAGTATGCAAGCTTGCACAACTGTCTTACCCATATGATGCAGTGGGTAATAAAAAATAATTGCTGGCAGAAAGAAACAATAATTCAAAGGCTTGATTGAACATTGAAATTCAAGAGAGAGAAATGAAATGTGTGACACATAAACTGAAAAACAGAAGCACGATATGGCATATAAACTCAGGAATTATCAAAACACCCAAGTCACTGTTTATGATAACAAGAAGCCAAATTATCAGGTAAATGAACATTTTGATTAAGGATTCAGCATAGACACTGCTCAGTAATTTAAAAGATAAATAACAGCAGAGTTCACTTCTTTTTCAATACATACTGACATAGTAAACTTAATATTTACCAGATTGTTAAGGGCAGATGCGACATGTGGATCTCTGAGCCCAAATCCTTCTTTAGCTTCCAGCAGGGCTGCCAGAAATAACTTCTCAGCCTCATCCAATTTTCTCTACAAAACCCACAGTCAATATTAACATCACAATCAGTAAAAGAATCAAGATTCACCCATAACTTCTTAAATTCTCATAAAATGTTAGATTACAGAAATTATTCCAAATTTATTCCACAGAACAACTCCAATGTTGTACTTTGTGTTCTTTCAATGGAACAAGTGGAAACAAATTTGTCTCACAGACCAAATAAAATTTGTAGCAAGGATAGTAAGCCAAATTCTAGAGTTCATTTGGTAAGCTAGGAGGTAAGTATGAATGTGAACATCACAGGCTCCTTGATCTTGATGCATCAAGTCACGAAATATTACTTTATAAAAAATTACCACATACAAGCTTTATATAAATAATGGTCCATAGTAATATGCCAGATGACCTGACCTTTCACTAATATCACATGAAAACAGTAGATAACCTAGTGGGGAGACTAAAAGCTTATACCCACAGTTTCCAACAACAAGCATGCACTAAGGTTCAGAAAAACCAAGTGAATACAAGAATAGTAGAGTGGTGTTCTATGGTATGACTTTTCATTGTTCATATGCAAAACATTTGAAGAACTGTGGAATCTATGAAAAGGAGGTTCTCTTAGAAACTTGACAAATCTAAAAGTTATCCCAAATGGAGCTAGGCAAATGTGTTACTTGCTTTCTGGAAAGAATCCCGCCCATTATCCGTGAAAATTCTCCATTTGGCTGTGTGTTCGTTTGAGACAACTGATCCATCTTCAATCCGTTGAAGACCAGTAGCATTTCCCTCAGTTTGCTCACTAGTTGCCGCAGGGCTAACAGAGTCATTCTGAGCGAAGGCATAGCCATTGCTCAAGCCAGTAAAAAAGACTGCAAAGGCACAAAATATGAAATTAACTTTATAATACTCTTGAACTAAAATATCAATGTGCTTTAGAACATCAAAACACCAAGCAGAATACATGCAAGTAAATCAGCGTATGCAAAGGTATGGTTGTCACAAGTGTATGCAGGTGGTAGCAGTGCTAACTAGTGGCAAAGGCTAGATCTTGGAACACATTAATATTCATATGACCATCGGATATGACTATGCATGAAGGATATATTGTATTATTTCATTGATTTTCTAATAAAGAGTCCAAACAAGATTTTAGTGTCCAAGAGAAGAAAAAACAAGATGTATCTTAATTTTATTGCCCAGATTGGGTGCCAAACTACCTAAAGTTTCTACCACACCCACAATAGACACAACAAAGTAACTGATACAAAACAAAACTATCCTCATCAACAATTACCTTGTACTCACAATTTTAAAACTGTGCTACAAGCAATCAGTGTGTGAGGCATGAACGGAGGGCAGAGACTTGGAGAATGAAGTATGAAATATATGGCAGCTAACCAGAAGTGGTGAAGAAACTAGACCTGCTTGACCAATCAGTACAGCACCAACTGACGAACCCAACTTACGATACCAACTATGCTTGAAGTTATCGTCACTTGTAAAACCTGAGTAGGTACAATTTGTATGAGAGATTTGCGATGCAAAAAAAAAAAAAGTTTCACTGCACTGGAAATTTAGAACGCCGAGACCATCAGAAGTGGAAGAGCAAATGTTTTCTGCAACGAATTTGCAAATAACAAATAATTTTTTTTATTAAAGAGCATGGTCCATTAAATTGAATGTATGACAACAAGTTGCAGAAATGAATTGTGTTATTTGTTTACGTTATCTGTTAAGGTCTGATATCAAATCATCTATCGGAGGAAACAACACTGCTTAAATCAAGCAAACAACCTGATTTGGGGCAAACCCCTCAGCAGCAGGTTACCACCAACCGTTTCGAATTGAGATCAAAACACAGCACTGAACACTAATGAAGCAATTAATGGTGCTCAAGCAAATTGCCATTGGCAGTCGGATTCCATGCGCTCATGAGGATGCAGTTGGCACTCACTGGGTCGGGTCACGCAAATCGGCGTCTCAGCGCGCTCGGTGGCGAGGGAGAAGGCACGCAATTGCGTTAGCGGCACCACCATTGGGGAGAGGCAGCGAGTGTCAGTGGCTGATGCAGTGGGATGGAGGTGCTGGGAAAGGATGCAGCGAAATAGGCGTCGGTAGGCGGCAGCCATGGCAGGCAGAGTAGCTGCATGTGTTCCATCGATCCATTATTAATACAACAAAACGAATTTTGCGAATGATAAGCAAAGACAAGTAATCACACAGGCCCATTTTCGTTCACTGTTAATTCAAAAACATGAAAAGGGTGTGTTTGGCTCCCACTAGCTAAAAATTAGCCCGATATTTAGATGTGAATTAGAAAGAGTAAACATGAGCTAATTGCAAAACTAATAGCATAAGTCATGGTTAAATGCAAGACGGACACAATGATACTAATTAGCATATGATTGGGGCAATGTGATGCTACAGTAAATGTGGGCTGATTATGAGCTAATTAGCACAAATGGATTCGTTTTGACAATTAGCCACGACATAGGGCGGGCTCAGTATTAGGACATGTGTGTACATGTGTAAAAAAGATCGAATTTAATAGGTAAAATCATGGTCAGATCCGAAAAAAATACCATACGTTAGGGATTTGGGTGTTTGATTTCTCGCAGCATGATGGGAGGGAGGGGAATAGGCAGGCATACCCCTGTCGGATGTTCGTCGCCGGCGAAGCTCCCGTCGCTCGATGAACAATGGGCAGCGCAACTCGCCCTGTCGTCGCCGCTGGGAAAGGAATACCGAGAGAAAGAACAGAGAAGTCGTGGGACGGAAGGGTGTTGCCGCACCAGCTGGACTCGAGCTGCAGCTGGGCAGGGAGCGTGGAGGAGTGGAGGGCGGCGCACGGGGCGGCCGCGTGGAGAGCGGCGCGCGCTGGAGGAGCGAAGGGAGGAGATGGGTCGCGGGGAGGAGAAAACCTACGCCAGACGGCCCCAGACGGCAGACGCCGTCGCACTGATTTCGTGGGACCGTGGGCGACGCCGATAGACAGACACGGAGCCTTCAAAATCTAAAATAAATTATTAATATTTTTAATATAAAAAATTAATAATTTAATCAGAATAACATTTGAAAATAACCTAATGAACATTTTAAAAATACATATATATATTACTAGAGAAGATAGTATAGTGAATATTTCTATAGGCTACGTATTCGTATAATAGATTAAACATATTTTTAGATAAAAGTTTTTTTTAAAAAAATCTCTTTCTTCAAAGTGAGCAGGCAACAATACTAATGGACGCGGTGGGATAAACAGAGACAACGAGAATGATCAATGCCAGTCTAAGAATTATGTCGTTGATGCAGTTAAATGATTGATTTAGGCCTTGTTTAGTTCCTAACTTTCCACCAACTTAGGTACACTGATAACCATGCTCCTCACATAAAACGTCAACTTACCATCAACATTCACTAACTTGGCACTAAAGTTTTGAACTAAACAAGCCCTTAGATTGATTCGTGTTTTTTTCAAAAAGCTGGGAGGGCCTCTACCAAAAATGCTATACAAATGCATTGGATATTTGGGCGACGTGCAACATATCCTGGCCACGCCCATGGACCCAGGACATGAGGATGACCTTGCTTGGCATTGACCATCAGGACATGTCCTCTGGACGATGAAAAGAATAGGGTCAGAATTCGAGGGGGGGCAATGCATGGAAAATTGTGCTTGGTGCATGAATACATTTGAGTCATAACCCAGGTTAGGGCTATACATGTATAGATTGGGAAAAAACATTGTAGATAAAAAGACACTATAACTAAGAGCCTCCCAAAAGATTGGCATGCCAAGAAGTTGCCAATCTTTTTTGGCCATCGCTTGGTTTACTATCGAAAGTTGCCAACATCTCACATCTAGCTTAGGCTATCCCCAACCCATCTACTAGGATGATGTCTATAACATTAAATAACCTGCCACATAAGCAATTTGGTGATGTGGCAAGGAAATTAAAGAGGGGAGAGAAAGACATGGTGTCTTGCATGAGAAACCATGTCTACACAAGAACCAAGAAAGAAATAGGGAGAGGAAAGGAGAGAATATATGTGATTGGATGGTAATTTACTTTTAAGAAACTAGGCATTGGAGAGGTGTGTTCTATAGGTAGTGTCTATATGACATGGCTGTATAGAAACTACCTCATGATGTCTTGGGTTGGGGATAGCCTTATCAAATTAGTGGCAAGTTTTTTTGCCAAAACTTTGGCATGCCAATATGTGGGTAGCAAACCAATCAGGCCCTAAGTCCTAGAAAGCGTGCATACGAGTGCGAGGAATGGGATAAATAGTATTATTTGCCAACTACGGAGTAGTTAGGAACTAAACGCACGTATTACAACTTTTGTAAATTAAAAAATAGCAAATCACGTGTCTAAACGCACATATTACAACTTTTGTAAATTAAAAAATAGCAAATCACGTGTTTGCCTAGATAGAGTTCTACACTAACTTCTATCCCAAGCAAATGATCTCAGGGCTTTATCAAGGATTGAAGCATTTTTTCCAAATAGGATGAGTGATCCCTAGTTGGATGCTCGCTCGAGACTAGCTTCTGCATGTATAAGGTTTGCTAATCTCTGCGAACTTTCCAAGTCCTACTTAAAGAACATCGCCCACATTATTTCTCATTACACAACTTTATCCGCTGGCACCAAAATTCTGATGATAGGGAACATCAAAGTTGATCTTACAAAACCGAAGCTGATGGGTTGTATTTTTCGTTAATTTTTTGAGTGATATGTTTGGGTGGCCGTTGGTCTCTTTCCCACGTACTCCAATAGTGGTATGATACATTTCTGCAAATCTCAGCGCCAGAAATCATCCTCAGTCCCTTTAATCTCCAATGACAAATAGTAATTCCTTTAAAGGGGTGTTTAGTTGACATCAGGGCGGAGCCAGCCGTCAGAACCACCATGTTAGCTGTAGTGGACACCGATGTCAGCTCTGCTCTACAATATCAAATAGTAATTCCTTTAAGGGGGTGTTTAGTTCGTGGAAATAGGTGGAGGTTTCCTAATAGCACTGTAGTAATGAATAGTGAGAAAAGAATAGAAAATAATATGATGCATGTGATGTGAGGAACAGTGAATATCGTGATGTGAGGAACAGTAAATATCTAGGATCAGCTTGTTTAGATACTTCACCATTTTGGTTAAAAGCAAAAATAACTATTTTGGGATGAAGGAGCACGCGTGCTGGTCTGTTGGAGGTCAGGACGTGAGGTGATCGGTCTCGCGGCTTCCCGTATTCTCCCGCCGTCAGGAACCTTCCAGAATCTTTGAGACCGGGCCGGACTACAAGTCTAGACCCCGCGCCTCCTCTCCCGTCTCGCCCCCATCCTCGACGATCCCACCGAAAGGCCCGGAAAGCGCACGCCAACCGATCCGAGACCAACGATCTCGATCGTTCCACCTCCCCGATCGCCCGCCAATCAGCACCCGCCGCCGCCGCCGCCGCCGCCGCTAGCCTGCTACGATGGCCGACGAGGCGAAGGCGAAGGGTAACGCGGCGTTCGCGGCCGGCCGCTTCGAGGAGGCGGCCCAGCACTTCGGCGACGCCATCGCGCTCGCGCCCGACAACCACGTCCTCTACTCCAACCGCTCGGCGGCGTACGCGTCGCTGGGGCGCTACTCCGAGGCGCTCGCCGACGCCGAGCGGACCATCGCGCTGAGGCCCGACTGGGCCAAGGGTTACTCACGCCTCGGCGCCGCGCACCTCGGGCTCGGCGACGCGCCCAGGGCCGTCGAGGCGTACGAGAAGGGGCTCGCGCTCGAGCCGTCCAACGAGGCCCTCAAGTCCGGCCTCGCCCAGGCGCGCCAGCAGGCCGCGTCGACGCCGCGCCGCACGGGGGGTTCCGCCGCTGACGCCTTCGGCAAGGTGTTCCAGGGCCCCGAGCTGTGGAGCAAGATCGCCGCCGACCCTACCACGCGCGGCTACCTCAACCAGCCGGACTTCGTGCAGATGCTGCGGGAGGTGCAACGGAATCCCAGCAGCCTGAACACCTACTTATCCGACCAGCGCATCGTTCAGGTGCTCACTCTCATGCTGAACATCAAGCTTCCGCACCAGAACAATGGGGCGTCTGAACCGGCGGCAGCGCAATCGGCCACTCAGACGCCAAAGCAGCAGTCAGAGGCAAAGGCAAGGGAGCCGGAGCCGGAACCTGAACCCGAGCCGATGGAGGTGACAGATGAGGAGAAGGAGCGGAAGGAGAGGAAGGCTGCTGCGCAGAAGGAGAAGGAAGCGGGCAACGCCGTTTACAAGAAGAAGGATTTCGATACCGCGATCCAGCACTACACAAAGGCCATGGAGCTTGACGACGAGGACATCTCCTACATCACCAACCGGGCCGCTGTTTATCTTGAGATGGGAAAGGTAACGCCTTTTCATTACTTGTACATTATTTTCTTAGTTATGAAACGTCCGAATTTAGGAGAGTGTCTGCGAATTGGTCATCCTGAACAGCTAATGAGACCTTTTAACCACACGATGCAAACATCTTTAGATATGTATGAAATTGGCGAAATTAGCTAAGCATTGTCTGCTCTGTTAGAGAAACTGAGACAATGGCGTTACAGGTTGTTCAAGAATTCCTCTCATTGTTCAAGAATTCCTCTCATTCTTTAAGAATGTTCAATGGAGTAGTACTTGATGACCATCGTGATAATAAATCAGCAAACATACATTAGTGTCTCCCATTCCTGAAATTCTGATAGGACCACTCGGAGTTTTGCTGAGTTGGCTCAGGCCGGAATGATTATTGTCCAAGTGATTCCGTGTAGTTTACTTCAAGCCGTGAAATCCGTGCTCCTGTTTATCAGTGGCATATGCTTTAACAGCAACGCCAAAGGCTTATTTGTGAGAAAACTTATGAAATTGAACCTTAACTAGGTAGCTCTTAAAAGAGGGGCACTGTAGAAGACTTTGGTAGAAGCTAGCTTTGCTAAATTTGCTTCCATTGGCTGTGCCCAAACAGAAGCGGCCATGATTATAAAATTTGCTACTTGTTGGGGGAAACCTCTGGGCATGTCCTGTTTCCGAGCAAGTTTACAATCCAACGATCTCCTGTTTATGAATTCCTCGAGCCTGTACTGCATTATATGATGTCATAGCATTCTGGCACTAGTATACCTCAAAACTAATATTTTTTTTTAATCTTCGGTTTATAGTACGATGAATGCATCAAGGATTGTGATAAGGCCGTTGAGAGGGGAAGGGAACTCCATACTGATTTCAAGATGATCTCGAAGGCACTGACCAGAAAAGGAACTGCTCTTGCTAAACTTGCCAAGTCATCCAAAGATTATGATGTTGCAATTGAGAATTTTCAGAAGGCATTAACTGAGCATAGAAACCCAGATACCCTTAAGAAACTGAATGATGCTGAGCGAGCAAAGAAGGAGCTGGAGCAACAAGAGTACTATGATCCAAAAATTGCTGACGAGGAGCGAGAGAAAGGTATGCCATTGTGTCCCAGTTATTCTGTTTGGTCGTGCTTTTTTCTTTTTGGTTATGTGATGCTGATGCTGAACACATCTCTTGCTACGCTTGTGCAGGTAATGAGTTCTTCAAGCAGCAAAAGTATCCAGAAGCAGTGAAGCATTACACTGAAGCTCTCAGGAGAAACCCGAAGGACCCAAGGGTAATTTCTTGGCATTCCACGCTAATTAGTTGAACTGAACATTTGTGGGAGCCTAGTTCATGCAAATCCTTACATTTGCTGGGAAATAGATTACCTCGAGATATGAATTGGTGTAACATATTGAATTCAGACACTACTTTCTGCCGTCCATATGTTCTGTGCTTGATGCGTTTGGGCATTCTTAAACTTTCTATCTTCATGGGTTATTTTTCAGGTATATAGCAATAGAGCTGCTTGTTACACCAAGCTTGGAGCCCTTCCTGAAGGCCTAAAGGATGCTGAGAAGTGCATTGAGCTAGATCCTACATTCTCCAAGGGATACACAAGGAAAGGTGCGATCCAATTTTTCATGAAGGAATATGACAAAGCGCTGGAAACTTACCAAGCCGGCCTGAAACATGATCCGAAAAATCAGGAATTGCTTGATGGTGTAAGGAGGTATAATGCTAATGGAATCATGCTCATCTTCTGATGTTACTGTATGCTAAGCAGTAGTCCTTATCGATGTTAATCTTCTTGGTTCAGGTGTGCTGAGCAGATCAACAAGGCAAGCAGAGGCGAACTCAGTGAGGAGGAACTGAAAGAGAGACAGGTAACTTGATTCTTCATCTGAAAAATTGCTTCAGACTGCAGCATTTGCTAGTGATCCATACAGCAAGAACACACTGATTAACGGTCACCCTTTTTCTCTTGACGCAGAGCAAAGCTATGCAGGACCCTGAAATCCAGAACATCCTGACTGATCCGATCATGCGGCAGGTAACAATAGATATCTACATTTGATTTGAAATGTAGGTAGAAAAGTCTGATGACAATCTGATTGATGATGTGGGCGCCCCCTGCAGGTGTTGACCGATTTGCAGGAGAATCCACAGGCTGCCCAGGCGCACCTCAAGAACCCCGGAGTGATGCAAAAGATCCAAAAGCTCGTTAGCGCAGGGATAGTTCAGATGAAGTAGGCGAGTTCCGTATTTAGAGTTGACATTTGCTGAAAAATGGTGTGAACTTGATCATTGTTTCGCATTTTGGCCACTGAACGGGTTGTGTAAGCACAGTTGGGTCATGGCTTTTTTAACTGTTCCATGTGATCTAAACATGTTCCAGATTTATGTCTTCTTCCGTCCATACTCCAGACACTACTGCAATGGTTACCATCTTCTAGTATTTCTGAACAAAGTGCCGTAGAACCCTGAAAATCATAACACCGACAGATCCGACAGTGCAGCGGTTAACATTGGGCGTGTGCAATTGATTTGAAATGTTAGTGTAGCCTAGGGAGGATTCACGATCCGATAATGCAGCGTGTCCATCAGCGAACCGCCTATTCCGAGAGAGGATCAGGATGAGACTCTGGAACAGTAGCACTCAGAGCAGGGGCAGAGATGATGTCGCCCCCGCCCCCCGCCAACCATCCTCACCGGTCACCGCCGTCTGCGGGTGGAACTGTGGAACCATGCGCGGTAGGCTGCTCCTCTCCTCGATGCAGGAGAGAAGTGAGGATCCACCGATCCGGTGCTCGGGGTTGAGGAAGGGGAGGATTGGATGGGTCGTGCCTTGCGGACGGAAAGCGCAGCGGTGGTCGGCGGCGCCGCTGGGCCATCCGTCGTCGAGGAGAGAGGGGAGAAGAAGACAGATGAGCCGCCCAAACTGAGGACGACGACGAGGACCTTATTTGAAATTACAGGACCTTTTTGTAAAAAAATCGGATCGCGATCCAAACTAGCGGTATTTCGCAAAATATCGGATCGCGATTATTCATCGCGACCCAAACAAGGGGGTATTTATAGGGGGCATTCTGCAAAATATTGGATGGGGGTATTTTGAAAAGCCTCCGGGCCGGCGACATGGCGCCCGATGAGATGAAGCTGCCACCGGCGACCATCGCAGCCCGCCGCATGCTGCGCGTCACCATACGTCTACAGTGACCCTTCAGACGCAGCTCCGGCGCCGCCGCCCTCTCCTTCGGCCCCACGAGCGCCGCCGCCTCCAATTAGAGCCACCCGTCGCCTCGACGCTGCCCTGGGCGAGAGGAGGAAGATTATCGGCAGAACCCTGTTCGTTTCCTTCAGGCCCCGGTTGAGCTCGAGAGAAATTACCCTCTCAATTTTTGTTTCCCATCCTGGAAAATTGAAGAAGAAATTGGTAGCATCAGAATGTGGAGAAGTCCCTTCTTCAACATCCGTGACATTGATAAACTCAACCCGCTTAGGCATAGTTTCGCCCCTTCTTGGACATCATGATCGAAACATGAAAGATCCCAGACGACAAGCATAAGCTACATTTCACCTTTTACCGATTATCTACTGTGGAACGTTTTCTGCAGGTGCTTAGCGATTTCTTGGAGAATCTCAAATTCTCAATGTTCAAACTTGTGCTTTTGTGCAAGAATGCTCATATGAATGTAATCTTAATGATAATTGTGCTAACTCAGTATCTGTTAGCACCACAGGCAGTGATCAGGATTGCCTGGTTCCCAAGATAAGCAGACTAATCGGTATTTTAAATGCCGTGTTCGTAACTTCATATGCATTAGTTTTACAACTTCACATTGATGTGAAAGACAAAACATATCTTTGTAGAGGATGCAAGTGCAAAAGGCATAAGAGAACCGAACAAGATGTGGGGATGAGCCACGAACTCCCAATAAGAGCTTGGAACCAAAACCTTACAATTACTGTTTTTCTCATCGAGAAAACTCGACAAAGGCCATTATCAGGTCCAAAATCAATGGCAAATAATGTCCCCCTTGCGGGGTTGGACACGCTACAACACTACATACACCATGATGTCATTCCTATCGTTATCAACCTGCTCTGCCGTCGCCGTATGTGTATATCTACGGGAAATGAAAATCAAGCAGCAGCTTGCTCTGTTTTTGCAGCTGAGAGCTGGTTCTGGATGTGCTGTGGGACGACGTCGAACTTGGCAAGCTGCATCGTGTAGGACGCACGCCCCTTGGTCATTCCCCGGAGGGTGCTGACATACTGGAACATCTCAGCGAGTGGCACGAAGGCATCAACCACCTGTGATCGATAGCATAGTAAGGAAAATATTTCATACCATATTTCAATTAGCAGACTCCGATAAACTAGGCTAAGAAGGCGGATGATGTGCTATTTCATACCTTGAGTCCACCAGGCTTATCACCGAAGCTGTTAACTTGACCTCTTCTAGAGTTCAAGTCACCGATAACATCACCCAGATGATCTTCAGGAGTTATCACTTCAACTCTCATTATTGGCTCCAGAAGTCTTGGACCAGCTTTCCTCATTCCTTCACGGAAGGCACCTCTGGCTGCAATCTGGAATGCTAAGACACTTGAATCAACATCATGGTATGAGCCATCAACCAGCACTGCTCGGAAGTCTACAACTGGGTAACCAGCGAGGACACCATTGGGTAAGCTTTCTTCCAATCCCTTCATAACTCCTGGTACATATTCTTTGGGCACTGACCCTCCCTTGATTTCACTCTTGAATTCATACCCACTTCCAGCTTCCAAAGGTTCAAAGCGCACAATAATGTCAGCAAACTGCCCAGATCCACCAGACTGCTTTTTGTGGACGTATTGTACTTCTGCGACTTTGGAAATACTTTCACGGTAGTTGACTTGTGGAGCTCCCACGTTTGCTTCAACCTGTACAGATTGTTTCCGAAAAGAGAGGGGCGATTAAACATGGCACCAAACCCTTAGATAACAACAATTAATAACCAAGTTAAACAATTGACAAATTGCTATATAGAAATAACGAAGCACGTGAGGCATGCACTGGATAAATGAAGCTAGTAAGAATACTAACCTTGAACTCTCTCTTTAGTCTGTCTACAATGATATCAAGATGTAATTCTCCCATTCCTTCAATAACAGTCTGGTTGGTTTCCTCATCTCTAGAGAAGTGGAATGATGGGTCTTCTTGAGCAAGCTTGATTAAACCAGTAGCCATTTTGTCAGCATCAGCTTTGGTCTTGGGTTCAATAGCAACCTTAATGACAGGATCAGGAAATTCCATTCGTTCAAGCACTACAGGCTTCTCTGGCTCACATAGTGTTTCACCGGTAATTGTGTCTTTCAGGCCAGCAAGCGCTACTATGTCACCAGTCACAGCAACTGGTATATCTTCCTTACTGTTTGCGTGCATCTCTAGGAGCCTTCCGATTCTTTCCTTTTTATCTTTATTTGCATTGAGAACGTATGAACCAGCTACCAGCTTCCCAGAGTATATGCGAACAAATGTTAGTGACCCCACAAATGGATCAGTCATGATCTTGAAAGCTAACCCAGAAAATGGTTCATCATCACTTGGCTGCCTTTCAAGGATCAGTTCAGGATCTTCTGGGTCAGTACCCTTCATTGCAGGAAGATCAAGTGGAGATGGCAAGTAATCAACAACAGCATCAAGCAATGGTTGGACACCCTTGTTTTTGAAGGCTGAACCACATAAAACTGGGACAAAGCTGGCAGAAATTGTTCCCTTTCTGATTAATTTCTTAACAGTTGCCTCATCTGGTTCAGTTCCTTCAAGATATTTCTCCATAACTTCATCATCCAGTTCAATAATAGTTTCCAGCATCTGAACACGATAGTCTTGAGCCATCTCTTCGAGGTCAGCAGGTATGTCTCGATATTCAAACTTCGCACCCAGCTCTTCTCCTGTCCATACAATAGCTTTCATTCTGACTAGATCAACAACTCCTTGGAAATTGTCCTCTGAACCAATAGGCAACTGAACCACCAGAGGTTTCGCACCCAAGTTTGCAACTATCATATCTCTAGTCCTAAAGAAGTTAGCTCCAAGGCGATCCATTTTGTTCACAAAACATATTCTTGGAACCCCATATTTATCTGCTTGGCGCCAAACAGTTTCAGATTGTGGTTCTACCCCAGCAACACTGTCAAAAAGACATATAGCACCATCCAACACCCTGAGAGCACGCTCAACTTCAAGAGTGAAGTCGACATGTCCAGGAGTATCAATAATGTTGATCCTGTGTTTGTTCCAGAAGGCAGTGGTTGCTGCAGAAGTAATGGTGATCCCTCTCTCCTGTTCTTGTTCCATCCAATCCATTGTAGCTGTTCCCTCATGAACCTCACCAATCTTGTAGTTTCTTCCAGTGTAATATAGAATGCGCTCTGTAGTTGTCGTCTTTCCTGCATCTATGTGGGCCATAATACCGATGTTGCGATAATCCTGCAAAGGAACTTGACGATCTGGATATAAAACAAATTCAAGTCAATGTGAAGAAAGCAACATATATTTCGAACAAAAATGGTGCCTATGGCAATAAGACACTGTAAATAAAAATAAAACAAGTGATTCGCGTGACATGCTTTTGGTCATTCTTACAGATATATATGGAAAGTTTTAGCATTGATATCCAGTCAAAGTGGTGAGTTATATGCGAAGAAATTTCTTGTATTAAGTGGCATCAACAGCACACCACATTTATTTCCCCTTAGTACTTGCAGAAAATTCACTTCAAGCAAACGAATAGAGAGGCACACTCATTTTACAAGGCCTCAGACACCTCTGAATATTTGCAGAACTTTCATTATTGAACATCCCTTTCTCCTGCTTCCCAGTATGTTTTAAGTATAAAGTCCACCATTTGTTTTACTACGACTCTGGCTAGTATAGTTCATGTGTTTTCAGGAAACAACTTTTAAATTATTTATCTGGTAAAAGCACACCATGAACAGACGATTAACAAGCATAATAACAAGTGCTGCAGCCAGCAGGGATAAGGTCATCGACAAGCAAACTGCTCCCTTTGGGTAAGCATTAAGCAACACAAACACTAACGAGCAATCGTAAATTCACCATACTAAACTGCAACCCACCGCTATGGGGGTACTCTTCTAGTCATTTCCACAAACACCATCCACACAACTCACGCGCCCTCGGCAAGACTCGCACAACCACAACGATGCGCTCAACAAGACTACACCAGAACAACCAAATTTGAAAAAGGGGAAAAATAACGTTCGCTCACCACTGGCGGCCATGGCGACGACCGAGAGCCGCGGCCTGTTTGGGCGCGGGCGGAGCCCGGCCACGGGCCCCGCCACCGCGGCGCGCCCGGCTGCGAAGCGCGGAGCGAGGAAGGGGCGGTGGCCGAGGAGGAGGCGCGAGGCGGACGCGGCGGAGACGGCCGCCGCCGCCGCCCGACGTGCGGACCGCGACGCGGCGGGAGCTCTTACGGGCGCCTCGGCTGCCATGGAGATTGCCTCTGGTTGTTCTTGTCTCCTCTCTTCGTGGCTCTCCGCCGCGAGCTCACTCTCTCTCTCCTCGCCTGCCTGCGCCGCGAGACTGGCGCGGCCGGGGAGCTGCGGGTTTTATGCGCGCGAGCGGCGGCCGCTGGCGCTGAAGATAATGTGAGCCGCGGGAGCAGCGAGGAGGACGCCTCCCCGTCTCACGTTTTGGATTGGCGCCTTTTGTTTCTCCCTTATTTTTTCGCTAGCATAATGAACAGGCTTTCCTCTTCTTCCTGCGATCCTACCACTGCCAGTGTCAGTCTAAAAGAAGAAATTATAGCCTTCGTGTTTTTTTTAAAAAAATCTTTGTATATTTAATAATTGAGAGAAATGATTGGAGATATAACGAACTTCGTGGAAAAATCATGAAACTGTGTACTACCCTACTATGATCATGACATCCTGGTGGTGATAAAAGAATGTAACTTAAGACGTACGTAAAATTCCATGTTTGGACAATGACATATCAATTTTTTCTCGAAAAAACACTAGTATCACGGTTAGATATTACATCGAATATTTATACGAATCCGATTACAAGAGATTTTGAGTTGTATTTAGGAGTACATGATAGAGTTCCTGGGCCCCTTATAAATAGGAGGATAGGTATGCTATTGTAACCATTATGAATTTGTGATATAGCGATAGATGGGCCGCTGGGGAGGTAGCGCATTGCTAGGACCCCGAGCGATCAGTGTTGCAGTTTTGGGAGGAGTGCCCGTAGTTATGATTTGAAAATATAGGTTTTTGACTGAACCTTGTCAATAAATATTGCGCTTTTAATGTTGTTTGTGATAAATTATCTGGACATCGGCTTATTTTCTAACAGTGATGATCAGAAGTAAATTTTGTCTTTCTTTTAACGAACGAAGTTAAGTTTGTGAACATATGGCATCCAAACCTTGGGGGCTTAGTTCTGCCACAGTACGTTGAATAAACAGTGTAATTTGGGATTCAGTCATTTGCCACCTTGGTTAAAATAACAGCCACACAAAACAAGCTGCGGCAGTATGTCAGTTCAAAAAAAAAAAGAAAGGTACCACCAGAGAAATGGAGTGCTAGATCAAATGGTGCCAGCGGAGCGGCCACGTCTCAACGTTTCCAACCACGAGAAGCCATGCAACCCCAGACCCCAGCAGTCATCCAAAACTTGGGCGTTCCGGTGCTCAGCTCACGCGGCCACCACACAACCTGAAGGCCTGCATCATGTCCCACTCGCACCCGCAGCAAAAACCTGCGAAATTTTACCAAGTTTTGCACACTTTTTCTTGGCAGAACGGCTGCCAATTCTTACCTCCGGCGACTAGATATTTTGCTTTCATCTCGCAGTAGTCGCATTCGCGCGCGTTTTTTCTTGACATGCATGTGAGTCCAGGTCTCTCCCGTACATGAGTTTTGATGGCCTGGTGCCATGCCACGCACTCGCCAAGTCTGCCTGAAGTTGCATGGAGCACATAGGACAAGCCGACAAAGCCAATGTTTCTGTCACACGAGCCAGAAGCTCGATATGGTGCTATCGTTGGTGACATGTTGAAAAACATGCTGATTTGGAATGAAATCGCAGGGTTTTGGAAAGTGCAGTTGCATTGCCTCCTAGAGTAGTGGCCCTGACCAATAATGAAATGCAATGTCAATATTGGAACTCTGAATTGGGAATTGGAATTTAATCTAGTGAATGCCAATTGTTTGGATGTTTAGAGAATTGAGAATTGGCATTGACGACCAATACCAAGGAATTGAAGTTGAACTAAGATAACCCTTCCCAAACCTCTCCCTTCCGTATTGGGAGGAGTCGCCTCGTCCCGAGGCCTCGACTACCTCCGCCAGCGACCTCCGGTGAGCCGCCCCATCCTTTGCCTCCTCTTCATCTGGCGGGGCGGCCGTCCTTCTCCTGCCCTCTGTCGGAGCGCACCCTCCCTCTGCCCTACCGTGTCGCTCTATGTGGCTTCTGTACCCCGTCGGCGAATCCCAACGGTCATGCGGCTCCTTTGCCTCGTTGGGGAATCCCAACCGCGTCGTGTCGCTCTACTCTGCCGTGCGGCTCCTCTCCTTCACTAGCACAACCCTACCACATCGCTCCCCCCCCGCCAGTTTTGGTATTATAGTCCATTTCCAATACTACTCATATTTGGTATTGAATTCAATTCAATGTTCCAATATCGATATCCAAACGAAGTCGGGATTTAGCTTATGAGAGGAGGGGAGGTGTTAGTCATGCTTACCTTTATGTAATACAAACATTGTAACACCCCTGCATGCTCCTCCTTATTAATGACAAAGTAGTGCTCCTCCTAATTATTTAAAAGACATGTTGATCTGCTATTTTGATGTACGGTGAACAGTTGAGAAATGAATTTTGAGGCTTTAAGAAGATTTTATTATTATTTTTGCGCGATTTAGATAAATTCGTGCCTTCACACACATACATAGTATACAGTTTTCCGAAAGAGGATTTTGTTTCTTTCTGTGTGTGTCTTCTGTTCTGTTTTCTCGTTGCAAAATTATTTTTTTAAGGGCACCGCGAGGCTATGAGCCCACGAGATATTTTGGGCTCTGAACCATTCATCCATCTCTGATGAGCGCGGCTGCTAAGTGCTAACTATCTATGCACACAAAAAAGAGGGCCAAACAAATTGAGCCCAGCTAAAATTCAAACATTTCGTGGTACGCTGGTGGCTCCCAACCCCGAGTTAAAAGCTAAAACTACGTGCTGCCGCGCTCCCGGCACGCCCATTGTCATTTGTGTGATGTGATGCTGCGAGAGAGAGATGTTACGTCAGGCCTGACATTATCCTCAGGCCGCCCACCGGATTAGGAACCCTAAACCGGTTTTGCCGATTTCATAATGCAGACACCTTCCCAAGTGGGTAATAGGCTGCATCGCGTCCATTAAACTATGGCGATGAAAGATCTCCTTGTCCCATGCTATCCTGCCAATGACAACTGCTAGAGTAGTAGAGTGCTAGTGTATTCGATCCATCTATCAATCGCCAACTGTGCTTTTTGGTGAAAGAGGAAGCCTGATTCGTCAGCTATGAGCAAAGCCAACACTGGTTTCTCTTGTTTGCGTTTGCAGTTTTCGCGGTCAGGTCAATACTAGTCCTTCTCTGCAATGTTGTTTGCTCGTACGACTAGTACGTTCCACGCAGTACAGATGGTAACACCATGCGTATCCAGTGGAAGCTAACAAGTTATTTCCGTACACGCTGGATGCTGCGAGATGTCAACGTTATCCATCGCTTAAGACTAAAGATGAAGCTAGCGCATAAAATTGGGCACAACTGAACTGAGGAATAACATATCAGACAAGTCGACTACATATGATGTACACATATAGTGCGCCACCCGTACCGGCCTGGACATCTAAAAGGGCACCAAATGGCAAAATGCCCCCAAAAAGGAAGCTCTAGCTCGCAAGCCAATCAATACACAAATATCCGGCTCAAAAAAGAAAAAAAAATGCTTCTGTCACCATGGCTAATTCACTTCTGCTGAGAGGAGGAGGATGGCGACGACGACAGTATGTCCTGCATATACTTGTCCGTGCGGTCGAGCTCCTCCATCATGGCGGCCACCTTCCGGTCGGCCTCCGTCACCGTCTCGCTGAGGTGCTCGCTCAGCATCCTCGCGTACCCCATCTCCTCCTTCACCTTCATCCACTCCTTGCGCACCTTGGTCAGGTTCTTCTCCAGGTTGCGCTGCTCCTTGTCCTGGCTCCTGCACCCGTGCGACCGCCCGCGGCTGCTCGATGATGCTCCCTGACCGGGGTCGTAGAAGCCGAACGGGGACGACGACGCCGACGGCTGCGAGAAGTTGAGCATCCCGTTGCGAGTCCACCGCTGCATGATGATGCCTCTTCCTGAAGACCTCAGTAGAGCTGATGTGCTTGCCCTTGTGCTAACTGCATTTGGTAACATCAGATGTTAACAAGAACTGCTCGCTGTTTCGTACTAGGGATTTTTTATAGCACTGCTTCGAAATTTCGAATCATATACAAGAATATAATGCATTCCTTGTGCTAAATGCTCGTTGAGGTCTGTAAATTTCATGTCCTGAGGATCATGGAGTAATTGTTTCAGAAAAAAATCTGAAAGCCTATTGCACACATTCTGGCCGGTTTATATGCTGGAAGTAGAAATACTAACAGTATCTGAAAATGAGCATTTGTCTTTTCAATTTCTCAAATTCGACTGCAAGATGATGAATCTTATTACTATACATAAAATGGAATCAAGATAATCCCAGATGAAGATCGTGTATCTGTTCTTTCAAAGGAGGAAATGTCAGATAAATCAACATTCAGCAGCAGTGAGGCAGCAGATCAGAGTTACTGAACCATTGCTTGATACAAACCACAATACGTGTAAATGTTTGTGATATGAAAAAAGAATACCACAAGATCAAAGAATAAAACCAAACTACAAATAACCCCAAAATATATTTTGCAGTTTATGCAGGTTAATGACACATTAGAAACACTTGCAATATGAAAAACGTCAAGAAGCAAACATAAACTTGAACAGCTCAAAATATGTTTACCTTATAAACTCTCCCAAGGTATACGACTCTGACGTAGCTCTCTTCTCTTGGTCTGAATGGCTTAAGCGCTATGAAATGGGTAAGTGGTGAAGGGCACATCTAGGGGCTCAGCGCTATTTATAATCACAAGCTCACAACACTTGGTGAAACCTCCTACCTAATCCATCTGGATTGTCTAGCATCTGCCAATGAGCTGAGAAACTTTTGCTGGTCAAGGATGGACTAATTGGTGCCACTGGGTTAAAAAGAGGAGTGACCAAGTTAGATGTATCCAGCTCATGTGATGGCACTCTTACTACTAAACAAATCCGGGGCGCGTGGCTAACACGGAAGGCTTGAATAGTCTGACGCGTAGCAGGAATCTCAGGCACTAAATTACTCTTAAGGCATGTGGCGAGTACGATGATGCCCTCTTAAAACACAGACGATGTTGGTGTGAGTACAAGGAAGGCCAATGGAATCAGTTGATAGCCTGAATTGAAGACTTCGTTACTTAATTTGTGCTGTTGTTGGGGCCGGCCTTATTGTAATAGAATTAGGAAGATGGTCAGAGACCAAAGTAATTGGACCACATAAGTAGAGCTCTTCCTTACTATCTGTGGACAGTAAGTAAGTCAGTGAAGGTACTGTGTCTCAATTCACGAGCAAAAAGAGTTAGTCCAGCATTCATATTTAGTGCTTTCCTTTTATTCAGTAGTGGGTATGGCCGTTTGGTTATGTTACGTCTGCAGAATTTTCCTAGTTGTTGTGTTTGCCGGCTGTCTTCCTTGGATGTTTCTTCTGTTTTTTTGTTCTAAGTGGTGATGTCTCATTTCTTATCAGAACATGTTGATATAGTACCTTTCACCTACAGCATTTTGGAGATAGCAATACCAGTACGTTTACATGCATGATTCTTCAGAAATTCTGGTATCAGATAACTGTACTGTGCCATTGATGCTAAAATCACAGTGCTAAAGTAGTATTGGTCGGCTAATTAATTGTGTCTTCTATGCCTATTTTTTTTTCTAATTAGTCATGTGCTTTAACGCCTTTGTATTTTTCCTGCAGAGACATCGTTGGATTTGAAGTACTGACCGACTAAAATTCTGAACTTCAGCCATGCTACATGCGCAGTTTCTGAAGATTTAGACTGAATCAGAATCAGAAATGCGCCATGAAGCATGCAGTTAAGTTTTTGTTTCAGTTGGATACATATTAATTTTCTGTTCTTCATTAGCACATATATGCAGGTACCATCTGGTGACAGCAATTCGGAAAATCTGATGCTCGTTTCTACAGGGCACTTGTCAGTTGTCACTTTTGTCAGTGCGCTGTAACTCTTCGCATTGCATTGACGACCTTTTGTTCAAATCACTCTTGTTGACAGATTCGTTTTTCTGTATGCCCAGCTCGTTTGGATAACCCCTAGCAGCTTGCGTGTTGGCCTGCTGCTGCTTGTAAAAGATTTGTTATCCTGCTTCGCTGCACGGCAGTGGATGCTCGAATGAATGCTCTCTGCTTATTCCTCTTTATTTTCTTCGAACGCGCAAACACTCTGCTCGTCAATTTTATTTGGCTCACCTCATGACACAAAGTTGGGTATCGGATTATCGTCAGAAACGTATGTGCTCGCATGATGCCTAATCCATACGGTGGGCGCGCGCGACGAAGAAAAATCTTGGAGTGATCAATCTGAAGCATACATATACGGGGGGAAGAAGCTGACATAGTGACATCCAATAAACAGAAGCTGACCAAAATCAAGGCCAAAAACCTCTCGCAATCACCTGACGCATTCCAGAACGGAGCTTATAAAAGTCGCCGTCCGACATCCGTGGTAAACTTTCACAGGTCATGGCGGAGTGGTTAACCGGTGGAGCAGTCGTCGTAAAGCGTCCAGGTTCGGCGTCCCATGGCATGATGACAATAGATTAATCGCCGGGCGCGTGGCCGCCACGCCGAAAGCTAGTTTTCTGCTCGGGGCAGGACGAATCTTACGTCCTGGTCGAGACTAAACTAACCAAGGGGCGTGTGGCGACCACGGGAACGATGCGAATCCGAGATGCCCCGGGCGAACGGAACGACGCCGCCGGCGATGGCGTGGCCGCGTGGGTGCTGTCTCATGCCGCGGCTCTGGCGGGGGAGGCTCAGCCAGTGAGAAGTTGCGGTGGCGTGTGGTGGCCACGGGAATTCGTCAGGCATCACTGTAGCCATCGTCATGGCTGCAAAAACGAGCAGGTCAGGCCTCCCAGTCCACACAACGACGAAATAGGTTTATTTAGTTTCACTTCTGAAATGGTGCACCGACTCGATCTGAAGTTGATCGTTCGGTTTTAACATGTTTTAGAATTAGAGTGGCAAACCCAGTAAAAAAGGATCAATTGTTACAGATACCGCTGCTGGTTAGTTGCACAAGACAAAGAGCAAGATCCTAAAGATCGGTATAATGCATGAGAATTACTTGAGCAGGCTGATAACTTGTAGTAGATATCTAGTTGCATGCAAGTTGTACAGAAAAAAACTGGGCTGATGGGTTCGTTTCGAAAAGAAAAGAAAAACAAAAGGTGAGTTGTACATGCGGGGAGAATCTCCCAAGTTGCCAACCTAGCACCTTGTGTTTCAGAATAGTTACCATTTTTTTCTTTCAGGAAACAGTGGAGAGTCTTTTACAGGCGCCCTAACTGAAAGTGATTCCTCGAGTGACATTGACCAGTTTTTTTTTTTTAAAAAAAAATGCCTGCAGGGGTACGTACAAGTTCCTGGACTTGTGAGCTGTTTAGAACCTGAACCAAATTGTTGCAATAACACGAGCTCAACATTTTCAGCCCGTATCTACTTAAATTTTGAAATTTAAAAACATTCAAATTTCGTTTCCTCATCCTTCAATTCATGCATGCTGCTATGGAAGAAGGAAAAATCTGGGTGTTAAGAGGGGAAATGGGTCATCAAATGGAAACATCATAAAAGGTTCTCTCGTTTTGTTTTCTTAGCAAACCATCAATGTCTTGAAGTGATCTAGTGCTAAAAGGACAATGACAGTAAGCACTAAATAAATAAAGATCATGCTGTACTGCAAGGCCCCAACTTAACCGGATTGCCCACTACAGTTTCATCATTCATGTATAGAAAATGTTTCTTACATACTTTTTTTGTTTTGCTATTCCAAATCGGCATACTTATTGTTCAACGTCCAACCGTCGTCAGGATAGGTGCTGATGCATGATAAACTGGGAGGTGCGTGACAACTCATCCTGATCCATCTTTAGCCAGGATATGGGAGAAAATGTCATGCGTCATTTCCAAGAAAGAATTGCTTGTATGATTGCATTTTGTTGTCCGAACAATCCTGCCGAAGCTAAAAGTCTCTGTTGATCAATCGGAACATAAAAACTAGCATAATCAGTAAAGAGCTACTGATAATTCAATTTGGATAGCTCATAATGCCGGACTTTTTATATTTTGGCTCTTTTTCTTGATCTTTCTTCATTTTTGGCCCGCTAGGTGACTTAAACTCGTCTTTGAACCCAAGGGTCAGCGCCATAAAGTCACGATGCCAAGGTAATACATCTTGGCACCGTGACTCATGGCGCCGACCGCTGAGGCCGAGTGAACTCAGCCGTCATGTTGAGACATGTAATCTCTGTGTCGTAACTCATGGCACCGATCGCTAGGGTCCAAAGATGAGTTTACGTCGCCCAGGAGATCAAACATGAAAAAACTTAACGAAAAGGTTCAGAATACAAAAAGTTTGGCTCCTACTGTAGGCATCTTTAAGACTTTAACATTGTTTAGTTCCCAGAAAAAAAAACATTGTTTGACCAGATATAAAAATATCTATTTTTTTACTGTTGTTTCCTATCTTCAAATACATGGGCCGGGTCTGCGTTGAATAAATTACTTCACTTCGCAAAGTGCAGATCAAACGCAGATGACGCACGCTTTTGGTTTTCACAAACCACGGCATTGCACATACTATAGCGTGTGACGAAGAACGTTCAACATCTCAAGGCGATTGACTTGAACATAAGTAAACGATTGGCAAGGGAGACGATCGGTATCATAAATAATGCACATATGTATATTTTTTTTTTGTTTTCCTCATCAGAAACCATTAGCCCAGACATTGCATTTGCAATCAGGTAGATCCAACTACACACATACACACCCATATTATCCCCCCCCTTTTCGCAACCCAGGCGACCGCGAGTTTGCAGGGTTTTTCTCATCCAGATGTCGATCGAGAGCTATAAGCCCCCCTGACGACTCATTATTATTCCGTTCCGCCATGGCCACCCCAGCTATCACGCCGAGGAGACGTGAATGTGGAACACCGAGCCGAACACCCGGAGCACGCCGAAGGTGACGATCATGGCGAACCAGCCACCCAGGAGCACCCTCACCCCGGACTTGAACATGCTGGACCCACCCAGGTACGCCCCCGCCGCGCCGAACCCGGCGAGGCCGACGCTGCTGGCGGCGCACACCGCGACGAGCCTTGCCCACCACGAGGGCACGAACACCCCCGACAGCAGCGGCAGGAGGGCGCCGAACGCGAACGCCAGCGCCGACGCGAGCGCGGCCTGCGTCGGGCTCGGGAGCGCGTCGCGCGCGGCCTCGTCGCGGTCGGTCCCGTCGCGCTTGAGCTGGGTCACCTCGATGTCGTACTGCGCGTACACGGACACGAACTCGCCTATGGCCATGCTGCACGCGCCGGCGACGAGCCCCGCCAGGCCGGACACGAGCATGGCCTTGCCCGTCGCGTTCACGGCGCCGACGCCGATCATGAGGGAGGCGACGGAGACGAGCCCGTCGTTGGCGCCCAGGACCGCCGCGCGGAGCCACTGCGCGCGGGCCATGTAGTCGACCTCGCCGCCAGCGCCGTCGATCGGATCGGCCGCGGCCGGGAGCGGTGGCGAGTTCTCCGGCGCGCCCGCCTCGATGTCGATGATGGCGGGTGGTGGTGGAACTGGGAGCGCGTCAGCTATGGCCTTCCTGCCACCCGGAGAGGAGGGGGCGGAGGCGGCGGTGGCGGCGTGGACGTGGGAGCTCAGGTGAGGGTCCATCGAATGGATCCAAGCGGGCGAGGGGCGAGCAGATGAGGACAAAGGAGGAGGGAGTGTGCAGGAGACTGCGGTGGAGGGAGATGGGGATTGGAGCGTGGCTGCCACACGCCCTCGGGGCGGGTATTTATAGCGGAATCCGCTAGGGTTTCTGACTTCCCCCAGGATCGGACGGCCGGGAAGGCGCCGCCCGTGGCGAGCACGCGCCCCCCTTTGCTGAGGTGTGCCGTGTACGCGAGCCGCCGGCACTCCGCGGATGCCGCGCTCACGGCGCACTTCAAAAGATATCCCAGGACGATGACGCGGCACATATAGCCTCGTTAGTTGCTTGACTAATTCACGCAGTCATTTTAATTTCATAAAAAGAATCAATGTATTATATTTGTGCCAAAAGAAACAAGTAATTAATGTAATATCTTTTTTTAAAGAAAAAGTCGTGTAATCTATTTTGTTAAAGAAAAAACGCGTGATCTTTTTAGGTACATTGACTCGTGACTAAAACTTTACACATACATCAAAATATACATATATAGAAAGTCCCAAAAAATCCATCCATGAGATATGGTTTGGCCGGACTAATAATAATTAGCAATATTGGTGTAGTGGGAGCGCAATAATGCACGGGTTACCACTGATCTCGTGGGGTTAACATTGATCTATTCTGGAGTAGTTAACTAGTGGTGGCATAAATCAACGTTGAGCACAGCACGGCTAGCTTTAGGCCGTTCGGGCATGCAATGGTCGAAAACTGTAGTGATTTCTGCGTCTTTTATTCCAAAAAATTGGCAGTCAAGTGCCGAGTGGGAGACATAGAAATATTCGATGGAGACTAGAGCTGTCAATCTTCTCATATAAAAACTGCGGAAAGTTTGTGGTGCGGCCACTATTGTCAAAAAAAGATCAGAAGGGCGCGTGGCCACCACGGGTAGTGCGTCCCCAACTCCCCATGGAGTAGACAACTTTAAAAGGCTCCTCATCAGCCCCCCAAGTGCGTGAAGAATTATGAATTTATGACAAGCATTAGGCACGGTTCAAAACTTCAAGCAAGCATACTGACGTGGTGAAACCCATATAGAGTATAACCTGAACTGATTCAAGGGGCTGATGATATACACTACGGCTCATGAACTTTCACGGTATAATTCAACCACATCACTAAGATAATAACAACAATTTTCATAATTTAGTTAGCCTATTGTATGAGAATTCAATGCATGCACTTAAAACACGCATGTCATCGTGGCTGGCACTGATGAAGAATTTCCGGAAGATGTTAGCGATAAAGTGTTGCCTGCTCAATGGATCAACACCATTGAATGCGTAAGGGAATTGTTTTGCAGACGATCATTTGAGTGCGTGCAATCCAGGTGACTATTTTAGAGATGTCCATGCAAGCAAGAAGCAAGTCTTACTTATTGTGTTTATTTTCAGTTTTACGGTATAATTCGAATACATCGCTAAGATAATAACAGTAATTTTCATAATTTATTTATTCCATTGTATGAGCATTCGATGCATGCACTTAAAACACATGTCATCGTGGATGTCACTGATGAAGTGGATGGCACTGATGAAGAATTTATGGAAGATGTTTGCAATATCATTTTGCGTTGAGAAATTTTCGGGAGATGTTAGCGATAAAGTGTTGCGTGCTCAATGGATCCACACCATTGAATACGTACAGGAAATGTTTTGCCAACGAGCATTTGAGTGCGCGCAATCCAGGCAACAGTTTTAAGGATGTCCATGAAGGCAACAAGCAAGTCTTACTTATTGTGATTATTTTTTCAGTTTCATTTACGAGCCATGGTGGTGCTTCAGTTCCATAGGTGACTTGAGGAGCAACCATGATGCTATACTATTACTTGGTTTGGCTAAGAAGGTTATATACATCCAATATCTAACACGGCACAATCCATATAGACTATAGACTAAAGTACATTCGTTCAAGGGCTAATATACGATTGATGGATTTGATAATAATTGAAGACATGGCAAGGATAGCATTTTTGGTAAAACAATACTTTATTGAGCATATAGGAATTCGACACAATTACTTAGAACGCATGACCCCTAACGTGGCTTGACGAGGGATTTCAAGATAATGTTACTGATATATTGTTGCATGTGTGATCAATCACTAAAAATATGTATGAAAAATGAGACTTGTTACTATGGCTGTAAAGTACTAGCAGTACTTCTAGGTACTTTTTTTTAAAAAAATGATCCTGACCGTTGATTAATTTTGGACAATCAAAAGAATTAAAGTAGAATTGACTGGTCCCACCATTTTAGTATTATTGGCACTTTAATCTTGGTACTATTAGGTACTTTATGCCTCTCCACTGTTGGAATCAACTTGATGGACGGCTCTCATTTGTTTCGACCACTTTAAAATTCCTCATGAAAAATACTTTGATTGCAACAATTTGAGTGCAAGCCACAATCTAGGCGACAGTTTTAGAGATGCCTGGCGTGAGACGACACGCAATCTTGCGGGTTTTGGTTGTAGTTTTGTTGCTAGTCATGGTGGTGCTTCAGTTGCAATGTATTTGCATACAACCGTCTAAGAGTGAACCACAATCCAAGTGGTAGTTAGATGCATAGTGAGACAACGGCTAGTTGGCTAGGCCTCATGGGATTGGGGTGGTTCCGTTTCGTTTTCATTACTAGTGTTGGTGGACCAGTTGAAATCTTACTTTGTGCTAGTTGCCATATAGAGACGCTAAGCTAGGCAAGGGGCATTCATGTATGATACCATGATGCTAGTTGATTTGAAAAGAGGTTCTGTCCCATGTAGAGTACGATTATTAGGGTTGATATATGGTCAATTACTATTACAGTATAATTCAAACTAGCAAGATGGCCCATGCAGATAGCGCGGGTATCTAGTCTTTTTTATTGTTTATAATAAAATTTGAGTATTTGAGTTTATTTGCTTCCCAGGGTAGCCAGTTTTTTACACACTGCATTTTTTTCTTGGTCTGCCTACATTATTCTTTATCATAGTAGAACTTCTTGATGTTGTCAGTCTATTGTTACTGTTGTTTATGTCACAGGTGATTGACATGTTAATGTAGCTCCAATGCTACGTCAAATTTTGGGAGAAAAACAAGTAATTTGAGCTATGATTCGATAGGCATAGTGCTAAGTTTGATTAGTAGTCTCGATGGATTGCCCATGGATTCAACTGTTGATAACATCTTCATGGCTCAGCTGCTCCACCAATTCTTCACATGACCATATCTTTTGTGGTTCCTCGTGTAAATTTCTTCTGGTCATTTCCTTGTCTAGTCATCTTCGTATACTACCTTGCTTGACTTTTATTGCACCCGCTTCCACTATTCTACTCTGGTGAGCTCCAGTCCAGCTCCTCCACTTGCTTCAATTGTTGTTGCAGTTAGCTTGCATGTGGAAGCACAAACAAAGAGGAACCTTTGATTCAGATGTCGGGGAACTTGATTTGGTGAGATAACTTTTGATTCGACAAACGAAGAGATTGTCCCCCGGTTCAAGTTTTGTCTATATGTGCTGGTTTACTTTATTTATTTCATTGATTTCTTGTTTGGATTTTGGTATGTCATAGACCTATCTACTACAGGCGAGAGAAGGAACAATGGGTATGGTTGGATGATTTTTTTATTCAAAGAGGTTGAACTGAGTCTACAGGTCGGTTTTCTTCTCTGATACACGACGGTTGGCGTTCACAATGTGCACGATTTGCTCTTCTCACCCCATCGTTCAATTTTGAGATACACTGGAGCTACCCTTAAATTGTCGTCAGGATCAGTTGCTGAGCAAGCATGAGTTGCAAAATATTAGTAAAAAAATAAGTAACTAAACCTTGCACTTGCAAACTTTAACTTACACGATTGGTTTGCGCCATAGGTTTTTAGATCTTGATGCATACGTGACGGTTCGCTGGGGCCTTGATTTGCACTTAACCATGACCTTATGGAGGAGCAGTAAATCATTCAACCATGCACGGACGACACCGAACACCTAACCAGGCTAGTTATTTTGAGAACATAAGAAGGAAAGAAGTGCATACTGCACGGGTTGGAGTGCTAACAACCAACAGCATCCAGTCGGCTATTGGGAACCCGAGTGTCCATACAGGGTGAGATTGGTGGCTCGGATGGTTTGACATTGATGCCATCTATAATCTATATGAAATAAATTTTAACTCTTTGTAATAATAGCTCATAAACTCTGATAGTTTATATTTTTTCATTTTTTTCAATTAACAGACTAAAATGAATAATGAACATATTGGTGCTGCACTGCTGCAGTGAGTGTTAACATGCACCGGCTATATATTGTAGCCAAGTTGCCAGCTTGTTTGATAATTGTTTTCTAAGTGAAATATTTTTATTTGGTTAAAATTCATATTTATGATAAGTATAAATATTTGGTGTGTTTGGAATGTTGGGGTAAATATTTGCCCTAAGGAAAATTTTTTTCCTTCCCCATTTGTCCTTAGCAAATTTGGCCCCTTGGGGTGTTTGAATTGCAGGGCAAATGTTGGTGGGCTAAGCAGATATTGATGGGGGAGAGTTCCCAATGGAGAGTGTGTGTGTGTGCGCATTAATAGAAAAAACTTTTGCGGGCCCACCACAAATTTGCTCCATATATTCACACTCTTGAAGGGTAAATGAAATGGGCAGGGGGGGCTACACATTTGCCCCACCCCATTTGGCCCTACATGTATGGTACCCTTGGGATTAATTTGGGATAAATTTTCCCATTAGCCCTCCATCCCAACACGCCCAGTATTAGTACCGAGCTCTCTTCCATCATATTTGGATTTAGAGGTGCAAATATGAGGTGACAATAGTGTAGTAACATTTGGTATTTGACTAGGATTATAGTTTTTCTTAATATATTATTTTTAATTCTACATTTTGTCTCTTTATTAATTTTAATCTATAGACTCTTTGAACTAATATGAGCCTAAGATCTTCATAAAATAACTGTCATTATTTAATATATATTAGTAAATATTTTTTATTACTTAAATATATAATAATTGTATTAGATCTGGACTTCTTACTCTAGTCTAGTGCTAAATAGATGGCGAAACAAGTTGAAATGTAGGTAAATTCCAACAAAGGCTTCAGAGAGATTAATACAGATGGAGATATGTAGGATGGTCATGAAAGAAACGACTTGAATGCCTTAAAGAGGTCATGAAAGAAGCTACAAGCGGGAGCTCCAAATATAACTTGAAAGAACGACTTGAATACCTTAAGGTCTTCAATTTCTTCCGTGGCGATGCTTGAGT
Organism: Digitaria exilis; assembly: GCA_015342445.1. Lineage (NCBI taxonomy): Eukaryota > Viridiplantae > Streptophyta > Magnoliopsida > Poales > Poaceae > Digitaria > Digitaria exilis. The sequence continues at coordinate 69,836 of JACEFO010001776.1, read as the reverse complement.
TAAAATGTAGAATTCTAGAAGGAAGGTGGCATGCACTAATTCTTTGACATTTTCTGTTTTTAATGATGTTGTGGGCCTAGGCGGCAACACGAGGTGCATGATTATTTGATATTGGCTTCACCATTGTCTTCTCTTCAGCTTTCTCCTTGTCGTTCTTCTTCCCTTTCTTTGTTTCATCGGCTCAATCTTCCTTGGCTTGACATTTCGAATCAAGTTTGGGGGATTTATTTTGCTAGCGTGTGAAGACTGATGTGAGGAATGGCAGTAAAGATGGGGACATGGGAAGATCCGATGATTCTCCAAGTGAATCTAGGGTTTCCCCGAAACAGTTTGCATGAGTAAAGGAATGCGTGCGGAAGGTGAATGGTTTTTTTTTATCTTCAATACAATATTAAATCGTCAAGTGTTGGTCCAAGGATGGTCTTTTGTGAATTTAGTGGCATAATGGTTAAGTATACATGTAGGCAGCGTATCCTATGATAACTCAATTCCTATGAGAACTATGAGAACTCAAATCTGGACCGCATGATCTTGATCCAAGGGTGATCCAAGGGGAAGGTGGAGGGGGATTTGCAAAAGTTAATCATACTTTTGCATATCCCCCCTCCCACCTCTCTGTACGCGCTCCCATTGGATCAAGATCATGTAGCTCAGATTTGAGTTCTCATAGTTCTCATAGGAATTGAATTCTCATAGGATACGTCGCCATACATGTATACTAGACCATTTATTCTATCTTCAGCTCATTAGTTTTGATACTTATCCCAATTTAAACAAGTCAAGTTAAGCCTTGGGGCTACGTGTATATCTCCAAGGAATCTCCAAAACAAATTCAGTTGAATTGGGGCTATGGGTATATCTCCAAGGAATCTCCAAAACAAATTCTCTTGGGGCTACATCAGGGTTTGAAAGAACTTGGATACATGTTAAATTGAAGCTCTTTGGGAAATATTCAGTGAGGACCCTCGAATTCCTTCTTATAAGCAAAACGAGGCTTGTGGGCTACCCAATTAGATACACCTGAATCGGGTGCACCAATAAAATTCTCCAGAACTTCTTGAGAAGCTAAAGGCATTAATACAACTAGTTGAGAGTTCTTGGGCGAGAAAAGAAATGGGGATGATTTCAAAAGAACTCGGTTATATGAAGAGACTCACAACAAGGTTGTAATTCAGGCAATGAAGCAGTCGGGGCTCGTCGGAGGACTATCTTCATGGATAAAGAACCTGGACGGGCCATCCCTCTATGAGAATGGGTCGGCCACCTTCATGACGGGACAACCAAGGTGTATCCTGTTGATGACCGCATGTTTGAAGGAGTTTTATTCTATTAGAAAAGTAGAGATATGCTTGTAATTAAAGAGTTCTTCTCGTGTATGGTTTGTTTTGTAACCCTGCCCCTAGGAGTATATAAGAGGAGGTAGGGACCCCTCCAAATCATCACAATGCAATACAAGTTACACCTCATACATGCCGTAGAATATTCCGCACCTCGTGGTCTGAACATGTCTAAATCGTGTCTCTTGTGTCTTATCACCTTCATATTCTTGGTTCTCGGTGATACCCTTGCCATCCAATCTACTATTGGGGGGGGGGGTATCCCCTAAGTAGATTGAGGATAAAACACTTATACTCAAGGTTTAATTAGTAAAGCTAGGTTGATAATCTTGAGTTATAATGGGCTTAACAAACTTAATCTTAGTGGATCCAGACAACAACCTAGGTACATGATTTCCTAACATTTATTTTTTTCCTTCACTAAGATTCAAAGAAGAGTTTTGGTTTGTTAAAGGGTGCCTATACATTTATTCTTTTTGCCACATGATATACATGTTTTAAGTATAACACTTGTTAGAGGATTCATCAACATTAATTTGTAGGGAGACTTAGCTTATTATATGCTATAAATAGATGTGCAATGCAATAATGGTATGCATAACAATCACATTCATCATTTGTACACTAGTGCAAAGGAAGCATATAGTCCTGGCAATAGGCAATATCAACACCATACAATTCCATGATGGCCATGAAAGTAATCCTTAAACTTTTGGCCTTGTATTTAGTATTTACAATGTTTATGACACATCACGCTTGGGGTGAGGAAGACTGTTACAAAGATAAAGTATTGGTTGCCCTCAAATGCAGGAAAACAATCGAAATTGGTATCCCGTATACCGATCCAAGCGATAAATGTCGTAGTGCTGTGGAAAAATCTAACATGGCTTGCATTTGTCATAATCACCAAACCGGAGGAGCGTTTCATAAGCATGAGTAAGCTTGTTCAACTTGCACGTGATTGTGGCAAGGCGGTGCCAATCGGAAGCAAATGCGGAAGTAAGTGCCTAATATTATTTCCATTGTTTTTGAAATAAAAACAATCATGTACTGTTATATCCTTGACTATTATTATTAATGTGTGAAGAACATAAAATATTTTTAATAGATTTATCTATGCAACATTTTTAATATATCATGAACTTTTTGCAGCTTGGACTGTTCCACCACCATTGACATGAAAGGCTGGTCCATAAGAAATCATCAAAGCGAACAACCCGAGCAATAAACTTGGATAGAAAAAAGAATGCATGCATGCTCAGCTAGGCTCTCGTTTTATGTATTTGGTGTGACGAGTAAATGAATATATATTACAAAAAAGTAAGCAAATTGATGAGATCAAAATCCACCTACAAATCTACTCTCTTACCCCTCAAGAAGGACCCACATGTCAGAGCCAATGAAACACCAAGGTCGTTCGGAGGGGGAGGGGGTGATTCCGTCGTCCTCTGCTGTTGATATCCCCCAATCCGGCGCAAACTATAGACATTTTATCACCACGTCATTTTCTACCTGCTGGTCCTATTTGATTACCCTTTCATCCCAATCAATCGACCAATCAAATTAAACAAGAAATGATCCAATCAAATGAATGGAATATTCATGTATGCGGTGAGGGACTTACATTTTCTAAACACCGCCCCTAATCTCCATCAATCATTGATTCCATGAGGCAAATAAATAAATCAAATAAATGGAATGTAAATGCATGCGATGAGGGTCTTCCATCATAATCAATGAGACAATCAAATTAATCTCTTCTCTATCTCTATCTCTACAACTAAAAAGCACGTAAGCAGGACAAAACACACCCTCACTTTGTCCCCCGTCATCCATCGTCCGCCCGAACGCTCGCCCCACTTTGCCGTTTTTTTTAAAAAAAAACATCGCCCGTCATTCAAGGCGTCCACGCTTCCTACCGTAAATATTGCAATTCCAAAAGGAATCGTGATCCTCTTGCCATCCATCGCCTGCACTCCCTTAAGTGTCTTCCTTCTCCCCGGATCGCAGCGACCACCTCCGCCGCGTCGTCTTGCACCCACAGGCGGCCTTTAGTGTCCGCCTGCTGCTTGCCTCTGGAAGGTCATGGACGCCACCTCCACCGCAACGTTCCCCTCGCGTCCTGCATCCCCTTACAGTCAAGTACACATCTTCCAATCCTACACGAACGACCTCTGCCCATGGAGATATCCGCCTCTGTCGCCCATGGAGATCTCTGCCTCTATCGTGGTGGCTGCTAGATCGCTCCTCCTGCAGCCCCTCACCTCCCCCTCACCCCACCCCTCCACCGTCCGCTCTCCAGCTGCACCCTTGTTCACACCTGGATCTGAGGAGGATGCATGGGAGAATTTTTTATATTTAACCCGGTATTTGCAAGCCTTTCAAAACATAACTCCCAATTTGCAAGCCTCTTGAGCTCGTGAATTGTTTTGAAATTCGGGATTTCAAACCTTTTTCTCAATTTCACGATTTTCGTTAATCTTTTTACTCTCCACGCACATGAACAGACCGTTTTGCCCCTTCCTCTCCTTCTTCCGCATGGACCCCACATGTCAGGTTCTTCTCCTACCTCCAGACACACTGTTTCTGCTCCTCTTCCGTTTCCTCGACGGCGGTACAGAGACCGGGTTCTGCTCCTCCTCCAATTCCTTGTCGGTGCAGAGGTTGTAGCCGCTGCCGCTGCACGCCCCAGTGCCAAGGATGACCGCTCAGACTGCTCGCCGGTGAGAGAAGGAAGGCGACGGGGAAAGAGAAGAGGGTAATGTAAGGGGAAAAAGGGTCTGTTCATGTAGCGTGGAGAGTAAAAAGATTAACGAAAATTATGAAATTGAGAAAAAGGCCCAAAATTCCTAATTTCAAAACAATCCGCACGCTCAGGATTAATATCTGAAGGCTTGCGAATTGAAGGTTATGTTTTCAAAGACTTGCAAATGCCAGGTTAAATATCAAAATTTCTCAATTGCACTGCCCCACCAGCCTCCGTTTTCGGTCTTCATCGGGTACAGCTTTCTCTACATCCTCATAGTCATGGAGATCCTATCTGCTGCGGTTCCACCAAGCGTAGCCGGCTTCATACCAATCATGCTGTTGTGGCCTGTGTAAGCATGGACGGTGTACCAGCATAAGAAGTAGGCCCCCACGCTGCTCGTTGTGGTTGATCATCAGCCTCCACGATGGGAACCTAATCTCCTTTTGCCACATCTTTGACGATGAGGTATTGGCTTCCGTTGTTCCCTGACTGCGTTTTATGGCGTTTCAGAAAAATAAATGGCATACCAGGTCCAAGAATTGCAGATTAGAGTTGGAGGTGGAAACTACTTTGTTCTCTTATTGCGTTCAATTCAAGAGGTCATTGCATCATTAGATGCAAATGGATTTCTCCTCCGTCCTGCTCCTTCATGCGGCTGATTGGATTGCAAGGATTATTATTTTCATTTTTGCCTGCAGCAAGGTAACATAATGTGTCTGGGAATTGCTCGATGAAATGTGGCATAAGATTGTACTTAAAATCTAAGTGGATTAATATGTATTTGTACATCTTAATTGATTAATTTGAAGTTTAGGTTAAATACTTTGACAAACGTTAGCTAATTTCATGTGGGTTACATTCAGAACAGAGCAAGCAAATTACATTTATAAAGTTGTCCATTTTTTGCTGTATAACATTGACGATACACGCAGAAAAAGAGCTACAAAAAATATTTCATTAACCGAGAAAACAAGCTTCATTCTAAAGTTTGAATGTAGGAGCTGTTAGGTTGATCTCTACCCCAATGGGCCCAAAGGCCCATTGGACCCTTGACCTCGCATCCTGATCGGGGATGCCCAGCCCAATAAGGCTGGTGGGCCCCTGTCGCGCAGTGCCATAAATAGGGAGGTGGGGTCAGGACACAGAGAATGAGGTTCACTACTACAGTCCATTCCCCACCTCCAAACCCTAGCCCGATCGAAAGGAGGCGCTGTATGCGATGGGAAGCTCCACCGGCGCCGTCACTGCAACCTCGCCAACGGACTACACCGACCGTCGCTGCCCGTGCGCAGCCTCCATCGACGAACGTGCCATCGAAAGCCAAAGGTATGAATCACATAGAAACCGATTCCTACAGTTTACCCCACTAGATCTACTCCTAGCCGATCCACAGAGCTAACAATTGGTATCAGTCGCCAAACTAGCGAGTAGTCTTAGCAGGGGAAAGATATGAGAGTTTCGGTCTCGGATCGAAACCCTAACCCGAACGAACCAAGGAAGAACCAGAAACATTTCGATCTATGCTACCTTTTACAGACCCGACTTCGATTCGAATCGGGGGGACAGATTGATTGAAAGAACGAACTTCGATTCGAATCGAATCGGAAGAGAACAGAACAAAAGAAACATACAATCGATTCGGTCTCGGATCGAACGAACCAACAACCGAATCGGTTCCGGATAGAAACCCTAACCCTAGATCCGCATCAGAAATCCTAACCCTAGATCCGCATCACATCAGAAACCCTAGAATCCAAATCCAAGCGAGCACGGATCGATGGGTCGAAGAAACAAAAGAATGGCTAACCCTAACATGAGAAGGTTGACTCACTTTGACGAGACTCAACACGGGTGCGCCACGCCGTGAGGACACCCCGGCGAAGCTCCTCGGCGGAGCCGCGCGCGACACGGTCGCACGCGACGCCGACGAGGAGGCCCGCAAGGGCGCCACAGAGATCCACGGTGGTTCGGTGGCTTGGCCACACCGACGCGTGCGTCGGACCAGGGGGGAAAGAAGAGGTCCGCAAGGGCGCAAGAGAAGCGGCGGTGGCGGTTTGACCACGCCGTCCGCCCTTTCCGCGCGTTCGACCTTGAATCGGAAAGAAAACTCATTTCGATTCGAATGATAACATAGAACAAGAAGGATTTACCTAGATCCATAACACAGAACAAGAACCCTAACTACAATGATAAGATCCAAAGGAACCGAACCGACCAAAGGATATACCTAGATCCCTCACCACCACGAAACCACTCGACGGCGGCGCGCTCTCTCTCTCGCGGAGAACGCGCACGCCGGCGAGGGGTCCCAGGGCGGCGCCGAATCTTGACAGCCGTCGGGGAGAGAAGAAGTGGGGGAGGAGAAAGAAAAGCCCCGGCCAAGGCTAGTCCATGGCGCGGTGGCGAACGGAGAGACGCGGCGGCGAACTGCTCGCCGCCGGTGCTCCGAAGCTCGGCTGCGACCGGGGGGGGGGAGAAGGGAAAAATGAACCTAGGGTTAGGGTTTCCTCAGCGCGCCTCCCTTTTATACCGCGCGAAAACGCCGCTGGACCGTTGGATTGAACGGACGGCTGAGATCGAGGCGGGACGTCGCGGGCGCGCGCGTGGGCCGAATTGGCGGCCCAGGCCCAGGTTGCGGCCCGCGAGTCGAGCCGAGCCGTGTCAGCGAGCCGAGCCGAGCGGCAACAGACAAACGAGCCAGCCGCGGAGCGCAGCGCGTCTCACTGGGCCGAGCCGCGAATGGGCCGCGAAAACGGACGAGCGGGCCGACCGCGAAAGCACAGCGCTGCTGGGCCGCACGAGCGCGAATTTGGGCCGTATGGGCGGCCTGAATAGAATTTTTTTCCTATTTGTTTTATTCTTTTCAGAAGCTATTTATTTGAATTTGAATATGAATTTGCACAGAATCTGAATCTCTATTCATTTTGAACCAAAGGGATAAATGTTTAGAAAATAGATTACAGAATTTATTTTTTTTTTGCTTCTGAATAGAATAATTTAATAGATTCCGCTGCATAGATAATATTATCATATTTATTTAAAGAAATTATGATATTGTTATTTTCTGGCCAAAGCTGATAGTAATAATATTATAATTAAAGATATTTATGATATTGTTATTTTCTGGCCAAAGCTGATAGTAACAATATTATAATTATGTGAGTTTTATGTTTAAAGGTTTAAATCTCTGATAAAGTTTGCATCAAAGTGATCAATTTTTCAGGGAACAGAAAACGATCAAGAAACTCTCTCGAACCAGAGGAAAATTTTGCATCAAAGTGATCAGTTTTCCAGAGATCAGATGAAATGTATATTTCATGTTTTCCGCTGAAATAAAGATGGTTACCTTCCTACTTAATTCGAACCAAAGGGAGAATTTAGTGTGAAGTGTATTGTTTTAACAGATAAATTAAGATTTCATACATTATTTCCATTTCTGCCCAAAGGTGATGTGGAGTTAATGTAGAAGTATGATGTTCTAATGATTCAACAGATAATTGAGTCTTCATATATGATATGAAATTAATGAAGAAATAGATGTTTTATTGTTCTAAACAATAAATTGAGATTTGGTCATACGTTATTTCCATTTCTGCCCAAAGGTGATGTGAAAATAATGTAAAAGGTTGATGTTTTGTTCTATTTTCTGCCCAAAGGTGATATAGAAAGAAACAAAGTTTTACAGAGTTTAATAGTTTACTATTGAATGTTTTCTCAGACAAAAGATTTCATGTTTTCATTCATGAAAACAAAACGACATAAAAGTTTGGGTACTAGTGACCCAAAGATAACAAAGAATGGAGGTAATAGCATGAGGGGGTATATTCTCTGTAGACTTCAAAAGAAAAGAATTCTTGGATATCAATCCAAGAAAGATATATCATTGAGAGTGTTGTTTGAGAAATGTTTATTTTTTTTTAATTATAGACCATGCACTTTCACGTGTCATAGTTAATTAAGGACTCAATGAGTCTCAAAAGAATTAAAAGATTACAGACGAACCTCAAAAGAAGTATGATATGCAAGTGCGACTTGCGAAAGAATTATTGATAAAGAATTCTTTTGTGAATGGAGGAAGATATAACATTGTTTGCATGATATGCTCATGTGAATAAGTTGCAGAAGTTATGAATGGTTTCGAAATTGTGGTAGAAGAATTCACACCACATTTCGAGGGGGAGAAATGAAAGACAATTAAGAAAGATATTTCCCCATACGATAAATGTGATGCATAGTATGCATCTAAAGTGATCTATAGATGATCGTTCAGGGGAATACGACGGTCATATTGATGATACCCCTAAAGTAAAGAAATAGATGTATTCCTGGATCTTTCACTATTCTGGAATACTAAGATTCTAAGATGGTGCTTAAAGTGCCACAGATAAAAGAAAGTTTCAACAGAGTAAACCCAAATAATAAAGTTTAAAGATGCCCTATATTTGAAAGATGAAGAGATATGGGGGAGCATGGTATGAATACGCCACCCTATATTTGAAAGATGAAGAGATATGGGGGAGCATGGTATGAATATACATAAGGCTCGAATAGATTGTATCCGGGGAGGATGTTGTTTAGCTCTATAAGAAGATTAATAGGTAAATTATATATTGCCTCTTGGCAATGGAACACAATAGAATGAATTGCCTTTTGGTAATAAAGAGTAAACAACAACCCATGTGAAAGAAGTGCCAACAGTTGAGGCCTCAGGTGGTAGAAAGTGAAATTCAATTGGAGGGTGATCCCATCCTATTTGAATAGGCCACAAGAGGCGCTCGCTCGTCTAAATGGCAAAAGAATTGATGATGAGTCTCGGAGATAATTGAGACTCAAAGTAATTCTCAATGGAGCCAAAACAGTAGACTATAAAGGGTCTACAAGACAAAATGTGACTCCAAAGAGAATATGTCAAGACAAAGCGCAACATAAATCGGAAGATTTGTGCGAAAAGAATGAATAGATAGTGGCACACAATTATCTGAGTTACATCAGATGAAAGAAAAAGGTAGCATTCACAAAGAGAATTTGTATGAAAACTGAAACATGGCACACCTTATGGTTTTGCTGTGGAACTAAAAGAATATAAGACATGCTGCCTGAAGAGATCTGATATGGACTAGAGCCAAGGCTCTAGATAGTACTCTAAAGAATTAGTTTTTTGGGTTAAAGAAAATGAGAGGACAATTATATTTGTGCAAAGATATAGAATGGGAAAATTCATTTCCTAATCCTGTAAATGTGGATGACGTCCTACTTAATAGTGGAGATGTGGACCCACTACAGGAGGAGAAGAAATTATTGTCCTCAAAGTGTAAAGAATGTTCTTGGTGAAATGTCTCTGTTGAAAAGGATTGAGATTCACCGAGATAGAATAGAAGGGGGTATAGAGAATGTTGTATAGGCATGCTAAGAAAATTCTATAAAGAATGCATGCGAGAAAATTATACGCCTGTTCTTATGAGTCAAGGGTAACAGATTTGGAACTTTAGCGTTCCAAGAATCGATATGAAATAGATCAAAAGAATATGGTACCATATGCTTTAGCTGTTGAAAGCTCAATGAATGCAAAAGAATATTGTTACCCTGACATAGTTCACGAATCCGGGTTGTTTTTGGCAATGTCCAGTCCAGATATAGATCACTGGAATGGAGTAAAAGAACATCGGCCTCATGCTAAGTTGAAAAGATCAAGTGCTCTCAAAAGATTGCGAGTACAAAGACAGAATCTGCGCGCTAAGTTAAAAAAGGATTAAGTACTCTCAATGGTTGAGAGTGCGAAGATAGAATATGCGAAATGTTTAGCGAAATCCACAATTGTCGCTAACTTTCGCGCTTGGAGTTTTTTGTGTGGAAAAACCTCCAAAGAATGAAACATTTATCATCATTGTGATGAAAGATATGACTTAGCATGATACAAGGCTGAGGGACAGGAAATATGGTTTAAGAAAACCCGTGCCCAGAGTTGATAATGGTTAATAACAGCTGTGACCAATTCAAAATTATCCGATCCTTTGACATCGAGTCAAGTGTGGCGCCAAACGCATTGACACAGAAGTACGTGTTGTAAAGGAGAGAGTCCGGAATCGTATTGAAATGCATTGTGCATAAAAGTAACAGACAAATGTTAGTGGATCCGCTCATTAAAGGCTTACCGCCCAGAGTCGACTTGGGTTCATGGTATAGTCTATAACTTCCGGACAACAAGAAGGCCCGAAAGAAATAGAATTTGTTTCAAAACAGAGAGGTGTATTGTAGCTGTTGATTCTATCGGCGATTAGACCGTGACGATGAGACATGCTCTATGCATTAATCTGTGATGGAACGAGTATGTTGAAAAGAATTGCTTCGAAGCATAAGGTTAAAAGTATAAGATGAGATCAAGGGGGAGATTGTTAGGTTGATCTCTACCCCAATGGGCCCAAAGGCCCATTGGACCCTTGACCTCGCATCCTGATCGGGGATGCCCAGCCCAATAAGGCTGGTGGGCCCCTGTCGCGCAGTGCCATAAATAGGGAGGTGGGGTCAGGACACAGAGAATGAGGTTCACTACTACAGTCCATTCCCCACCTCCAAACCCTAGCCCGATCGAAAGGAGGCGCTGTATGCGATGGGAAGCTCCACCGGCGCCGTCACTGCAACCTCGCCAACGGACTACACCGACCGTCGCTGCCCGTGCGCAGCCTCCATCGACGAACGTGCCATCGAAAGCCAAAGGTATGAATCACATAGAAACCGATTCCTACAGTTTACCCCACTAGCTAACAGGAGCTACACAATGAACTTCTTTTGGACTTACATGGGTTTATCTATTATTGCATATTCTCATCCACATTAACATCAACACATTATCAGCCATGTGGGCCAAATAATAATGTAATATAGCTTCTAGCTTATTGGTAAATCTTGTATTCTTATTGTTTCTATTATAAATATAGCGTAATATGATCGGATCTGCCCACGTCCGTTTGATCATGATGTTTACATTTTTATTCGTAGGGTGGTTGGTGAAGCAGAGAGACTGGTAGTTTGTTGTCGTTCTATTTCTTTTGTTGGTTCAGCCTTCTGTTTTTTTGGGCTGGGTTATAGGGGAGGAATACTAAGGGGTAGAAGAAGGTCCAGGTGTGAGATAAATGGAGTGGGTTTTAATGGGTTGTACTACAGTGGGCTTTTTGTGGTCGTTCGGAGCTGGGTTTTGTTGTGTGGGCTTCTCGAGTTGGTGTTCAAATGTATTTTTTTTTAAGACATGACTTTGGCAGCTGTACGTCGTAGTGCCACCGCAGAAGGCCAAAATGCATGTACTATGATTAGTGTGTGTGTGGTATAAGGCTGTCCGCCCCGGATGCGCTATCCCGTGCGCTACCTCGAGATGCAGCACGAGATAGCGCATTTTCCTCTGCAGCGGGGGCGCCAACAGGGGCGCTATGTTAGCGCCCGGCCCCTGACACCCTATTTCCAGCGAACCTGCAGTGGTGCGCTATCGGTCTTCCTCCGTGGGCCCCTCTCCCTCTGCGCGCCATCCCCAACCACCACCGTCGAGAGAAAGAGGAAAGGAGGCCGTCGAACCTCTGCATCGTGCCGCCGGTGAGGGAGCAAGGGTGGGCGGCGGAGAGACACATGCGCGCTAGAGAGAGAAGGGCGTCACCAAGAGAGAAGGGAAGAAGGAAGAGAGGCTCAAATCAAGCTTGAAGCTCGCAGAATCGAAGTCCAGGGATGAACAACGTGACCATGCAAAAACGGTGACGAATCAAAGCACAAATCAAAATCAAATCCCTTGCCAAATCCAAATCTGGCCAGCAGAGGAGGAGAAAAGGGGGAGGCGAGCAGAGGAGGAGCTCTACTACGCACCAGCGCCGCCGCGCTCGATTCGAGCAGGCAAGGCATGTCGGAGGGAGCAGGGCAGCGCACAACCTCCTCTGTCTGCACACATGGAGGGGATCTGGTCCAGTGGCGGACGCAGGATTTTCAAATTGGGTGTACATAATGAACCAAATAATTATGACATACAAAAAAGCCTACATGCCCGTTTAGCCTGTTTACATGTCAAATACATGCTATACGGTGACTAAACGTGTTCCTTTAATCAGCCCTTTAGCCCGTGTAATACGCACTTAACCTGTTTTAATCGGTTGTTTACCCTGAATAAGTGATCGAATGTTTAGGGTCTAATCTAACAATGAAAAGTTTAACGTTAGATATAGATAAACAATTTAATATGGCAACATGCTTCATTCTCGATACTTGTATGTATTATGTAATGTAACTGGAAAATCGTTCAAATATTAATCTCCCAACTATTCCTTAGCTCGTTCCTCACAAAGTTTATTGCTAAAAACTCACTTTCGTCATTTGCAATAGCACTAATTTGTTATGAAGCTTGTAGACATATGAGGGTATGACGTACATTTTTGTTTCAACAAGCAATACAAAAAGCTTGACACTACAAAAAGCTTCATGACTAATGACTGAAATGTCTTTAGGATATATTAAGTTTTATCACGTTTTTGTCAAAAGAAACAAAAGAGTAAAAATGGACCAGTGTCAGCGCTAATGAGGAGTAGAGTGCAGGACCGATGAGGCTACGGCGGCTCCGTGCAACTACGCGTGCATATGTGCATTCATTTGCTCACTTGCTCACTAGCGAGGCAGCCAGCACATTGCAGGCCAGTCCACACATGAAAGGGTGAGTGCGTTCGAGACAAAGAAGAGGTGCGGAACGTTTCAGGAGGGCAGTTTTTCCTATCCGGCCCTCAAATGTACACACAATAACCCAAATACGAGTGTGTGTATATATATATAGTTTCTCTATATTCTATCCTGTTACCCGATAATATTTGGTCCCCGAGCGCACCACCACCAACCCGACCCGACCTCACCCCTCGTCGAGCGCCCTAGCGCTCCACGGCTTCACCGGTTTTTTTTATTCCACTTCCCCCGTCTGTCCGGTTCTCATGCGTGGGCGATATTTCAGTTCAGGGTGCGAGTACATCGTGGGTGCGGATTCGGTTCCAATTTATCGCACAACCTCCCCGGCGACACGCCGATACCCCTGCCGCCCCGGCGAGCTTCTCCTGCTCTTGCCCTCGCGCCGCCCTAGCGAGCTGCTCCTGTTCTCCTCCCTCCTCGAGCTTCTCTTGTTCTCTTTCTCGCCCACGGTGGGCTTCCATCTTTCCACCCATCCCGCCCGGCTGCGGCGAACAAGGGGCCGCTCCCCCACCTCGTGCCCCGGTGGCGCAACAGGAGCGGAGGCGTGGTAGCCTCCCTCACGCGGCAGCGGCGGCTGCCCACCCCCAGGCGATTCGACTCGCCAATCGCTCACCCATTCGCCGCCGCCGGAATGTGCCGAGCGCCGCCGCACCCCCTGATTTGATTGGTCGCGAACCGAGGAGGAGGAACCAGACGGCCGTAACCTTGAGCTTCCTCACGCCGAGCCGCACCCGTTCCGTCCGTCCCCATCGCCTCTCGTCGACTAGAGCGCCACCAGTGCTTCAAGATCCCAGATGGCAGTCGCCTTCTCCAATTTCGGCGGTGCTGCTTCGATTCATCACGAACCACCTGTAAGCCTCCTCGCCGCGCCGCCCCCCTCGTCAGCAGCTGCCGGCGGCGGTGCTGATTCCTAAGCTGAGGATTTGATTTTCTTTTGCTGGATGTTTGATTTTGTCATTTGCCCCGTATGGGAAGGCTCAGTCCGATGCGTTCTTCTCCTTGGCAGATAGGATCTGTGTCGGGCCCATGGCTCCCTTCGGCACCTGTGACGGGCCACTCGGCCAGGTTCCCTACCGGCGTCACGAAGGGTGGCACCATGAACAGGAGCGTCACAAAAGGCGGCGCCACGAACAGTCGTCGCCGGCGCGAGACTGCCTAGGCCGCTGCCATCGTCCACAAGCTGCGACGACACGGTGTCGCGGTGGTGAGTCGGTACTCGCCGTTGCTCCCCTCTGCAGCTCTACGAAGACACCCGACACGGCGAGCGTGCGCATGACGCCGCGCAGGCAGGGGTTCTGCTCACATCCAGGATAGCTCAGCGAGCAGGTCCTCGAGGGACGCAGCGGTGGACGTGCTCCTATTTTGGATTTGTGCAACTAATGATGCATGATTAGCTTTATCAACAATATTCAGGTTTCATCAGTCATATCATTCAGATATAAAAAGCTGCATTGCCATGGCTATTTTGGTTTAGTCAAAATAATCTGTGTCCATTTGCCTTCTGGATATAGACTTGTCTTGGTTCGCAGGCTGCAAATGAAGATTAAATCTATTATTTTGGATGACTTAAAATCATACTAGTAATGAAGATGGTGTTCTGTGCAATGTAAGGTTCTTTTGCCATACCGATATGTTTCTCCTATTTTTGTGTTACTATGTACAATTTTCTATTTGATGTGTTACAGAGATGTTTCACTTGCCTTGATACGACTGTAATAAGGTTATTGCACCAATGTGTCATTATTAATACAATTTTTTTCAATCCACGCGTGACATTGTTACGTGCAACCATTTCTTCTTGTGTTCTATTGCTGGTTAGGAACGGCAACCGTGGACAATGAGGTCACAAGGAAACTTCAGGAAGAGTAAATGAACACGATCGGCAAGCTCAGTATGGTTTGATTAGTAAAACATGGATGTATAAAAAGTTTTAGTGTTTACATGTCCACATGTTCATTATATATGTTGTGTTCATGAGCCATTTGTAATCTATTTATGTTCAAGTAGGCTACAGAGTTTGCTGCTCTCCCTGTTTATTATCAAACAAATATTTATTATCAATTTATAGTTGGTGATATATCTGGCTGGTTTCTTTCTCACTGATGAGAAATAATGGCCTGACCGAGAAAAATGGTGAAAATTACCGACTTGACGCTAAATGACATGCTAACAAAAATCTCAGTATCAGTCATTCAATTCAATACTACTTCCTATGTTTTGCCTAATGTTGCTTGACGTAAAGTTAAGTTATTTAATCTAAACCATGCCCTCCAGTTACTGTCATAGATTAATTAATTTTAATCAGCCCTGTAGTGTCTACTGTCGAATGCAAAACTCATTCCCCCCTACGATTTTCCAATTGAAAAATCAAATAAAGAAATGGTAAGTCCAAACTCCATACTTTATTATGACCGACCGTCCGACCAAGCCTATGACCAACGAAAACTAAAACAGCACACGGGAGGAAATAAAACCAACGAACCGCAACAGCCTGGACCAAAAAACCACACGGGAGGAAATAAAACCAACGAACCGCAACAGCCTGGACCGAAAAACTAGCAGAGGAAAACCGGCAGTACGTGGGTGGGCGCTCGGGGAAAGGGAGGGGGTGTCGGGGCCTCTGTAGGAGTATCTTGGTAGCAGTCAGCGCTACCATTTAGCGCTGCCATATATATATATATCACATATTACATAAATTTGCCCCGCTTTGTAACTGTTCGGAGCAGTACATTCCTGCGTTTCATCGGGAAGTGGATTCATGCTGGCTCGAAGTAGTGAAAGGCTGTGTTTAGTTGATGAAGGGAAAAGATCTTTTGTTTCTGGGATGCGTGTTATGTGAGGGGGATGAATAGGAAAGGTGAAAAAGGAATTTTTAGGGATGCGTGTTCTGTGAGGGGAATGAATAGGAAGTGCAAAAGATCTTTTGCATCTAAACACAACCAAAGTCGATGGCGTTGCTTGAATGTTTAAGTCATTCCCAAGGGCGACAATACAAAAAAAAAATGCTGACAAAACCACCAATTGGTCTGCCATATAGTACGGAATGCTGACAGGCATGTCGTAGGTAATTAAACGCTGACGGTAATCACTGTGACTAGACAAAACTGATCAAATCTAACAACGATCGATCTAACGGTCTGTTGTGCATGCGTAGCCAGGGTTCGCAAATCTGGTAGAAAGCCTGTTCCCGCGGGAACCGGTGAAACCACCTCGGACCGGTAGCGGTTCGGGGCGGTTTCAAACCGGTTAAATTCAAAAATTTCAAATTTGAATTTTAAAAATTGAAAAATCAGATAAAAATTCTAAAGATACTTCATGGTGTGCTGGATCTACTGGTGTCAAAATTTCTCAAATATTTGGTCATTTGCTATTTGTTTCGCGAAATACAAGTTAAATAAAAAAAGAAAAAAAAACCATGGTCGGCCCAACTCGGCCCTAAGTCGGCCCACGACTTCCCATCCTCAGCAAAACACCCCTGCGCCCCCCAACGGCACAGAAGCTCCCCCACACCCTCTTTCTCTTCTTTCCTCCCCGCATCCGGCCGCTCCCGCTCGCATCCGCCGCTCGCCGCCGTCGTGCCGCCTTTTGAGCTCCGGTAACCGCCCTGTTGGGTCGGCTAGCCGGGCTGAGGGCGGATCTACTCGCTCCGGCCCGGTTCCCCGACCGCCGCGCCGGCTAGCCGCGGCGGTTAGGTCGGGAACCGCCCTGTTGGAGTTCACACATGCTACTCAGGACGCTGATCATGGAGCACCGGAGACGCAGAGGATAATTGATTACGCCAATCCACAATACTCATCTAGCTCAATCAGCGAATCACCACATTCCAGTTATAACTATCCTATACCTGAGTTGAGCATGCAGCCGCCCATGAGATGGGTGTACGAATGGGAGGACCCCCATTGGTACAACATGTTAGTGCAAGAATGGCAGACAACATCGGCTTGGATAGGGCAAACTTGGCAAGACTTCCAAGCTGAGTTGCTTCAAAGGCAAGGTTTGCAAGTCATGTCCATCGCCGAGTTTGAAATGGCCAAGCAATACTATCGTTGATCTTTGTCTATTGACATTTCTATTATGTTTGTATGGACATTTGTATGAACAATAGTATTATGTTTGTATGGACATTTCTATTAGGTTTATATGGACATTTGTATTATGTTTGTATGTACAATTATATGTATGGATGTTTGTGTGTGTTTGTGGTTATTTTTTCCTTAATTTACGTATATTTCATGTCAACTTTTGCTGTCCATCGAACCGATCGGTAACCGGTCCAAACCCAGCGGTTACCGAGCCAAACCAAGCGGTTAGCCGGCACAAACCGAGTATACGGGAGATTTGAATTCAAAATTTGAATTTGTCCGGTTTCTACCGGTTACCGCGGTAACCGGACCGGTTAGCCGCTACCGCCGGCCGGCGGTAGGGCCAACCGGTTCGGTTTTGTTAACCCTGTGCGTAGCTACCCACGTAGGGAAGCCAATATTTCCTATATATATATATGTATATGTATAGTTAGTGTAATTGTTTTGTCAAAGTTATTGGGTGTACATATGTACACCCATGTCCACACGCTAGGTCCGTCCCTGGAGGGAGCAGGGGCCTCGTGGAGAGAGAGAAGCAGCAACACAGAGAGAGGAAGCCCAGGCGATGAGGCGGAGCAACGCCGGAGAGGAGGCCGGGGGAGAGAGAGATCGCACGTGGACGGCTGCGGAGAGAGCGAGAAGACGGAGAGAGCGAGAGCCTGGTCTCGGGAAATATCTAGAGGCACCGGTGGGAAAAAAGATAAAGAAAAAAAGAAAAGAAAAAGAAAAAATATTACAAAGAGAAGAACAAATAAAAAGAGAAAAATATAGGAAAGAGGTTGAAAGAAAGAAAATGTGATCAGAGAATAGATGGTAGTTGGGATTGTTGAATAAAATATAAGTTAGTTGGTATAGGGTATGAGATATAGAGTACCACGAGTGCGCACTAGTTAGGATAGAGTATGGAATCTCGATGACTGGGATAGGAATATTCTTGTTGGGATGGAAATAGAGTACCACGAGTGCTAAGCGGTCATCTGTCAGTGTTCGGAAGGTTACTTTTGTCGGAGTGGTCGATTGAGGCCAGTCCGTCAATGGAGGCGAGGGAGGGCAAAGGTGGTGTGAAAAGAGTTGCAGAATGGAATTGCGATCCACGATGCGTAAAGATGGTCTGTGTTCAGATTCAGGAAAAAGTACTTCTCCAACAAGTTTTTCCTATTCATCCCACTCACAGAACATGCTTCCCAGTGCATTATTCATCTAGAAAAATCACTTTTTACTTCTAATCTGAACACTGGCTGCCAGGTATGTGTTGGTAGTTGATTGGTTGTCTTTTGTTGATGTGTGGGATTGGTACGCTCTCCAATCCGTAGGATCGCATGCCTCCTTGCCACGCTGTGATTCGTCCCCACCGTCTATTGATAGCCATTGCTGGTTAAGGGCGAGTTTAGATTGAGAGAAAAAATACTGTACATTAAAAAGAAGCAATGTAGGTCGTGTTGGGAAGCGTGTTCTGTGTGTGGGAGAAATGAGATAAATAGTAAAAAATTAGATGAATAGTTTTGTTTGGTGGAAGTTGTGGGAACTGAATGCGCCCTAATTCTTCTGCTCTTGCCCTCACTGTTTTGGCCATCACCTGCCATGGTGATGGCAGCAGGTGTACATAGTAGCCACAAGTAGTAGTATGACATCAGTAGCAAGTAGTGGCATGAATAGTAGCAAGTAGTGATAGTGGTTGTAGAAACTATGATGCCATACCTATACCTCTTTGACTTACCTTGTGTATAAAAGGAGAGGAGCAGCTGCAGCTTGGTTCAAGCGGCAAGAAAAACCTCTCAGTGTGTGTTCTGGCCCTTCTCACCCTATGATCCAGCAGCCACTGTGAGTTGTGTGCGTAAGTGCGTACGTGTGCGTGCATGCGCGTGTGCTCACTGATCAAGGTGATCAGCCGAGCAGAGGTGTGTTTAGGCCCGTTTAGTTTTCCAAATATTCCTAAAAAAGCACTATTTATCTAATTTTTCCCTATTCATCACATCTCTCCCACTACAGTGTATTTTTGGTGAACAGTGTATTTTCAGAGAATCTTTCCCCAATCTAAACACACCCTTAGACTAACAGTCATTGGGATTTGGTTTGCTTCCTCTTCCTCCTGTCCACCTGCCATAGACTTAGCTTCTGTGCTCCGCCGTTGCCTATTCATCAGTATGTGCTTCAAACGATGATGCCTTGAACGGCGACAAAATTCATTGAATTGAAATGCACGAACAAATAAAAAATAATTTTTCTCATCTGTTATTGGACAACATTGATTGCCTGATGCGATTATGTATCGATAACCAAGAAGGTAGAACAATCTGCCTCATATACACCTTTTGATATTTTACTTTTCTTTTTAGTATCATGCTGGATTGTGTGGTTTTAGTGTGACTTGGACCCCAATACTATTGTTCTCCTTTCAGGTCACGGGATTTTCAACAATGAGTTAAAAATTATCAATAAATATTAGAGAACTGCTCCGGTATTTTTTTTTGGCACAAATCTTAAAGCAGTCCACTAATTAATTATAATTAATTATTTTCGTAATTATTTTTTATTGGGCCCCGAAGAAGCCCAGCCCTATCCATTCCCAGCCCATGTCCATGGTCCATCCCGTTGAACCTCCCGATTCAAACGGACTCCGTGATTTCTCTCTACGGGCGGCGCCCTCGACCTCCTCCGCCCCTTCCTCGGCGCTTTCAACCTCCTCCGCGCCTTCCTCTTCCCCGGCCTGAGCCCCTTCCCCTGGCTCGCGTTGACCTCCCGATCCCACACCCCCTCTCCGGCGTCTCCGTCGACGAGCCCCTGTAGATGGGAAGCGGCTCTGCAGATGGCGGCAGCACGGCACGCTCGGCATGCGCCCGGTGCCGTGCACATCATTGACCTCCGCCCCTTACGCCAGGCCGTGCATCATGATAGGACGCATGCACAAACTTAAACACGATAAGTAGTAGATGATAATCATACAATGAACTGATTGAAGTATGGATGTAACTGAAGATCCATTGTGAATAACTGATTAACATTTATTACATAGCCAAGTGCTCTGTCACTGAACAGAAGAGTAAATAAAAACACGAGAGTGCAGACTGATTCCAAGGGCGTCCAGATAGAAAACTTATTGTTTAGCAGCATTGTTTCTTCTTAGTGCAAAGGACGAGGCATCATCAATGGTAGGAACCAGAAAAAGATGACTTAAGTTACATTCACAACAATCATTAGTCCTGTGAACAATACTTAATACTATTAAGGAGGCCCCTGTTATATGTTACGAATCTTTGTCTCTGCAAAACTGAGATAAGAAAATTACGAGATAAAAAAACAGTGCTGCAAAGTCTTATTAAATATGATAGCACCAATTACAAGAATACAGCAACTCAGAACATCTTTTCTTGCCATACTTCAAGAATTCCTACAAGGATTTGGTATATTAAAACAAAGATTTCGACATTATTAAACAACCAGGAGTTCCATGCTCATAGTTCATCTTTCTCCATCCTATTAGCATATCTGAACAAAGACTCGATCTGGTGCCTAGGAATTGTACAAAGACTGGACCAAAAAAGTACTCGAAAACCCATTTAACTTGAGGTAATATACATCTACCAAGCACAACTTGATTGCAAGTAATTACAGTTTCAGTCTGGAAATGATGGGAGGCCAGAGTAGTGGATAAAAACATGCAAAATCTGGAATACTTCAGCGATAGATTTGGCAGACTACAGCTTCACACTCCAAGATTTCCGATGCACATCACTCCAAAATTGTTGAAGTGCTTATGATGGTATGGATGCCTGTGCTCGGCCTCCTTGACCGTGCTCATGAACACGACAGCATCAGGCGTCGTGGCGTCGGAATCCACCAGCGCCTCCGCGCAGCTAGGGCCCGCCGGTCCAGCTTGTGGTATATGCCGATGGGCGCACGGCCACCCAACCGTCCGCCTCGAGTCCAGCGAGACAATCCGCCACGACGGGGGCGCTCCGTAGGCCGACTACGTCTGGGACCGGGACACCGGGTAGAGCACGCGACGGACAACCCAGAGCTCCTCCACGCGGCCCGCCGGGGTGGGCACGTCGGGAACGAGGATGGGTTATCCACGTCCCCACGTCGCCGCCGAGGCGAGAGAGGAAGGCGCGATCGAGGAGGGCCGCGACGCGGACCTGGGAAGGGAGGGTGTGGGAGAAGGTAGAGATGCCGACGAAGATACGGCCCTCGTAGGCGCCGGTGAAGGGATCGAGGGCGCCGACGAGCAATAGTCGTGGTCTCGTGGAGCGGAGCTGGATTCGACAAGGGAGAGGCCAGAGGAAGACGACGGAGAGGAACTGCAGTCCGAACTAAACGGATCGAACAGGGGTGGACCAATGGACAGTGATGCCTCCAACTAAAATATCAGTGTCATTTACAACTATAGAGTGACGCAGTGGCATATTCAATTTACTACAATAACTGTGAAGAAATGCAACAATCCAGTCATCACAGTGGCGTATTCAGTTTACTACAATATCTGTGAATACATACCCCACATGCATACAAACAATGATCAGAGCTTTGCAGACTAAAAAAACAGGTAATGTCTGCAGTAAATTAGGCTCCACAACTATACATGTCAGATAATTATGTCTGAATTACTATAGGACAATGATAAAAAAAAAAGAAGTTAGAACGTATTACAATAGATGCATGTTACAAATCCTAATGAAGAACGCAAGCGCCTTTGCCAATAAATCTGCTAAAACAATGGAATTCCAATCTGCAATGAGGATAAGTTGACATATACATGGACGGTAGCGCTCCCGTGCGCAGTCCTGGTCAGAGTCTCCATGGCTTGCCGCGGGAATCTGAAGCCAGGACCAGCTGCTCCAGATGAGGTCCCGGGTGTTGGAAAAGGCTGTTGCCGGCTCGCCGCCGCTCCATGCAGGGAAGGCCCAACTGCTGCCTTCGCGAAGAGGGAATAGACTACCGCCGTCGGGCCGTTGCCGACTCGCCGTTATATATGTCAGCTGTGCTTATCTACGAGTGTCAATATATCTATGTCAACTAGAAACTACACATAGAAATTACTTCCCTAATGTATAGTTTCCTAAAAATAAATTATCATCCAATCCTATGACTTCTCTCCTTTACTCTCCCTATCATCTTGCTTTCTTTCTTGGTTCTTATGTAGATATGGTTTCTCATGCAAGACACCTTAGGCCAGTCTCAGTGGTAGTTTCATGGGCACCATTACCAAAACAGCCACATCAGCTTTTCAATGGAATGAAACTGTCACTCTCAATGCACAGTTTCATGGCACAATTTCATATACAAGTTCTAACATTTAATTCTCGCATGGTGACTGGCCAAATGTGTGATGGATGAAACTATAACATTCTCAATGGGAGTTTCATTGTGTTTCATAGACTTGGTAACTGTGCCAGATGGGTTTCATGGTGATGACACTCTTCTCTTCTCTCTCTTCTTAATTATCATGCCATGTCACCAAAATTGCTTATGTGTCACTTAATTTAATGTCTATGAAACTCCCCCTGATACTGGCCTTATACTTCTCTCCCCTCTTTAATAACTCTGCCACATCATCAAATTGCTTATGTGGCAGCCTATTTAATGCCATGGACACCATCCTAGTTATTAGGTTGGGGATAGCCTAATTTTTTTCCCCTGGTCTCCACAACTCTTCATCTCTACAATAAATACATTGTCACTTGGTCATCTTTCATCTCAGGATGCCATGCTTGCTTGATGTAAACGAGAGCATGCTTGGTGCCATACACATGCTTACTTGATGTAAAAATGCATGGATGAAAGTATAAAGTTTGGTATCCAAACAATATTTGCCAGTTTAAACGAGAGCTTGCGTTTTGCTTTGTATATTAATCGTTGCCTAATGACTTACTATACCGAGAAGAGCACATTATTTACAGCATTACTGTCTCGTTGATATTTGTGTTGCACTATAATTTTTTTACCCATAACCACGCATGGGCACGCTCCTAGTAAATCAAATGAATGGAATGTGCATGCGTGCGGCGAGGGCCATCCATTCTTAAACGTGAATATATGGGAATCATCAAGAAAAATGTTGTTACTACCAAAATATTACGACGTCCTCTATATATGTCCCTCCTGGTAGTGCTGCACAAGTTTACTCCTTGGTATACGTATACCTAAATACCACAAGTAAGTTTATCCACCTTCTTTGTTACTATTGACGAAGGTCTTTCAATTGCACATGGAACTAAAGTAGACTCATTTGCGATTATGGCTTACATTGATTCGACAACCCATCAATTTTTATTGGATCCATATACCACAAGAGATATCTATTTGAAGGACGTGATATTGGTATTTATCCTTCCTCTTATTTAGCAATATGTTTTCCTTATTATGCTCCAAAAAATATAATAGATCATGTAGCCGCATTGCCTTCATTCGTGTTGTCACGGACTATGAACAGATGATATGTGGTAAATTTCTTGATGCCGAACTCCACAAAAACTATATGATATGGCCACTAGAGTTTGTGTAAATTGTGATATAGGTGCGTTAACAAACTTGATGACTTGAAAATTCATCACACATCTAACATATAATTGCAGCTTTGCATTTGAAAGCCCCTAACTCCAAACCACAGCTTGCTTTGAAGAATTTGAAAACATATCAATCACCTTGATTGAAAGTGGCACGTATCAACGGATTCCAAATTCTGAAGGTACCATAGATATGTGTTTGTTCTTTTATACATTAATTAATTGATTTAATTTGGATACTGGTATTCTTATTATTTTGTTTGTTCTCTTGCAACAGTGAGGTCGGAGCTTCGTACAGATGTTATGGCCCATCATGGGATTAAAGTTGCAGTTGCACGGGCCAACGAGATTAATAAAGTAGAAGGTTGTTCAAAGATATCATGGGTCCACATTCCTCCAGATATTATATGAGTACATGATCAATATGGCAGTCGCATGGACTATGCCATTTGTCGGCCTAGAAAATGGACGACGGCGATCAAACACAATGGTTGAAATGTCAGAGGCTCATATCAGGGCGACCTATCATATGAGAACTCAATTCTCGTGAGAACTATGAGAACTCACATCTGGACCATATGATCTTGATCCAAGGGGGAGGTGGGAAGGGGGATTTTAAAAGTATCATTAAGGGGTGGTGATTTTGCAAATCCCCCCTCCCATCTCTCCCTGTGCACCCCCTTTGGATCAAGATCATATGGCCTAGATTTGAGTTCTCATAGTTCTCACGGGAACTGAGTTCTCATATGATATGTTGCCTCATATCAGAGGTAGCTAGAGACTCATATATATATATATATGTATATATATATATATATGTATATATATATGTATATATATATATATGTATATATATGTATGTATGTATGTATGTATGTATGTATGTATGTGTAACACCCTAATTTCATCACATTAAAAAAAATCAATTTAGGCAACAATTTTCTTAGTTCTATTTGTTTTAGGGAATATTAAATTGTAAATTCAAATTTTGGCCTATAAATATTTAAATATCATTTAAATTAGAATCAAATGAAGTCTTTGTTGCATTCATGCTGATTTGCATATTTTTGAATGCTTGTTTGAATTTGAAAAGAGTTTGCAAAAGTTTAAATCTTTTCAAACCTTTCTTTTCCCTCTCTCTTCTAGCCCAACCCAGCTTTCCCGGCCCAATCTTCCTCGGCCTTTCTCCTTTCTTTCCCGCGAGCGCGGCCCAGCTTCTCTCTTCTCCCCTCCACAGGCCCAGCTCTTCTCCCGGCCCAATCCGCCGCGCGCCGAGGCCCAGCCCGTCGCGCAGCCGCTCTCCCCTCTCTTCTCTTCGCTCTCGCTGACATGTGGGCCCCGCATGTCAGGGTCTTCTTCTTCCCCGCGTTCGAGTCGCGCACGGCCGGGACTTCTCCGGCGAGTCCGAGCCGTTCCCGCGCCGTCTTTGCCCCTCGCGCAAGCTTCCCCGGTCTTTTTAAGCCGCGTCCCGAGTTCCTCGATCCCCAACCCTAAGCCCAAGCCGCAGTTCCGCGTCGCCATAGCCGCTCGCCGCCGTAACCCTAGGGTTAAGCCGCCGCGTCGATTCGAGTTGCCCAGCGCCTCCTAGCCTCGTCGAGTTCGCCGCCGAGGTTCGTGTTGAGGTAAGG
The DNA here is from genome assembly GCA_015342445.1 of Digitaria exilis. NCBI lineage: Eukaryota > Viridiplantae > Streptophyta > Magnoliopsida > Poales > Poaceae > Digitaria > Digitaria exilis. The sequence goes on along the minus strand of JACEFO010001776.1, from coordinate 44,834 downwards.
AAGTCGCCTAGCTTCCAATCTCCTTCTCTCCCTCTCTCTAGCGCTCGTGCGACCTCGCCGTCGTTCCCGAGCCGCTCCTCGCCGCCGTGAGCTTCCTCCGCCGCGTGACCTTCGTTTAGATCTGCCAAAACCGAATCCCCGCGTTCCCAGCTTCCTCCCGCGCCAATCACGGCGAGATTCCGAGCTCCCTAGCGTCGGATTCGCTCGTCTCCGGCGAGGTTCCGGCCGAGCGCCGCCGCGCGCCGCCGCGAAAGTTTCCCTTTTGATCTCAGCCGGTAGATCTTGATCCAACGGTCCAGATCCGAGCCGACTCGAGTCAGACTTGAGTCATACCAGTCAGCCGTGTCGTTTTGCAAAAGAGCCCCTCGGTTTTATAGAAATCAACCCGCGGTCCAAGCCAGTTCAAAAATAATTAGATCTAGGTCCTTTTCTTTTCGGTTTAGCCCCTGAGCTTTCTAAAAATAGAACCCGCCGTCCAGTTTGGTCGTTTTTCACAAAAGTCCTTTGGTTTTTATATGAAATTACGTTTTAGGTCCCTGGTTTCTTCTGTTTAAGCCCCTGGAGAGTTAGTTTTAACTCAAAGAAGCCCTAAACCTTGTTTTAGCCATATCTTGACCGTTTTAAATCCGTTTTGAGTGATCTTTGCGCTCACGCGATCGTCTCTTCATCAAGAATAGTTTTAGACACGTCTTTACGTCTTTAAAAGTTGTTTGGTGTATTGTTTTACTTTTATTGATTGAATGCTTGTGTGAATCGTATAGAGAACGATCCGTTCGAGGGAGATCAAGATCAAGTCTTCGAGGAGGAGCCACCGCAGTATTTTGAGCAAGGCAAGTGGATTTCCCCCTCAGCATACTCTTTTGAACCCATACACATTGCATAACATTAAAGTTTATATTTACGTTCGCGATGCATTAATTTGATGGGTCCTATTTAAGGATGACTAGTCTTTTACACCCAAGCCTTGATACACCGGGTTTACCTTTATGTTGGGTAGCTATGCTAGATGCTTAACCTTGGTTCATGATGGGTTCTATCCAACATTGATGAATACCCTTATTATTTATATCTTGTCATGATAATACAAGATCACCATGTTAATCGGAACATGGAGAACCACCCAGGATTAACCGTACAACCACAATACTATATGGCTCTGGTCTTGGCTAATTAATTAGAAACTCTGGTTCGGAATGATCTTACCGAAAGGGCATGGGGGGTGGCGGTTGACGGTGTATAGCCCGGTTCTCTCGGGATGTGGGCTTGGCTAAGACACTATACCCGTTAGGGAGGGTTATGCCTGCTTCCGATCCGGAAACCTTAGCGGATTGTTTCTAACTAGGGAATCTTTGTAAAGGCCTCGTAGCGTCCCTATGCAGTCACACCTTGGAAGTGTGGTACGTGCCTGATCAGCACAGCATGGTTGGGTTTAAAGTTCTTCGGAGCTTTTACGCGAATTGTGGTGAAAGTGTACAACCTCTGCAGAGTGTAAAACTGTTATAACAGCCGTGTTCGCGGTCATGAACGGCCTGGACCCTCACGTGATTAAACTATCGAAACATGAAATCAAATCATTGCATGCATATGTTATTGGTTATGTTTATGATTTACCTTGTGTTTACTTATTATTAATATGGGGTGGTATATACTTATATCTTAGTAAATAGTTGCTTGTTACTAAAACTTGACCAACTAAAATGCTCACCGCTGCAAACCCAAGCCTTTCCTTGATAGCTTGCATATTTCCCCCACTTGTTGAGTACCAACCATAAGTGTACTCACCCTTGCTTATATTGGATCAGAAGGTAATAATGGAGCAGAGTACTTCAGCGATCTTGATGAGTTCTAGGCGTGTGTTCCACCAGTCAGTTGCCTGTGGAGTGCTTTTGAAGATATCGTCTTAGTTATCGTGTGAACCAGTTTATTTTGGCATTTGTGCCTTATTCGTGAGTGTAATAAATACTTTATTTATTAACTATTCGTTTGAGTACTGTTTCTGCTGTTCACTCACGGTCTATCATATGTGTGAAATTTGATCCTGGCACACATATGAGATGTACTCGGTTTTTCTCTCTAAAACCGGGTATGACAGAGTGGTATCAGAGCCGTGCTGACTGTAGGACGCTAGCTTAGTTAGAATGGTCGAAGTAAGGATTTAGTTTAGCAAGCCAAGTCAGTTTCTTTAGAGGTCTTATTTTATTAATTAAAAATTCTTTGAACCACTTCTCTTTCTTTGCTCACCTTCGCCTCTATTTCGATTATCTTTACTAAGGTTCTCTCTCTATGCTTAGATGGCCAAGAGCTTTCAGACTGACCCAGCCCCACAGATGGATGATGATGTGCAAGGAGATCCCGTATGGGTATGCTATTCTGATGATGAGGATATACCTGATTCTGCTTCACCCACAGTAGATGTTGAAGGGAATCCAGATGGTATTGGGAATGAAGGTGATGAAGTCTATGAGGATGAAAAGGATGATGAAGAAGAGCCCAAGGTGGAGATGATCACTTCAATAAATGAGCTTGGTGCTTTCCCACTCTTGCTTGAAGATGTTTTGGAAGCATTGGGCAATTACACCAGGCCACTCTACATAACCACTTACAGTTCCGCTGCAAACTATCAGGAGTATTACCATACTCAGGTTCATGTTAGGGCGCAAATGGAGAATGCCTCTCGCTTCAGGACTTGGTCTATTCATGAGTCAAGTTTTCTCCATACTTCCTATGAAGCTGCAGTTAGTGACGCCGCCAGGAGAGCAGTGACATCTATTAGCCACCAGTTCCAGAAGGAGCTGTCTCACACAGAGTACCGTCACTTGCCTCGTCGTCGTCCAGGAACTGAGCAAACCGTTGTAGTGGGAGGAGGACCAACAGCAGATCCTCGTCTCAATGTTCTTGCCCGAGTCACTGCAGCACTAAATACTGATCTGGAAGGTGTTATCAATGAACTTGCTCAAGCCCAGGAGCGGATTGCAGAACTTGAAGAACAGCTTGCTAAGCAACAAGGTCAAGAGGATGATGATGAGAGGATGGCCAATGTTCGGTCCCCACCTCGGAAGAAGTGTCGCTTTGGAGCCCCTTTCTCCGTCACACAGTTTAGGGAATAGGTTGTCTTTAGGTTTCTTTTATAAAGTTTATCGATAGTACGGTTTTGTGAGGTCGATCGTTTGTTTAATGTTTGTTGCTTGGATAAATGTGTGAGTTGGAATCTTTGTTTGTGTGTCTTTGGTTGTGGAGTGATGACCACAATTAAAGAAAAATATTAATAAAATATTAGTTGAGTTTAATTCTAGTCCCCTCTTACCCTTTGCCTTAGTTTCTTATCTATCTCAAGTCTATCCGGCATCCATATCCCTTATGCTGAAATCTGCTCGCGCCGATATCCGAGACAACAGTACTGTTTTGATGATTTCGAGAGCTACACAGATCCGTTTGATCTCAAACCAGTGGGGTTAGTTTCAGAATTTGATGAGTGAATTTCTGTGATTTTTCCATAATTTTTGGAAAACTGTGTCGAGAGAAGCACACTAAAAGTTGTCAGGGACAGAATCTGTTTTTCCAGCTTGACACAGGCAGCTTGATTATTTTGTATCCGGAGTTTCAGAGGTCCGATTGAGGTGATTCCAGTTGGATTGGATTCATAACTTTATGAGTATAGTTCTGGAATTTTGGTTTGATTTTTGGATGCACGAATTGACAGTTAGGGATGAATATTTAGGGAGGACAGAATCTGAGTGGTGTTGAATAGTTTACTTTCCTCTGCTTTGTTCTTTCTTCGTAACTTCAATGCTATCTCGTACTCTCGCAGTAGAGTCTTTCCTTTACTTCTGTCTATCCGAGTATCATTCTCTGAATCATATCTATCTAACACTCAGATGGTTAACACCAGGACCGGAGGAGGTAGAGACGTTCCTAGTCAGAGGCGTGATCACGTGGTGAACCAGCAGAATCAAGCACCCCCTCCACCACCGCCTCAACCCGCAATGGATCCCGCTATGCAGCAGTTCCTAGCAACCCAGATGCAACTCATCCAGCAGCTCACTCAGACAGTGGCCAATTTGCAGGCACAGCAGAACCAGCAACCACCACCGCCACCAGAACCAGTCCAGCCGCCTAGGGATCATCACAGGCAGTTTTTGAGCCAGCATCCTCCTACCTACTCTCACTCTGCAGATCCATTGGATGCTGATGATTGGCTCAAGAATGTGGCAAAGAAGCTGAATATTGCTCAGTGCACTGATCGTGAGAAGGTCTTGTATGCTTCAGGAAGATTGGAAGGCCCAGCAGCTGATTGGTGGGATGCATATGTAAATGCGCATAACGCTCCTGACACCATCACATGGCAGCAGTTCCAGGATGCTTTCCGCACACACCATATTCCAGCGGGTGTGGTGGATTTAAAACAGGAAGAGTTTCGTGCATTGGTGCAAGGAAACATGAGCGTGTGTGAATATCGGGATAAATTCACTCAGCTATCTCGTTATGCACCTGATGATGTGAATGACGATGCGAAGAGGCAACGTCGTTTCCTGAAAGGTTTGATTGGGCCTATCAAGTACCAGCTGCAGACTCATACTTTTCCCAATTTTCAGACAATGCTTGATAAGGCCATTGGTTGTGAGAATACACGCAAGGAGTTGAGTGAGCAGAAGAGGAAGTTCCAGTCGTCGTCGTCAGGACAGACAAGCAATACTCGCCCTCGTTACAATTCTTCACAAGGTTACCAGAATCGCTCAGGAGGTAATGGTGGACATTACCAACAGGGACAACAGGCACAACGTTCTGGACAACAGGCTCAGAGGTATTCCCAGCAGACACCTCGTACTCCTAACCAGCAGCAGAACCGTTCTGGCAATGGCACCCCGCCAGTGCGGACCAATAATCCAGTCACGCCAGTACCACCTAATGGTTGCTTTGAGTGTGGTGATGTGGGTCACTATGCTAAAAATTGTCCCAAGCGTAACCCCCAGACACCCCAAGCTCAGAGGAGCGATGGCCAGAGGTCCGTTCAATCTTCTTCCCAGCAAGGCAACAAGGGACAACAGAACTATGCTCGTGGCAGGATCAACCATGTGACAGCTGAAGCCGCTTTGGAAGCAAATGACGTGGTCATCGGTATGTTCTCCATCAACTCAGCACCTGCTACAATATTGTTTGATTCTGGAGCATCGCATTCTTTTATTGCTGAACAATTTGTGTCTGAGCATAACATACCTAAGCAACCCATGGAAAATATGCTTTTAGTAAACTTCCCAAATGGGGAAATGAAAGCTAGATACATATGCCCTCAAGTTAGACTTGAAATTATGGGGATAGAATTTCCGTCCGACCTAGTGGTTTTGAAGTCTGAGGGAATTGATGTGATACTCGGAATGGATTGGTTGGGAGCTCATGATGGAGTTATTCAGTGTGCCAAGAAGTCAGTGTTATTCACAAGTCCACAAGGAGATAGAATGGAGTTCCAGATAAGTCCAGTTGTTGAGAAGAAGCAACAATCAATCAGTAGAAAGGAAGGATGAAGCTATAGGGGAAAGAGAAGATGAGCTCAGTGCAGAATTTTCTCAGTTGTTCTCTGATCTTTCCGAATCTCGAGGACGAGATTCTTCTTAAGGGGGGTAGGATTTGTAACACCCTAATTTCATCACATTAAAAAAAATCAATTTAGGCAACAATTTTCTTAGTTCTATTTGTTTTAGGGAATATTAAATTGTAAATTCAAATTTTGGCCTATAAATATTTAAATATCATTTAAATTAGAATCAAATGAAGTCTTTGTTGCATTCATGCTGATTTGCATATTTTTGAATGCTTGTTTGAATTTGAAAAGAGTTTGCAAAAGTTTAAATCTTTTCAAACCTTTCTTTTCCCTCTCTCTTCTAGCCCAACCCAGCTTTCCCGGCCCAATCTTCCTCGGCCTTTCTCCTTTCTTTCCCGCGAGCGCGGCCCAGCTTCTCTCTTCTCCCCTCCACAGGCCCAGCTCTTCTCCCGGCCCAATCCGCCGCGCGCCGAGGCCCAGCCCGTCGCGCAGCCGCTCTCCCCTCTCTTCTCTTCGCTCTCGCTGACATGTGGGCCCCGCATGTCAGGGTCTTCTTCTTCCCCGCGTTCGAGTCGCGCACGGCCGGGACTTCTCCGGCGAGTCCGAGCCGTTCCCGCGCCGTCTTTGCCCCTCGCGCAAGCTTCCCCGGTCTTTTTAAGCCGCGTCCCGAGTTCCTCGATCCCCAACCCTAAGCCCAAGCCGCAGTTCCGCGTCGCCATAGCCGCTCGCCGCCGTAACCCTAGGGTTAAGCCGCCGCGTCGATTCGAGTTGCCCAGCGCCTCCTAGCCTCGTCGAGTTCGCCGCCGAGGTTCGTGTTGAGGTAAGGAAGTCGCCTAGCTTCCAATCTCCTTCTCTCCCTCTCTCTAGCGCTCGTGCGACCTCGCCGTCGTTCCCGAGCCGCTCCTCGCCGCCGTGAGCTTCCTCCGCCGCGTGACCTTCGTTTAGATCTGCCAAAACCGAATCCCCGCGTTCCCAGCTTCCTCCCGCGCCAATCACGGCGAGATTCCGAGCTCCCTAGCGTCGGATTCGCTCGTCTCCGGCGAGGTTCCGGCCGAGCGCCGCCGCGCGCCGCCGCGAAAGTTTCCCTTTTGATCTCAGCCGGTAGATCTTGATCCAACGGTCCAGATCCGAGCCGACTCGAGTCAGACTTGAGTCATACCAGTCAGCCGTGTCGTTTTGCAAAAGAGCCCCTCGGTTTTATAGAAATCAACCCGCGGTCCAAGCCAGTTCAAAAATAATTAGATCTAGGTCCTTTTCTTTTCGGTTTAGCCCCTGAGCTTTCTAAAAATAGAACCCGCCGTCCAGTTTGGTCGTTTTTCACAAAAGTCCTTCGGTTTTTATATGAAATTACGTTTTAGGTCCCTGGTTTCTTCTGTTTAAGCCCCTGGAGAGTTAGTTTTAACTCAAAGAAGCCCTAAACCTTGTTTTAGCCATATCTTGACCGTTTTAAATCCGTTTTGAGTGATCTTTGCGCTCACGCGATCGTCTCTTCATCAAGAATAGTTTTAGACACGTCTTTACGTCTTTAAAAGTTGTTTGGTGTATTGTTTTACTTTTATTGATTGAATGCTTGTGTGAATCGTATAGAGAACGATCCGTTCGAGGGAGATCAAGATCAAGTCTTCGAGGAGGAGCCACCGCAGTATTTTGAGCAAGGCAAGTGGATTTCCCCCTCAGCATACTCTTTTGAACCCATACACATTGCATAACATTAAAGTTTATATTTACGTTCGCGATGCATTAATTTGATGGGTCCTATTTAAGGATGACTAGTCTTTTACACCCAAGCCTTGATACACCGGGTTTACCTTTATGTTGGGTAGCTATGCTAGATGCTTAACCTTGGTTCATGATGGGTTCTATCCAACATTGATGAATACCCTTATTATTTATATCTTGTCATGATAATACAAGATCACCATGTTAATCGGAACATGGAGAACCACCCAGGATTAACCGTACAACCACAATACTATATGGCTCTGGTCTTGGCTAATTAATTAGAAACTCTGGTTCGGAATGATCTTACCGAAAGGGCATGGGGGGTGGCGGTTGACGGTGTATAGCCCGGTTCTCTCGGGATGTGGGCTTGGCTAAGACACTATACCCGTTAGGGAGGGTTATGCCTGCTTCCGATCCGGAAACCTTAGCGGATTGTTTCTAACTAGGGAATCTTTGTAAAGGCCTCGTAGCGTCCCTATGCAGTCACACCTTGGAAGTGTGGTACGTGCCTGATCAGCACAGCATGGTTGGGTTTAAAGTTCTTCGGAGCTTTTACGCGAATTGTGGTGAAAGTGTACAACCTCTGCAGAGTGTAAAACTGTTATAACAGCCGTGTTCGCGGTCATGAACGGCCTGGACCCTCACGTGATTAAACTATCGAAACATGAAATCAAATCATTGCATGCATATGTTATTGGTTATGTTTATGATTTACCTTGTGTTTACTTATTATTAATATGGGGTGGTATATACTTATATCTTAGTAAATAGTTGCTTGTTACTAAAACTTGACCAACTAAAATGCTCACCGCTGCAAACCCAAGCCTTTCCTTGATAGCTTGCATATTTCCCCCACTTGTTGAGTACCAACCATAAGTGTACTCACCCTTGCTTATATTGGATCAGAAGGTAATAATGGAGCAGAGTACTTCAGCGATCTTGATGAGTTCTAGGCGTGTGTTCCACCAGTCAGTTGCCTGTGGAGTGCTTTTGAAGATATCGTCTTAGTTATCGTGTGAACCAGTTTATTTTGGCATTTGTGCCTTATTCGTGAGTGTAATAAATACTTTATTTATTAACTATTCGTTTGAGTACTGTTTCTGCTGTTCACTCACGGTCTATCATATGTGTGAAATTTGATCCTGGCACACATATGAGATGTACTCGGTTTTTCTCTCTAAAACCGGGTATGACAGTATGTATGTATGTATGTATGTATGTATGTATGTATGTATGTATGTATACCAGGACTCATATATGTATACCGGTTCGGGCGACATGCCCTACATCTAGTGTGGTGGTCGATCGGTTGTATTCTCGGGCCTGCATGCTCAAAGTTTGGGGAAGTTACAAATGTGGGTGGAAATTATGTCTGAGGTTGTGACAGAGTCCCAAATCTGCTATTCGTTAAAATCCACTATTTGTCTACATGGATTTTGACGGATATGTGTACCCTATGGCTCATCAAGGCACACTCTAACAAGCCGGCCTAGGGCGCCTCGGATGCCCCATCGCAGGAGTCACATCACCGTCGCTGAAGAAGACACCCACGGCCGGGGAGGCTGAGGAGCAAAAGGCCAGGTTGAAGCTGAATCGACGCCACCCAGTCAACCGAAAGTACCATAAGCCTAGATCTACGGCTACACAGCAGTACTCCCTCCGTATCGCTTTTAGAGGACGTCCTGTGCAACGGAGGGAGTTGAAAAAAGCAGTCGTCCTGCGCATGTGTTTTGGACTAGTTTACCCTTCCACAAAAATGGTGAAGGGAGCAAAAATTTGTGCTCCCGAGGAGTCGAACCTGAGAGCTTCAGCTCGGTCGTCTTGGGAATCGCTGCAACAACCAATCCGGTTGAATTGTTTAGGTGGTCACACTGCACCCATAGCGTATTTATTAAGGGCAAGTTGGGAAAACTTCACCCTAATTAATCACTCCTTGGTATGCACAATCATGTCCTAAATGACTTCTAAAACCAATACGGAGGGAGTATGTACACTCGGCCGACGATACCCCTGTTCTCCTTCCTCTTCAACGGGAGCAAGGCTGCATGAGAGGGGAGTTGGCAAGAATCGCCCCCGGAAATAAGATCGTCTGTCGGTGGTGGGGGTTAGACAGAAGTTTCCCCCAGACCCGGCTAGGAAAAAATGTCGTGCGCCCGGGGCGCACAGTACTCCTATGTTTAGATGAAAAAGTTCTTTTTCACTCTACTATTTATCCTTCTTAGAAAACACGTTTCTCAGAAAAATTCCCCTTTAATTCTCTTCAACTTTTCTATTCATCCCCTTTACAGAACACGTTTCCCAGAAGCAGTTCACGGCGCCGTGGCCGGGGTGGAAGAAGGCCTCGCAAAGCCGACGATCATCTAGCAATCGAAGTCGACGTCGTCGGAGTAGATCGATGCCATACAGGTTGATCGAGCTTGCCACACTTCTTTACAGAAATTTCTAAAAGTTTCACACAAAACATCTCTGCAATCCGTAAGAAATTCTTGCCCAAACCAATTTCAACAGCTTCACTGGACATGTAGTCACTCTTGTGGCGAAATTTCAAGAAATTGACGAGAAATCTGGAGCTATAACTAAATAACGATAACATTGCTCCTCTTCATTGTTTGATACTCCTCAGCTTTGGTGACCTCCCATGTTCTTCCTGTGTGACACCGCACAATTCAGACAAGAGAATCACCACCCAGGCAAGACAGCCGGGTCCGGCGACGGCCGTGCCCAGGCTTCACAGCCAAGCGTCTGCGCAAGCAGTGCAGCGGCCTCCGGCGCCGGCGTCGAAAGCAAGCCACCGACGGCTGCGCCCGCGCTCAGGCAATAGCGGCGGGGAGGACGGATCGGCGAGGTGACATTAGTGGCGTGCGCGGTGGACGTGGCGGCGCATCTCCAGCTACGAGAACGACGAAGGACGCGAGCCAAGCTGATCTGCGTTGGGCAGAATGCCGTGCGTCCGTTGGATTGTCTGGGTACACACGTGGGCAGTATCAGGGTCGGGGGCGCACAGCATTTTTTTCCGACGGCCAGACATCCGGAAAGGCCATTGTGGCTAGCGCTTTCATCGGCCGGTGGCGGACCGGCAGTGCCGGTCGTCACACGGGCCAATACAAGTGTTGCTGTGTTTTGAGTGGGCCCAAAACATGTTCGCGCATGGGCTACACGTGCTACCCAGACAGCTCGTCGCCAATAAGGAAGATTTAACTTAAACTAGTATATGAAGTACACTATAGGAACATTTCTACAGTAACACAAGTTGAAAAAAATGTTAGGATTACCTTATAATATTTTTAAAAACTATGTAAATTTGTCATTGTTGAAAAAAATATTAAACAGAAAAATAACGCTGCAAATAATGGAAAAATATATACACCAGGAGTGGTCAAAGTAAAAAAAAAATGTAGTTACCAGAATAGGCCGGTCTGCAAAAAAAAAATACAAAAGAGAATTTTAGGCGTTAACGTAAATAAAAAAGTCATGATTAAAAATGTAATAAGAAAACATATATGTAAATAGATATGATTAAGGAACATAAAAGATACAATATGTTAAAATGAAAAGAAACTAACGTAAAATTTTACTGAAACAAAAAAAAATCTTCAACTTATCAATATAGAATATGCTTCAGTTTCAAAAAAAAAGCACAAAAAAAGTTAGACAGGAAGAAATAAGCTTCCTGTTGCAATGTCTTAGACAAGGTAAAGACTCTTCCATGTTTAGATAATAAATTGTGGGTATACAAAATAAAGGGGTAATTGTGTTTTTACCCTTATCTCAAACTCAATTGTGATTTTACCCCCACTTTTCATGACTTTGCATTTTTTACCCCCCCCCCCCCCCAACACACACACCCACTATTTGAAAATGAAGGATCATAACGGTGTTAAAGATGACAATTTACCCTTGTGAATATACCCCTACTTTTTTAGAACTTTGTGAATATACCCCTACTTTTTTTAGAACTTTGTGAATATACCCTTATTTGACATTTATTTCAGTAGCATTCTAGTAAGAATTTGAACAAAATTTTGACAAAATCCTGATAAAAAAATAAGTTGAAACCACATGCATATATATATATGGAGATCTCATGTACAAAAGAGAAACACTACCAGATCACATCCTAACATAGGTGTTCAATAAAAGAAGCTAGTATATTACATGTTCAATGGTTGAGGACAATGGTTGCTTCCAGAAGTACAGAAGTTTTAGTTTAATGGGAAAGTTCCCGCAACAAATACACAGTTCACTAAAAAACACTGTAGAGATACATAGGAAAGGGATATAGGAAATTGAGAATATGATTTTGGGAACTTGGAACAAAGGCCTATATTTTCATAAAGTCTTGCAGCACACACAGTTCACTCTAGCAGGCAGAAACTGTCATAACCAAAGCTACCATTAAGTCACCTCGTCAGCGCAATTTATTACACTAAACAAGAAGTAAATTTGAGCTATTAACTAGAACAGTCAGGCAATCATTGTTCATGGGATTGCAGAATAAAGCAATATCACAACTGCTGGCTAGCTGCAACAACTGACTTGTGACAAATCACAATTGTTGAATGTTCAGAATCATCGATGTAGACTGGTTGCAATTGCCTAACAAAACCGATGAACGACACGAACGCCATTCAGGTTCAGAGAATCAAAGCTTCCAATGAAGCGAGCACCACCACGGGAGAGGGCATGGCCACCGTAAGCGCGCTCTGCCCGGCACACGCCACCTCTAGTGCGAGCGCCGCGGCCCTGAGGAGGCCGAGCTGCTAGCCTCTGTGAGAGCGAGAGATGCAGCCTGGCCTGCAGGAGCAGGTGCCGCCCAACTGTCCGTCGCCATGTTCTTGAATCCACGATCTTGGTGAAGCGGGAGAGCAGGTTGGTTAGACTTACCGACACCGGAGTCACCGATGAGCACGATTAGATTTCCAGCCACTTCCTCACCGGATATCCAGCCCCTGGCCGCCCGCGCGCGCGCGAGCGACTGCGCTCTCCCACGTTCGAACCAGACGCACCGCCCACAAATCCCCACCACCCGCGCCGCGTTCGAACCGGACGGGCCACCGCTCCCCACAAGGGTAAACGGAGGCTTCATCTCTATAAAATCTCTACCTCTAAAAAAGAACGTAAATAAGAGCCTCCCCCGTGGTCCGTCGACGGACCACGGGCGGCCGATCGGCGTCCGACGCAGCCCGGCTCCAAACCGACAAGAGTACCAATCGGAGATCGAGATTCAAAATTCAAATTGCCCATGCATGGACTACAAAACGATCCCAACTCTACAGAAGCGCAAATCTTCCTGTCCCCTGCTCAAGCCCTCGACAACGCAGGAATCGATGTCCAGCAGACCAGCAGGCCCCACTTGGAAGAAGCGAGCGTCCCCCCCAACCGCCGGCAGCAGGAGCTGCAGCTGCTGCCCCGCGCCGGGGCCGGAGATGGAGGCGGGCAGGGGCGTGCGCTGCCACCGTGCAGAGGAAGAGAGAAACCGAGTGAGAGAAATAGAGAGAGAAGCAACTAGAGCACAAAATCACCAAATCGAAGCACAAATCGCTGAACCGAAGCACAAATCGCCACGCCAAATAGAGCAAGAGGGGGGAGAGAGAGAGAGAGAGAGAGAGAGAGAGAGAGAGAGATGGGCGCCGACGAGCTCCATGGCACCGCGCGAGCAGCAGCACCACCGCCTCGTCGGCCTCGATCCAGAGCCGGAGAATGCGCCTGCCGTCGCACACAATCCGCGTCCGCCGCCGCGCGCACGCCCGCGAGCGTGGAGGCGGATCTGTCGCCGCAATAGCTGCAGCCTCGCGCTGCCGTCGAGCAGCAGCAGAGGAGGAGGTGGTGGCGCGAGCTCGAGGAGAGAGATAGTGGCCGGCGTGAGGTGGCGCAGCGAGGACGAGGCCGGCGAGTAGGCGGTCGCCTGCTGCTCGGCCTCTCGCCTGGGAGTCGGCGGAGCAATGCGATGGGGATTTTTTTTTATATCTCGCGATGGGATCGGGGAGAGGCGGAGGCGACTAGAGAAGAGTCCTGCGGAGAGAGATAGATGACGGTGGACGCATGACATGTGGGGCCGGGGAGTGAGGGAGAAAAAGAAAAGAAAAAAAGGAAGAAAGTGAAAAATTAAAAAAAAGAGGTATTTGATAATCTCTACTACTAATAAAACTCAACTTGTTGGTATCCCTTAAATATTTGTCGAGACAACAATAGAAGCTCGCATGTGTGTGTCTATAAGTATATATATATATATATAAGTATATATATATAAGTATATATATAAGTATATATATATATATAAGTACACATATATATATAAGTATATATATAAGTATTTTGGTGTTCATGCTGCCTCTAATATTTTGGTATTTCTCTCTGCGAGAATATAAATAATAGCATGATATGTTTTATGCTGCGTTCTTACTCAGCAGACCGTATCTTATTTACTTTGTCATTTGAGTTTTGTATTCATCGTTACGTGATCGTTATATGTTTTACATATTTTTAAATAAATATAAATTTGTTCAAATTTATACCATCGTAGCAACGCACTGGCCATTACCGAGTAGGGGTAAAAACCCAAAGTCATAAAAAGTGAGGGTAAAATCACAATTGAGGTTTAGAGTAAGGTAAAAACAAAATAATCCCAAAAATAAATTACTCAAACGAAAAATGAGAATTGACTCCAGAACAAAATTCTCAGTAAGTTGCAGGTTGTTTGTTCATCGGAAATAAAACCCCAGTAACCCTAAGTTATACATTGATCACTTCATATGTCCTAAATGTAGAGAAACGAAAAACAAAATACACTGTATGTAAATCTGTAAAAGTTACTTACAAATCCATCAGCGATGTATTTATACTACTACTATCTAAAAAGTGCAAGCAGTGCAATCATCCACCAGATCGAAGCACACATCTGCTCGTGTTAGGTGCTGTGCAAGTACCACCAGACACCAGTGTAAAAGAAATCCTGCTCAATATGAACAAAGTAACATGGGTGCATGCAGCAAGAAAAAAAGGAACGACTGAAATTGTCCCCTACGAAGTTAATTAAGTAGAAAATTAAAAAAAATCATGAATATAGCAATTGCATGTGTTTGGACATCTATATGATCTGTAATTTTACTGCAGGCCATAAGAAATCAGCTTATCAATTTTGTAGCATCACACTGTCAGATGAGAAGCTTTATCTGTTTAACTGAACAATTCAAAAGCCATGGTAATATCACATAATGCTAGTAAATCACTTATGAGCCTGATAAACTTTTAAACACTCAATCAAGCTTATCACGCCGAGAATAACAGGGGTCACATGCAAAATTAAAAGAAAAGGTCTAACGATTTTACCTATGATCACCAATCACTCCAGTGGACCTATATTAGTTTTGGCTACTCGGTTTAACATGTAAAACTCACATTGAACAGGGTATATCCCAAAAGGTACAACATACTCAAAAAGATACAGAGATGAAAGTAATCTACTCAGCATAATACATAGGTGATGAAACCTTCAAAAAATAATTGTAATCCTCCAGCACTGATTGTCACCAAAGACCTAAGAAAATAAGAAGCAAAATCAGAAAATCTAGTAGTCAGCCATAAAAGGTGCAAATCCAAAGTTGAACAACACTATTATATTACTCACAACTACAGAAAATGTATCCGATACCAGTTTAATTGTGAGATTATACAATTCAAAAAATATTCAAGGTTGAGATTTAACTGATGCAAGAGGTATTATATGAAGAATATAATGAATAAAACTACAAGGAAAATAATAATACTGATATGTGACGAGGAACAGCTAGCTAAGAAGGCAATTAAAAAAGAAAGGAAAGGCATCAGTCAAATCCTGGCGAGACAGGAGAAGATAAAAACCTGAGTGAAAAGTACAGCAAAAAATCAGCCGGTCCTTTTCATGCCACACACAAGACATTTCTGCCCACTACTTTTTTTTCCAAACAGGTTAGGGAGGATGGGCCCCTTAAGATTATGACCATACTTTGCAGAACAATTACAAATGGAAACTATGTGGAACAAACCAACAGGCAACTTCTTGACAATCCGAGGACACAAAGAAGTCAGTATGGCATCCATTCATAAAAGCATGTTTTTTTCTAAAAAACATTGAAACAAAATTAGCTGGACAAGCCATTCAAAGATTATGGCAATGTGGTGATTGAACACAGCAAAACTATAACTGAACCGGAAACACGACAGAAACACAAGAAAACAACTGACCACAAAACCTACATGTACAATTGCTTATGAAAAATAAAATTACATTTCCAATATTCCAATAAGAAAAATAAAAAAAAATAAACTCAGCAACTGCCCATGACACACCAGTACACCACATGAGTGAAAAAAAAAGCAAAGGGAGACTAACCGAATAAAATTAAGTACTCAAGGGCATATATCATCAAACAAACATACCGCATAAGAATAACAACACTGGTTTGATGAGAGTGAAGGTCAAATGACAACTTTCTTACCTTGGACCTCCCCTTCCACTAATTGGTTTCCAACATTTTAATTTCCGAAGAAAAATCTGACTGCAACTTGAACAAACATGAGTGCAGGTAAATGGACCTGCAAAATCAGACGGAGTGATATGAAAATAGAAAATAATTTCAATAGTATTTGCACTTCCGCATTAAAAAAGGCCAATTTGATATCATAATGCATAGCTGATGGTGCTCTCTCTTAATAATGGTAGAAAATATAACTTAACACTCCTTAAGAGCCACCGATTCCTAGGCAAGTAATGAGATAATAACTAGTGATGTCTTACTAATTTTACACTAGTCTAGTTCCAAAAATTACAAAACTTATAGCTGGGAAAGAAATAGTTTTCTATGAGTACAATTAAGTCTGTAGCTTGTGACAATAGATACTTAGACGTGCCGATTTGCCTTGAATTTCATTTCCACATATAGTAGTTAGTAAATATATCCATATTTGTGGACCAATTAAAAACACAATTAACAGATAAAAATAATTATGCACCTTTTCAAAATATTAAAGTTGTGATTTCGTGTGTCCATACAAATATACTAGGCACATGAGTCTTTCTCAGTAAGGCAAACACGCAAACTTATATATGGCAGATATCACAACCTATATTCTAATAAATATGGGTCGATGCCTTTCTCAGTAAGCCATCAAAGTAGCGTAGCGAATGCCTAGTTCCATAACACAAACAGGGGTCGATACTGTTCGTACTTCCATAGTGCAAAAATACATCCAACCGTCACACAAAAAGGATTCAGTGATAAATTTCTCATCCAGATTAACAGTTGAAATGTGAGGGAAAACGTTGCTGTTTTCTAATTAAAAAAAAGCTACATTGGCCCAAAAGAATGGTCAAAGAACTAGGCTGCACTGGGTTTCTGCAGCTAAATCAGCACCTTATTCCAACAACAAAAAATCTATCGAGTTAAAAAAAACCCCTCCCCCTCCGATGCCAGGCACCAAAACATCCACATGAACACCTCTTGCATACAGACACCAGAGGAACATGATGTCGCCTGAGGTGAAATCACACCTCCACATGAAAGCAAGAAATAAATATGTACTCTATTGGGAACAATATGAAGCAAATTCCCTCCACTGTGGTTACATAAAGCCAGACGGCAGTAGCTAACACAGAAATCAGAGAGAAAAATCCACCAGATAGATACCACTAAATCATGTGGATTACATGGGAGGGTGCTGATGACCTCCATAACAGGGTGTTATATTAGACTACTAATCGTATCAGAAACATGCAGTTCGATTTCTCCTATAATAAAAAGAAATGAATCTGGCTATGGCTCTTATGTCTACAATAGTTAATAATCTAAAACCTTATCTGAACTAGCCAAGAGTATAACATTCTGTTATAAGAGATGTTTACAACTACAGTAGTCAGTTTAAACCTGATTTGAACATGAATTAAGCTACTGGTATGTTTTTTTTTCGGCGAAAGCATCACAGGCCGTTGAGCCATCGCTCGATTTCTGTTGACCAATCGATGAAGGCAGCCTGCAGATTACTAGGGCCCGCGCCGAGGCCCTGGTCGCCGCCCCCCCGCTCGCCGTCGAGGTCGATGCCGCCGCCGGCGGGAGCAAGCGGGATGCTGGCCAGCTGCGTACTTGGGCCCGCGCCGAGGAGACCCTGGACCCCGGCCCCGAGCGGGGGGCCGTTGGCGCTGATGAGATCGAGCGGGATGGTGGAGGCAGGCTGTAGTAGCGGTCCGAGTGGAGGGGTAGCACCAATGATATATCTGCTTATGAAGTTGTCCCTGGTCATGATCTCCTTGTCCTTGGACTGTATTTCTTGTTTGAGTTGCAAAATCTGATTCTGCATCATTTCTCGCTGGTTCTGCCAACGGCCTGTCACCTGGCTGACCGTGGATTGCATCTGTTGAAGAAGACCAGTGATTTTCTTCTCTCCCACTTGCGGTGCCTCCTCAGCGTCGTCTCCCTGCGACGCCTCCTCAGCGTCGTCTCCTTGCGGCGCCTGCTCGTCGTCGTCGGAGTCAATTTCCGATGGCCAAGGGGAGCTTTGAGCGACGGGAGTAGGGGAATCGACTGCCAGCAGCATTGCTTCAACTTCTTCAAAGAAAACCCAGGCGTGTTTATTTTTGGTCTTCACCATCTCTTCAAAGTAACGACGAAGCTGATAAAACTTTTTCCTGCATATTTCGGCGTCGTGTAGGCTTGCCCAGTCTCGGCTCTGACCCGACTGCATATCCAATGAACACCAAGTCAAAAAAAAATTTTAATATAAACATATATACTAGTACTAAAAGCAGACTTGTAATCCTATGCATATCCAATGGATGAACATTCAGTCAAAGGGATTTTAATATAAGCAGACTAGTAATACTACCTCGCGGCTTCGACCCATGGCTCCAAGCTTGGAGGCTTGGCAGTCAAATCACTCCCAATCTCCGTGCAAGCCTTGATTAGACAGTGCACATGAGGTCGAGGCATCCATTGGCTCCTCTTCGACATCTCCTTCGACTTCGATGGATGGGCCGGAGCTACGAGCTACCACGCCTCCACGCCACGATAAATAAGCATGGAATGTCGTCGGAAAATTACCTACTCGGCCCTGTTTTTACCTATTCGTATTCGTGAGACCGTCTGTTAGCTATTCGCATTCGTCAGTCTGGTTAGCTAGCCATTCGTCAGATAAGCTATCGAAGGGTTTGTTTTTCCTAATTCGGAAGAAGGGGGCGGTTAGAGGTGAAGGAGACGATAAAAAAACATAACTAAAATAGCAAAAGGAATTTAGTTAGGTTTACAGCGATGGAAAAAGTGCGGTTGATTCCCTCGCCTGTCAACTGGCGGCATGCGAGATGACCGCATCATCAAGCTTAAGTGCGTGCGTAGCTCAGAGGTCAGAGCCACGCACTGGGAATTCCCGACACGCTCTTTCCCGCAGAGAGCCAATCCTTAACATTATTCTACATCAAATAGCAAGAAGAACAGATAAAAACAAGTATTGTTAGGTGCCAACAATTCTTCAAATATTGGTGCCTAATGAACACTTTGGTTCCGAGCAGTTACATTTACACACACGTACACGCTAGAGCACGTCATTCATCCAGCACAGGCTCCCTCCCACAGTCCCACCTACGTACGAAAGAGTAAACAGCAGCGGATCACAGCCCTCACTCCTTGATGACTAAGTAATTCTTTAGTTGAACTAAATAGAAGCCGGTGCCTTCTCAGCAGTCCGACCAGTCGTATATACACAAGCAACTGGCCAAAGTTTGCTTAGTTCACCCTGCATCCTGATGTTTCGCAGCGGTGAAGTTAAGAGAAACGAAGGAAATAATGGTGGCTATGGTTCTTGAATCTTGATGTTTCGCACTGCTCTGGGTCACCAGTCGCTCCCTTATCTCTTGACTTGAGCTCCTCAAGAGCGTCAGATGTGTCCTACGGGACGTGACCGAGCTTGCTGGGGCTGCTTCGCTGGACTCAGCCCTTGATGTTTGTAGTGAATAGCTAGGATCTCGCAGCGGACGCGCGCTTCTTTAGCAGGTTGAGTAGAGAACCGACCTGTGCATCTTGACATTTATGGGACGATGAACCTGCCTGATCACCTGTTTCCCTTCCATCACTCCCCCTGTATAATCCACAAGAGATAAAGATTAGTTTCCTAAGAAACTCAGCAGTGAAACTATTATCACAAGTGGTCTTCAGTGAACACCAAAGCTATTTTGTCTATAGATTATGATATCTATGCGTTGAGCTGATTGAAAATAAAATATATGGTCATATTATTTAGTGAACAAGAACAACTCAAACATGCTACCATATGAAATTCACCAAATACAATGCACAGGTAGTACCGCAGACCCTGTAGCACAGGGTGATAAGCCCCCTTTCATTACTTGGATTATTAGCCAAGAGAATCAGTCACATTAAGTGGTAAGATTATGTTCGATACCAATTGGAGATAAGATTAGCCCTTGTTATCAATTAGATTATTTGGTTTCTCAGGGGGCAGTGCGAAGCATAAAAGGGCAACCCGCAAAACACATTCATCAGGCAATAATTCAATCTGTTCTCAGTCTCCCTTCTCCTACTTGCCCTTGTGGTGTAACTGTGGTTGCGCCACTTTGGGTTCAAGGCTATCTAGTATCTAGGATGGCTCTGTCATACGTACATCAACAAAACAAATGCTTTCAGCTACAGATCCAAACTAATTCCCAATTAGTTATTATACTACTCATGGTTAGTGAGTTCCAAGTTCCAACAGTTCATTCTGTACACTGATAAGAAAAAGATTAACTTGGCATTACAAAATACTATGCGCAGTTTGTCCATGACAAGATCTTTATTAAATCCTCATAGTGAACACCAAATTCATCATGTATACAATAGATCCATGAGCTGCTGGCAAAACTTGCCCAATCTTGTAATTTCTACAGAAGCCTGACTTTGTGGCTGTTGTAATTTCTACAGACATAGAATACTCCATGAAATTCCTTTCTCCAATGCACTAGTGCCCTAACAAATGATAGTAGTCAACCTATATGCAGGGAAGTTGTCACAGTGCTACTGCCTACTGAGACCACTAAAGTTGTCGTATTTAATTTTGGAATGTATGTACTTTTAAACTGAACCAAATAAATCCAGTGGGTTGAATTTGTGAAAATCACATGCAAAATGATTAGAAAAGATATTAGTTTAAACATACCCAGTTGAGAGAGTGGGGTATCAACATCATCCACGAAAAAAGGGTAATCATACAGATCATCTTGCTGAGGAGAATCACACAAGGAGAGCGCAGAGAACCCGCCAGGTTCATCTTTATTGTCCTTGCCTTGCATATTACATGTCAATGGTGACTAACAGATCAACTTAATCAATATGATACAATTGGATCTCAGCTGAACTGATGCAGCCATTTCATTTATAATCACAATTCAGCAGCCTGTGTAGAGTAAATTTAAGGCAAGACACAACAGAAAAATATCAAGACAGACAAATTGCTCAGAACATAGAAAAGGAAGATCCAGAATCCATAATATCATCCAAAATTAGTTTTGAGTTACTCAAAAAAGAAAAAAAAAATCAAAAGATCATTAACCATTTCTTCATTGCTCAACTATACTACAAAATGATTTTTTTTACAAATGCTTTACTCTCATCAAGGATCAGTGGGACTTGTTCACGATCCGAAGCAGTTTTTGCAACATGCGTAAAAAAAGAGCTAAAAATCGAGTATCTGGTTACAGGTTATTGGTTCAATACAAGAGTAGGCAACTTTGCATGTGCCATGAAAACTGCCATCAAAATTGGTAGCTGGGTCAAGTTTGGTAAACATAACTTAGCAAGAAACATAGAGTCATAGAGATAAAGATTAGGCTCAAAGTTGAATTGGCTCATGTAATTAGCATTAGTTGTGATACTTGGGCAGATGGGCTCTAAATAACTCTATTTTATATTTATATAAATACACATATATTACTGTTTATGTATTTATTTTTCTTTTTGCTAAAACGGTCAATGTAATTCTGCTCCACCTTGCTCTAGAAAATGAACTGATACAATGAAGGCTCCAAATATAAACCTGTTACGCTAAAGTTAGAACTCCATCCTTTCAAATTATAAGTCGTTTCACTTTTTTTGCTTCAATTTTAACTGCTCATCTTATTCAAAAAATTATGCAAAATATCATATATTTTTGTTATAATTTTCTTTTTTATTAAACACTCTTCAAGAATGGCTTAAATTTGACTGTATTCGCACAATTTTTTTAAATAATATGAGTGGTCAAACTGTAGGTAAAAAAAAAAATCAAACGACTTATAGTTTGAAACGGAGGGAGTTACTGAAGAACAAAGATTATAAGCTAAGAGCATCTCCAGCAGCCTAGCCAAATTAGACTATTCATATCTTCATTTGGCTATCCACTCCAAAAAATTCCCTCTCCATATTATTCACCGCTCCAGCAGACTAGCCAAATCTCAGTCTCCAAGTCTCATTCCCTATGTTTTATTGGAATCCAAATCATTTGTAATCGATCATTTTTTTATTTATTTATTTTTGCAATTGTCCTAATTTGAACAGTCGTTGCACGAGCTCAAAGACCATAAATGAACTTGAACCATAGCTTAGCAAGATCATAATTCATAGGCAATCTATTCCCACTGTAAACACATAAAAATATCAACATACAAGGATCAGCATACAAGGAGTAAAGGAATAATTTTTCCCCAGGTGCATCACCCAAAACACAGATGCATTTTCTCTATTCAGACATTCAGTTAACTGACGAAGTGTTCAGGATGCAGCTTCTTCATATTCTCCTCCCCAAATCTGCAGAAATCCCCATCCCAATCTTATTCCCCCCGTCTCAAATCAAGGCAATCCCCGTCTTAATCTAGTTTTTGTGTTTCCCCCATTCAAATATGCTCAAATCATCCTTTTTTTATCGCAATCGGCTGCTGCCAGTGACAGTCAGGACCTGAAGGCTCAGGATTTCTGCATCATCGGCGTCGCCCGCCCACACACCCAGCGGCGCTTGCTCAGATCGCTATCGTCGCTCCCCGCCAGGCCGCCACCAAGCTCGCTCCATCACCATCCAAGACTCGGATGCACAGCGCTCGTGCCCGAGCACGCACGCTGGAGGTTCACGCCAAGAACTAAGATTAGAGAGCAAAGGACTTTTACCTGGATACTTGCCTACGTTGGTGACGACCTGTGGCACCGTCTGCAGATACGCCGGAGTTGAGGCATCCGACAGCGTGGAGGGCATTGCCATCTGCAAGTACGCCGGAGCTGGGGCAGCCGGCGGCGCGGAGGGCATTCGGGGCGAGGAGGACACGAAAATGGGGAGTGTAACACTCTAATTTTGCTCATCACATTAAAATCAATGTAGGCAACAATTTTCTTAGTCTTTGTTGTTTTAGGAGAATATTAAATTGCAAATTCAAATCTTGGCCCATAAATATTTAAACAACATTTAAATTAGAGTCAATAAAGTTTTTGTTGCATTCATGCTGGTTGCATATATTTTGAATGTTGTTTGAATTTTGAAAAGGTTTGCAAAAGTTTAAACTAAAGTTCAAACTCTTTCCCTTTCTCTCTTTCTAGCCCAAACCAGCTTTTCAGCCCATCTCGCGCCGCGGCCCAGTTCGTGCTTTGTTCCCAGCCCAGCGCGGCCTGGCCTGCTCTCCCTCTCTCTCTCCCTTTGTCTCGCTGACAGGTGGGACCGCCTTGTCATCTTCTTCGTCGCGCCGTGAGCGAGGAGAACTCGACGGCGAGTCCGAGTCCCGGCCGCAGCCGCCTCCGTCTCGTTTTTCCCCTTGCGCAAGCTGCTCCGGACTATTTTAGGCGACGTCGAGCCCTTGTCCCCAACCCAGTTCAAGCCGAGCCGTTGCCTCTGCAGTCGCTAGAACCGAGCGCAGCCGCCCAAACCCTAGCTCCGCCGCCGTCGCGATTCCCGCTCGCCAAGCTGCTGCTGCCGCGCTAAGCTTGCCGCCGAGCTTCGTGTGAAGGTAAGGAACCTTCTGAGCCTCTTCTTGTTGTTTTTCCTCGCCCGTAGCCGCCGCGCCACCATCCTCACCTTGGCCGAGCC
The DNA here is from genome assembly GCA_015342445.1 of Digitaria exilis. NCBI lineage: Eukaryota > Viridiplantae > Streptophyta > Magnoliopsida > Poales > Poaceae > Digitaria > Digitaria exilis. The sequence continues at coordinate 21,511 of JACEFO010001776.1, read as the reverse complement.
GCCATTGTCGCCGCGGGCCTCTTCCAGTGCGCAAACCTCCGCTTAGAGATGCCAAAACGGGTTTCCCGTAGTCCCCGCTAGCTCTCAAGCCTTGAATCGAAGAAAACCGAGCTTCCTAGGTCCCGATTTCCCAACTCCGGCGAGGTTTCCGGCGAAGCGCCGCCGCGCGTCGTCGCCAGCGCCGCCGCGGTTCGCTCCGTTTGTTTTCAGCCCTTAGATCTTGATCGAGCGGCCGTGATTAGATCCAGCCGAACCGGTGTGCGATTTTGCAGAAAGCCCCCTGATCTTTTTAGAAATCAACCCGCGGTCCAACCCAGTTCAAAAATAATTAGATCTAGGTCCTTTTCTTTTTGTTTAGGCCCCTGATCTTTCTAAAAATAGAATCCGCCGTCCTGTTTGGTCGTTTTTCACAAAAGTCCTTCTGTCTTTATATAAAATTACGTTTTAGGTCCCTGGTTTCTTCTGTTTAAGCCCCTGGAAGGTTAGATTTAGTTCAAAGAAGCCCCTAAACCTTGTTTTAGCCATATCTTGATCGTTTTAAGTCCGTTTCGAGTGATCTTTGCGCTCAAGCGATCGTCTCTTCATCAAGAATAGTTCTAGACACGTCTTTGCGTCTTTAAAAGTTGTAGGGTGTATTGTTTTGCTCTTATTGATTGAATGCTTGTGCGAATCGTGTAGAGAACGGTCCGTTCGAGGGAGATCAAGATCAAGTCTACGAGGAGGAGCCACCGCAGTATTTTGAGCAAGGCAAGTGGATTTCCCCCTCTGCATACTCTTTTGAACCCATACACATTGCATGACAACAAAGTTTATATTCATGTCCGCGATGCATTAATTTGATGGGTCCTATGTAAGGATGACTAGTCTTTTACACCTAAGCCTCGATACACCGGGTTTACTTTTATGTTGGGTAGCTATGCTAGATGCTTAACCTTGGTTCATGATGGGTTCTATCCAACATTGATGAATATCCCTATTATTGATATCTTGTTATGTTAAAACAAGATCACCATGTTAATCGGAACATGGAGAACCACCCAGGATTAACCGTACAACCACAATACTATATGGCTCTGGTCTTGGCTAATTAATTAGAAACCTTGGTTAGGAATGATCTTACCGAAAGGGCATGGGGGTGGCGGTTGACGGTGTATAGCCCGGTTCTCTCGGGAAGTGGGCTTGGCTAAGACACTATACCCGTTAGGGAGGGTTATGCCTGCTTCCGATCCGGAAACCTTAGCGGATTGTTTCTAACTAGGGAATCTTTGTAAAGGCCTCGTAGTGTCCCTATGCAGTCACACCTCGGAAGTGTGGTACGTGCCTGGCCCGCACTGCATGGTTGGGTCCAAAGTTCTTCGGAGCTTTTACGCGAATTGTGGTGAAAGTGTACAACCTCTGCAGAGTGTAAAACTGTTATAACAGCCGTGTTCGCGGTCATGAACGGCCTGGACCCTCACGTGATTAAACTATCGAAACATGAAATCAAATCATTGCATGCATATGTTATTGGTTATGTTTATGATTTACTTTATGCTTACTTATTGTTAATATGGGGTGGTATATACTTATATCTTAGTAAATAGTTGCTTGTCAATAAAACTTGACCAGCTAAAATGCTGACCGCTGCAAACCAAGCCTTTCCTTGATAGCTTGCATATTTCCCCCACTTGTTGAGTACCAACCATAAGTGTACTCATCCTTGCTTATATTGGATCAGAAGGTAATAATGGAGCGGAGTACCTCAGCGATCTTGATGAGTTCTAGGCGTGTGTTCCACCAGTCAGATGCCTGTGGAGTGCTTTTGGAGTTATCGTCTTTAGTTATCGTGTGAACCAGTTTATTTCGGCCTTCGCGCCTTAGTCGTGAGTGTAGTAAATACTTTATTTATTAAATATTCGTTTGAGTACTGTTTCTGCTATTCACTCACGGTCTATCATATGTGTGAAATTTGATCCTGGCACACATTTGAGATGTACTCGGTTTTCTTTCTAAAACCTGGTATGACAGGGAGTGAGCGCGGGAACGGAAATGGCACGCGGGAAAAAGGAGGCGGGCGTCTGGCAACCTTGGAAAATCAGGATGGCGTAGCGGCATGGCCGGCCAAATTTGCCGTTGCGAGAGGGTAGGATGGCGAGTGTACAGTGTTAGCGAGCCTAATGCTGAGTCTGCTGGACCGTGCGCTTTTCTGTTTAGCTACCCGTATAGCGATGCCCAGCCTGATAACCAGGCTGCTGGAGATGCTCTAACACTTGGTCCATTATCCACTATAAGACTCCAACACATGTATGCAAATAATTCTAGGTCAGGACTTTAGGCATCCCTACGAATTTTGTCAGTTTCAAAGCTTCCACTAGTCAGAAAGATCCAATATTTAATTCTCGAGAATTGGAGTTCACACAGAAGTAAGTATCAAGACAGCTGAGCATCTGCAGAACAGCAGAAGTAGATTCATGAATCACCTTATTTCTTGATGACAAGGTTGAACACAGATCACCCATCCGAAGTCCTTCCAACATCCCAATCAAACGGCCACACTCCGATGGGGTGATGTGATGTGTGAAGCTTAAACAGTAAGCTAAACAGTAATTGCACAGTAAAAGAATGAATAAAGAATAACTAAGAAGATAAGAGAATTAGAAAGAAGGTCCTCGTTCCGTCCTGATTGGGGACGGAACCGACCAAGGGATGTCGGTCCCTCCGGTGAGCAGCAATATAAATAGAAGGGGTCAAACCCCGTGAAAGCCACCGATCGGCTCGTCGCTGTCATCACCGGGAAATCCACCGACACACAAGCACAAGCACTAGAACAAGAACAAGAGCAAGATCACAAGAAGAAGAACGAGATGGGAGGCTCTAATGACCAAGGTATGTCCAATTAAGTTCACGGTGGTTCCATTCTTGAGCTAAAAGATCCTAGAAATCTAACAATGGCATCAAGAGCTCGGGTTAGCATCAAAATGGAACCCCTGCAACATCACAATTATGCTACTCGTGACAATCAAGTAGTTCTTGTTCTTGTTGTTCATCAATTTCATGATTCATGTTACTGTTAAGATGAAATTTTGCCCTGTTAAGATGCAATCATGCCCAAACTTAAGACCAAGGGTTTCGGTATAAGATTTTGAGAAGGAGGGGAAGACGACTTCATGAAAAACCAAGGAAAATCCCCAAATCCCGAAAACAGTGAAATCCCCAAATCCAAAGAACCCTAACCCTAATCGAATGGGAAAGAGATGCCATGAGCTTACCTGGTGACCACCGTATCGCCATGGACGCCGTGGTGAAGCTCGCCGTCGCCGCCACGGACCCGTGGTCGGTCTCGAGCGCGCGGTAGGCGGGGCCTCAGGGCACCGACGAGCTACGCTCGACGGAGCTGCGTGCAGGCCACGGCCGCACGCACCTCCGGTGAGCAAGGCTCGGCGGCGCCACCACCTACTCTGGCGTGCGCTGCTCCTCCGGCGCCGTCACCTCCCGCTCGCGTGCCGCCGCCGTCGGGTGAGAGGAGAGAGAGGGGGGAGAAAGAATGAGATTAGGGCGACTTTGGAAGCAAATGCCTAATTAACCCCGGGAGAAATGACCCGACGGGGATAGTTTGTGGATTTCCGAATCCCCTCCACGATAGGGCGCGGCCGCCTCCTCCCCGTCGGCTGTTTGGAAGAGGTTGACGTGATCAAGCGAGGAACGAGGAAAGTGGAGGGAGTTGTTCTGTCCGGCTGTATGTACACCCGTCAGCTTTTCGTCAGCTTTTTTTAAAAACATTTACGTACACCCGTCAGCTGATATTGATTTTGTCAGCATTTTCTACCAACAGCTCATCTGCTTCTGAACAAGCCCACGCATAGGAAATTTAGAAAGAATAAAAAAACAAGAATAAATCAGAAAAATAGAAAATGATAGAATCTCATAGATCCCTATTGACACTAGAAAACATGAAAGATGGGAAAGGTAGCTTCATTCTATATGAATATTCAAATTACAGTATATCCATACAACCATAGAAAATTACAACGAAGGTCACTTCTGACTTCTTACAATATTTGAATCAAATCAAATACCATCCAATATCCAGTAAAACTGTAGCTCGACACTATACATATTTTATTTGACTTGTGTACTGATCAAAGTAGCTGATATATGAATTTCCTGCAAAATGCATTATCAAAATGAATTGTAATATAAATGACTGAAGAAAGTAAATACCTGATTGCCTTGTTACACGTACACAACTGCAATGTGAAAAGTAATCCTCTCTCTGTGATCTAACCACTTTGACTGAATCAGTTGACTCCTTGTTAAGCCAAACCTTAACTGAAACACTGAACCTGACTGTATCATGCAAATCACGCCAAATTAATAGTAGCCTATCTAATCTGTTAGAGACCTAAGCCACAATATAAATTTGATCTAAGATTGCCATACATATACTTGCACAACAGATACATTCTGGCTCCATAGATCACAGTATTGTATGAACTGAGCAATGAAATAAATAAAAATCAGGTAGTAATGAATATACACCAGCTGCTTGTCAATTCTTGGAACCCTAGCTATAGCAAATCATATCCATAAACCAATCTACTCTAATCCCATCAAATTGAGAATTAGCTCCATCGTAGAAGGAAGTGCACTGGGAAGATAGTACCTACGTCTGAGTAACAAGTAATGTCTAAACCATCAAGAATCAATTTGTTCTTTGATCTAAGCCACAATCATTTGTAAGAAACTTGAGCTTTAAATCCACATAAATCCCCAACCTTATGGAAGACTTTGCTAGCTCAAAGCAAAGCAGACTCCAACTAGAGTTACCTTCCTCCAGATCCTACATGGAATCCAGCAAACCTCCCTTCCCTGTACCACCATCCTCAGTTTTCATCTCTATTGCCTAGATCTGAGAAATATAAGTCACACCAACACTACTGCATGAGAAGAAAATCAGGAAGCCTATCGGCTATCGAGGTGGTTTCCGAAGGGAGAGGTGGCAGCATACCCATCAAGCCTTAGAGATGAGGAAGTGGAGCAACTGTGGCAACAGGGGCACCGAGCGGTGATGGCGTCTGGACGAGGAAACGCGGACGCGACGGCATTGTAGTCGATGGAGAACTCACCTCCTGGATGGGGAGGAAGACTGGTGGCGCCTTGATGTGGAGTGGAAGGAGGGACACTGGGCAGTGATTCTTGGACACGGGGGTCGTCGCCGACGAGGACGGAGGGGAGCAGGAGCAGGGAGGAGAGCGGCTGGGACATGGAGAAGTCCGAGAGGAGCACGCAGGCGGCCGGGTGGTGGAGTAGGTGTGGCGCGAGGAGGGCCGGGTAGGCGCTAGGGCGGCGAAGCCTGGACGGAGGAGGCAGGGGCGAGGATGGAGGCGGAGCGACCAGGAAGGCGGAGAGGCGACTGAGGAGACGGAGGCGGCATGCTCGGGGAAGCGGCGCCCGAACCCTCGAGGTGGGGAGCGCTCGCTTCGGGGAAAGCGCGTGGATGGGGTCGGAAACCCCCGTCTCGTGGGCTTCCAAACGAGGAGGGCGATTGGGCCTGTGGAAATTTTCGCGTGGGCTTTACGACCCGGGGAAAACGCTAGGATCCCCGCGGGGATAAGAGTTTCCAAAGTGGCCCTTAGGGTTCGCGGGAGGGCTGGCCGGCCGCCGGTTTTGATCCGACCGCGGGCGACGCTCGCCGTCGGATCGCAATCCGACGGCCGCAGCGGTCGGCCGCCCCGCGGGCCTAACAGACCGGCGCGGCAGCGCTGCTTTTCCCGCCCAGGCCCAGGTTTCCGGGCCTGGAGCCCGTGGGGCAGGCGGCGGGCGGCAAATGGGCCAGGCCAAATACGGCCCGGTTAATAAAAGCGGCCCAGTTAAAAATTCTTTAATGTTTTTTTCATTTATTTATTAACTGGGCTGCACAGTTAATGGGCCGCATAGTATTGGGCCGAAATTAGTGATGGGCTAAACAAATGCTGAAATTTAAGTTTAATTTTGAAAATTACAATTATGATTATTGTTTTATGTTTATATTTTAGTTGATGATAATGGGTACACTAAGAACCTTTATCTTAATAATTATTTGAAATTTATTTATTTCATGGTATTTACCTTATGTTTATTGTTCAAGCTATTTTTTATGTGATTATAAGTTATTTCCGCTGCAATAAAACCTCCAACTAAGTGTGGCAAGTAATTGTCATTCTGGCCAAAGCTGATTGATAATTATTTTGTTGCAAAGTTTTATTAATTCAATTCAAATCTGGCCAAAGTTGTTTTGATTGAATTGATAAAAGAAGTCATATGAAATTGAATAAAGTGTGGTTGGTATTTATTTTTCTGGCCAAAGCTAATTAATAAATACTTAGTCACAAAATTTTATTGTTCATTTCCTTTTCTGGCCAAAGCTGATTTGGATTGTTCAATAAAAGAAGGTGTTTATTAAATAATGTTGATTTTCTATAATGCAGCATCTTATGCCTCACAAATTGCCGGAATGGTGGGCAATATAGAACAACTTAATGGAAGCAATTATGCCTCATGGAAGGAAAAGCTAGAGATTACTCTAGCACTGTTGGATATTGATTATGCCCTACATCATAATGCTCCGGTTGAGCCTAAACCGGAAGATGAAAATTATGAGGTCATCAAGAAAGAATATGATCAAGCAAAGGCAAAGTGGAATATATCAAACCGTAAATGCCTTATGATCATAAGAAGGTCCATCATTGACACTATAAGGGGAACAATTCCTGACACTCAGACAGCCAGAGATTATCTTCCTAAAGTGGAGGAAGAATTCAAAGGTTCTTCTAAAGTTTATGCTACCACTCTAATCAAAAGGTTAGTTGGTGAAAAATATGATGCTGCTGGAAGTCTGAGGGAGCATATCATGAAGAAATGTGACATGGCTGCCAAACTTAAGTCAATGGAAATGGAAATTTCAGATGGTTTTCTTGTCTATTTTATTATGTCATCACTGCCCCAGGAGTTCTCTCCATTTGTGATAAATTATAATTCTATGAAAACAAAGTGGGGCATCGATGAGTTAATTGCCATGTGTGTGCAAGAGGAAGAAAGGCTTAAGGCAGAAAGGATTGATCATGCAAATTAATTCAAACACTCCGAGAAGAAAAGATACAATAAATTTAAGAAGGAGTATTTGAAGCCTAAGCCTAGTAAGTTCAAAGAGAATGGGAAATGTTATAATCAATCCAAACAGGATAAGGATGGAGGAAATCCAAATGCAGATGAGAAAAGCAAAGAAAAGGATGGGTGCTACTTTTGTAGAAAAAGTGGCCACCGTCAAAAGGACTGCATTGGGTTTATGAGATGGCTCAGTAAGAAAGGTACTGATGTTATTTCTTTTGTTGATGAATCCCTGTATATTGATTATGGCACCAATTCTTGGTGGATTAACTCAGGCGTAACAATCCATGTTGCAAATTCCTTGTAGGGATTCACTACGAGGAGGATCCTAAGAAGAGGGGAAATAAGAATTAAAGTCGCTAATGGAGTTGAAGCCGAAGTAAAAGCCATGGGAGACTTTGCACTTACACTTCATACTGGCTTTAGACTTTGGTTGCATAATGTTCTTTATGTACCCTCAATGAAAAGGAACTTAGTTTCGGTTTCTTGTTTAGATGATGGTGGTTATCGTTGTACTTTTGGAGACAATAGATGTATAATTATGTATGACAAAAGAGAGGTTGGTCTCGGCGTTAGATGGGAACAACTTTACCAAATCTCTATGCTATGTTGACTCCTCGAATGCGAACATCAGTAGCAAACGCAAACATAATGATAATGAGACTTCTTCGAAATTGTGGCATTGTCGTTTAGGCCACATTTCGAGGGGGGGAATTGAGCATCTCATTAAAGAAAATATTCTCCATCCTTTAGATTTCTCAGATGCAAATGTCGAACATTGTATTGATTGCATCAAGGGAAAATATTCAAAGAAAATTAAGAAAGGTGCAAATCGAAGCTCGGGAGTTTTAGAAATAATTCACACAGATATTTGTGGACCTTTTAATGAGAAGTCAGTGGATGGTTATGACTCATTCATCACTTTCACCGATGATTACTCCCGCTATGGATATATTTATCCAATCATAGAAAGATCCGAGGCATTAGACAAGTTCAAAATCTTCAAAGCAGAAGTTGAAAATCAACATGATCGAAAAATCAAAATTGTGAGGTCTGACCGTGGTGGTGAGTACCACGGAAGACATACACCTTATGGCCAAACTCCTAGACCTTTTGCACGGTTTTTGGAAGAAAATGGCATTAAGGCCCATTATTCAGCACCGGACGAACCCCAGCAAAATGGAGTGGCTGAAAGACGTAATCGTACTCTTATTGATATGGTACGAAGTATGTTAAGCCACTCTACTCTGCCGGTGAATTTATGGATGGAAGCTCTAAAGATGGCCGCACATATCCTTAATAGGGTTCCCAGCAAATCAGTTTCTAAGGCACCTTTTGAATTATGGACTGGGAGAAATCAACTCTAAATTACTTACATGTGTGGGGCTGTCCTGTTGAACCTCGAGTTTTCAATCCAAATATGGGAAAGTTAGACCCCAAGACAATCAGTTGTCATTTTATTGGTTATCCTGGTAAATCAAAGGCATATCGATTCTATTGCCCAAATCAGTTTACTATGTTTATAGAAACAAGACACGCTGTGTTCTTGGAAGATGATGTGATCAGGGGGAGTATGAAATCTAGGGAGATTGATTTAGAGGAGAAAAGGAACCATGTTCCGATGCCTAGGATTGAAGATCCTATTTTCCCTGCATATGCAAATGTTGCACCTCTAATTCAAGGAATCGCCGATGCAATACCTGCTGAATCTCCTGCAATTACTACAAGTAATGCATCTACTAATGAGGAACTTAATGAGAATGTTCAGCAGCCTGCGGTTGTGGCAAATGATCAAAATAAGGAACAACCACTCAGAAGGTCACAACCAGAAAGGAAATCAGCTATTCTAAGTGATTATGTCACTTATTTGACAGAACTCATGAATCACACAGGAGAAGATATCAGTGAAATATTGGAGGTTGATCCCACATCATTTAAAGAGGCAATGAAAAGTGAACATTCGCATGAATGGCTTAATGCTATTGAAAGTGCATATGGCCCCCTAGTTGGTTTTGGTGATGATGACAATCACAATTTGGAGGTTTCATGTTTCCATTGAGTATTTGCAGGGCTTACACGAAGAAAAATCAAAAGAAATATAATACATGTCCCCTACGCAAACGATATGGTGAAAAGCTCAAATGGATAGCTAAATATAATTTTTTATCTTTGTCTTGAGTATAGGATCACCGTACTATCAAGAGGGACGTGTCTGTCAAGTCAAATGATGCCTAGAAGTAATTTTTGGATGATCACCTAACTTTGAGAGAGAGCATTTTTCTCACTAACAAGGGCAGCCGGAAATTCCGGTGTTGGGGTCGGAATTTCCGGGTTTTACAGAGAGCGACCGGAAATTGCATCGGATTTTCCTGTGGGGGCTGAATTTTTCAGCCTAAGTCCCCTGTGACCGGAATTTCCGGTCTCTGGCCGAATTTTCCGGGTTTCACAGAGAGAGACCGGATTAAATTTAGGATTTTCCGGTGTGACTCTCCGTACTGAGTTTGATATAGGGTGGACCGGAAATTCCGGTCGCCCCGACGGAATTTCCGGTCATCTGACAAGCATAACGGCTAGTTTTTGAATGACCTCTATAAATAGCCCCCATACCCCTTCATTTGATGCTGCTGGTTCTCCACTGAAAGAAAGACTTTGAGCTCGCCATTTTCACTCTCCCAACCTTCCTTGAGCCAATCTTTGAGAGGATTCAACTAGGGTTTGGATTGGGGAGAGATTTGAGTGAGAAAAGTGATTGGTTCATCTCTAGAAGCACTCAAGGCATCATTTGATTGGCAATCTCGTTTGTTACTCTTGGAGCTTGACTCCTAGACGGTTTGAGGTTGCTTGGGAGTGTCTCAATTCGTGTGAGCACCCCAAGAAGTTCGTATTACCCTCTCTAGTGTGAGATTTGTGAAGGAAAGTCAATCTAGACCTTTGTGGTCGATTGATCGAGGAAAAGAGTTGGAAGAGACTCTACCCTTTGTGGGTTCCTCAACGGAGACGTAGCTCCTTTGTGGAGTGAACTTCGGGAATAAATCTTGTGTCTCATTTCCTTTACGCATTTCATATTGCTTTTCATATCTTGTATTGACCCGATCTATTTGCTTGTGTTGTTCCGCTGCTTCTAATCATATACACTAGCATCTAGGTCATCATTGCAAGGTTTCTATTCAAGTAGAATCTTTATCTAGGCTTTGAATTTTGAATCTCGAGCAACTCCACCTTGCTGTCGGAAATTCCTGAGCTGACCGGAAATTCCGATTCCGGAATTTCCGGCCAGGCACCGGAATTTCCGGCCTGAACTGATTTTGTGAGTTGAGAATTGTTTCAGATTTCGATCGGAGCCTATTCACCCCCCTTCTAGGCATCCTAAAGACCTTTCAATTGGTATCAGAGCGTAGGTCTCTTGATCAAGGCTTAACCGCTCAAGAGAAGGATGTCGAGGTATGGGATAGAAGAAGTGGATGTTGAAAGAGTTGAAGAAGAGGTGAATCCGTCGATTCAACCTCAAGGTGATGACGTGCAATCCGTCAAGTCGAGGACAAGTGCCAAGTCCAAAGGGAGCAACAAGTCAAAGAAAAGCTCAAAGTCCAAGAACCAAAAATCAAAGAAAGATGAAGAACCAAGCTCAAGCTCATCAAGCTCAAGCTCAAGCTCAAGCTCAAGCTCAAGCTCAAGTGACGACTCGGGTGATGATGAAGCCAAGCAAAAGAAGAAGAAGCGCGAGGCCAAATTGGCAAAGAAGATGTTCAAGAAGTGGATGGAGTTGAACATCGACGAAGAAAAGAAGAAGAAGACCAAAAAGGGGTTTGCACAAATTCCTTTGAATTATGATGAATTCAATAAGTTTTCTTCTACAAATTTTCAATCAATTCATTTAGGAAAGGCTCCGTACTTTGATGGAACTAACTATCCTAAATGGGCTTATGATATGAAAATGCATCTTTTCGGGCTTCACCCTTTGCTTTGGGAGATTGTGAATGTAGGTGTGAAGGTGCCCAAGAATGGAAAGATGACTCTGGAGCTAGCACAAGACTACTACCGCAATGCTCAAGCCGCTAGAGTCATCACAAGCTCCTTGTCACTACAAGAGTTCAACAAGATTCAAAATGTTGAAGTGGCAAAGGACATTTGGGAAATTCTCAAGGAGTCACATGAGGGAACCGACATGATCAAAGAGGGAAAGATTGATGTGATCAACAAGAAGCTTGAGGGTTTTGTCATGCTTGATGATGAAACCATCCAACAATGCTTTGATAGGCTCATGGCACTCATCAATGAAATAAGAGCTCTTGGTTATGAAGATTGGAGTGATTTCAAGGTCACCAAGAAGATGTTGGATGCATACTCGCCAAACAACTATGCCATTGCTGCTATGATTAGAAGAGATCCATCCTATAGAAAGATGGCATCGGTCCAACTTCTTAGTGAGCTCACACAACATGACCTAGCCGAGAAAATGGCAAGTGAGGCTCGCAAGAAAAGAAGTGACTTGGACATAGCATTGAAGGCAAAAGAAGAAACGGATGAGAAGGTCAAGTCATCCAAGGGCAAGAAGGCGACATCAAGTGATGAGGAAGAAAGCACCGATGAAGAGATTGTTCTCTTAATGAAGAAGTTCAAGAGTTTCATGAAGAAGAGAAGCTTCAAGAAGAACTTTGGTGGCAAAGACAAGAGAAGAACCAAGAAGAGGTCGTGCTATGAGTGTGGTGAGTATGGGCATTTCATTGCCGAGTGTCCTAACAAGGACAAGAACAAGGAAGGGGAGAAAAGAGGCAATTTCAACAAAGAAGACAAGCCTCAAGAGTACAAGAAGAGCTTTGATCACAAGAAAAAGAAGTATCAAAAGCAAGCTCATCTTGGTATGGAATGGATTTCAAGTGATGAAGAGTCCGAAGATGAAGAAATGGCAACCATAGCCATTCACAAGCCATCTTCTTCATCCTCACGCCTCTTCAACAACCTCTCAAGTGATGATGAGGATGACGTCGCTCATTGCTTCATGGCCAAGGGCGCTAAGGTGAAATCCAAATCCAACTACTCCTCCTCTATCTCTTCATCTAGTGACATAGAAAATGATTTTGAAGATGAAGAAGCTTTGTTTGAGCTAGGTCTAATAGAGAAATTTGGAAAGAAAGGCTTTAAAGAAATTAAAAAGCTTTTGAAGAAATTGGATAAAAGAGAAACCTCTCTTTCAATGCAAGAAGACTTGCTCATCCTTGAAAAGGAGAGAAACCTTGCATTGGAAGAGGAGTTAGCCGAAGAGAGATGTAAGGTTGAGAAGTTAGCTATTGACTTGTCTCTAACTAATAACTCTAAAGAGAAGGCATCCAAGGATCTCTCCTTGGCAAATGACTCTCTTGCTAAACTAGAGAGTTCTTATAGTAAACTTCAAAATAGCTTCTCATGCTTAGAGGTCAAACACAAAGATCTTGAAGTTAACTATAAAACTCTTTTGGATAGCACCTCTTCTCAATCTAAGGCTTCCCTTGATTCCAATGTCTCCACTAGTGAAGGATGTGCTAAATGTGATAATATTGATATAAACGCTTGTCTCACTAACCTTGCCAAGCTAGAGGTTTCCATCAAGGCTAAGGATGATCAAATCAATAGATTGAACATGCTTGTAAGTCAAGGATATTGCAATGATGAGAAATTCAAGGGCAAGCACCAATACACCACATGGAGACATCCCAAGGTGACCGATGGTCTTGGTCACACTAGGGGTGAAAAGGTGAATGGTAGGCACCTCATCAAGGGAAAGGAGCATGTCAACTTCGTGAAATCCAAGAACCTTGGTGAGTTGATGGATGTGGCTCATGGAGTGAAGAAGGGTGGTGTGAGTAAGGACACCACTCCTAAGGTGAAGGTTGACAAGAAGGCTAAGAGCAAGGTGAAGGCTAAGGATATTCATAAGCCATCACCTAGCTACACAAATGATTACATGGTCACCATGGATGAGAACAACAAAGTGGTGGTCAAGTATGTTGGTGCCTACACTAAAAGGAACATTCTTAGGAGTGTGTGGATACCAAGGATGTTTTCGGCTAACCTCAAAGGACCCAAATCTTTTTGGGTACCTAAACCCCGAGCTTAACCTTGTTTTGTAGGCTTACTCCTCCGGTGGCACAGGATGGGTGCTTGATAGTGGATGTACAAATCATATGACCGGAGGAAAGGAGTTGTTCACTTCATTTGAGCCATACAACGAATCCGTTGAAAAGATTGTATATGGAGATAATAGCAAGGGGGAGGTAATTGGTCATGGTAAAATTGCTATCTCAAATGACCATTCAATTTCAAATGTATATCTTGTTGAATCCTTAGGATATAACTTGCTTTCCGTTTCACAACTTTGTGAAATGGGTTATAATTGTCTCTTTACTAATGAGGGTGTGACCGTCTTTCGAAGAGAGGATTCCTCTATTGCATTTACGGGTCGCTTGAAGGGTAAACTCTATTTGGTTGATTTCACAATTGATAGAGTGACACCCGAGACTTGTTTAGTGGCAAAATCTAGCATGGGTTGGCTTTGGCATCGCCGGCTTGCTCATGTTGGGATGAGGAACTTGGCCAAACTTCAAAAGGGCGGGCACATCCTAGGACTAACCAATGTTGTGTTTGAGAAAGATAGGTTGTGTGGAGCATGCCAAGCCGGAAAACAAGTTGGAGCTCCACATCCCGGCAAGAACGTCATGACGACCACAAGACCTCTCAAGCTCCTACACATGGATCTTTTCGGTCCCGTGGCTTATATAAGCATTGGTGGTAACAAATACGGTCTTGTTATTGTTGATGATTATTCTCGCTTCACTTGGGTGTTCTTTTTGCAAGATAAAAGTGAAGTGCAAGATGTGTTGAAAAAATTCATCAAGAGAGCTCAAAATGAGTTTGAAGTCAAGGTCAAGAACATAAGAAGTGACAATAGAACCGAGTTCAAGAATACAAAGGTGGAAGAGTTTCTTGATGAAGAAGGGATCAAGCACGAGTTCTCTGCTCCCTATACCCCTCAACAGAATGGTATAGTGGAGAGGAAGAATAGAACACTCATTGAAGCCGCAAGAACCATGCTTGACGAGTACAAGACGCCGGACAACTTTTGGGCGGAAGCAATCAACACGGCGTGTCATGCAATCAACCGCCTCTACCTTCACAAGATTCTCAACAAGACCGCATATGAACTCCTAACCGGTAACAAGCCTAAGGTGCATTACTTTAGAGTTTTTGGATGCAAGTGTTTCATACTTAACAAAAAGCCCAAAAGTTCAAAGTTTGCACCTAAGGTTGATGAAGGTTTCTTTCTTGGTTATGGTACTAACGAACATGCCTACCGAGTCTTCAACAAAACCACCGGTTGTGTTGAAACCTCCGTAGATGTGAAATTTGATGAAACCAACGGCTCTCAAGTAGAGCAAGTTAATTCAAGTCTTGTAGATGTAGAAGAGCCTCCATATGAAGTCATCAAGAAAATGGCAATAGGTGAAGTAAGACCAAGAGAAGAGACATCCCAAGAGCAAGACGAACCATCCTCATCAACAAGAGTTGAGCCATCCATCACTCCTCAAGTGCAAGAACAAGTTCAAGATCAAGCTCATGGTGACAATCATGATCAAGATCAAGAACAATCAAATCAAGGAAGTGATGAAGCTCAACATCCCCCTATTGAAGATCAAACAATTGTCGATGCAAGTGATGAGGAACCTATTCAAAGACAAGATCAAGAGCCTCATCCTAGAGTTCGTCGAATGGTCTCAAGAGATCACTCCGTAAAGAACATTCTTGGGAGTATAAGAAAAGGGGTAACCACTCGTTCTAGATTGCAAAATTTTTGTGGATTTCACTCTTTTGTTTCTACTTTGGAACCACTTAAGGTAGAAGATGCTCTTGGAGATCCGGATTGGGTTATGGCTATGCAAGAAGAGTTGAACAACTTCACAAGAAATGAGGTTTGGGAGTTGGTGGAAAGACCGAAGCAAAATGTGATAGGAACCAAGTGGGTCTTCCGCAACAAGCAAGATGAACATGGTGTAGTGACAAGAAATAAAGCAAGGTTAGTGGCACAAGGTTTCACCCAAATTGAAGGTTTGGATTTTGGTGAGACCTATGCGCCTGTAGCTAGGCTTGAGTCAATTCGCATTCTATTAGCCTATGCCGCTCACCATGATTTTAAGCTCTATCAAATGGACGTGAAAAGTGCATTCTTGAATGGCCCCCTCTCCGAGTTGGTGTTTGTGGAACAACCTCCCGGCTTTGAAGACCCAAAGTATCCTAACCATGTTTACAAGCTCCATAAGGCGCTCTATGGGCTTAAGCAAGCTCCTAGAGCATGGTATGAATGCCTTAAGGATTTTCTTATTAAAAATGAATTTGTCATGGGCAAAGCCGATTCTACTCTCTTTACTCACAAAGTTGATGGTCATATATTTGTTTGTCAAATTTAGGTTGATGACATCATCTTTGTTCAACAAATGTGAAATTTTGCAAAGAGTTTAGTAGGATCATGACAAAGAGGTTTGAGATGTCCATGATGGGTGAGTTGAAGTTCTTCCTTGGATTTCAAGTCAAGCAATTGAAGGAAGGAACATTTATATGCCAAACCAAGTATACAAATGATATGATCAAGAAGTTTGGCATGACAAGTGCAAAGCCCATGAAGACTCCCATGCCAAGCAAAGGAAATGTTGATTTTGATGAGAAAGGTAAATCGGTGGATCAAAAGGTATATCGTTCCATGATTGGATCTTTGCTTTACCTTTGTGCATCTAGACCCGATATAATGCTTAGTGTGTGCATGTGTGCTCGATATCAAGCCAACCCTAAGGAATGTCACCTTAAGGCCGTTAAGAGAATTTTGAGGTATTTAGTACACACGCCTAACCTTGGCTTATGGTATCCCAAGGGCTCCACTTTCGATCTATTTGGATATTCCGATTCGGATTATGCCGGTTGCAAAATAGATAGAAAGAGTACATCGGGGACTTGTCAATTTCTTGGTAGGTCCTTGGTGTCTTGGAGCTCTAAGAAACAAAACTCCGTAGCTTTATCCACATCGGAAGCGGAATATGTTGCCGCCGGTGCTTGTTGTGCACAACTCTTGTGGATGAAGCAAACCTTGAGAGACTATGGATATGACTTTACCAAAATCCCATTGTTGTGTGACAATGAGAGTGCCATCAAACTAGCCAAAAATCCCGTCCATCACTCAAGAACAAAGCACATAGAGATAAGACATCATTTCTTGAGAGATCACCAACTCAAAGGAGATATCGTATTACGTCATGTGAGAACCCACAACCAACTAGCCGATATCTTCACAAAGCCATTAGATGAGAAAAGGTTTTGTGCCTTGAGGAGTGAGCTAAATATCTTGGATTCTCGTAACTTGGAGTGATATGGAGCACATACTTGATTGTTGCCTAGTTAGGTTCAAAACAAGTTTTGGCGTGTGTTTGTTTTGATTTTTGAGAAAATATTGGATTTTGTGATCTTTGGATCATTTCTTGGCTTATGGGACCATTGTTATGTATTGTTGATTGTGGCTGGTCCTGTTAAGTCAAGTTTCTTATATGTCCATTAGCTATATCTTTCTAAATCACTCAATCAATCTCATCGAAAATCTGGCTTGTTTCTGCTGATCTTCACCGGAAAATCCGGCCCCTGCGTCGGAATTTCCGGCCAGGCAGATTGTCTCGGGACTTCCGTCTGAACCTGGCCAGACCGGAAAATCCGGTCAACCCCAACGGAATTTACGGTCCCGCCAGGGTATAAAGGCCTTCTCATACCCGTTGGAACCCTAAACTCTTTTATTTCTTCTCCAAACCGCCGCCCCTCTCTCTCTCTACTGTGCGGGCGATTTTTCGCTCCAACCGAGGAAGGGATCAAGTGGTGATTGGAGAAGGTTGTCCATCCTCCGGAAAACCCGATTCCCACTCCGGTTTTTCCGATCTCGCGCGGGAAAGTTCAAAGGTAATCCATTCAAAATCCCCGTCGCTCGATCTTTCGCTCCGGATGAAACTAGATGAAACCCTTTGAGCCATATACTCCTTATGCATCCTAGAACTCATGCCTGTCATCTTGTTTGCAATGGATGGAGGAATCGGAAGTTTTCAAGTTTTAATCTCTAAACCTAGGTTTTATCCGATCTCTAAATGTGATTGATTCTAGAACGATTCCTCCTAGGATTATCTTCCTGCTACATAGTCCATCTTATATCCAAAGTCTCATATCTTTTGGTGGGCTAGATCTCGAGTTCCATGATTTTGGTGTGGTGCACGGGCTCGGTCGGAATTTCCGGCCAGGAACCGGAATTTCCGAGCTCGGAATTTCCGGCCCTTTTCGGAATTTCCGACAGACGCCCGTTCAACACCCCTATCTGGTTCTGTGCATCTTCTAATCCATCATTATCTACACTTTGACAAATGGCACGAACCAAGGTTGCTGCTCGCCGTCCTCGCCCAGATGAGTCAAGTGAATCAGAGTCTGAGGAGGAGATCCATCTTGAGGATGTGAGGCCGGATCCGCCTCGTCGTGCCGGCAAGCGTGCAGCAAACAGGCAGGATTCAGTCCGTCGAGGCCGTGGTCGGCGCTCTGGGACTGGCAGAGGTGCGGGGACTGGTGGTGATGATGAGGGAGGATCTAGTGGTCAGGCCAGCGGAGCACAGTTTGCATATGATCCTAACATTGATCTCAGCATATACACAACTCAGTGTCAGGAGATCATGAGGCCTATCAGGAGTCCTGAGGATCCGAGGATGACTAGTTACAAGAGGAGGACAGCTGATATCAAGCATGTGAGATATGGGACAGATCCAGCTCAGAGTCCCAGGGGTTTTAGGGGTGATCCTAGGTTTTGGCTACCTCATCAGGCTGATTGGTATGAGAGTGTCATCTTGCCTATGAGATACAGGACCACTCCGATGAGGTACATTGATTGGCAGCATCTCCTATCCTTCCCTGCACCTATTCGTGAGATAGCCCGAGAGGTACATACTCAGTGTCAGAGGAAGAGATTGACAGATTTGATGGCTATGAGGCAAGATTGGAATGATGAAGTGATTGCTCAGTTTTATGCTACTCTATATGTTGATCAGCAGTCACAGACTTTGCACTGGGCGATTGGAGGCAGACGATACTGTGTGACACTTATTGCCTTTGCTGGGCTTCTTGGTCTGTCTACCGAGGATGTTCACGACCTTGACCTGCACAGTGAGCCCATTCCTCATGACACTCGTCTGAGTTTCATGTATGATGATCGATATGGCAAGATTGAGTATGGGAAGACTCATGGTCTGAAGCCATACTACAGGTTGATGAATCAGCTCTTCAGGTTCACTCTCACTCCCAGGATTGGAGATTCTTATAATATATCACATAGAGCCAAGAGTATTCTCAGCCGCATGAACCCTGCCTCGCCTACCTTCTCAGTCTCCAAGTTTATATGGAATGAGATCATCACCTGCTCTCATGATGGTACGAGCAGCTGTCACTATGCACCGTATATCTTCCGTATCATTCTTGGAGTCACTGGCCTTGGACTTATCACAGATCAGTCTCACATTGCCTACAAGTCCAACAAAGGCCAGCTTGAGAGGATGCTTCACCTTGGGTCTCAGGCTCCATCACCAGTGAGAGCACAAGGAGTCAAGACTCCTGGAGCATCTTCCTCACGTCCACCATTGCCTAGAGATGAGGAGGAAGAAGATGATGAGGAAGGCTCTCCCACTGGTCCACCTCCTACAAAGAAGAAGACTAGCACTCTAAAGTTTCTATCCAAAGCTCTCTTTTCATGCTTTAAGGGAAATCAGAAGTTGGCTGATGAGCTTCACAGGCAGAAGATAGAAAGTATCAAGCAAGCCAACAGACAGAAGAAGATGATGAGACACTTTGGGATTGAGGCTTCTTCAGAGGAGGATGAGAATGTCTCTCCACCGGTTCGCTTGTATAACCCCTGGTCTGATACTACTCAGGATGCAGGGCCTTCTGGAGAGGCCACACATGTGTTTGGGCCAGGTGTGCAGGCTGAGGGAGAAGCTCAAGAAGAGGAAGAGGAGGAGGAGAGCTCTAGCAGTGAGGAAGAGCAGGAGGGCGAGTTTGAGTCACCAGAGGATCCTCACGCCGCCGATCTAGCCAAGGATAAAGACAAGAGAGTTGAGGAGGAGAGCGATTCAGAGTATGTCGATGATGAGTGACTCTCTCTTTTTGGTGCTTGGTGCCAAAGGGGGAGAATATACTTGGGTGATTGTCACGGATGGAGGCCCCTCATTTCTTTTTATCTATCTTTCCATCCTTTCATGCTTAGCTAGTGGACATGTAAGCCATTTTATGTGATGTACTTGTGTTATGGTTGAAAACGTGGCTTGTAAAACTTAATTTGTGCTTATATATGTCTTTATGTGTGATGATGAACCTTATTTGGAGATATTCTTTTGTGTGATGTCTATGGTTGATGTAATGTTCATTTGTCACCTTTTATTGTGTGAATAACATGTCATATGCATTACGTACTATTCTCTCACACATGGCACATATATACATGATCTTAAATGCTATATCTTGAGAAAGCTTTCCAAAATGTGTGCATAGGCATTTGAGGCCAACAAAGGTTAAGATGCACACATTAAGGGGGAGCTAGCTCACATGAAAATGAAATTGAAACATGAGTTGTATTTGTATATCTTTCACCCAAATTGTGTTGGCATCAATCACCAAAAGGGGGAGATTGAAAGTGCATATGGCCCCCTAGTTGGTTTTGGTGATGATGACAATCACAATTTGGAGGTTTCATGTTTCCATTGAGTATTTGCAGGGCTTACACGAAGAAAAATCAAAAGAAATATAATACATGTCCCCTACGCAAACGATATGGTGAAAAGCTCAAATGGATAGTTAAATATAATTTTTTATCTTTGTCTTGAGTATAGGATCACCGTACTATCAAGAGGGACGTGTCTGTCAAGTCAAATGATGCCTAGAAGTAATTTTTGGATGATCACCTAACTTTGAGAGAGAGCATTTTGCTCACTAACAAGGGCAGCCGGAAATTCCGGTGTTGGGGTCGGAATTTCCGGGTTTTACAGAGAGCGACCGGAAATTGCATCGGATTTTCCTGTGGGGGCTGAATTTTTCAGCCTAAGTCCCCTGTGACCGGAATTTCCGGTCTCTGGCCGAATTTTCCGGGTTTCACAGAGAGAGACCGGATTAAATTTAGGATTTTCCGGTGTGACTCTCCGTACTGAGTTTGATATAGGGTGGACCGGAAATTCCGGTCGCCCCGACGGAATTTCCGGTCATCTGACAAGCATAACGGCTAGTTTTTGAGTGACCTCTATAAATAGCCCCCATACCCCTTCATTTGATGCTGCTGGTTCTCCACTGAAAGAAAGACTTTGAGCTCGCCATTTTCACTCTCCCAACCTTCTTTGAGCCAATCTTTGAGAGGATTCAACTAGGGTTTGGATTGGGGAGAGATTTGAGTGAGAAAAGTGATTGGTTCATCTCTAGAAGCACTCAAGGCATCATTTGATTGGCAATCTCGTTTGTTACTCTTGGAGCTTGACTCCTAGACGGTTTGAGGTTGCTTGGGAGTGTCTCAATTCGTGTGAGCACCCCAAGAAGTTCGTATTACCCTCTCTAGTGTGAGATTTGTGAAGGAAAGTCAATCTAGACCTTTGTGGTCGATTGATCGAGGAAAAGAGTTGGAAGAGACTCTACCCTTTGTGGGTTCCTCAACGGAGACGTAGCTCCTTTGTGGAGTGAACTTCGGGAATAAATCTTGTGTCTCATTTCCTTTACGCATTTCATATTGCTTTTCATATCTTGTATTGACCCGATCTATTTGCTTGTGTTGTTCCGCTGCTTCTAATCATATACACTAGCATCTAGGTCATCATTGCAAGGTTCTATTCAAGTAGAATCTTTATCTAGGCTTTGAATTTTGAATCTCGAGCAACTCCACCTTGCTGTCAGGAAATTCCTGAGCTGACCGGAAATTCCGATTCCGGAATTTCCGGCCAGGCACCGGAATTTTCGGCCTGAACTGATTTTGTGAGTTGAGAATTGTTTCAGATTTCGATCGGAGCCTATTCACCCCCCTCTAGGCATGCCTAAAGACTTTCAAGCTATGAAAAGTGAGATGGAATCCATGAGGACTAATAAAGTATGGGACTAGTAGAAATTCCCAAAGGAGCCAAAATAGTAAGGGTGCAAACGGGCTACAAAACTAAACGTGACTCCAACGGAACATCGAAAGGTTCAAAGCAAGACTCGTGGCCAAGGGCTTACACACAGAGGAAGGGATGATTATACAGAAACTTCTGCTCCTGTGTCATCTAAGGATGTCACTCAGAATCATTATGGCGCTTGTGGCTCATTATGATTTGGAATTATCAAT